>JASSKH010000012.1:1497396-2697396 GCA_031763025.1 Macrocystis pyrifera
TTGCCTTGCCTTGCCTTGCCTTGCCTTGCCTTTTCCTTGCCGAATACACGAAAGAACTCTGCTCGGCTCACGTCGGCCGTAACGACGGCTACAAGGGAACCTGGCATGGAGAGCTCTCAACGTCGTTAGAGTTGTCCGCGACTTGATCGGCTCTAACGGCGAGCATAGGCTTCATTTACATTGATTGGTCACCGTGGGATTCGAACCAACGAGTGCGATTACTTTACATTACATGCACGCCTTATAATAGTATACCGCTGTACCCGGTATACATGGTTCGGGCGGTTACACAAAACAGTTCGTATCATATTAATAGTGTGCACACTAAACAGCACTTACAGCAGTAGTATGCAGCTGTATACTGTAGTGCACTGAACAGCAGTACACCTAAAGTAGTCTCTATTATTACTATTATCCCTTTCAGCACTTGATAAAATTGTCCTACACTAATTCCAAGTAGTTTGCTATTAATAAACTGGTTCATACACTAAACCACTACTGGAACGCGATACAGTACGATTAACAGCGCATGAAACAGAACACCAACCATTTGAGTGTGGGGAGTTCTGGTGGTGCTAAGGCTATCCTTGGAAGGGGGAGGACAACCGTCAACCATGGTATCGTATTCGCCATTTATCGATGCAGCTTTCGGTACCAGTATGTTCCTGTATGATGACGGGCTCACCGCCCCCCCTCCCCCCATCTATCCATGCCCCTTTCGCAATACGAGTATGCCTCTGCGATTACGCGTCACTATCAGCAGGGTTATCGTAGTAATCATACCCAAATAGGTAAACATAGAGGGATACCTGGTCGTTGAGTGCGTGGTAGGTTCTTATTTACTGCGGCCTCCCGTAATACCTCCCCTTGCCTTTTTACAATTTACCCATGAATTTCTCTCTCTCTCTCTTCATTTATCGCTTACGTTCTCGCTCTCTCTCTTCCCTCCCCTCTCTTTCCCTCCATGGTGCTGGACCCCCACGCCCTTTCAGGTCTAGCTACACTCTGCTGCCGCCCGGTTACCTCGAGAGCCGCGGCGGCACCGTCCGAAAGCCGCCCTCGAAGGGAGTACCCCCTAACGGGATAGCTGCAGGCGGTGTTGCCGGTGCCGCTTCGACCCCGGCTAGCGGCTCCATTGCTGCTGTTACGGCTTCCCCGGCTGCAACCGCCGCCGCCGCCGCCGCTGCTACCGCCACTGACATGGCACCTAACAGGTCTAGGCGGTGGCTGCTAACAAATGATCAAGTTTTGGACGACATCAAGTTTATGAGGGTGAGGGGGATGAGCCGCAAGGTGGTCTTGGTTTTGTGCTTTTAATCTTGGCAGGAAGGCAGGTTGAGCGGTGGTGGGTTTATTTCTTCTCTCTCGGATGAGCACATTAATTTAGAGACACTATCAATAGTGCGAGGGCGCAGACAAAAACAAAAAGAACGACACCGTCTCTCCATTTTCGAGCTTCAGACAGACGGAGGGGGGGGGGGTCGACTAAAACCCAAGTAAAACCAAACCTTGAAAAAGTATCGCTTTTCGTAAATTCGTGTCCATAAACCCCACCCCACTGGCATGCTTTCGATTGTCACCTTATGAGGAGAGTGCTGTGTTCTTGTCTTTCTGTGGTGCGCCTTGTGTATAGCAGTATTTACAGTATGTAAAGTATCACTCTGGCTGTTATTGTAAGAACCGTTCGGGTGTTAATATTTGTAGCCAAACGATCCTTAAATTTTCGGACACTGTTACGGCAGGGTACACATGGTCTGGAAGTACCTATTGCGGGGAACCATAGTAAATAGGGCCAAATATTGTTAGTAAAAATATGGAAATATATAGGTTTTTGTGTATACCGTAGGTCCTATTAACTATGGTCCCCCGTAATAGGTAGGTTTTCCTTTATTGTTGATGTATGACGTGGATTCCTTTGGGTTCGATTGTATCCCAAAATAATGACGTTCTCTACAGGTCGCCGATTCGAACAGTTCATGATCCACGTGTTTCAAGGCAGACCTATTCCCGATCTTTGAATGATCTAGCTCATGTTTTTTGGTGGGATCCGTACTGTAATCTGCATGATCTACAGTAGCACTGTTTCCTGGTTTGTGTTTACCCTCTAAGGCAGATCCTGCACAACCACTCACAACGGCAGGTTAGGAACTAGATCATCTAGACCGTTATCTGTATGATCTATAGATGATCTGTAGATGATCTGTCCAAGGTGTGATATGTAGTTACATGACCCCCTCTTTTCGATCGACTAACCTCGCCCTTCCCGAATGGGCGATTGAATTGTATCCAGGTGGACTTGCCCAAAAACGTGGTAGTGGCTCCCACACAGATCAAGAAGCCGCCACCTGAAGAGCCAGAGGTGGACCCGCGGCTAACCCCGTCCGAAAAAGAATGGTTGAAGGCGGCGAGGGAGGAGGAAGCCCAGGAGAAGGAGTCGGCCGCAGAGTCAGCCAAGAACCTCGAAGCCGCCGCCGGCGACGAGGAGGGTGAGGGAGGGGAGGGGGGTGCGGAGGCTGGAGGTGGGGGTGAGAGTGTTGCCGCGGTGGTGGACAAGAAGGGGGTCGGGGTTGGGGATGCTGCTGGTGCCGCTAGTGCTTGCGGTTCTGCTACTAGTGCTGCCACTGCTAACGCTGGCGGTACTTATTCCGGAAAAGGCAAGGGGAAGGCGGTTCAGGGTGCCCCCACCACCTCCACCGCCAACCCCACCACCACCAATGCGGGGGTAATAGTCGGCGGGGGTAATGCTGAAGGAGGCGTTGGTTCGGTGGCGGCGACGGCGGCGGAGGCATCGGATAGCGCGGGGGGGGCGATGGTGGTGGTGGTGGCGGGAGCGGGGGCGGGGGCGGGGGCGGGAGGGAGGGAGGGGGCGAATGGAGGAGACACGGCCGGGGTGGAAAAATTGAGAGGGAAGGATGGACAGGTGGTGGAGGCGGGCGGGAAGGGGGAAGGGCCGCCGCCAGTGCGGTGGAGCCCCAAGCAGCTGACGGAGTTCGACGAAAAGAGAGACGCTCTGGAGTTGAAGGTGGGCCTCGAAGTTGGTGACTTGTGTGCGCTTGGTTTGGGTGGTGGTGTTGTGTTGTTGATGGTACGTAGCTGCGTGGCAGCATGCGTACGAAAGTGCGAAAGCCTCTACAAGTATACAGTACAGATCATGCAAGAGTCCAGGGCATGGGCAGGGGCATCTGAGGGTGCACCCCAGAGGTGTGAGGCGCTGCATTTGTGCGTCTTCTTGGTTACTGGGTGGTGTTTCTGCTTCACATGTGGTTGTGATATTTATGAAAACTTGGTTGGATCAAACAGAGTATGCAAACCAGTTATGTTCGTACGTAGGGCTCGGGGTTGAAATTGAGCTCCGACGTTGGTAAATTCGAGCTTGGTTTCGAGATAGGTTGGATGATGGCGTGTGCCAACCTCCGAACTGGACGGCACAGATCAGAACAAATCATACAGATCATAATACAAGAGGCACGGGCCTGGGCGTGGAGGCAAGGCCGGTGGAGGGTAATAAACCGCTCATTCGACGAAATTACTGCTGGCTGTGTCGGGCTGGGCTGCGGACAACCCCCGATTTTGGTCGTCGTGGGATCAGGGCGCTTGGTGAACCCTGCCCATAACAACTACTATATATGCCCAGGGACATTTTTGGAGAGTCCAGGTCCAAGTGGGATGAGGTCGGGGTTGGAACCAGGTTCTCTTATGTTTTCTGTTCGTTGTTTTTCATGCCATGTATTTTTGTTGGCCTATTTCTTCATCCCCGCCCCTTTAGCAACTCAGGTCCGTGGGAACATATCAAGCACTTCTATCCCTTTAGCACGGTGTCGGTGGGCGACAACGCTGTGAACACGCTAAATACTGCGGGAGCTAGACAACCAAGGCATCGTTTATTTTATTTTGTTGTTTTTTGGCGGTCACCACGGCGGGCGGTCGGGTTAGACCAGTCGTGCGGGGTGGAGAAATCCTAGCTCTGCACAAGGGGGCTTGTCGTACGAGGTGTATATGACGAGAATGGGTTTCTGTACTTGGGGCAAGCCTCAAGGAATTTTCACACCCAGTACCAGCGGCATCGGTTATCGGACTTTCGTATAGAATTTATTTAGTGTTGACATTTGACGGACATTGACGGAAAATTGGTTTTTCTCAAATTTCTCGACGAAATCAAATCGGATTCCGAAAAAAATAAGGTCGGCAAGGGCGCTGCCGGCCCAGTATCACTTTCACTTTTGCCGAATTTGGAGGTATAGTTCCGAATGGTTGCGAAAGCGCAGGACAAATATAAAAGCTGGGCTTGGCTGGCCCAGCTCGTATCATATGTACATCGGATTCAACGATATTTGTGTACCAGCCAGGTACCACTTGGTACCTAAATAGACGTACCTTTTGTATACTAATACTTGCCGTACAAACGATACCTATATGCCGGGACAGAGGAGGTCTCTCAGGTACTGACGAAAGTTTGGGCTGAAAAGAGCATCCCAATACCTCAATACCTCAATACCTATTGTCTAACGCCGGTAAGCATTTGGCCAATCAGTGGGCGTCTCTGTCATATAGGCTCCACAGCATGCGTGACGGTGTCGAGGCTTCTGTCCCGGTGAACGGCGATGTCTGCGTGCACCTTCTCGGTTTGGGATGTCACCGAACGGATGAACTAAATCTTGGAACGCATCAACGAGCGAGAGCGGAAACACGTAACGAAAATTTTGCAGGAAATCATGGAACGACGTATTTGAGGAAAGTGATGGCACAGACCAAGTCATGCAACAAATGAACGAGCTAGCGAAAACACCGGACGAACGAACATTTGCAGGAGATAATGATCGTGGAGCGCACGAGGGAGCGGCGCAAGAGCCTGATGAAGGAGAGGGCCAAGGGCCAGGCGGTTATCCAGTACCTCACCCAGCTTCACAGGGAGGAGCGGATCAGGAGCAACTTTCTACGCGCGAAGGGAAACATTCTTGAGGTAAGGCCTTTACTGATTTGTGTGAATGCCCATGTCTTACCCCCTTTCGGGCTTCAGGGGGAACAAGAATCGGGAACATAATGCCAACTACCTATTACAGCATCCATTACACTAGTACACTATCATAGCCTGCCGGGGTAGGGGGCAGGGGATAAGGGATGCGTGCGGACGGTAGTACAGTAGTGGCCCCTCTATAGTGCCGATTGAGTAGTCCCGGTTGCTCGGCTATATGGTTTGCCTGTGGAATCGCTTGGCGCAGATGGGATTACACAGAGTGGTGGTGTGCGGAGGGATTAGTGCCGGTTGGGTTAGGGATAGTGCCGGTATTGTTGGCTGGCGCATACTGGGACTATAGAAGAAACCGGCAACACTGCTGCTGGATAAGGAGCCGCACGACACGCACGCATCGTGATGATGCTTGCACAGAAGTGCTGCACGCTCTTCCCGGGGGCTTGATTGGAGCAGTAGAGCGTTCCACCGCAACTTGTAGTATTTCAGGCCGCTGTATATATGTTGCTTGGCACCCAAAACAGTTATTAATAGTATTAAAAGCACGTGGCGTCACTTGAGTATCATGTCTGGTACGTCAGATGTCTGGCTTTCTGTCCCCTTGCCTCTCATTTTTCTCTCTCTCCGATGTCTCCTTTTTCGTCCCTGGTTTGTTTGAGTTGCGTAGATGTATGCAAGCATTTTTGATCCGGGGATGTTACCTTCTCCTCCCCGGGTGCGGCGGAACCTCGACGTTTTCCTGAGGGTAACCTATCGCCGCGTGCCCCCCCCCCCCCCCAACTGGGCGAGGGGTCATTTGTTTGTTCATCTCTCTATATATATATCTCGCTATACGAAGTATATATCATCTCTCTCACTTCCATCTTTCTCGTTCTCCCTCTCTCCTGATCCCCTCCCCCCCCCCCCCCCCCCCCCCCCCCCCATCCGCCCCCCGCCCCCCCACTCCCCTTTCTCAGGACGTGGCAAGGATGTTACCAGAACGATCGCAAGAAACGCAGCACCTCCGGCGCCTCATCGCAAAACTCGAGATCGAAATCGAGCGCGCAGCAGGCGCAACCGCAGACATAGCACCAGGCACACCGAAAGAAAAAGTGGCGCAACCGAAAGTGACACAGCCGAAAGCGGCGCAGTCGGCGGGTTCCTCCTTGGGGAATACATTCTCGCCGCCGCCTCCTCCGCCACCACCCCCCCACCACAATCGTCGTCGTCGTCGGCTGTTAGTTGTGGGGGAAGCAGCGGTAAGGGTAAGGAAAGGGGTCTTTCTGTTGGAGATAGGATGGATGAGGTTATCGGGGAGGTGGCTGCAAGGGGGGACCGCGGAAGCTTGCCGGGCGCCTTGTCGTCGTTGGCTAGTGGTGGTGGTTACGGGGGTGGCGGCGGTACCTCTGCTGCTGCTGCTGCTGCTGCTGCTGTTCCTGCTGGTGGAGCTTCTTCCGCTGCTGCCGCTGCTGCTTCTGCTCCTGCTGAGTCTGGTTCTGCTACTGCTGCTGCTGCTGCTTCCGGCGAAGGCGAAGAAGCCGCGTTAGACGAGCACGCTGCCACCGCGCGCGCGATGCTCAGGTGCTGGAACGCGGTAGGGGAGCGGCTTCTGGCGGCGAGGAAGGTGGTGCGGGAGATGAGAGTTGACGGAACCGGGGGCAGTGGGGCAGGGGGGACGGCAGCGTCGCTGGCTGGAGCAGGGGCGGGAGCGGGGGCCGGAGCCGGAGCCGGGGCAGAGGAAGGCCGCTTGCGCGCAGGGAAGGGTCGGGGAGGAGGGCGTGGGTACGGAGGGGCTAGAGCGCGGAAGGTAGGGTGGGGGCGTTGGTCGCGGCTTTGTTTTTTTGTTTCTCGGTGTGGGCTTGGTTGTGGTTTGTGTCTGTAGTTGTCGTGGTGGTAGTATTTTGAGGGTGCTTGTAGACGTTGGTTCCCCGTTAGAACTTCATTTTTACAAAAAAAAAGTTCAAACCAAACAAGCGTCGTGATTCGCTCGATGTTCCTCCTGAATGTCATTGCTGTAGGTAGTGTTCACGGTCCATGTCATGACCTCCTTTCCCACCAACACTAGCAATACCATGATCACCACCACCACCACCACTACTAATATCCTCACGACAACCACTACGACCACCACCACTTCCCCGTAAAAGGAGACAGCTACCCCCCACACAAACACTTCACCACCACCACAATGTAAATGCACGCAGACAGTTCCCCCCGGTCCTCCTTGCTCTCCGTGTCGAAAGGGAGGCATGGTCAAGGGTCAAACGACTGAGGCAAGCAACAAATGAGTACCCCCCCCTCCCCCTACTCCCTACTCCCTACTCCTCATGTCTGCCTGGTCGGTGAAAAACCCTGTCCCGGCTTTGCAGGGGTGCGAGGGTCTATGGCCATACAGTACTACTACGGCCAAGCATCACATAAGTACACCCCCCCCCCCTACCTCCTCTTGGCCAGATCCTATGGAAGTCAAAGACGATGCCACCATGAAGAGCGTGCCCTCCTATAACCCCCCCTCAGCACCGCCACCCAGTAATCAAACACAAACGGCTAACGCCCCCACCCCACCCCACCCCACTCCCAGGAAGGGGATAATGGCAGCAAAAACTTTCTATGCAATACCTGGTACATGGAAACAACGTTATGAGTGCCCGAGTGTTGCGGGTGTCTCTGATTTGGCGTAGGAACGGTGCTCCCGTCTCGAAAGGGATGCGTGGTCAACGGTCAAAGGACTAAGGCAAGCAGCAAATGAATACGCCCCCCCTACCTCCTCCCCCCTCTCCTCCTCTCAGGGAGACCCGATGGACATCGACGACGACGCCACCGTGGACAGCGGACCCTCCTCGGGCGACGAGAGCAACGACGGTAGCAGTCTACCGCCCGTCACCCAAAGCGGTCGCTGTCGAAAAAGAAAGCTCCCAGCCGGCAGGGCCTTAGGGGCGGCAACTACTGCCGCCGCCACGGGTAGCCGAAAGCGCGGGAGGAGAGCGGCGGATAGTGGTCGGGGAGCGGGGGTAGGGGTGGGGGCGAGGGGGGGGCGGAGGGAGCGGGGGGCGAGAGGCTGGACTGGCCGTCGACGGTGGTGCCTCGCACGCCGTATGGTGTGCCGCTGCTGCTTTCGTGCCTCAGCAGCTACCCAGACAAGGTACGGTTTTTTTTTCGGGGGGGGGGGTTGTGCGTGCTGTGTTGTCATGTACAGGTGTGACATTAGTTTGACGTCTTGCTCTTGTTGTCGTTTTTTGGATGATTTTACTGGCCCCATAGTCGTATTGGTGTTGTGACCCATGTTTTTTGTTTCCGATCTGGCTCCTGTTCTCATTCTTGTTCTTGACATTGATGTGAGTATAAATATGGTGTTGATATTGATGCATATATATTGAAATCGATACTGGTGTTGATATGGGTATTGGTATTGAATGATATTGATGTTGATCTTGATACCGATACCGACTTGATCTTGATCTTGATCTTGATCTTGTTCCTGTGCAGGTGGCCGCCGCCCTGCACCCAATCCCTGTGTCCGAACAATCCAAGGCAACAAGCCACCAGATATCGGGGGCGTTAGAATTGACGTCGGACCTCCTGCCACAGTTGAGCCGGTATGAGGTACTCCGGGAGGCCAAGCTTCAAGACAGGGCCCGCTGCGAGCAGTCAGAGGTGGGTGCTGGGTGGGTTGACTTGCGTTGACTTGGGTAGGGTTAGGTTAGGTTGGGTAGGGTAGGGTTGGGTTGGATGGATGTGTGTTGGATTGGCTTGGGTTGATTTGGAATGGGTTTGTTCTTTGGGGTATACCAAGTAACGTTCCGTGCCTGGTATTGCATTGTGCTGTGTTACGTCATGTATGTATTGTACCCGGTATATTACATGCGAGACATGCCGCAGTATGACGTTCTGTGCCCGGCGTTCTATCGTGCTGTGTTGTTTTCATGTTGCTTGGTGTTGGGTTTGGTTACAGCTACGACGTATATTTCATATTTCCATGCGAGACATGCAGCAGACGTATTTATAACGGGGGTCCATAGTTAACAGGACCTATGATGTACATAAAAACCTATATATATTTGCCTATTTTTACTAACAAAATTTGGTCCCGTTAACTATGGACCCCCGTAATACTACTAGCGTATCCCGCCTTCGTTTCTTCATGGTCGGCGTCGGGGCTGTGTGTAACCCAACCCCCTTTAGGACTTGATTAACTTGATTATAGTATAGAGGTGAAATGATCAAAAATAGCTGACGATTACCGTATCACACTATCACACGTGTGCTAAGATAACACACCCCCGGAACGAAGTTTCGAGCCGAGCTTCTCCGAACCGTGCCTTAAGGGGGGGGGGGGGGCACACACGACGAAAATGGTGGCCTTGGGAAGATCTCGTCGAGATATTTCCATAGACTGTTGTATCGCTCGGCGTTTGCACTCTCCCCGTCGTCGAGGGAAACGGCTTGGAAATTCCTCCGAGGGGGTGGGGTGTGTTATCTTATCACCCTAGTGTGGTAATAGTCTTGTACGGTAACATAGTGACGATTTTACAGCATCAACCACTGTAAGGAAGCTGTAAGGCGCCACCCCTAGATGGTACCACTTGGCGCAGCACGTTACTGTAGTGCTCTAATGATACTGCGGCACGCTCTTCCTATGTAGACGCCACAGCTTCGTGTACGTAGCATCATCGCACTCGTCGTTAGTTTGGTCGCTACAGTAGTAGGCATCGCCCCTGTCGTTGTTTTTGTCGCTAGTCGTCGCATCCGTCCATAATTTGGCCGCTAGTCGCTGGAACAGGAAATCACACCCCGGACAGATCGTCGATCCCCACCTGATCATCCAGATTTTTCAAGGCAGATATATTTCCGGACCTCGTATTTCTGTATGATTGGGCTCGTGTCGTCAGGCGGGAGCCGCATAACCCGCACGATCTACTGTATATAGCGCATGTTTCCTGGGTTGGATCTGTACTGCATACAGATAGATAGATAGATAGATTACAACCTCTCACAACGGCAGGTAGTGAAGGTACAGTAGATTATCTAAATCATCATCTGTCCCAGAAAGGGTTGAGTCTCTAACTCCCGTCTTCCTTCATATGCCCACCCGCATCGATACCACCGACTTCTTTGATATGCCCACCCGCATCGATACCCCCGACTTCCTTCATGTGCCCACCCGTATCGATACCCCCAACTTCCTTCATGTGCCCACCCGTATCGATACCCCCCAACTTACTTCATATGCCCACCCGTATCGATGTCCCCCAAATGCCCTGCAATCTCTCTTCGGCAGTCGGTTTGCCGTATGTATGCGGAAGCTAGCAAGAGTCTCGTCGAACCCAGGGCCTCGAGCCCCAAGCTGAAGAGCGCCTTCCGACCCGAGAAGCAGGAGGCCGAGCGAGAGTCGTGGCGGCAAAAATTGGAGGTGTGGGCTACTGCTACACCGCTCCCGCCTGCCGGTGGTGGTGGTGGTGGTGGTGGTCTAGGTGGTGATGGTGGGGTTTTTGGTGATGGTGGGGTGGGTGGTTTTGGGCATGCTTATCTTAGGGGGTTACGCAGACGGGTCCAGTAATTTCTGCTTTGCAGTGTTGCTGAGCATGCTTTGTCCTGGAACGCTATCGAGAAAAGAGACGTGGCGTGACAAGGCGAGAGAGAGAAGAAATTAAGGTTATATGTGCATCAGGCGGTGGTCTCTGCGTGGTGTTGAAAACTACTGCAAACAACAAACTTGCACTGAATCCAGAGGAGTTACAAGACTACACACTCCGGACAGATAGTCGATTCCCTCTACACGAGCTAGCTCTTTCAGGGCAGATGATCTGTATGATCTAGCTCGCGTTGCCGGGTGGGAGCCATCTAAGCTGCATGATCTACAGTAGCGCATGTTGCCTGGGTTCGATCTGTACTATACAGATCTTGCACATGAAAGAGCAGGTTGGGACTTAAATGATCTAGATTATCTATCTGTAGATTGTCTGTTCGACATGTGTAAGATCATGGTGCTACGATCACAACCCGTTTCCCCTTGGGATTTGAGACGGAAAAGTGTCGGAAAAAATACTTGATTATAGTGAGGCATCGGCCACACCAAGCAGCCCTGGCTGCTGTTTTATGTACCGTCTGCCATACACCAAAGCACACAAGCTGACGACAGTTAAGAACATCCTGCTGCGCGAGTTGCTAGTGAAAACTATACTTGTAGGCTAATCTGTCGTCCGTCTGTTGTTATTGTTGCTTGTATTTGTTGCTTTTTTACACGACTGCAGCAAATGGAGGAGGAGCTGGCGAGAGCGATGCCACCCCCGTCTGACTGCGCTGTGCCCCCGTCAGATTGCAGCGTGCCTCCTTCGTCAGACTGCAGTGTGCCCGCGCCTCCTGCGCCAGACTGCAGCGTGCCCGTACCCGTTGTCGTGAAGGGCAAGGGGAGGCCGAAGGGGAGAAGAGGAGCCACGGTTTCGACTAGACGATACCTGAAGGACACATCGGCCGGTGAGAGGCTAGGCGTATCAATGTAGCAGCGTACATACGTACGTGGCGGGGAGACTGTCTTGCTTTCGCTGCCTCTTTGAACCCCTCGTTGTAGCCCGGGCAACCCGCGCGGCTGGAAGACTATAGGGTACTGCTGCTACTGCTGCTGCTGCTGCTGCTGCGATGTAGCCAGAGCAGGCTGGGCAACCCGCGCCGCGGAGGCTTGCTTTTCCAATGTTATTCTCGGCGGTTCTGTCATTTTCTCCTCCTCTGAACCCAAACAACTCATCGACCTTTTGGAGCAAGACTTTTTCTGAAGTTTTAGCTTGATGTATTGTTTTTGCAGTGTTGAAAGGGTTACCCAACCCCCACCCCCCCCACCCGCCACCCTCCCCACCTCTATTCCTCACACCCACTGCCACCCCCACCCCCACCACGTAACCCCCCTACCGCCGCAAGCCGCGAACCGCCTTTACAGCACAGTTCGAAACCCTAATACCATACGACTGAGTTGTTTTTGCGTTACAAACAACCCCCACCCCACCTCCAACCCCACTTCCATCCCCACCCCCACACCGACACCCCCCTTCACCCCCCCCCCCCCCCCCCCCACCGCAGCGGCAGCGCTGGCAGCGCTAGCCACTTCTGCGCGCGGCACCGCCAACTCCTCTCCTCCATCCCAAACTTCCTCGTCGTCTCCGTCCACGTCTCCTCGCGGACTGCCGAGATCGATGAAGCAGTCTACCAACGCAGCCCTCGCTGCTGTTGCCGTATCGTCGGCCGCGGCTAAGCCTGCCTCTGCTACCGCTGCCGGGGGCGCTGGTACTGTTCACGGCGGTGGTAGGGCGGGTAAGGAGAGTGCAGCAGGGGGCGGCGACGGGGGGAAGCGTGTCGGAATCAATCGGTGCTAGAAAAGGGCGTTCGGCGAAGGGGGGCTCGAGGCCGCCTAGCCCCGCCGCTAGGAGATCTTCTACCCGGGGGAGTGAGGCGAAGGGTAGGTCGTGAATGACTGCTGCTGCTGCTCTTGGTAGTGCTGTGGTGGTAGCTGTGGGGCAGCGCGAAGGGTGGTGCAGGGCGTGGCTACTGCTGTTGTTGATAGCGCTCGAGCACTGCGGCAATAGCTGTAGCCCAGCGAAGGGCATTGCGGGGCGTGAAAACTGCTGCTGCTGCTGCTGCTGCTAACGCACTGCAGTGCTGCTGCGGTACTTGAAGCAGTAGGTATAGCAATAGCAGTAGTTTTGCCAGGAGATGCTCAATCAGGGGCAGGGGGTTGAAGAGCAGTACAGGATGTAGCTACTGCCGTTGTTAGCTCAAGCTGCTGTGCTACTATAGTGACGGTCGCAGAACCAGTAGTCCCAGGAGGTGACAGTAGGGGGCTGTAGTATCAGTAGGTGGGAGTAGTAGTAGCAGTGGGGGCATTGAGAGTAGATATATTCAGTGCATGCACTTTTTGTGGGCGACAGTGGTGGTCGATCTGGGGCGTGTGAAGCACGGGGCACGGGACGGTGTCTGAGATCTGCTACGCTGTATTTTTGCGCCGCGTAACGATTGGTTGACACGGCTGTGTCATGGTTGCGGTTCCCATACCGTTGTTTTGACCTCCACGGTCGCTACCCTGCTCCTGCAAGAACCGCTGCCTTGTAGCGGCCATGCCTGCGCACACCGCTGTTGCTGACACTGCTGCCTAGTAGTCACTACTCCGCTACGGCCGACACCGCTGTGACCTGGTGGTTGCTTCCCCGCTTTTGCTCACACCGGCCGCCGCTGCTGCTGCTGCTATCGAAAGCCGGACGTGTGGTGGCGCAGTGCAGTGGGGTGAGGTTGGGTTCGGTTGGATCGAGGTTCGGTCCCAGAAAGGCATTCCCAACGTTGTGGGGAAATTTATATGTCACGGGAAGTTACCGGTGCCTTCCCTATTAGAAGGTGTGCGTGGAGAGACTATGGTTGGCTCGATCCCAAGAACCCACGTAACGGTGCCTGCCCTATTATTGGCAGGTATGGAGGGGGCAAGGGTCAGACCCAAGCAAAAAGGTACCGGTGTCTGGCCTGTTGGCAGGTGTGTCGGCACAGTAGGTACAATATTGTACCGGCATCTTGCCTATTGACAGGTGTGGGGGAGGGTAATATGGCTGGTGCCAAGAAAGAATGTAGCGGTGACAGGTCTATCGTCAAGTGTGCCTATACAGTAGATGCAGTAATGTATCGCTGTCTCGCCTGTTGGCAGCTGCGCCGGTACAGTAGGTGCACTAGGGTTGGGGGGGCTTCGAAAATTGTGCTGTTGTACGATGTGTATCCCGTGTGTGCGTGCTTGTAGATCGAGAGCTGGGGAGCTCTTTCTTTTCTAGATCTCGGCCTGTCACGCAGTTGGGGCAAAATATCTCCGTGCAGGAGTCCTATTGTGGACTACATAGTGCACAAGTAAAAGGTGTATCACCGCGTCGTGGTGTGTGTATGCGTTTTGTATGTTGCAGTAGATTGATTGCAGTAGGTCCTGACCAATACCCTTGTACCTATGGGAAATGCTGTCTGGACCACGGGGCTAGATAGTGGCAACGAACTGATGTAAGATCAACAACCAAACATGAAGTTCGATACGGGGCGCTGGAGTGAGACAAAGGTCCCACGCTTTCCCCAACCATCACTCCATGACGCTTTGGTACTGCTGCTGTAGCAGGCTATGGTGGGTGGGTGGTGTGGGGTTCATCACACGTACCAGTACATGGTTTTGTCCCATGTCTCGTTTTCACAGGCGAAGTGGCGGAAGACGTGCAGGAAATGTACTGCTTTTGTGAAGCATCTCGAATTGAAGTAGTAGCCTAATGCTATAGCGAAGACAGTAGACTACAGCATAGTACCGCTGTCATTATGGACATAGTCTACACCGTACGTACTCGTAGAATCTTTTGTTTGTGTTTGGATTTTGAGTGTGAGTTTTTTTTATATTTGATTGTTTGATTATTAATACCGCCGCTGCCATCATTTTCGTGTTACTACTACCAGTATAGACAGCAGCAATTGCTGTTTGATTAGGAGTGCTGCTGTTGCGGTGCACTTATATGCCACGAGTGAATATAAACAGGAGCCGAGCAGCAGCAGCAGCAACAGCAGCAGTATAGGGGTCATGAAGCCTGGTTGGCATGCTGCTATGCTGGCATGGTCTGCTATGTATCGAGACGATAGCGTGTAGACAGCACGGGGCTTGCTTTAGTTGTGCAGCAGCAAGTAGTGGATGGCAGCGTAGAGGGCACGGCGCTTGTCCTATTGATTTGCAGCAGCACACTTTGGTGCCCGCCGTAGCAGACGACAGCATAGAAAAAACAGAGCTTGATTAGCTGATTTGCAGCAGCAGAAAATACGTGGCTAGCTGGGGCCGGGGTATTATCCCGCCAGCAGGTTTGTCAGTGGTCAATTGGTTTCAACAAAAAAATCTGATTGGTGGAAAATCCCTGACCGAGCAGTGTCGGCATGCGGTCAAAAGACACACACTCCTTCGACTCGGCGGGCAAAATGTTGTCGCTGGTGACGACGATTATCAGCAAAATGGTTGAAATACTTCATTTGTATCGATATACGATACCTGGTATGCCTTTTGTAGGAGGACGTACCATACCACCACCGGTAGATCGGTAGAGTGCGCTCACGGTGATGGGTTGGGGCTGAAAGTGGACCTGAGGAGGAGGGGGTTGTAGGTGCGTGTGGCATTCTTGCTGTCTTGGTACGGAGTATACCAATACAGGCGGTGCAGGACTTTTTTTGGTGGGTCGTTGTCACAGATACAGTATGGCGCGTGTGTGCAAATATGCTAGGAGAACGGTGTTTTTGGCCGCGTGAAGGCCTCTTTTGGCCTTCATATACTTGTTTTAGTATCGGGGCGGTCACTCAGGGGGTCAATTAGCGATCTCTTACTTACTGCAATATGTTTGCGTTTGAGTCGTGAACGCAGGCCGATGGACGATATGGCAGTGCTGCTGTACAGTACGTAGTAGTATTGCAGGGTTGCTGCCGACTAACTTTGCGGTGGTCATGTGGCTGCTTCTTGTTATAGCAGTCAAAATGGTGCTGCTAATTTTAGTCAGCGTGCTGGCGGTGCTCGTGTTTGTGCGTTTTTAACAAGTTTGTATGATATGTTTGTCATGTTGATCTCTCTCGTTTCATTTCTTTTGGTGTCGAAATGAGCGCAGTCAGCCCGAATTGGACGTGGTGTGGCCGGAGTTACGATGATGGCGTGTTTGTATTTTCATTTTTGCACTTTTCATGGCCGAGGTCACTTGACGTATATATCTGCTTGGTTGGCGGGGCATACAATGCATAGTAGTAGAATGCACAATCAAAACAACACTGGGGAACAGCCCGGCAGTGTCATTACTTGGCGCTGCACTGTAGTGATTGTCGACAGTGCAAAAGAATACCAGGTAAAAAAAAACATTACTTGGCGCTGCGCTGTAGTGGTTGTCGACAGTGCAAAAGAATACCAGGTAAAAAATAAGACGCAACGGGGAACCGCACGCCAATACCATTCATCGGCGCTACACTACTTTCCCCCAGTGCCTGTCTGCTGGGGTCTCTGCAACGAAAAATATTTTTTTGTCTGTACGACGAGTATGTCTCTCCTTGTTATCGGAAATATAAAAGGAAACACACGGGTGAAAGTACCATGTAATCCAACGTGAAAAACCGTTTGGCAAACGGATCTTATCTCGAACAGATATGCACTGTTACTTGAAGACGACTTTTAACGTTGAAAACTAAATCTTGCCCTCTACCAGAACATAGGTAAAGGAGCCCACTCCTGTAAGAGTAAACGACGGGAAAATACGAAATTTGATAGCGGTTTATACTGAAGTCAGTATAAAACGTGCCTTTCACGAATAAGAAATTCCCACTGGACCAGCATTCCTGTTTCTTCTTTTTCCCCACAATTATTAAGTGCTTTGAATTGTAGCTCGCCCGAGAAAATATCTGGTGACTACTACTACTACTGTAGGTGCAAAATAATAAGTCAATGCATAAAGTAAGGGCTATGTTTTCCGCAATAATACTTGCCTGGTTCGGTATCGGCTGAGGTCTCTGAAATGGAGAATCATGGTTTCCCTCTGCCTGATGGTTGTCCGTCTGTCTGTCTGCCTGCCTGCCTGCCTGCCCGCCTGCGTGTAGTCCATACTTGCTATCTCTTGTTTTTTTCCCCGCATCAAGCGATCCCAAAACGATTGGCGTCTAGACCGTGACGGATATCGATAGCAGATTGGTACGTGTACACGATTAATAGTGTTAATAGCTACTGTGACTAAAAATAACTGGTATGCATGTCAGAGCATTTTGTTCAGCATCGTCATCAAATAGCAGAAAAATAGTGGGGATGCCAGGGGGTAGAAGGTGGAGGTCCTAAACTCGTCCGAAACGATAGATCGAACTTCGATAACTCGAAACTTTTTGAGCATTGTCCAACACTATGACATACACCACCACCGGGCTTCGTCAACAACTATTATACTCATGTACTACTACTACTGTATATATCACCCAACGTGTTTTTGAAAATAACAAAGAACACAGATGCATTCGCCCGGGTCGGGTTTTTGTCGCGTATATGTCGTGATGTGCTTTGGTTTCAAGATGTCTTGCCTCGAGCCATGCACCAATTCGCCCGGACCGGTTCTTGCTGGATTGTTAGTACGTACGTATACAATTATTATTGATATTTTAAGTGGTTGACGTTTTGCTGCCACACCCGGGCGTGGGATACTATTTTCATGTTTTTTATTACATATCAGAACAATTTTGTTTGCGATGTTCGTTTCAATATTTGGATCACAGTCAGACGAACTCACTTTCACGGACGGACATTTTCAGACGTTACGCCGCCGAGGACCCTACCCATCAGTAGACTAGGGAATATGTGTCCTGTACTACTGCAGTTTGACGGGTAATGCAACCCCTGTAGGACGTGCGAGGGGGAGGGTGTCGAAAATATTGACGCAACAAACAGCATTCGAACGACGACAGAAAGCAGTCTGGATTGCCGAGGTCGGGGATTGTTCAAAGCGGAATATAAGGGCTACCACCGAAAGGATGGGAGTCACCACACCCCGCTTTATAGACCGATTTTTAAAGCTCAAATAAATACTCGACAACCAAGAGGCTGCCAAAGCCGACCGACTCACCTCAGGGAAGCTTTCCGAGAGATTTTTACAAACCCATCTGCTGCATTGATTGGCACCCTCCTGGATGTGGACCACTCCAGCTTTCAAAATCGGTCTAGGGGGGTGCGATGACTCGCTTCGTTACGGCACTACTATTGGTAGGATGTAGTAGTAGTGTTAGTTGCAGTAAAAAAATATCCCATCTCCCTGAGTTCACCATGTTACGACTGGTTTTTGGTCTTAATCCCTGTCATTCACCTTGAACATCCCTGAGTGCATCGTATTATGACTGGTCTAAGGCCATGACATGGCGCACCCAGACTGGATCCAAGGTGAGTGACAGGGAATTAGACCTTCGACCAGTCGGGATAAATAATACTCGTACCGCAGGTAGATCACTCACCCGAGACGTTTTGGAGCGACCGCGCTTCGCATCTTTTAGTTTTGGTCGCCTTACGTGGGGTCCCAAAGGGTCTTATTAATTGTTATTGCCCTCGATGAAATGCGTTCGAGCGCTGTTCTCAGTTTGCTTCCACCAATACAGACGGCATCCCAGCAGGTGGGTCTTTAATCAGATCGAACGTCTGCGCCTCATTGAAAATACTCGTGGTCGTACAGAGGCGGGGACATGGGATACGGTATTCGGCGTCGTGGTTCGGAAGGGGCATTCGTTATCGGTGGTCCTGGCATACTATTTTACATCGTTTCATTTTTCTTTTCATTTAGCAAGGCCAAACGTTTGTAAACGTTATAGTTGTAGTATACTTGTTTTAGTACTACCATTATAGTAGCGCATGGAAGTGTTGTTCGGGCGCCTCATGTGAAAATCTCAATATTTCGGCTGCACCCCTATGATACCGTGGGATGCCTCTCATTTTACTGTCCACCTTCTAAAAACTGGATAAGCCGTGGTACATGGGGTCCCGAAAGGGTCTTGTTAATACTATCATCACGATCTTCGATGCGATTCGGGGTTAAAAAAAACGCTTAAATTTTCGTCTGTGCTTTGTGATTTAGTGCAGACGGAAAGTCTACGAGTGAAGTCTTAGAAAACCAACCCTTGAACTTTCAACCTTGTCCAAGAAAGTGGCGTTAGCAGCATCGGCCACGCCACCCAGTCCAGGCTCTAATGGGGTGATCGGGGATGTGTCCGAATCGCAACGTGATGAGGTGTGAGGCGATGCGCGCAGCACCATGACGACTCTTGTTGTACTCCTCGCTGCGTGTTCTCCATAGACGGTTGATCATACTGAACTTGCTTGTCGTTTTAAGGTCGTCATACTATAATCAAGCAAAAAAGGTCAACCGATAACTCAAAAAAGAAACCTCTGTGTACCATTGTCGTGGCGTCGATCTTCTTGTGTCCCGCAGCAGTATGGTGATGGTATAGTACTAGCTGTCGTTTTTAGGTCGCACACCCTATGTGATCAAGTCAAACAGGTCAACCAAAACAAAAACAAAGAAACTGCCTAATTATGGTGGCGTCGCTCGTAAGTGTTCAGTATTAGCAGAGCTAGGCTATTGACGAAACAAAAAAAAACACGATTGTTTTCCTGCTCACCCCTGGAGACGTCGGCATCCACGGTCAACTTGAAACTTCCTTTTTTCCGAAAAGTGACGCCACCATCCTGGATGACGATATCAGTGATTCAGGGATTTCCCACCAATAAGAAACAAACTGACAAGTAGGAAAACTTACATAAAAAAACACCAGATATACAGCAACTGAAGCTGTATATGGGGGGGAAACGCGCAGCAACCCTGTCTGTGGCATCTATATGCCAGTAAACGATAAATTTTCGTGTACTCTTGTGTACTCTGTAAAAAAGCATAAACCAGCAGCACCCGAACGCGCTAATTATACCCCGATTCGGTGGACAATAGTCATCATCGTTTTTCCTAATGCAAGCAAGCACTATAAACTCCTGCAAGAAAGGGCAGCTAGCTGAACGGTGATTATGATATACAGATCAATACATCAACCGACCAACTGGCCAACCAAATCACCCATCAAATTCATTGCCCAATCCTGATACGAAACGAAACAATACAAGAAAACAAAAAAAATGTGTACAGTACAGGTACGAAGCTGTCGTGAAAAAGAAACCTATTTACCCCCCTTTGTATAACGAATAAATGCCACCATCGTATTGCACTTTTCCCACTCTCATCCATGCCACTCATACTTGGCGAGCTTTGTGGAAAAACAAGAGACACGTCCCGTCTTCTAATCACTATCGTACATAGACGTGTGGTGACTACAAGACGTAAGTCACCCATCCACCCACACACACACTCACTCATCCACCCATCCACCCACCCGCCTGCTACCGCTGCGTAGCTCCAACCTTTGCGTGCTCGCCTCCAAGCTGCTTGCTTGCAAGAAGAGAAGACCAAGCTATAAACTTGGACGGAAACAGAACTTACACGGAAAACACGACTGAAAAAAAACAAAAGCTACCTGGTGCACATACACCAGTACCTGCTACGTCGTAGCACGATGGAGTGAATGCCGGGTTCGATCGTGGCACTACTATGATATCACGGCGATCGAGCGAAACACGGATCGATCGTAGGCCAGTAGTATCAACAGTGTCATCGCCAGCCGACCTTGATTGACAACATCCCTTTGGCACATGCCGCCAATCCACACGGCAACAACCCAACGGCAAAAAGCCAACGGATGCGAAATATAGTGGGAGGCCGTGGTTTGCCCGCCTTGGATGACCGTTTTGACTGACCGCCCCCTTCGCTAGAAGCGGTATATTAAGGCCAACACAAGTCTTGACGCGCCCGGAAAGACCAGTCTCCTGACAAAAAAACACCTGCAGGGCTATTTATTGCTGGTGAGGATATAGGAAAAAGCAGATTGTAGTGAGCGACAAAAGAAAACCTCAGAGCTACTTACCATACCGTTCATTGGTCGGCGAGAAAAGCAGATGTCAGCAACAGACCCCATCCAACCCCACCCCCTGCCTCCCCCAACCCCCCACCGCAAAAAGCCTTCCCGTGGGTGGCCCTTGTGGCTCGCCTCTTGTTAATGTAGGAACTTCGGTATATGTTAATAGTTCCTGAGGTGAGGAGGGGGCCCCGTCAGTCAGAAGAAGCCTTCCACAGATGAGATAGCTCATCTACAGATCATCTACAGACCGTCTACAGATATATCATGATCTGGATCTTTGAGGGCAGATAGATATGTTCCTGATCTGCACGATGTACTTCATGCTGATGTGTGTCACCCTTGTGCGTTGGTTACATGGCGCATCCGCTGACGCCTCGGCTACCGCATTGGCTACTGTATATAGCGCATCACATCGCATGGCGTGTTACCTCCACGTGTCGGCTATATACCATGTCACCTTGCGCGCTGCCGCATTTTTCACGCAAGGTACGGTGACAGCTTTGACTGAGGCAGCACCAATGGTAGAATCAGTGCCGGCAGCAGTAGCAGCAGCAGAGACAGCAGCGGCAAATGACAACGATCAGCCAACCTTGACGCTGCTCTTAAGAGCCCATGGAATCGCTGCGGCTGTGCCCCCTCTCGCGGCCCGGCACGATCTTTTTTGTCACGTAAGGATGTCTGTGCGACCTCACCACGTTGCTGCTGTAAGCGTACACGCCTTCGGGGTTTCCACAATTTCCGCCGTGCTGCTCCGAAAATCGTAACGGTGCGTCATATTCAACAGAAGGGGGGAGAGAGAAGTGACACAACCAATAGCGAAGCACTACGATGAGACGAGTCATGTTTGCTAAACAGGTGCTGCTGCATACCTGGTGCCAATGTACATGTGGTGTTTTATGTTATATATACCTGGTATACTGCAAAGGAAAAAAACATGCGAGCGAGGGGAAAAAAAACGAAAAAAAAAACACAACAACGTTATCCCTCTCTGCGCTGTCTGCTTGCGACAGCTTTCGTGCTACGCATTGTAGAGCTCGGCTATCGCCTAATGACAAACAACCACTAACGGCTGGGACCAACGGCTATCTGCTAATGGCAAACTCTACGTGGGGCCAACGGCTATATGTTAACAGCTACGTAACGTCTATCGGATAACAATGATCAAAGCCTGGCGGCTAACGGCTACAACAACGGGTTTCTGTAACGGACGGTTGCCGACAAACGGCTATACACCGGTTAACGGGGGTCGGTAGCGGCTATGTACCGACTAGCGGCTAACCAATACCGACCAGCAAGGACGAAAGCTAGGGATAGGGGCAGCACTATAGGCTTATTGCCACATATTGAGAAGACAACGAGATGGGATGGGATGGGTGTGCTTCCACGCATATGTGAAACAGCAAATAGCATCTGGACCACCGCTCTCTCAGGAATACGACAACACAAGTAGCGCACGACAGTGAGATGAGGCTGCCTCAACCAGTGCTCGTCCCAAGTGGTGAGTTACTATGCGTGTAGTACGGTACCGGTACCTACTATTAATAGCGGCCAGCAAGGACGAGGGATAGGGTACGGCACAGAAACTGAAGAGGGGTCGAAGCGAGCTCGACTCACGTGCACATCCTTGTGTCCGATGCTGGGACCCTTGCAGCAGTTGCAGAGGTCTGCATGGCACCCCACTCCTGCCGCGCCAACAGAACACGGGAAACGCCGCAGGGGAAAGACGCGTGCAGGAGAAGGGTGAACAGATCACCGTCAACAGCAGTATATCATCGAACAACAGTATACCATCGGACACATACCACCTACCGCACAGCATCCACTGTCGAGCATCTAGATCTAGCCTGCCGTTGTAAGATGCTGTCGTATATGTTGCAAGCACAGACCCTGCGGACTGATCACGATCTCCATCGTCTGGGTCCTAAGCTGCCGCCATGAAATGCTGTACAGGTACAGACTCTCCTGCCGACTGATTACCATCTCCATCATCTGCATCCTAACCTGCGGTTGGGAGATGCTGTGCAGGATTTGTATGTACAATACAGATCCAGACCGGGAAAACAGGTGCTATCAATAGTCAGAATGTCCGGGTTCCAGGCGGCCACATGAACTATTAATACTATAGATGCCAAACAGAAGAAGCGTTTATCAATCATCCATACCGTCTTTTGACACACTGGCACTCCTTCGAGCGGCACAATTTGTGGCCCCTTGCTGATCTTTTTCCCCCACCCACCCATCCGCCCACTCATCCACGGTATTAAATAACGATACCCCTCTATAGGATGATTGAATATATACGAGTGATCAACGTTGAACTTCATGCCATTGATAACACATTGTCGGATGGCAAAAACGCAATCAAAATAATGGTTCGTAGTTGGCTGGACTGGATTTGAGTCTTATCAAGCGTGGAAACACATACGAGTATATATATATACATAATACCCGGCAATACACGCTCGAAAACCTCCTGCAGACCCGTCTAGTACACCTCGTACACGCAAAGCAGCAAAACCGACCTCGATAATCCGCACCGGCTTTCACGCACCGACTACAATCTTCCGAACGGCGTATAATACCTACTTTGTGGCGCCCTGTCAACCCGTTTAGGACTGCACTCCGTATGTATGTACAAGGTGCTTCGCTCCGCGGGCGGCCTACGCCGCCCGCTACGCTCGCTCAGGAGGGAAAAGTATATCAAATTATGCGAAGCGGACAGAGGTCCATGATTGAATATATATATTTTCATGATTGTAGTTGCAAAATGGCGACATGATAATGCCAAGAGTCCCGCCGCGATGGTTCTTGAGAAAACAGCTCGGTCACATACGCTTCGCGTCGCGGGCGGTTTTCCGCTACGCTCGCTCACATGTCGTACGTACATACCCTAGGTAGGGTATTTATTTTCTTCTTTTGATATGCTCTATGTCTGTACTCGTATGTGCGAAAGAGAACGCACAGCACAGCATAGCAGCACCGCAAAAACGATGAAAATGAAACCGAAAATCTCGAAAAGAAAAAAAAATCCCCGTCCCCTCTCGTGTAATATTTCCTGCCTGATTGAAACACCTTACACCGATGAAAAATAAAAAGAGAGAAAAATCAAACAGCAGAGCTCTCTCAGCCTCGTACGCCGCCCGCCCCACACGCGACCATCTCGCCACTGATTCGGGCCCGGTAAAGCTTTCCTCCCTCTCTTCCACGTTGAGCCCCGTCGCCCGCCTCGCGTGAAGCCCGGTGCTCACCGTGGACCTCGTTCGCCAGCTCGACAATGTTGGTGCTCAGACTGCGTAGTTCTCTCGGTGAATTTCAGATTGGTCGCAAAAATAAGCACCGCTTGAATTTTATTTTGCTTATCAAACGGCCCTTACATACTCGTACATAATATAACCGGAATCACTCCAGGAGGCCAGACAGAGCCCATTCATGCTTCCCTCGTGTCTCGAGGCACACGCGACGCCTATAGCCGCGAAAACGGCGACCGCACTCCTTGCAACCCCCCCTCTACCAGCACCCGCTGACACCCGCGGCGGCGCCGCGCTCGCCCGCGGTGCCGTGCTCGGAGTACACGCACGCACACGAAACGAAAGAAGGAAAAAGGAAAAAAAGGACTGAAAGTGCAAAGAGAAACGTAGAAAACAAAGACCCGCTGGAAAGGTCCGGCACGTACGTACTAAAAGGAGGCCATTTCCAAGTGGGAGCTCTGAGAGGCCAGGGATGTACCAACCCAGCACGCTCAGAGGGTGAGATTTATCGATTAAGTAGTTATATCTTTGTATGTATATACGTATGTATTGGTATGTTCATTTCGTTTGGTTTCGTTTTTTTTTCCATCCTACGAGTATATGGAGGGTGCCTCCGTTGGTCGTGTCGGCCTTGTCTTCGTCTTGGACGGGGTTGGCCGAGGCCTTGACGTGCACGTTTTCTTTCGTGATATGCGGCAAGGAGGTGCCTCCAAAAGCCTCCATCGCGTCTCGCAAGGAGATAACTTATAGAAATTGTGAGAGCACGGGTCCTTCTCCGAGGGACCCTTATCTCCCTGGCGCGTTCGGGATTCATGGCCCGAACGTCAACCACTATGAAGGTCCATCAGCGATGGCGGATCTCACAGACCGGACGTTGGTTAACGTATCTTCATGGCTGGCATTCGTGATCGGAGATTGACGGCATCTAAGTACCATGTCCTCCACAAGTACGCGTACCAGGTATTTAATATTTTCGGCCTTCGCTTCGGTGTCCTGTCTCCTTCCTGATAATAGTCGTAAATCAGGACCGGCGCCAAAAAAGCAGCGGCTTGTTCTCCCCTTCTTCCTCCCCACTAAAGTCCTTGCCTTCAGTGACATTTTCATCGCCAGAATACTGCATTCCGCCCTTTCTTCCCTCGTCGACTATTACTGTATAGCATCGAAGTGTACTGGGGAAAAATGGCTTGAAATCAGACTCAGCAGGTATGATTCTGCACCTGTACAGCGCAGTACTAAAAGGGTCATTAAATAGTCCTGCTTTCGGGAGGTGGGGGGAAGGGGACGGGATATACTACTGGTGCACATCGAACACACCACACAGCGTCCTGATTGGACGATTGATTCTTCATTGGCTGGATCAGGTGTGTGTTATCTTGCGTGTGGGTAGATCCCAAAAACAAAAAAAAAGGATACCGACATAGTATAGGAAGCAGAAAAAAAAACGTCATCGTTCATGCTTACCATCTCTGACGCACTGGCACTCCTCCGAGCGGCACACTTTGTGGCCCCTTCCCCCGCTTTCCTCATCCTCACGCCGCATGGCCTCTTGCAGAACCTTCGCGAGCTCCTTCTTGGATCCCGAAGCCTTGAGACCCCTGCAGAACAAAACAAAACATAACAAAAACAAAAAAATGCCTTGACACCTATGGCGACCAATGTTTTGCCCTCGAGCCTTCATATCCCTCCAAAAACAAGAACAAAAACCATTTCATCGCTGTTCCTCTGAAACCGCTACAACCCTGCAAGCTGTCCATGAACGATGATTCAAGGCGAGGACGCAGGACGCACGGTGTAGTATCTCCCCCCAACACCTCACGGCGCTTCGCGCTTGGTGCAAGCAAATTTCTGCCTGGGTGGTGAAAACCCGACGGGCTCCGTCCCGGCATTGTAGGGCTGCGAGGGTCTATGGCCATGCACGATAATGAGTACACCCCCCCCGCCACCCCCCCTACTCCCTACCCCCCACCCTACAATGTGTACACACACCCCATCCCTCCCACGGCACCCTGCAGCTCACCCTTCATGCGACCCGCCCAACACCTCACGGCGCTTCGCGCTTGGTGCAAGCAATGCCTGTCTGGTCGGTGAAAACCCGACGTGCTCCGTCTCGGCATTGTAGGTCTATGGTCATACGACTACTGCCATGCATCATATCGGGTACCCTGCCCCCCCCCCACCCCTTCTCTCACCCCATCCTCCTCTCCCCCCTCCCATCGACCCCTCTAGCTCTGTCTCCCTGTCCCCCCCCCACCACCCCCACAAAACAAACGCCCCAAGCGCTCGCTCACCTCTTGTTCAGTTCTCCGCGGAGTTTGGCGAGATTGAGCTTATCGGCGCGCACGCAAGCGCAGTTGCAGCCCTGGCTGACTCTCCTGCTATGTCTGAGAGCGGCCAGCTCGGGGGAGGCGGCGTGGGACTTGTCCACAAACTCCGCGTGAGACACCTGTGCGCGTATCGCACGGTACCACAAAAGAAAACAACAATGATCATACCGTACCATATCAAACACAGACACGTATGATGCGTCGCGAGGCAGAGCAAAGGGGAAGGAGGGCAGAGGCTGCTACTAATAGTTGCAGTAGGAACAGTTGCAGTTTACCGACTCCGAAAGATAATCGATTCCCACTCAAAAAATTATCTACACTTTTCAATGCAGACACAATCCCGATGATCTTGTATGATCTGTGTGATCTGCTGCTGTAGCTTACGTTGCCAGGTGGGATCCGTCGTAATCTGCACCGTGATCTATCTAGCACATGTTTCGTGGTTTGGATCTGTACTATGCAGATAGACCCTTCACACCTTTCACAGCGGCAGGTGAGGGACTACTGTAGATGATCCATCTGTACATAATCTGTCCGCCAGAGGTGTGCAGACTCGGTGAGCTTCGGACCCCCGTCTTGTTATCTCTGACACAACGGTTATCGGTATTTATAAAATAGAAAAACACAACTACATCAATAGTTGACTTTATAGCCGACTACCCCCTCCCCCCTGCCGACGGGCGGGAGGGGGGGGAGGGGGAGGGGCGCGGAAGGCCGCCGCAGGCAAGAAGAGACGCTGTTTAGCTTTCATTTTACGCACAAAGAATATGATAAAACCCAAGCAACAAAAAGGCTCGCTACTGTACAAACAAGGAAAAAAAAAAAAACAATCGGACAGATGGCACTCACTGCAACGACTAACCCTAACCATAACTTCGGGGTAGCCTTATAAATCAGGCAGCTCACGGCCCTAAAAGCAAAAATCGGAGCACAACACCAGGGAGTGAATAATGTCTCTCTACATACAGTAGAGAATGTTTCATGTCTGCGTGGGTGCACTTTAGAGGGCCGCGTCGGCAACTACTTACAGTACACACATACTGTAATACCTGAATTGTACATGTACCGATTTCCTTTGCCTGGTCGCTACGCCTGTCGTTCCTTGGGGCTGTGTTCGTATAGACTCCAAAATTCCGACGGCTGGGGGGGGGGGCTTTCGTTTTTTTTTTAGCCACAAAAAACGTCATAGGATTTTTTTACCTAGCGTCACCCCATATCCGAATGCCTCCGACTATAATATGCCTCCCAATGGGAAAATCTCGTACCTGGTACTATAAGTATACATACAAAGGACGTCGAATAACGGTGCGAACTCTCAGGTGCTTGCCTTGTGAGAAAATGAGCAGAACCCGCTCGTGTCTGCTCCTTTCCGTTGTGGCTGGGAATCGCTGCGGCTGTCGTTGCTGTTTTGGCTGTTATCTCTGTCGACCTCCTTAAGGTCTCCCTTGTGAAAGCAAGCGTAGTCCAGCAGTTTTTTGCTGCAAAACCCACAAGGTGAAGGACACACACACACGCAGGCAGGCAGGCAGGCAGGCAGGCAGGCACAAGTCAGCGATATATGCGAACAGATACACAGATAAAACCAACACACCCACATACGAAAAAAGAACGAAAAAACATATGCATGCTGTGGTAAAACAAAACTACGGGAAAAAAAAAAACGAGAGAGAAAAAAAAAACGAAAAAAAAAAAAACAAAAAAATGGCGGCGAAGACGGGATGTTACAACGAAACATATGAACTTGAAAAAAAAAAGCGAGCATCCGGTGTCCGGTACCGGCAAGCGACACGAGCAAACCCTGTTCTGACCCGTTGGGGGACTCAGAGGGGAAAATTGTGGAAAAAGCGTAATGAACAGCCCCACGAAGGAGCCCGGGCCAGTCACCCTACCAGAGATGTCTATATCGTGTCATCTACACTCAGGTCGCTCTTCCAGAGATCGCATTGGAACATGTCGTCTGTGGCCAGGTAGCGGGGTTAAAGGTCCACAACCGACACGTCCATCTCATCATGGGCGTCTCATCTGGGAGTAGATGGCCACAAACAATACAAGACATCTCTGGCAGGGTGGCTGATCTGATCGGGGTTCTGCCGAGACACGGACGGTGGAAGCAGACGCCAGCCAACTCGCGGGCCTACTGTCGAACCCTTGAGCTCACCGGAACCACATTTTTCGAGACAAACAAGTTCACACGCCATACAGATCTACAGATAGATCAGATCGACCATCTGTAGATCATCTAGATCCTAACTAATCTGCCGTTACGAGACGTTGTGCAGGATCTGTGTAGTACACAGATCCAACCCAGCAACTATGTGCTAGATGATGCAGATTATACAACTCCCACCCGGCAACATGATCTATAGATCATACAGATCATACAGATCATACAGATCATACAGATCATGCTGGTGCAAGATGAGGAATATCCCTTTATACCCTCCAACATCTACACCATGAAGTGGGACCTATCTATCCGATATGTCCAACCTGTCCCACGTATCAACTGCTTGGAATGGGTAGGGACCGAAACGCCAAAAAGTCCCACGTACGCTAAACCAGGCATAAATTGTGCTCTTAAAAAAAAAGGCCACTTATGCTGAACGCCACATGCCAGCATAACGGATACCCTGGGACACCAGATTAAGCCTATAAACATAGGCTGAGCCCTACAAGCCCGCCCCACCTGCGTTCCTTCTCGTCGAGGCGGGAGAAGAGCGGGTTGCGCTCCCCCGTTGGGCGGTGGTCGAACTGTCGTGTTTCCCCGGTAGAGAGGTGTCGTTGCCTCTTCGACAGCTCTGCCGTGCGTTCTTCCAAGATCTGAGACGAAACATCAAAATTCCACACGGCAGATCAGACAGATCAGACAGGATCAATCAGATCGTCCGACAAATCGCACAGTGGATCCATCGTTTTCACGCATTACCCATCGTCTGTACGTCTCTACAAGTTTTCTACGGGGCTGATTGATCTAACGTACAAATGGGGTGTTTATTCACGTTAAGGCCATCCGGTTCTTAGATTTTTCGGGAGATAAAACCAGGAAAATTGGCTTGCCACGAAAACTGAATCTACTCGGAATTAGCAGAGGCAAAAATCGCAATATGTAGTGAAAGATACGGCCATGATAAGGCATAAAACCACATACAAGGGGTTGTCACGGGTTGGTCTTAAAAGTGGGTATCATACCCCACTGCTGTACAGGACACTCCTGGCCACTTCTGATACCACCGACGACATTCCTGGATGCGCCCCACCCCCAACACCCCCATCATATACACCATAAACCTGAACAAAAAAAAAAAAAAAAAAAAAAAAAACAAAAAAAAAGTATGCCAAAAGCACGCCAAAAAAAAAACACACTCGTATAGAGGTACACAAACCAAATCCGAGGCATCTCTCGTCCTCGGGGCTCTGTTTCCCGCAAAAACAAAACTGACTTCAACAAGAAAAATTGAAAGAGTAAACCTGGGATCATTATCCTCTAGCCCGAGGGTATACGGAAAAAAAAACGACAACCCACTCTTTTCGAGTCCCAGACAGGGGGGGGGGGGGGGGGGTGTACTCGATATCATGTATGGACGTAGTCGTATGACCATAGACCCTCGCATCCCTACAGTGCCGGGACGGAGCACGTCGGGTTTTCATCGACCAGGCGAGTCGCATGAAGGGTGAGGTGCATCCTACTAAGAACCGCTTGTGAGGCGGACGTGCACATGGATGAGAGTTTCAGTCAGTTAATTTAATTCTGGTGTAGCCACTTCCAGAGACAGCAATGGGGTCACTATGCAACTGCCTCGTGGGTACATTACCATAAAACACTAACACTACGTGATGCGAGCATTCCCCTTGTGCGGAGGCACAGCAATGGGGGTACACTATGTAACTCGATCGCCAGCTGTGACTGACCGTCAAAAGAAAAAAAATCAAAAAAAAGGAAAAAAAAAAGAACAGTACCCCGATTTTCTAGCTCACGCAGTGAGCGGCATGTTATACAGTAGTGCCGCTGCAAAAACGACGCCACCCCAACCTATACCTCGTATATAGTTTTAGTCCAAGAGGGCTATCAAAAATCGATTTTAAAAAAAATTGAAAGAAAACGTGTTCGTACGATCGTATTTAATTGATGACACAAAATCTCAACCCGCTTCGAGTACGTAGTTTTTTGTCTTCAATTTCGACAAGGTAGCGAGTGCGGCTCCGTGTAGCCCTGCCTGCCTACCCTATTGATAGGCATACAACGAACAACATCGAAAAAAAAAGGTGGCATCCCAGAGATAAGGCGTCCGTTATTGGACACACTCAGAGGTTGAGGAGCACGTCCGCCAGAAAATGGTTGGTCAAAAACGTGATATCCGTGCGTACAGCACTACTGCTGTAGTAGCATATGAACACAAGCGCAGACTTGCAAACACTGAGAATCAACCATTCACGGGGGGGCACATAGTAATCACAACCCCGATTATCAATGCAATACGATGGACTCCAAAAACAGATACCAGGTTTCCCCCTACGCTATGTCCAAACTACCATGCTTGGTTCTGTTCACCAAGTTCCCCCGAAAAACTCCATCGTGTCTGTTTTTTTTTTGACACCATACCTGAATGGGATACAAGCGCACGCACGGCCGGCGTGCGAACATGGTACAACTTAGCTTGCAGAGCTGAGTATTAACCACTCAATCGGCGGCACACACAGCTCGCGCATTTGAAGTGACTCCACACGCAATTACGACTAGTAGATCAGATCACCGATACCCATTCCGCGATCTACTCGAGCAATGTAAGGGAATATATATTGTTGATATTGTAATATCTAGCTAATGGTGCCGACTGGGAGCCGATATAATCTGCATGATGTAATAATAGCGCATGTCTCTGAGTTGGGTCTGTCCTATACAGATCCTACACATTATAGTACATCAGCCTATTATCTACTGTAGATGATCTTCATAGATCGTGATGATCTTCGTAGATCACCATATGTCCGATGTGAGAAAAACTATATAAATAAAAAACATGTCCTGCTTACCTCCGTCTTCGACGCCTCGTACCCATCCACCTCGACCGAGGTCTCGCGGAAAGGCAGCCCCAGCGCCAGTCCCCAAGTCCCGTCCCCGGGGACGCCGCAACCGCCAACATCCCTCGTGAACTCCAGGAGCCGAACGCAGCCGAACGTAACGTTCAGAGCCTTGCGCTCCTTGTTGCTCCGCGTGCGTTTCAGAGCTGTCGTGGACGACGCTGAAGCATCGGCTGCAGCACCATCACCAGCAGCGTCAGCGGCGGCGGCGGCGGCGGCCCCTCCTTCTCCTCCCGCCGCCGTAAGAAGGTCGTTTGACGATGGCGTACCCTTACCGGGGCATGGCTTTTTGGTCTTGCCTCCTCCTTTTCCCTTGGCCTTGCTCTTCTTTTTTTCTTCTTCGACGACCCTTTCACGTTACCTCCGCTACCGCCACCACTGCCATTCCCAGGCCCGGTTTCAAGCCACGCCATACCGTCATCGCCCTCCGCCCCGCCAGCTGAACCATCACCACCAGCAACAGCACCAGCGCCAGCGCCAGCAGTAGCAGAAGCAGCACAAGAAGAACTTGACAGGTTATTGCCGACGCACGTCGAGCCGCCGGGTCCCGCTGCCATGTTCCCGCGAGCGCTGGTGGTGGCCGGGTCCACCTCGCACCCGCCGTTGTCGCTACCGTCACACCCGCTGTTCATGCCGCGCTTGCTCCCGTTCGCGAAACCGCTGTCACTGTCCCCATCACCACCGTCGTCGCTGCTGTTGGTGGGGCTGTCCGGTGCACCCTTAACCCAGCGGTCGCGCCCCGATACAGAGGACACGCCGTCCCCCCCCCCCCCCTCCTACTCGCCTCGCGACCGCCACCACAGTCGTCTTGGAGCGCCTTAAGGCCGCCGCTGTCAGGCAGATTGGACGCCGTAGCATGAGCTTCCTCCTCGGTCTCCATCTGCACAGTAGTCGAGGTGGTGACGGGCTCGGCGCAACTCGCTACGTTACACGCAGAGGTGGCGGGGGCGGTCCCCGTCCCGCCCCCCCCCCCGCTCCCGCCTCCCCCAAGACCCAACAGAAACCCACGGGCGAAGCTTCCCACTCGCTTCGCGTTTCCAGGCTGCTTCTTTGCCACCATGGGGGAGCAGGCCGGAGGCGAGTCCAGGGAGGGCGGTGGTGTTGTTTGTTATTGCTGTTGTTTTTGTCTCTGGAGCGCTGGTCACGCCGCTTGTGCCGATTGCGCCTCCTATTGCGCCGATGGTGCCCCTTGTTGTTGCGCCGCTTGGTGCTGTCCCTCTGGTCCTTGAGCTGATTGCGCCGCTTCCGGCCCCGCTTGCGACAGCAGCGGTGCCTTCCTCCGTGGCGTCGACGGCAGGCCATCGGTCCTGCTGCTCTCCGAGGTCGTCCGGGGGGGGCGTCGACAGCGGGGTCGCTTGCTTCGACGGGGGCATGGGTGGCTGCGCGCACACGCCAAGCTTGCTGGCCCAACACCTCACGCGCTCATCCCAGGTGAAGGAGGTGGACGACGGGTCGGCGCTGGGCGTGCGAGTGGTTTGGGTTGGGTTGGGTTGGGTTGGGTTGGGTTGGGTTGGGTTGGTTTGGGTTGGGTTGGGTTGGGGTGGGGTGGGGTGGGGGCCGAATGGGATGGGATGGGGCGGCGTGGCGTGGGGTGGGGTGGGTTGGGTTGGGGTGGGGTGAGGTGGGGTGGGGTGGGGGCGGAATAGGATGGGATGGGGCGGCGTGGCGTGGGGGGGGGGTGGGTAGTTGAAAAGAGCAACAAAGGAGAGCAATAACAAAGCGGCAGGGCAGACTCTGTACTATTAATAGGTTGAAGCCACGGTTCAGCTTTCGCCGACCACTACCACTACTGATGTTGTAAGTATAACACAGCCAGTGAGTGCCAGTACTGGAGGCAGATACTACTATTACTAATACACCACCTGACCAATAAAAAAATGTACCAAGCTGCACAATCTGGAACACCACCTACCACTCTGTCCCTAAATATAGGTATGGTTTTATAAATTTTGTATGGTTTGTATTGAATACTATTATTACGGAGGGCCATAGTAAATAGCACCTACGGTACACACAAAAACCTATATATTTCCCGATTTTTACCAACAAAATTTGGTCCCATTTACTATGGTCCCCCGTAATAGTATTAATAGTATACAAACTGTGCCTACAGGGACAGAGTGATCCTACATGACAGCAGTACACGGCGTCACGAGTATATACTCCTACTGTACCTGTAGTACCCATTGCTGCTACTGTACTACCGTTACGTGCTGCGACCAGGGACCGGGACACTAGTTCCCGTTCTATGCTGTACTCGTACTATTTATTAATAATATTAATACCAGGTATGCTGCAGTCCTACAGCAGTCAGTACTGTATGACCCATGGCAGGATAAACCGCAAGTATACTCTGCTGTTGCCATAGCCCATAGGCAGTCGGGCATGGGACAAGCTGGCACTTCGTGTGGGACGTGTGACATCACCGCCGGAAGAGCAATCAAAGGCAGGGGCTGGATCAAGCCCATCAAGCCCGTCAACCGGATTACAGCAGTAGGTTATGCCGAGAATAATAACACATGAAGGCAGCGACTACGGTTCCATATACGAGCCTTGGTCCTCAAGAAAGGCAGGAGGGACTCTAAAGTCCCCAAGCATGGGGGTGCCAAACTGCGAACAGATATTCTGGATGCACCACCAGACGAACAAAGCACTAATAATACTGCTGTACCCTTGAACCTGGTATCGTGATACGCAGCAGTTGCATCACAGGATCGCTACCCATCTACATCAGCATCACGGAGTCATCACAGAATCGCAGGATCATCACGCCAGGACCATGCAGGTAGAATAGAACGTTGTGATACGAGGTTTTTCTCCCTCAGGCTCGTGTCTACAAATAGAGGCTGGGTACTCGTACTGATTGGCCGAAGCAGTTTATACAATATAGTACACCTCGCACAGATAATGTGCAGATATATCAGATATATCATCTATAGATCATCTAGACCCTAACCTGCCGTTATGATCTGCTGTGCAGGATCTGTATGGTACAGATACAACACAAGGAACATGTGCTATTCATAGATCATGCAGATAGCACGGTTCCCACACGGGAACATGAGCTAGATCATACAGATCATACATATATCGTCCCTGAAAGATCTAGACCATGACCTGTGGGAATCGATTCTCTGTACATGATAGATCTGACCTGTCTGAGGTGTGCAACATATACTGGAAAAAATGCCAGCTAGTACACTACTTGTAGATTCCCTCAGTATACTTCTACTGGAAGTACATGCGCACTGCACCCGGCACCAGTACCCAGCCAGCCCTCATACAATGCTTCATCCCATACTATTATCACGCTTTTTCTCTCTCCTTTCTATTAAAATTAATACTGGTAACTCAGATCCGCTGTCACATGTAATATACCAGGTACGAGTAGCAGTTAGCAGTTCGTAGCGCGCCGAATCTGTGGCGCTAGGAAGCTACTAACAGGAGCGCAGCTGCTGCAGCACAAAAACAAATACGTAGCCGGTCTCAGAATTGAACGCAGGCTGTTCTCCCTCTTCACCACTACTCGAGCGGTCCGGTCTTTTGCATTTGTACAGCGAGGACACTTCAGCCCTGTCTTCCGTCGTCGACTCGCGTCAAATTGCGCCTACTCACGCTGCTGTCATATATAGGCGTTCTCAGCAGTTCATTCCTTTCCAGCACCGACTCTATTGAAACACTTGTAGCAGCACTGGAGGGTAACGATCAGACTACTACTACTAGTATTCATAATACCAAGGTTAGGGCTACAGCAGTACTATTAATATTATACTCTTTGTATCATATATCTGGAACCTGCTATTACGGAGGTCCATAGTAAATAGGACCAAATATTGTCAGTAAACATAGGTAAAAATATATATATTTTTATGTATACCATACGTCCTATCAACTATGGACCCCCGTAATACCTGCTACACAGCAGTATAATAGTGCTTGCATTCATAACTTACCTGACGGTAAGCCACTTGGTGCGACCATCCTTGCTCTTGACGAGGGCCATTCCAGAGTCCTGGTCACTGCGAAGCAGAACACTTTTCTGCTGTTTGCTGCGCATGCTTCCTGTCAGTGTCTGCAGGCATTCCAAGCTCGCCTTATTTGCTGTCATAACGTACCAAAAAAGCGTCGACAAGCATCAGGCACCGATAGATTGATTGATCGACTGATTGATTGGTAGATCGATCGACTGATGGGTGGGGTGATGGAGGATGAGCAGCTACCGCTTTAACTATGAAAAGCCACTATTACGGGGGTCCATAGATAACGGGACCACATTTTGCTAGTAAAAATAGGTAAATATATAGGTTTTTATGTACACCATAGGTCCTATTAACTACGGACCCCCGTAATATTAATAGTACGGGGGACCATAGTAAACAGGACCAAATATTGTTAGTAAAAATAGGGAAACATATATGTTTTTGTGTGTACCGTAGGTCCTGTTTACTATGGTCCTCCGTAATCTGCTGGATCACTACAAACTCTGTCCGAAAAACTACAAAATTACGAGCGTTGGCGTGTATCTGATACATCCCGAGGTTCCTTACATTTCCAGAGAGAAAACGTGCGTACCGTATTACAGCAGTATTGTCTGTTGTAGACTACTATTAACAATAAATAATACAAGCACTGCAACCCTTTCAGTGCTGCAGTCCCGCTCTGGGGACAAACTACTTAGAATTAGACTGCTTTGTCCACAAAACGGGACTCCCGTACCGCAGCAGTAATAATAAACGAGATACTGCTGTAACAACAGCCGTAGGTACCAGGATATAAGTTATTAATAACAGATCTATCATACACCAGGTACGGTGGTTTGTATGATACCTGGTACTGATCAGTGGATATCGGGTGTCATGACATTGGACGTGGATGTCGGTGTAGCTGTTATAGCTTTTGGGGCATAACAAGCAGTAACAAGCAGTCACAAGCAGTCACGAGATGTAGACCTCCCTCATACTGACACGGTTGATACAAGCAGTATTGTCGGAGATACCATTCGCGTATTACAGCAGTAGTTAGCTAGTCAGTAGTGTCGGAGATAGGATACGAGATGATATTGTATATTCGAACAGCTGCTACTGCTGTAGCAGATGTACCTGCTCAGGTAAACGCAAGGTTTTGGCGCCGAATCAGGGCAGAGCTACTACTGCTGCTGTACCCGGTACTTTCAATTCTAATAGCAGGTAGCGAATAGCGTGCGGGTTGCCATTATAGTGTGCAATTAGTCTATTACGGGGGACCATAGTAAATGGGACCAAATATTGTTAGTAATCATAGGTAATTATATAGGTTTTTGTGTGTACCGTAGGTCCTATTTACTATAGGTCCCCCGTAATAGTAGTGCTGCAGTTCTGGAATTGCAATTATACGCCCTGCTCGTACGAGCTCTTTACGCGAGTACCTGGTACTCGTTTACGAGTTCGATGTTCCAGAAGTCCATGTACTCTTCTTGTATACGATGGGCATGTAATACGACAACTCTGTATCGTACGACAACTCTGTCCGACCATGTAAAGACTGCTGTTGGGGGATACATGCCTGTACGAAGACACAACTTATCCTTACGTACTCGTGATACATTCCCAAAAAGAAAACATACAAATATGATACCTCGTACCTACCTACTGCTGTACTCGTACTCGGTAACCCTTTTATCAATATATAGTACTGCAGTCCCGTTTTAGGAGGTAAACCACTCAAATTATAAGTAGTTTGTCCCCAAAACCGGACCGCAGTCCTAGGACAGAGAAGGATTCAAGCAAAATGAATCGTACTCGTACCTTGTTCGTATCGTAACTTTTTCGTCGACAAAAAACTACCAATACGTCCGGAAATATAAGCCATGTATGAGTATAGATGTGGGTACCAAAAAGGCCCTTAATTTATCGGACATTTATGATGTAAGAATGTGATCCGAGCATTTATGGGAGCTGTTGTTGTTGTTGTTGTTGTTGTTGTTCTCACATGATTAACTCATCGCCACAACAATACAATGCATCCTGTGCTGTGTGGTCGCAGGACAGGCTCCAATAACTCTGGAGGGGAAGAATATCTCGGCTAAAAATAAAAACAAGCAGAGAATGGTACACACATGATAACTCAGAACTGAACCACGTCTACACCTCAGACAGAAGTACCAGCAGACACGAGGTGCAGGCATATACCCTGCATGATCCAGGGGCGTTTTTCTTGCGCTTGTGCTACCTCGCTATCAATAGAAGCGGACAGCTCCACGTGGCAGTAACAGCTAATACCCTCTACTTGGTACGAGGTCTTGTCTACAGCAGTAATACACGCCTTGACCTGCAAGCTTTGTGTACGTACCAGGTATGCCCTGCGAATATCCACACAAGAGAGCACGAGTAGAACAATCCGGTGAGTTTGTACGTATATCAATAATATTAATAGAACACGCATGTATGAAGTGTCTTGCAGACAAAGCACAAATCACAGCATGGATAGAGAGAGGATCGAGGTGCCAGAGTACTACCGCACTGTCCGTAAATATAAAGACCGCTAATATACTCATGTTGAATAAACAATGGGCCCTTACATTTCCGGACATATAACCACTACAAGTATTTACCAAAGCTAACGAGGAAGCGGGGCATACGGATCCCCCCGGGAAGGCAGGAGAATCGTAGCCACCTCAACTCCAGCGACTACGTCCGCGTGACTGAACTTCCGCAGCGTCATCGGAGTGTACAAGTCACTGCAGGCACATGTAGGCGACGCTGTTGAGCTAGGGGAGGGAGAAAACGAGCGTGCGGCTCGATGTTTAGGATTTTTGGCCCAGGACCTGTGAATCTTGATGCTTTTGTTTAGGCTAGGTTGCCGAGATGAGAAATACGTAAAACGCTGCTGTTTCCCGAAGCAAAGTCTACTCGCAACGCGAAGGTTACCTTCGTGTCTCCTGCTCAGTCCTATCCTCGTGGTTCCTTTCCAGTCCCTCGTGTTTCCTCCCTGGCTTTGCCTTCAACAGCTATCTATATTCAACAGCAGCTGCTGTGTGCTCTTCTTATATTACACATAAACGAAAATAAAATAGAAACCCTCGATTCAAAATCATGGACATAATCTTGAAACTCACCCCGGGGTCTCTTGTGTGACCGTTCTTTCTGCGTACCCGTCGACGTCCAGCACAACCACAGCAGTGTCCGTGCCGACTCTTCACAGTTCAATGCTACACAGAGAGATACAAGTTCTGTGGTCACAAAACTACGCCACCGAGATGCTACGTGATCTCTAGTGGTACAGCAGCAGTAGTAGTATCGGATTTTGAGCTTGGAGCCGGATTTGTCGGCTCTACTTTTCGAGTTTTCTTCCATGATTTAATACGAAGGGGCTCCCCTCCTATCTCCTATGTCTGGTGTACTGCGGCAATGCTGCGCATGCACAGCATACAGCAACAAAGCAACTATTATAGTATTAGGGATTTTATAACTTGAGCCTATATACGAGTTTGCTCAGTGTAATTGGCCTATATCTTTGACAAGGAATTACATATGTGTGTGTGTTCTTCACATTAAACCGTTCTTCTACTCGTCGACATCCAGCAAGCCTAGTGTCCGTGCTGATTCTTCACCCTAGAAAGATACGAGCTCTGTGGTCACAGACTACGACACAGAGATAACACACCGTAATGCATTAATAGCCTACGCAATACCATGCCTTCGCACTAGGTGCGGCCGACACAACATACATACATACGCCAGCAACCAACATACACCATAAAGAAAGAGAAGCAACGAAGAAACCAAACCGAAAAAGAAAAAGAAAAGGAGAAGAATCCCAAATAAATAAATAAATGGGAAGCCAAAGCTCTCAGACACATACTTACCCCGAGCATGAGCCCAAAGGGACATGCAAGGGGGAAGAAACGAAAAGGAAAAAGGGGACTATGCATCCCGGTGAACACTTAACTAAGTAAAAAGAGAAATAATGAGTGGGCCAAAAATACGCTCGTCACCCACCCACTATGTAGTACTTCTTTCATAAGGATAAGAAGGGGAAAATATAGGAAAAAGTTAAGTCATGGAAAAAAAATCAAAGCACCAAGCCAATACATACCGAACGGCCGCGCAGCAGTTGGCGGTACGAGTAGCAAAGAAAAGTCCAACCTATTACTCGTAGTCGGCCTGGTACCTTGCTACCCTATCTGCGGTCTCTCTGCTACTCTCTTCTGCCGCAGTTTCCCTTCTACTCCTCCTGTTCCCCCCCCCTGCCCCCATACACTTGTACGGTGTTCTTTCTACCCCTCCTGCTGCTGTTACCCCTCCCCCCATTCCCTCTAACACCGCCTGCAGCGGATGCACGGCGCTGTCTACTCAGCTTTGCCTCAGTATGTACATTATTGTCTTTTTTCGCAATAATGCCGTGGCATGCCGTGGCACCACCTGCGGCAAAACCTTCCACGGCATCTTCCACGGCATACCACGGAACTTTCCACGGACCTCCACGGCATACCATGGGACCCTAACCCTAACCCTAACCCTAACCCTAACCCTAACCCTAACCCTAACCCCAACCCCAACCCTAACCTAGGTGCCGAGGACATTGGGGTGCCGTTGGGGTTGCCATGAGATTCCGTGGGGTTGCCATGGAGCGCCGTGGCGGTAGCTGCGGGGGTTGCCATGGTACTACCCATGGCATGTCATGGCAACCCCCACGGCGAGCCATGGAATCTATTGCCACACCATGGTATGCCATGGGCGGTACCATGGCAATGCCACGGCATGCCCACGACAAGGTCAAATAGTGTGGAACCCTGGGTCCTCAGCAAATCTTGGGCTGCCCGCCTGGTTTCGGGCTCCCCCCACCAGCGATCGTCCCGAACATCAACCGACTGGGCAATCGCCCCTCGGGTTGCCGCACCAGACCCCCCGCAAAGAAGAGTCGCCGTTTACGGATGGTCGTTTCGATACTTTCGCATCGTGTTATCCTGAGCGCCTTCCCATACGAGAGGGTGGTGTGGTCGGTGCGTAGTCGGCGCTGGAAGCCAATGACTCGCAGAAGGACTTCGTGGTGGGCTGATCGAAGCTTGGCGAAGTGGTCCGCATTGAGGGTCCACGTCACGCAACCGTACAGCAAGGTCTCAATCACCTCGGCCTTCAGAATCCGGATTTTCAGATTAAGTGGTGCGTTCGTCCTATCGTACAGTTCCGGACCATACCGTTTGAGGCATGCCCGCATCAGACGGATTCGTCGCTCGATTTCGAAGGAGAGGTCAGCGTTCTCGTGGATAATGCCTCCTAGGCATAAAAACTGGGTCGTCTGTTTATACTTTTGGCCTGCAGCTTCGATCGCGAGCGGTGAGGGGGTAAACGTCTGATCCGGTGTTCGTAGGAGCGTCGTCTCTGTCTTCTTCTCGGATACCGTGAGACCTGCTGCTTCGAAGACAGTCACGATGACTGTCATCATTCTTGCAAGGCCTTCCGCCGACTTCGAGACTATTCCTGCGTCGTCTGCATACAACGTGCCCCACACAGCCCTTTGCACGCATGCCAACGGTTCCTCTTTTCCGACAACCCTGTCCTCTTCGAGATGAACCAAGTCCCTTACGATGTATTCGTCTTTGCTGAGAGGTACCAGCACGATGTGTATCGCAGCGGCGAAGAACACGTTGAACAGTAACGGCGATAGTCCGCAGCCTTGCCGCAGCCCCTGGGTTACATTGAACCAGTCCGAGTGTTGACCGTCATCCGCACGCACGCGAGCCCGCATGCCTTCGTGAAAATTGCGAATGATTGTGAGAATCTTGGTTGGTACACCAAGGCGTGTGTACCTCCCACAACAGTTCTCGGTCGACAGAGTCGTACGCTTTCTGCAGGTCGATGAAGCTCATGTACAGGGGGATTTTCTTCTGCCGTCCGAGCTCCTGCAACCGGCGCACGACAAACAGCATATCGACTGTTGACCGTGCGGGGCGGAAGCCGCACTGTTCTTCGGGGAGTATATGCTCGGTCTCGCAGTTACTGTAGCTGCTTAGACGGGACGCAACGATTTTCAGCAACACCTTGCCTGCGTGAGCAACAAGCGAAATACCTCCGTAGTTGTTGCAATCAGTTATATCCTTCTTTTTTTATGATCGCATACTTCCATTGCTGGGGGACTTCTCCCATAACCCAAACGTTAACAAGGATACTGTGAAAATACTGCACGAAAGCGGGGTGGTCAAGTTTCAGTACTTCGACCGGGAGACCATCTGGTCCAACGGCTTTCCAGTTTGACATACCATTCACTGCTTCCATCATCTCGTCGATGGATGGTTCATTTCCAAGGGATAGTTTCAGCGGTCGTGGGGGCACTAGGTCGATGATCGTGGGGTCAAGTTTCAGCGATTTCGTGTTCAATAGTTTGCGGTAGTGCCCCGCCCATCTTTCACGAATTCGCGCTTGATCCCGCAACAGCGTGCCATCCTCGTCCATGATAAACTGTTCACTCCTCGCTTTCGTACCTTGCAACCCTACCGTACTCTTCAGGTGCTTGTAGAACCCTCGTTGATCGGAACTCGCGAGGAATTTCTCGGTTTCAGCGAGGTACTCTTGACTCCTGCGGCGACCACTTCCTGCAGATTCGCACAGGCGGATCTCAACTTCCACGCTGTACTGTCTCGGGGGTAGACACGCAAGAGCTGTCTCGCATCCTCCCTCGCTGCCCATGCTACTTTGAAAGCGGCCAACGTTTCGGGGGTCTCACACCAACCGTTTCGGTGGTGGCGACGTGGTGGAGGTGGCACCTCTATCTCAACAGCATTCATGACAGTTGTGGTGAAAAACTCAACCATGCCAGACGTGTTACGAGGCTGGGTAGATTGGTTAAGAGTGGAAACGACCCTCTCGACTATTCGGTGTCGACGCTCTCCATCGGATAAGAAAAGCTGCCTGTCGAATTCTTGGCGTTTTGGGGGTTTCAGCAATCTTCGGTTAGACGAAAAGTGACCACTAAGTCGGACCTTGATGTACACGATGTTATGGTCTGAATCAGCCTTAGCAGGTGGTAGGGGCTGTGGGACGACTGTAATATTATGTACTCTAGGTCGGTGGACTTGACGAGTTAGGATGTAGTCGATTCGCTTACGATCATTCAGGCTGGTGTCGTTGTATGTATGCGATATTCCGCCCTTGCGCGTGCTGAAAAATGTGTTGGTGAGCGCTAGCTTGCAACTGGTAGCGAACGACAAAAGCCGTTTGCCGTTATCACTACGAACATCTCGTCCGTATGCTCCGAGCACCCTACATTCATCATCACCGCACCCTTCTATCCTCCCCCCAGTTCGCCCATTGGCATCTATAAGCACAAACAAACACTCTGCAGCAGGAATCTGCTCAACCAGGTTCCTCCAACTTTCGCCAGAACATGCCTTTCTGCTTGGAGTCTTTGGTACAATCAGTTGGGGCGTACGCAACGACGAAATTAACCGCATCGCACCGACCGTCCAACTCAAAGCGCATAGACGTCAGTCGTTATATAGAATGCGCGCGTTCGGTTTATTACAACACTATTAGTAACGTAAACTTGTAAAATTCGGCAAAAATGGAATATAGACAAGACGTAGCTTGCAAAGTTGAGTATCAACTACTTTTAATCAGTCGAACTCACAGCTGACGTATTTCATAATTTTTTATCAAAACTTGAGAAAAAGACAAGTAGTTGAGAAAAAAACGTCTTGAATAATATATTATTTTACGAATTGAAGAGGTTAGCCGTTTTTCTCAACTACTTTTTTTTTCTCAAGTTATAAAATCCTGTTTATTACTAATATAATAAACAGGTTTATGCAAAGCCCACGTAGAAAAAGGTTTAATGTGTGCAACACACACAGTAGATCCACGCACAGGGGGAATAATAGGTTTATGCAAAGCCCACGCAGAAAAAGGTTTGATGCGTACAACACAGACAGTAGATCCACGCACGGGGGGGGGGGTGGATGGTGGTGATAGGGGGTGGTATGATGAGGAGGATAATGCCTGGTCCGCCACTGATCGACCTGTGATTGAAGAGTCATGGGCTAAGCCCGAGATTCCTGTCAACAAACACGCTATCTATCTGGTATATATATGTATAGCAACGCGTTGCTGCTGTGCTTGCTAAACACGCTGCCACTGCCGCAAAACACCGCCGCCTGCTTTGACGTCACCATGGATAAAAAGCTTAGGCTGGAGCGGCCGCATACCATTTGATATCGCCCGCATGCAACTTACAGCAGCACTGCCGCGCCACCAACAAATTCTGCTTCTTCTTTATGCCAAAAGGCCTTCCAGAGGGTGTACCGCAAATATACTGCCTTGTAATACCATGACACTAGCCCCCCTGATGAGCCGTGCGATCACATAATAAAATCCCGCTGAAACGTACACGACTAGGGGAAAAACACCAGTAGCTGCTCAAAACCCAATCCCACACCACCAATCGGCGAGGCTATACAACGCCTCCTTAACAGGAAGGGACGTCAACGAGGGGGAATGATGCAAACCTACCCGGCAAAGAAATCGAAAAACGCAAAACATCCAAACCAACGACCACCTAACCCTGACCCTCTGTACTTCTTTGTAAGAGCGGCAAGATATTGATTTAAACGAGGGGCGGCTGGACGCCAAGGACTACAGTACAGTAAAGAGGGACTACAGAAATAAAAAAATAACGCGTGTGACTAACGGCGAAGCGCAAAACTGCGGGGGTAATCTATGAGGCAGTCAAAGCCTTGACTACGAAAAACTCAACGTCCGCCGCGAGAACTACCGGCAAACGGCAAGAGTACTGCGTACATCACCGCAATCAACCCACCTCGATCGCGGACCGACTGATGGCCGGTGATTTTCTCCACTTTGAGCCGTTGGTTGGGAACTGAAACGCCGTATTAAGTGACATGATACGGCGGGGGGTTCTTAGTGAAGTTGTTGGTCATGTATTGTGCACCAGTCCCACCGGTACAGTACGCGACATGCGTCAATAATTTGGGAGTTAAGGATTTCAGGCTGAGTTTTTTTGTTAATTTTGTCCCAGAATTTACAGCTGCGCGTTGTTTGCGCTCAGCGAGGCACCCAACTCTTACAATAGCCTTAAAGGGCCTATGCTCAACGTTGGCATCACAATAAGCTGCAAGCCTTAGCCAAAATACGGTAGGAGAATCATAACTGCTATCGCGCAGACTTTTTTTATTCCGGGCGTCACTGCTGTTGTGACGGTTGAAGCACGGGGTTTGCGCAGTAGTAGCACCACGTAGACACGATGGTGGTGGTGAGCATCCGCGGCAAAAACCTCAGGACGGGAAGATCAATAATACACAGGAACAAGGCGTGAATAGGGAAACTGGTCCGTGTGTCGCCGGAAGAGGGAGGAGGAGGACCCAGCTGCAAGCATGTTTGCAGGAGGCCATTTTCGAGTGAGCCCAAATCTTGGCCGTGAGGACTTTCGCGTCCTATGCCGGGCTTCACACGCCTTGGCCAATAGTGTGGGTCGCATTGTGTAGTGTACCCACGCCATATTTCCAACGACGAAAGTTGGGAACCTGACGCAACGCTCGGAAAGAGCGGAGTTGCAGCGGGCCACACGAGCAACAGCGTGAGAGCGTGTTTGCCTTAGAACGACTAGTAGAAAACGCACAAAATAATTGAAAGGAGCGCGAGGGTCGCGAAAAGGCTAGTCCTGCCGAACGACGCCAAGTGGTAAGATGTGCAAAACATACACGCGTATCCAGCTCCGGGCTTGCCTATTGCGCAGGTCTTCGAAACAGAGAGCTACGTGGAGCGTGTGGTATATGGGCGTTTTTTTTTATGTATCAGGCATGATATGAACGATTTCTAAAGGGAAATGGAGAGCACGAAGTTAGGGCAATATTTATAGCACCTCAGCAAATTGCTGGGTACCGACCAGAATTTTGGGTGATGTGTATGCGATTTCGAGAAAAAAGGAACAAACTTTGTCATCGGCGACAAAATAGACGAAGAACGGTAGGTTTCTGTTTTTTAACCCTCAGGACCTTAGAATGGAAAATTGGCGGGAAAAGTGACCGCGATTACGGCGACGGCCACAGCGTGATTGGAGGACGATACAGGCTACTGGTGTCCGAGCTGCAGTACATACAATGTAAGGATTCGTACGCGCTCACGCTGCTTCTAGTACACGGCTGATACCACCAAAGTTACCACCCATTGTTTAGGTCGCCACCTCGGGGTCTAAAAGGGGTTGAAAGAGAAAAGGATTAAAATAACATCGATGAACGTCGCAGCCATCGTCGAAGCCATCGTCGCATTGGCAAAGACACGGCCTCGAAACCGCCACAGAACGGTCAACTCCCGTTACCGAAACTACACCAGACACAACAACGATACGAATTGTATAAACGGCATTAGCAACAACGTCGACAGCAACAACAACCACACCCGCAGCGACTACATCAACGGCAACGTCAACACCACCACTACCACCACCACGTCCTAGCGTCCACCTCCTAACACATCGCCACGCTCGGTGGGGTCGACGACTCCGCCGCGCCATCGCCTCCAACTCCGCCCCCGTCCACCCCCTTCTGCTCCTCACACTTCACTTGCGGTACAAACAGCAAGCCAAGGTCAAGCTTCACGCGGGGTGCGGCCCCCTCACCAGGCTCTATTGTACTACTAATACTATTATCGTCGCTGCGTGTCGATTTCGCGCCATCGTCCTCTCCGGCACATCGAGGCGATGGAGTGTCCCCCGCCCTAGCACGTCGAGGAGTGCTGTCCCTGCTGTCTCCACCATCATCGCCAGAGAGAGTTTGCGCCGAACATCTGGAAGGAGGGTTGCTACTCGCGCAGCAGCTTTGGGCGGCGCTAGAGTGCCCTCGGCGAAGGTTGAGGACGGCCTGTGCGTGCTCGTGTGGGGGGGGGGGTTCCCGAGGAAGGGGAGGAGGTGGATGAGAGAAAACGGCATCCGAAACGGAGGGGAACACGGCAACACCGACGAAACGGTGTAGGTTTTGAAGACCCTTACCCCCCTTAACCGTTCCAGCACCTGCAAAAATTATCCGGCACTAACTCCAAGTAGTTTGTATCCCTAAACGCGCCTGCAGTTCGCAAGGGGATTAAGACCGCACGCCCGCTTTGGGGGGGAAATTTACTTGGGATTACAGCTAAATGTTTGTTTCTTTACGGTGCTCTAATAACAAGGTCAATGTAGAGATACCCGTAGGTAATGCCTCCGGGAGACGATGACGAAGAATGGGACCGGGTCCGACTAAAGCACAGGTAGTGAGATAGCGCATCCTTCTGGGATAAAAATCATTCAGACTCGATTTTCTCTGCAACCAACGGGGGGGCGTACCCAACGAAGTGGTGGTTCCGTGGAAGGTCTCGTCCACATGTTGTCCCTGAACGCGTCGTTCGTCGTACGCAGTACGCCCTCCCCGATGTCGAGAAAATCAGTTTTGAATAAATCGTCCGAGGGGGTGTGTTCTCTTGACACCCGCGTGATGCGGTCTGTGTACAGGCTGTCTCTCGCAATGCGCGGCGTCACCTCTTACATGTGGGGAGTGTTGGTTGTTTTGCAAGCGAATACGAGAGTTTTCAACTTTATTGGGCACCAGAAACAGATAGGGACCTCTTTCTGAGTTGCCTGAAAGCATCCGGCCTCCGCCGTATGTCGCTCCAACCAACCCGCACAAACCAGTTGACGACAGTTATAAAAATCTCGCTGCACGAGTTAATACCGTATCACACCGGTGATAACATAACACACCCCCTGGGACGAATTCCCGAACCGAAGTTCTCCAAAGTAAGTGGGGGTCACACAAAGCGAAAGTGGTAGATTTGGGAAAAAATCGACGAAATATTTCCGTGGTAGACGCATCGCTCGGCGTTTGCACCTTCCCCTTTGTCGAAAAGAGCAGCCTCGAAAGTCGTCCGAGGGGGGGGGGAGGGGTGTACTCGATAGGATAGATGTACTCGATCTCATGCATGGCCGTAGTCGTATGACCATAGACCCTCGAAAGTCGTCCGAGGGGGGGTGTTATATTATCACCCGTGTGATACGGTGTGTTATTTGCTGTAGGTCTTTTCTTATCACACGTGTGATAGTGTAATATACGTTAGGTGTTTTCTTATCACACGTGTGATAGTGTTATAGGGTAGTGTGTTATGTTATCACCCGAATGATAGTGTTTCAGGCTACTGTGTTACGTTATCACCCGTGTGATAGTGTAACACGTGGTAGGTGTTTTCTTGTCACACGTGCTATACGGTAATATCTCGGCAATAATGTGTTGACTCTTTTTGCTTCGCCCTGGGGCCTTAAGGCAAAAGATGCAAGTGGTTCTTCATTTTATAGGCGCGTGATACGGTAGGTAGCGGCTATTTCATTTGAGGCTCCCAACTTGAGGAATCCACAGTATATCTCTCCCAAAAAAAAATGTCTTGAGGGAGAAAAAAAACGTACGCTTAAGCTCGGCCTTCAAGTAGGCAATTTTTTTTCGAACAATATTGTCAACAATAACGAGATTAACGATAAAAATTGGTTGGACATATAGTACCTCGGTGGGTAAACCCCACCCCGCCAGTCAGAGATGTTTTCGGCCCAAAAAACTGATACCCCTATCGTAGCACCTGTGCTGCTGGAGTAACGCCTCCACCACAATAGACGGGGGTACGGGAATGTATTAACGTCGACAGCTGGGGTAGTATGGTTTCCAATAAAGGAGGCACGGGGACACCTTAACATTGACAACTGGGGTAGAAACGCTTCCACAACTATAGAGGGGTTACGGAGATGCCTTAATATTGACAGCTGGGGAAGTATCGCTTCCGTAACAATGGAGGAGGCACGGGGACACCATACCAGTGACAACTGGGGTGGTGACGCTTCCACAGCCATAGAGGGGGGCACGGGGACTCCATGACAACGATTAGCCCTTTTAGCGCTGTTAGTACTGCAGTCCTGTTTTGGGGACAAACCTCTCCGAGTTTGAGCGGTCAGTCCCCAAACCGGCACAGCAATTTGCCCTAGAAGGGTTGACCGCACCCGCCTTTCCAGGCGCTAATCTTGAATTCAGAGTAGGACCGTTTCTGAAAAATGAATAGTATACTGTAGTGCAGCGCCGTTGATAACGTACAGATCGCTTTTCTTACCGACGGACGGGGAAGAATCCGGCTAACAAGGAAAATATTTTCGTTCTAGAGACCCTGCGGTAGATTCTAGAGGCCCTACCGTAGGCTTGATTTTTGACATCCACGGAAAGAAGAAGGGTTGACGGTGGTGGCGTTCGTCAAAGCGAGCAAGGTAGATTTAAGGTTTTGCTGTGTGTGTTGGCGTGTTTCGGCTCACTCTCTGGAAGTCGGCAGTACGGTCTGCTAGGAGACTGGTGCTACGGTGGGGGGGGGATATGATGCCATTGTTGTCACTACCGCGTTTAGCTCTTTTAGGGCAAACCGCAGTCCCGTTTCGGGGGACAAACTACTTAAGAGGTTGATTGGTTCGTCTCCCAAACGGGACTGCAGTACTGAAGGGGTCAAGCCACACGGGCGAGTGAGTGAGTGACTGTGTACCTACCTCACTCAATAATTGGACTTGAAGAACATTTTGTTGGCGCAACGTAACGAACAAACTAACCCATGGTGATGCATGTCCCGAGATCAAAAAATCGAACAAACCTTAGCCTTATGGCGGCAAACAGGCAAAGCAGTCACTCGGCCGAGTGGCTATGAACGGTTGCATGCATAGCAAGAACCTGAAAGCGACCCCCCCCCCCCTACCGCCGGAGCACCATGAACCAGACAAGAAGGGGTAGCGGTGGTGTTAAAAGCGACCAAGGAAAAATTGAGGGCTTGTAAAGCCTGTCGGCGTGCTGTATGTGCTCACCCACTCCAAGTCGGCGTTGCGGTCCGCTAGGGGCACCACCTTGGCCGCCAAAACTTCCCACGCTTGCTCGAGGTCGGCGACTCTCGATTCAGCGCGTTGAACTGCTTGCTCGGACTTTTGTCGTTCGCGGACGCACCCTTCTCGCGCTTCCTGCAGCTGCTCTTCGAGCTGTTTACCCTGAAAAAGAAAAACAGCGGCGTCGAAAGAGCGGGTTGTTCGCCACGTGTGCATCATGTACTGTGCACATCTCCGGTGGATTGCGAGCCTACCGCAGACGATTTTTTGTTGTGTTCAATCGTTCGTCGAGAGTTGTAAGACCCATTAAAAAAACAGCGCGCACGGCGGGGGTGGAGGAGAAAGGAACGTTCCCTTCGGCTCAACCGCACCGTGAAAGACTTGACTAAGAGTTGGACACCGGTCAGGTAGGGCAGTGAGTCAGCTGGAGTCCACGGCTAGCTGTTGCCTGGATTCGTAGGATTAGTTAGATGGCGAAGGTAAGCCAACTCACTGGTTTAGTTCTAAAATCGTAAACCAAACACACGTCGAGCCTCAATCGAGCCAAGTACAGATGCCAAGACAGACGCAGAGCTCCGCGAATTTCCTTACGTAACTTAAGCATAATAACCTAGCCGACTAGCAACTGTTTCGAGGGTCTATAGGCTACCAGTATACAGTAGCAATCAGAGCCCATGATGGACCTCGAAAACTAAACATCCCGCTACCTATACAACACCATACTTGGTTATGATTTCCTTTATATGTAGATAGGTGTCCCCCCGAGGCAGTCCTAGTCAGCCAGCTCACAGCCCTGACAACGATGCTGCTTTTAATATTCAGTATGCGGTATATTGTACACTGTAGACGACAGCGGTGTCACTAATTCTTATATTCGCCACCGCCTCCTCCTTCGTGGTACAGACCTCGGATAGCATATAGGGTTAGGGCTGTGGGTTGGCCGAAAATGTAGTAAGCCGCCAACTAGTTATTAAGTTGGCTATACCATAATAGGTACTGTGATTAGTTGCGTCGGGCAATGTGCGAAGTGCTTCATCTGTATTCGTATCTGACTTGACGCGTTTGAGACTCGACGTATGTTTTTTTTCGTTGATTTCAGCACCAAGTCAGTTAGTTGGCTTACTTTCGACATCCGACCAATCCAACTAACAGAGCAGCCGCGAACTCCAGCCAAGGCATGCATGCCTTATTTCGTTGCCCCAACTGATAACTTGCCTTATTGCCTACAACTTGCCTTATTGCCTTATCAATGAACTCCAGCCAAGGCACGCCTTACTGTTGAATTCTTTGCCACCCAACCGAACCTATACACATGATAGCCGCTGTGTCCAGTCCAGGCATGCCTTATTGCTGGTTTCTTCGTCACCCAACTGAAAACTAGTTGCGAAGTCCAGCCACATTACAGTGCTAACTGCAGTAACCGTCAAGTTCAGCCAAGGCATCGCCTGATACCTCACTCACAGCCCAATCGGATAGGATAAGGATACGTACTAAGGACTAAGGGCCACGATGGGTGCAGTACTAGTACCGGACATGCAAAGGACAACCGGGGGGTGTCATGGCATTGCTGGATAGGACAAAGGACCACCGAGGGTGCGTTTGTATCAGCAAGGGCCAGGGCCACCATGAAAGCCATCACTATGACGCCAGCCAGAACGGGCAACTTGCAGCAGCACTCCAGGAGAGAGATCTGTGCTTGCATGCATGTCTTCCATTTTGTTGTCACTTGGGGCAGTGTTGTTTATCGCCATTGCCCCTCACAAAAATGGACCAACGAGTTTTTCACAAGGTATTACCCAATCAGACCCGATCAACTATTGGTTAGCATTAGTCCCTTCTGTCTCGTACACAAGTGTGTGCCCACCATTTTCTCGAAGAAGTCGTACAAATCTACTGGCTGTGACTGCAAACGTGCACACGGTATCACCCACATGGGTCAGCGCTTCTGCCAGGGAGGCCTTAGCAGCTTCCAGCTCGCCGTCCATCTCGCTCTTCTCCTCCCCCTCCCCCTCCCCCTCCCCCCCTACCTCTGTCCGGGGCGTGTCACCGGCCCTGCCCTCAAGCCGCCTTCCGTTCTCCTCAAAAGCGCCGGGACTGTAGCAGCTGTTGCCCGGATTGCTGGTACTGATATTCCTGTTGTAAGTACCGCGAACAACACTTGCTGAAGAAGTATTCGGGGCGTCGTCAGGTCCTTCGCTACCCTTGCGGCTGGCGGGGCGGCCCGCCAGTCGGGCCTTCAGTAGGACCGTCGCCCGCTCGGCTTTCGCCTTCGAGGACATAGCCTTCGACAGGGAATCTTCCGCGCACCTGAACGCGGCGGCGGCGGCCGATGGTTGATACTTGAAATTATTTATTTTGGCCCGCCTAATGGGATTTAGGCACATCCGATGCTTTATTTGACCTGTCTGATGATCGATTTTGATACGTCCAATGATTGTTTTTGACACATCCAATGAATTGTTTGACCCGTCAAATGGTTTATTTGGCTCGTCCAATAATCGATGAGCCCCCGACATATGCGAAGTATGACCTTAAATCTGCGCGAGAAAAGAAATGCCCCGTGGAAGCTGTCTCCCTGGACACTACGGTAATGGTTACGACATCAATTCGTGCCCATCGTTGGACAAGCGACCAATTGATCTGGCGGGCATATCTGTCCGTATTCGCTATGCGAAAAAGCACGGACTACAACAAGAAGAGTCGGGCAGATGCATGATTCGACGCAGTCGACGCGGAAAGAAGGAGCCGGCGTCTTCTCGCGATAAACATGAAGGCGGGAACCGTGGTGGGCAGGGGGGAGGAGAGCCTACTATGTCACCCCCGATCTGAGTCACGACTATTTAATATTAATAGAAAGGGGAGATCACGTAAGGGCGAAGATAACAAAAGGGAAGAAGAAGAAGAAGAAGAAGAAGATAAAGCAAGCGTAATGCCACGGTATGGGGTGCACGAACATTTTTTCTGAGGCTCCTCCTCGCCCCAAAACTGACTTTGAAAGAAAATGAAGGTGCAACCCGATGGACTATCCACACGCCCGATAGATCATCTACAGATACTTCAGATCATCGTCCAGATCCTGCAACCTGCCGTATTGAGATGCTGCGCAGGATCTGTGTATGTTCTGCTAGAGGTCAGATACACCCCAGGAAACATGCCCTTGAAAGGTTATACGGCTCCCACCCGGCAACATGGAGCTAGATTATACAGGTCATACATATCGTACAGATCAGAAATAGATGATCTATCTGTCCTGAAATATCTAGGTCATCAAGCGGGACTCGCTCATCTATCCGCCATGGCCTACAGTCGGCATAGGACGAGCATGTACAGTAGCAAGTACAGTACAGAGACAAACATAATTCAGACGATATTGCATATTTATACCGGTGTACCAGGGATATGTTTCTTTTTCTTTTTCCATCCGATTCGTTATCTTCGCCCTCCTTTTATCTCTCCTTCCTACAAACAGTCGTACTCAGATCCGAGGTCACGCAGCATAACAGTAGGCAGGCTCTTCTCCCTCCTCCCCACCGCGGTGCTTCCCTTGCACTTTTATCACTTGGTATGCTGTATCTCCTCAATGGAATGAAGGACCATGTCAGTCAGGAATACAGGCGCCTGGTAGCCTGCTCAGTCAGCGCAGACTGATGACTGAATGTCTAGACTGACGTTAGTATTTAGTATTAATAGTATTAGGCCATTTTATCCCCTAGTAACCAACAATGGTTACAGCCACCACTTCGTGCCCAATTTCGGATAACCCAACCAATTGTCCAAACGGCTGTGTCCATCAACCATATCACACGGGTGATAAGATAACACACCGTATCACACAGGAGATAAGATAGCGTACGGTATCACACTTGTGATTAGATAATGTTGATTGATCCCTAAAGGTATAGGCGCAACTGGCACGGACTTGTGTCCGCATGTTCATCAAGTATGTATACGCGTGGCTGACTCCAGACATGAAACGGAACTCCTTTTATATTACATCCTCGCTGTAGAGTTTGACTCGCCTCACATGCAGTATAGGGTTACACCTGACGAGTGGCATTGGTGGGGACACATTACCCCGATATCCCAATACCCTACTGCCGGAATCCCTTTCCGGCATGGAACTCCCCAATCTACCATGGATCTTATATGTCGTGTTTCTGAGTACAATCAACAGATAACACACCGTATAACACACGGGTGATAAGATAACACACCGGATCATACGGGTGATAAGGTAACACATCGTATCACACGGGTGATAAGGTAACACACCCTCTGGAACGAACTTCAGAGCCCCAGGAAATCGTTTCGCTTTACTCTGAGGAAGCTTCACATCAACGTTCAGATCGAAAATCACAAAACCGAGTTGGGAAAACGCCGGAACGTGCTGGCTGGTGATCACAGCTGGACCAGCTCGTATATCCATCTACTCATGGTGGCGTACCACACGGGTCAGACGATAACACACACACCCTCTACGACGAAATGTCGAGCCGATATGTGTTGTATATATGATTTATACCAGATAAATGGAATTCTCCCCGAAAGAAGGGGGCGCACACACCCAGAATGGTGGCTTTGGAGACACCGTAAGGATGCGTCATTGACCCCCCCCCCCCCCCCCCCCCCCCCAGACAGATTTTGTAAGCTCGATTGCTCCCCAAGCGGGAGGGTGTCATTTGCAAGATACACAAGAGGATGGTTATGGGAAATATCTCGTTGGGGAGATCTCCTGAGGCGAGTCGGTCGGTTTTCGCAGCCTCTTAGTTGTGGAGCAGTCGAGCTTTCGAGAATCGGCTTAGGGGGGTGCCATTTTCTCTCATCCTTGCGGTATCAGGTCGAGATGTTTCCATAGACGTTGTATGTAGGCGTTTTGTACTCTGCCCCGTTGTCGCGAAAATCAGCTGAGGAATAGGGGGTGTGCTATATTATCACCCTAGTGTGATACGGTGTATTATTTTATCACACGTGTTGCACGATATGTTCGCTGCAAGCGCAATACACCGAATCAAGAAAAAGTCGGGGGGACGTACTTGGCCCTCCTCTCCAGCGAGCGGCGAGCGTGCCCGTGTCGGAGAAGCTCCCGCTGCAGACGCTTGCGCGCGTCCCTGCACTCCACCAGCTCCGATTTCGACGAAGACGCGGTTTCTTGGAGCTCTGAGAGGGCTTGATCCTGAAAGACGAAAATACACGCACGCGACGTTTGGTGCGACCGAAGGACTCAAGACAAGACTGCCTGCGAGGTTGCGTCGGACGGACGCTGTTATGATATTGCCTTGGATGGTCTTGAACAGCCGGTAGCTGTTAATATCTGGAGTGCACGTGCTGAGGACGTAGTTGTATTACTTGGGGGGCGTGTCTTATTAATAGTTGGTGCCATAGCGAGGCCAATAATCCATCCCTTTCGTCTCTGAGCAACCAACACACGTGAGTGAGGAACAATGAGAACCTGCCCAATAGGCAAACCTGGCCAGGGATACTCTATGCCCCGCCCTGCTTATCACTACACTTGGCGTCGTCGGCAGGGCGCTTCGTATCAACTACAACTCAAGGCACGATGCACGCGACGTTGCGTCGGAAGAACTCAAGACAAGAATAGACGCACCCGATGGAGTGGCACGTTATGGCATGCCGAAGGGATTCAAGACAAGGTGCACGCGAAGCTTGTTAATGCCCGAAGTATTGCACAAAATAGGAGGTAGTAGTGGTCGTTCTGAAGCTCCGCGCGCGCCTTGGTCCTTCATACCAAGATGCGCGCGACGTTGCGCCAGGAGGAATCAGGACAAGGTACACGCGAAGACATGCCCCAAGGATTGCACAACCACAAATGAAAGGCCGTTCTGAAGCTGCGAGACTGATTGGCCCTTCGAAGAGAGACGGAACCAAAATCCTGCGACCACCCAACCCCACCGTCTCAAGCATCGGGTGGGTACATGAATCCTATTCTGGTACTGCAACGGTGACGTTACAGGACGAGCTGTTACTGTTACTATTAATATTACGGGGGAACATAGTGAATAGGACCAAATATTTATAGTAAAAATAGGTAAATATATATATAAGTTTTTGTGTGTACCGTAGGTCCTGTTTACTATGGCCCCCCGTAATAGTGGTCTTCGTTAACAGCAGTACAGGAGACCTAGTAAAAGACAGGAAAGCTGGTCCGGGCTCTATTTTTTTATATGAGAATAGTTGCGTTCTACACTACAGTATTAACTGCAGCAGAACGGCTCCGGAATTTCTTATTTTCCTGTCAGTCTCAGCCTGCCTTTCTTATTGCTCGTTTAGTTTATTTTAGGTGTCCTGTACTGCAAATGCTATCTTGCTGCTCCGCTGTTCTGGTAAAGAATGGTCTTCGTACGGTGTTATTTTACTGTTCCACTGTTTTTTGGAGGGCATGGTCGTCATACAGGTATTGCTACTTCATTTCTCGACTGTTTTGGTAAAAAATGGCCCTCGTGAAAGTTAATATTCTTTTTTTTTTGATCGTGTTGGGGTGTGCTGCTGTGTCTTCTAACAAAACAATCGGAAGCCGCCCTTCGAGAGTGCGGCTTGGTTTCGTTGTTAACTACTCAGTCGGTGTGTCCATGCCGCATCCATCGTGGGTATTGCAGGTCACAAGGGTTGCAGGGCACAAAGATTAAAGTTCACAAGGATTGCAGATCACAAAGATTAAAGTTCACAAGGATTACGAAGCACATTTGTTTTGCAGATCACAAGGACTTCAGACCCCAACGATTGCAGATCTCAAGGATTACAGAACACAATTTTTGCAAATCACAAGGATTTCATATCACAAGAATTTCGACCACCGGGATTGTGGACCCCAAGGATTGTAGACCCCAAGGATTGCATTACATATCACAAGGATTGTAGATCACGAACATCGCAGATCACAAGGATTGTAGATCACGAAGATCACAGCTCAAAGCACAAAGACTGCAGGTCACAAGGGTTGCAGATCACAAGAACTGCATGTCACAAGGATTTCAGTAAAGACGTGCGTATCGTGTGCTGATATGACAACTGGGCAAAGCCTACGCTAGCCAGCCGCCCCACCCGCGTCTCCTGGGCCCCTACAGGGTGTCGTCATTACCTAAGTGCGGGCATCGTACCGCATTTGCAAGTCCTGCTAACCCGACCGTCTCACGGCTATCGACTCGGCTCCATGCAAAAGCTCACCATGTATGAGCCACGAAAAAAATATCTCACCTTCTCCCCGGCCTCCTGGAGTAGCTCGCGGAGTCGCCGGGCCATGGCCTTCCGCTCCACCTTAAGACTTTCCACTTCCTTCTCCCACCCTTCCCCTTCGTAGCGTAGCCTCGTTCGCTCCGCCTCTAACACAGCCGCCCTTGCCTCCCAGACGCTCTCTTGGCGCGGCCGGCCATCGCCCCGGCGCCCCCTCGTGGCACTACCTCCTTCGGCTTCTTTCACGATAATTTCTTCCGCCTTGTTTGTGAGGACTGTTATGACAGTAGTCTCTTTCGCGATAACTCCTCCCGCTTCTTTTGTCGGGATCCCGCCCGCTTCTTCGGCGAGAAGTCCGTCTGCTTCTTTTGATAGAACCCTGATATCGGCCTCTTTTGTGAGAACCCCTTCCGCCCCCTGTGCTAAAACTATTTTCGCCTGATTCGCGACTTCAGCCTCTTGTGCGAGAACTCCTTCTAACTCCTTTGCGAGAGCTCCGTCGGCCTGCTTTGCGACTACGTCTCCAGCCTCTTTTCTGACAACTCCTTCCGCCTCCTTTGCTAGACTCCTTTCCGCCTGCCTTGCGATACCTCCTCCCGCCTTCTTGGATGTAACTCCTTCCGGCTCTCTTGTGATAACGCCTTCCGCGTCCTTTGTTAAACCTCCTCCCGCCTGTTGTGCAACAACGTCTCCAGCGTGCTCGGATGTGACTCCTTCGTCCTCTTTTGCTAAAACTCCTCCCGCCTTCTTTGCGAGAACGACTCCAGTCTCTTCTGCGAGGTATCCTTGCGCCTCGTCCGCGAGAGCTCCTTCGGCCTGTACGGCGAGAACTCCCTCCGCCCCCTGTGCGAGAACTCCTTCGGCCTCTCGCACGTTGTTTTCAGGAATCGCGATCGCTGCCGTTGCCAGAGCTTCTCTGATGGGATTGTTGGAGTTTCTCTCGCACGGACGTGAATCGTGCGGCGCTTCTCTTAGCGCGAGTGCTTCCTTTGGCAGGCTCCTGCGGCCTTCGTCTCTGGAATTGCTGGAGTAGCTCTCAAACGGAATTTTTTCGAGCGGCTCCTGTCTCCGTGCCTCTTGTTCGCGTGCGGCGGCCGTTCGCAGCGCCTCCAGTTCTCGCTGCTGCGACACGAGGGTAGCGGTCATCTCCTCCATGCACAACGTCGCCGCCGCCGCCTCGCCCGTGGAAACCTGGAGCGATACGGCACGTGCGACACTTTAAGAATCTCCCGTTTTGGCGAAGGCTGGCGACTTATGGTAGTGTCAACGTTGAGCGTAGGCACTTAAAAGGATATTGCATACCGGGGGGGATTTTGAATGGCGCTCCTCGCGGAGTGGAAATGCTTATGAATAGCGTAAATTCTCAATCAAGAAAAAATATTTAAGCCTGATGTTCTTGTCTCTCACATGCTTAACACCATGTCGCCTTCTGTAAGGAGCAAAAACCAACGGACGAAGTCCAGAAAAACCCTTGCAGAGAGAGAAGGAGGCACGTATTATATTATCGTGCCCCGAACTTACTGATTTTGTAGTGGCCAATTCTATTTCAGGAGATTGTTTATGGTTGGTGGTGGGTTCATATTTCACGCATCGGGTTATTCCCACGTGATGGCCTAATTTTTTCAGGGAAGATAGAGTCCTGATCTCTAAGCGTGATCTAGCTCATGTTTCCGGATGGGAGCCGTATAATCCGCATCACTTATTCAAAAGCCCATGTTTCTTGGGTTACATATGTACTGTAAAACTAAAATAATTGTATGTGCAGTTGCTCAAGAGCTCTTATCAATTTTCCCTTCTCGCATTCAGGGACTAACGAGCAATCTCATGTAACAACATGTTAGGATATAGATGACCCAAACCGTCTTCTGTACGACGTATGCCAGCTTTCTTAAACCAGAAACCTGTCGTATATATACATATACACCGCACCTGCTCCAGGCGTCGCTCGAGCAAGAGCGCGTGACGATCCCGTTCTTTCCATCTCGCCAACATCGCCGCAGCCTTAGCCCCCTGTTCCACATACTGCGACCTTGCCAAGCACGCCTCCTCTTCTTTAGACGCCAGCGCCTCGAGGGTCTCCCTAAGTTGCGCCTTAACAAAGGTTAAGTCTGCCGACACCCTCTTCTCTCGGTCGCGCGCCCTTCGTCGCATGCCGTGAACCTATAGTCACCAAAGTTGGGGATGAGGGGGGGTGGGGGAGACGGGAGGTGTGTGTGTTCATGTCATGCATGGCCGTAGCCCTATGCCATAGATCCTCGCACCTCTACCCAGGACGGAGGGAGCACGCCGGAGTTTCACCGACCAGGCCGGCAGTGTTTGCTTGCACCAAGAGCGAAGCGCCGTGGGGTGCTTGGCGGACCGCATGAAGTATGAGCTGCATCTTGCTAAGAACCGCTTGTGAGGCGGACTTTCTTGCATACGGATAATAACGTCGACTGAATCGATTTTATTTCTGGTGTGACCACTTCGTTGGGGAGGGGGGGGGGTATGCACTCGATATCATGAATCACCGTAGTCGTATGATCATGGGCCCTCGCTTCCCTACAATGACGGGACGGAGCACGTCGGGTTTTCATCGACCAAGCAAGCATTGCTTGCACCAAGCGCGAAGCGCCGTGAGGTGTTCCGCGACTCGCATGAAGGGTGAGCTGCAGCTTCAATGGGTTAATTTATTTTTCAATGTGGCCACTTACGGAGACAGCAATGGGAGTACTATGTAACAGCCTCGTGGGTGCTTTGCCCTCAACACTACGTGGTACGACAATTCCCCATGTACGGAATAAAGGTTTTCCACCCCGCACAAATGGTACCTTGGTTGACCGACCGCCAAAAACAACAAAAGGTACCCTGATTGTCTAGCTCACGAGCGGCATGTTTTACAGTGTCGTTGCCAACCGATGCCAACCCAACCCATATATAGGGGGGTACTTGAAACATATGAATCTGTAAATAGGAGGGTACTTGGAACACACCAGGTATGAATCTAGGGTGCGTGAGTTCTATGAGGTTGTTATATATTGTAGTTGAGTTTCTGTATAGTGTGACCCGACCACTTTTCCTTTAAGCATTTTTCACCAGAGTACTCATTTTTACACGAGGACACAAAGCTGACACGCTGAGGGCCATAGCAGGCGGAAGATAACACAGTATTGGTGACGATGATATAACACACGCACACGCTTGTTTCTTCGGATAGCTAGAAAATACGCTGTCCGTTGACGAAAAAATGTCGCACCTATATCACTCTTGGGTGAAACGTGGTGAAAGAAGCGGTCAGGCTCTCACCGAGAGCAGAGGGAGGAAAAAGACTAACCACTGGGATCGCTGAAATCGAGACGGGCAGTGCTACTACCCTGCAACAGCATCTAATATTAACAACAACAACAACAACAACAACAAACAACGACAACTACAACAACAAAAAACAAACATAGCAACACGACCACCAACACCGACAACAACAACGACAGGCGCCAGCTTTTATCCCCCGAGACCCATGCGATTTTCGGGCGACCGTTGTGCTACAGTATGTACTGCACGGCCTTGTCGTTAACTCCACTACAGTATACCTACCTTGGCCGTGGCAGCTACCTCGTGGCGTCGCCCAATCGTGACAAGAATCACGCGTTCTGAAAAACAGCTTAGCGGTCGTTAGGAACTTTCGCAGCAAGATATTTGCAACTGTCGTGGTGAAAGAAGTGGTCAGCCTTTTCAGGGGGAACAAAAGAAATAGAAGAGACACGACGGTGGAATTGCTTGAAATCGAAAAGGGGGGAGCTACGTGACGTTTCCCGACCGCGAGAAGAAAAATTGAGACTGAAAGACATGCAGTCAGCACGACGGATATTTGCAATTGCCGAAACCTTGTGTGCATTGGAGATCCGTGACACGGCGGACAGCGGACGCTTCAGGCAAGCCGAAGGGGCCCCGATTGTTGTAGCGCCGTCAAAATAGAAAGAAGAAAGAAACAACGCAAAACTTTGCGTCGCTCGTAGCAAACCTTAGCACTGTTAAATCTGGCCATGAAAACAGTGTCTGTCCTCAACTTCACCGCGTTGGGCTTTCAAACTGCGCGGTGCGCGATGTCTGAGAGTTCTACTATAGCTCTAATCGTCAAAGCGGGGCTGCCTGTGTACGAAGAGGAACGAGAGAGGGAATTATTTTTCATACGCAGTACCTTCTCTCGGAGTCCAGCTTCGACGGCGGCGCGGAACTTTCGCTCTCGGGAGAGGAGGTCAACATACCACTGCTCTTTCTCCTCCCCCCTGCAAGGAAAGCCGTGACGCAGCACAGAGTACGAAAAACACGCAGGCGAGAGCTTCAGTTATCAGTTTTTCATCATGAAACGCCGCAAAAATACGGGACGAGGGAGGGGGTGCAGGCAAGTGTCTTCTCAGTTGTGCATCGGAAGCTCAACAAAAATCGCGACCAAAATCGCACCCAAAGTCGCAATCAAAATCGAGATGAGAGACTACACACAAGCAGGCGTCTTGTGGTTTTTGAAGGGAAAATTCAACCGCTAACGCTGTGAGAGGGCGTTCACGTTAAAAATATATCACCTCAGAAGAGCACGCAGCACGCAGTCGTTTCCGTCAGTTTTGATGCGGATGCGCAACCAACACAGCAGTGACGAGAACGTTCCAAGCGCAACACAGAGTACGCAGCACACAGACAAGCGTCTCGACAGTTTTGAAGCTGAAACGCAACAAAAACCGCGACGACAATTTCCACGCGTTCAAGTCGAAACACAGAGCACGTAGCACGCAGTCAAGCGTCTCATTTGTCTTTCATCGGAAACGCAACAAGAAACGGTACGAGAATGTGAAAGTGGAAACGCAACAAGAAAATACGATGAGAATGTTCACGCGTTTAAGGCGCCGCACAGAGCACGCAGCACGCAAGCAAGCGTCTCGTCAGTTTTTGAAGCGAAAACGCAACAGACATCGCGACGATATTGTCGACCCGTCCAAGCAGCATCACAGATCACCTACCATGGCACGCAGGCAAGCGTCTAGTCAGGTTTGAACCGGAAACGCCAGAAAAAAGCGTGAGGACATTGTCTACGCGTTTAAGCCGCATCACAGAGCACGCAGCACGCAGGCAGGCGTCTCGTCATTTTTTAAGCCGAGAGGCAACCAAGCACGCGACGACAAAATCCGCGCGTTCAGGGCTCGACTCAGAGCACCAAGCACGCAGCAGGCACGGGTATCATTAGTATTGAAACAGAAAGGCAACAAAAAAAATCGCAAACCCAAAGCCGCGACCAGAGCGCTCACACGCTAAATAAAAACGCACCAAGAATCGTGAGAGTGTACTATGATACAGGACAGAGGCAACCGGGTGCACTTGCAATTAGCAAACCACGCAGAAAACGAAACGCCCCAGGAACCAGCAAGGCTGAGTACAGTTTTTTCGACCCAAGCTGCAGAACGTACCGTAATCATGGAACCCAGTTTTGCTAAGGAACTGCTTCTCGACTGCAGACATGAGCAAGTATCGGGTGTTGCCATTACTAACTCTTTCAGGATAAAAGCCAACCAAGTATGCAGGGACAAGTGACTCCCAATGCATTGGGAGTTAGAGTTCAATACTTATTGCATAAGGTGAATATTATCACAGTATCACCCACGTTTATGGCGATGAACTGCGGTACATGGATGAATATATTTTGACTATTGATTGCCTTCATTGATTGATCGTTGACAGTTGATTGCGCGATTGACGACCGATTGCAGCGGCCAAAATGGTATCCATCGTATCGTGCAGGGGGTTCCGGGTTGGCACAAGTAACATCTCGACGACGCAAGTCAGCCTTTGATCACGTCACGCGGACTCGATCGCGCTCACAGACAGCCCTTAAGATTAACAAGCAAGCCTTCCGAACACAACTCGCATCCCCCTCGTCGCCCTTTCGAGCACAGCAAGCATTCCGCAAGCACAGCAACACAACGCACGCCTTGCGCGCAGCCGCAAACTTCTGTTCGGAGACTCCCCGCCATCTTCCTAATCCTTCTATGCTCACACGCAGGCCTTATGAGCGCATCCATAAGGATCCCACAGGCACAACAGCACAAGTCACCACATGACTTTTTTTCGAAGACACCCCATCCATCTCCTTCTTAGTATTTCTTAGCTCCTAGACCGCCGCCCTCACGAGCCCATAAATTCGAAGGCTTTCCTCAAGTACAACAACTCTCACAACAACTCACGCCTTCCGCGCGGCCGCGACTTCAGCTCGAAGACTCTCCGCCGTCTCCCTGGCCTGTCTTAGCTCGGACCTCAACCTCGCACCCTCGCCTCGCTCCGTTCCTCTCGGGCTCGGCAGTAGCGTTAACGCTTCCCCTTTCGAGGAATGCATCAGTGTCAGGCGTTCTGGTGTTGGCGGCTGCCCCCCTCCGCTATCTGAGGACCCGCGGTTCGGTGGTGTAGGTTGCGCTCCACCGTTGTCTGATAGCTCGTGGTTGTGGTCCGAGGGTGATGGCAGGTTTAGGGTTTGAGCGGCTACGAGCACCGCCTTGCGTTCTAGGCTGTGGACGTCTCCCGCAAGCTGGTCGAGAACGGCGCCCTGTGTCCGAAACGTTTAAGGGGAACTGTTTGATCCGGGTTGGCATCTCAGGTGTACCTACTGTAGTACGAAGTATAGGTATTGTGGCTCGGAGGATGATGATGAGGGTGAGGATAATACTGTCGCTGCAGTCGGTCAAGAACGGCGCCCTGCTTCCGACACGGCGAATTATATCGTTTGATCCGGGTTGTCATGGTAGGTAATAGGTATACCAGGTGCACACAGTATCTCGGAGAGTAGGTGATGGTGATGATGATGATGCTACTGCTGCTGCAATCGAGGTGTCCGCGCGGTGACAGCGCGATTAATTGATCAATGTTTGAATTGTCGGCTTTTCACAGTAAGCATGCCGAGAGGATGATTATCAAGGATCCTCACGGGTCATGCCCCCACCCACGAGTCGGGTCAGGGAAAGCTAGAAATCGCACGGGTCGAGTCGGGTCTGTCTGGTTCAAACTCTCACGGGTTGGGTCGGGTCAGCCTTACCCGACCCAGCCCGACCCGACCCGACCTCACCCACGAGGTGTGACTTGACCCAATGAACAACCCTGATGGGTATGATACTGTTGTAACATAGCGTCGTAGGTTAATTCGTATATAGTTTGGGATCAATGAGGCCTCCTGCTGCGATCAGCCGGAGACTCTCACCCGGGGTTACTACCCCCGCGTTGATTCTCTGGCAATCAACGCGGCACGTCGTCGCAGAGAGTAGCTACCCCGGTAAAATACACACTAAAACAACTGATGTCGTTGTCGACGGTACACCTCGCTACCAACGACGGGCGGGCGGGATGGTCTGTTTTCCCTAGCCTCTTTCTACTTTGTCGTGCTGTTGTCGAGCTGCGGTGTCGACCACGGAGTGGGCTTTAACCACTGCCTCCCAGTACAACAAGAGGCTTTTTCCGAAGAGGGGTTCGCCCTGCTGGCGTCCCCTCTCTTCTTCCTTCGAGATTACTGTTGTAACATAGCGTCGTAGGTTAATTCGTATATAGTTTGGGATCAATGAGGCCTCTCTGCTGCGGCATGAGATCACACCCATACGTGTTTCCCTTTTCTTATCTCAGTGTCGCCGCTCGATCATCTCTTATCCTTTCTCGTGCGGGTACCTTTCCTTTATCATCATTCCCAAACTTCTAGCCTACTCTTTCCCTGGGTTCTGCGACCGCCGGCTGTCCCGTGGGAATGCCGCGTATGATTTCCCGAACCCCTTCGACAGTGGTAAAGCGTCTGCCTGGATGAAGGCCGTGTCTCGCGAACGTTTCGCTCCGTTCGACGCCGACGCGGATGCTGTCATCCCTACGTATCTGCTGGCTACGGCCGCGGACCTCCATCCAACGTATTCCATGAGGACGTCCATGGCCGTCCCATCCATGTGGTGACTCGCCGCCCCCCCTACCCGAAAAGAGTGCAGCGAGTACCGCTTGTGCTCCATACCCGCCGCTCTCAAGTGGACCTGGAGGTTCGAGGTCATCTGCGCCGGCGTTAGCGCCATCTTCCCCTTGTCTCCGCTCTCGAGGACGCTCGGGAAAAGGAACCCCGAGTCCTCCGCGAGTGCCCACTGCATGGATTCCGCCGCCTGCCGGTATTCGATCATGGCCGCCACGGCACATATTTCACGGCATTCCACGTTCCTTCGCACCACTACCGCTTGGGACGACTCCCTCAACGTTTTACCGAATAAGAAATTGAAAATGAACCCCTCGCCTCTAGGCATCTGCAACACCTGGGACGCCAGTGCTACCGATAATTCGAAGCCACGCTTCATCGTGTACTGCGGTTCTAGGCTGCGGACGTCCCCCGCGAGCTAGTCGAGAACGGTGCCCTGTGTGCGGTGAATTGGTTTAAACATCGGACAGATCACGATACAGTATAAAGTAGATCATCTGTATCCTATCGTATGTATTTGCCGTTACAAGATATTGTGCAAGAGAGATCCCATTCAGCTAACACGTGCCTAAAAGAGACGTGTCATACAGGTCATACAGATCCCACTCGGCATACATGGTCTTAAGTACTGTATAATGTGCACAACGTATTTACCAAGTACCTGGTATCAGGTACACTGTTGTAGGTAGATCGGGACATATGTCTGCCCCGAAGGATCTATACAGTAGTAGATAATGAAATGGTGATCTGATGATCTGATCTGATTTGATTATCTGATCTGTTCTTTCCACACTATGGTTGCCACAAACTATAGAGGTACGAGCGAAAGGAACCATCGATAATAATAACGCTAACCAATGGTTGGTTGATTGGGTCTGATTGCCTCAGGTAGGCTTCTCGATACTTGATACCGCGGGCAAACACACCTGACCTGCGACTTGACCTGCGCTCCTTGCGTGTGCACACTATCAATAGGGATATATCTGCCCCCGACATGCTGTATCTATCTATACCATGAAATGGGATCGATCTGATATGATGTACCGCTGTTTACCAGTATGATCTATCCGCCGTGTGAAAAAACACTGCTGTACTGCAGCAAACAATATCTGACCTGAAACTTGAGCTGCTCCTTGAGGCGAGCGTTCTCCCGTTCCGCCTTGGTTTGACCCCTTTCCACCCTTCTTGTAGTACGAGTACTCGTAGCCGCCTTCAAAGCCGCAGTTCCTCTCGGATCACCATCCATGCTCGTCGACAAGATGGTGGAGATTACGCCGTGGCTCGGAGCTTTGCAAGGAACACGCTCGATCTCTCCTGGCACACCCACTGCTGTACATATGATATACGTACGAGTATAAAGTGCTGTAGGTCATCATGGCATGACGATTGAAACATCGTTGATCGTACGTATCATATGATAAATCATGTTCATTCATACCTAGTACCTGGTACGATATGTATACGTGTATGATGCCTGGTATACAATACAGACAGTATAAACCCGCCAATAGGGAAGTGCCCAACAAGAACACAAAGCTCATTTTTTGGGGAACGCTAAGAAAATTGGGTTAAGAAAAACGGCTCAGTGGTGAACTCTACACTAAATCCTACCAGGTATATACTAGCCATATGCTCAAGGTTGTTTGAAGATGGCGCCCGCAGGCTTGGCGAGTTTAGGTGTTTCTTGTTGGCTGGCCCATACCTGGTACTGTAGTTCGCAGCATGGCTTGGAATCAAAAAGTGGTGTGACGTGAAGGCCTTCGTGTTGGGACGTACCACCTTTTCCTCTCTTTTTCAATCACTTTTTTACTTTCCAGCTCAACTCGTACCAGGTAGGAGGTTTTACCCTCAGCGATCTTCTTCTGGACAACAAGCCGTGGTCACAGGTGTCGTCCCTGCTCCCCCCGGCACGTGCCTTTATTGTTGTAGCGCGTAGGGTTGATTACTATGTCTGGAAAATTTAGGACCATCTTTATATCAACATCAATATGAATATTCATATCGAACGATCCTTGCATTCCCCACCGAGTGGTTTGCGTTCACCGCATACCTGGTGTAAACTTATTGCCCACTTGAGACCACAACCCACTACTCGTATATGCTGGGTAGTTTACAGCAGTACGTAGCAAAAGCTTCACGGGTGCTATCTGCCTGCTGGTGCCACAACGATCTCAACCCTCGGCAGTAGACCGCCAGCGAATACCTTTGCCGCGAGGCCGCCGGCGCAACATAGGGCGATGCCGTTAACGTGAAGTATACGTATAGTATCTTTATCTTGTCATACTCCTGCCATTACGTCCGGAAATGTACGTATCGTTTAGTATTAATAATTATGTAAAATGATCCTTATATTTACGTACACATATGTACCAGTACCAGTACGTATTTTATGCAGAAAATATTTAAACGGCTGTCCGTTCTTTGTACGCGAGTATCATCTCTAGATCCGTCTACTGCATTTGAAAGCTGACCTCTGCAGACTTCAGCCTGGAACAAGTCCAGCAATCGGTTGGAGCTCGGCATCCTTCTGTCCTCAGGTGCCGCGGATCCAAGGCAAAGGCTTGCATCCCTGTGCATCCACAACAAGAAATGTGACAGCAGTGAACCTCATTCCTAATTCCCATCATTGGATGGCGATGTTTGACGCTCGGCCAGGTGTTCGACATTTCGGAAGGCTTCGTGTTGAACATTTAAGGGTCTTTTGAAACGGCAATCCGCCAGAAACCAGCAGATACGCTGTACCTGGTACGAGGTACGAGATACTGCTGCATACCTTGAGTGTATAGATACGAGCAACGATCAGCGATGTATCGACGGATAAAACGCAAGACAACGGACACAACGTTCTTGCAAGTTGAATTGTCTGACACAGGAGGCCCAAACGCACAAGCCAACCTCACGTCCCATTTGCTGGAGGTCGACCAGCGCGCGTAAACATACCCAAAAGAACCTCCTAGTGCGAAAGATCGACCGTTCTGTCGTACGCACAGGTATACCTGGTAGACTCTACGATACCAACCAGGCAGTAACGGCTTGTTTCACAGCAGTAGCAGTATACCAGGTAGGTAGCTGTTGCAAACATAAGTGTGGCGGTATGTTTGTGGTGGTTGCACCGGTTGGTGTCATTGTCATCGTGCTAAGTTTTTCGTGTTTGTGTCTGCACGCAGTTGAGTCACATGTCGTCGGCACGTACAATAGTGATTCATTATTTAAGTGGAAGCGCACAGATAGGTACGCGGGCAGAGCTCCTGTCCATCCTCACAAATCATGCGTAGAGCAGGACTCTATAATACGTAGGGACATCGAAGCGGGGGCGACATGATCGTTGCTGATGATCTGATGATGGCATCCCGCAGATACATGGTGAGCCATCGACAACAACCGCGAAGGACACACCTCGTTGTTGCTGATGATTCCGACGGCGACCCATTTTGGTGGCCAACAAGCAACAACAAACAGCTTCGAAGCTTTCATAAATTCACCGGATCTACAGAGTACCAGGTACCTGGTAGTAGATACCAGGTATATATTATACAGGCCTTAATTCATACCAGCGCCAACGAAATGCGTTTCCGTGCTGCTCCCCAGTGTGCTGGTTATTGTGTTAATTCTGAAATGTGAAAGTTGGACGCTCGCACGAGAAGGTCGTCAATTTTCGCAACAAAAAATGAAACCAAAATATAGCTACACCAGGTACTTACGTAGCAAATAGCTGTTACAAGTTACTGTAGCCCAACGGATGGAGACCTTAACATATGGCATCGACGGCAGGACATGGGTTGTTGGTCGTGAGTTCGAATCTCACGTCCACCATGCAAAATTTTACGCTTTGAAAAGAAAAGTGAATATCCTCATGTAAAAAAAACTGATAAACCACTCTTTCTGGGTCCCCAGACATTGTTAAGAACTGCGGATTAGGCACGGACGGCCCCATACGAAGACCGAGGACCCCGCTGTTCTGAAGGGGGCGGGGGGGGGGGGGGGGGGGGTGTACTCGACAGGAGAGATGTACTCGATCTCATGCATGGCCGTAGTCGTAAGACCATAGACCCTCGCATCCCTACAATGCCGGGACGGAGCATGTCGGGTTTTCACCGACCAGGCAGACATTGCTTGCACCAAGCGCGAAGCGCCGTGAGGTGTCCGGCGAGTCACATGAAGGGTGAGCTGCATCCTACTAAGAACCGCTTGTGAGGCGGACTTGCATATGGATGACAGCTTCAATGAGTTAATTTAATTTCCGGTGTGGCCACTTCCAGAGACAGCAATGGGAGTACTATGTAACTGCCTCTTGGGTGCCGTACCTTGAACACTACGTGATACGATCAATTCCCTTGTGCAGAGTAAAGGTTCTTTGCTTCGCACAAATGATCTAACTCGACGACCAGCTGTGGCGACCAGCTGTGGGCGACCGACAGAAAAAAAAAAAAAAACGGTACCCTGGATGTCTAGCTCACGTAGTGAGCGGCATGTTTTACAGTGTCGTTGCCAACCGACGCCAACCCAACCCTTATATCATATATATAATATATAATGGGAAGGGGGGGGGGGGGGGGGGGGGGGGCTTAGGGCCACTCCTAACGAACAAAAAAAATCACGATTCGTGATATTTTTGTCGTGAATCGTGATTTTTTTGTCGTGAATCACGACAAAAAAAATCACGATTCATGACGCCAATTCTTTTAGCTTTTCCCTAAAAAAAACAAAATCACGATTCGTGACATTTGTCGTGCCTCAAAATACGCCTGATCAAGGCACTACGCAACCCACGCGCACCAACGGTATCCGATGGTCGGTATAGGGGCATGGCAGACTCTGCTTCGTACGCCGCTTGTGGACACACGGGCGGCTACCCAAAGACACTGCTGGGCCCGGGCTAACAAGGAGGTTGTGGCCTCGAAATTTCCAGGAGGAGGAGCCACTGCTGGAAGACAAACGCGAAAATGACCTGGGGATGTCACAGGCCAGGCCGAGCAGACGGCCTGCGAGATGGAATCTCGCGAAACGAGCTTGGCCGACGGCCGGTGAAGTTGGAATCTCGCAGGCTGGGTCAGGCTTCGGCCCGCGATTCGAATATGTCACGGGCTGGGCCAGGTGCGGACGGCCCAGCCCGGCCTGGCCGTGCCCCACTCTTGAGAGTTTGCTCCACACCCCCAAAAAACGTTGGGTTTGAAATATCAGAACTTCAACTATTTGAAAATATCACGAAACGCGACGTTTTTTTTCGGCTTTTTTCGTTAGAACTGAAATGTCACGGATCGTGATCTTTTGGCATGCCTAAAAATCACGAATCGTGATTTTAATTCGGTTCGTTAGGAATGGCCCTTAGGTTGGGTAGGCGATCGGTTAGCCTTTTACCAGTAGCCCAACGGACTAAGACCTTAACATAATCTTAATATTGGCCGTCAACCGTAGTACCTCCCGGTCGTAGCTCCGGCTCCAGCCAGGTCAGGAGGGGGCATATTTTTTTAATGCGGGACTGGACGACGAAAAGTGCCCAAAAAATGGCGCATCTATTCGACGAAAACCGCCAAAAAATCCGAAAAAAAGATTGAAGATGAAAAATGTACCGCCACCATATTTACTTGGCTTTAGACTGCATTATTGGTTGACCCGCAATGACAAATTGCTCGACATAGGAGACGAGTTGGATCCTGGGATTCAACAGACACGTGTAACCAGTGTAAACGGAGGGGAAGACATATCATTCAGAATTTTCCATTAGATTTTTACGTCTAATTGGCCGGAAATGTGCGGGAAAACTCGTGTTTTATGCTTACATTCGTCTCTTGCTCTATGGGGAAGAAGTACTGCAATTGAGTATGAAAACAATACATGTCCTCCTCTCTTCGCCGAGACTTGGCGGAGACAGCAAATCAATCCGCGCTTGAATCCAGTAAATAGAGTGTGAGCGCTTTGTGAAATAACGACCACTTGTATTCCCCCGTTACCGACGGATAGCAAATAACTATTTCCAAATTTACTCAAATTTACTCAAATATGGCCGCGTTACGTATATTTGAAAGGCAAATATTCCCCCGTTACCGACGGATAGCAAATAACTATTTCCAAATTTACTCAAATTTACTCAAATATGGCCGCGTTATGTATATTTGAAAGGCAAATATACATAGAGCCAGAAAAATATAAATAGAGCCGAAAACGACAACGACCACGTTAGACGGTTGGTCTACATCTCCCCGAGCCTCCGTGGTTGGTCAAGCACACCCGAAACAATACTCTGTGTAGGTGCGACCAAATGGAACTGGCTGGCCACCTGAGGCATGTGACCACACGCCCTTGCGTCGTTGCCTCGCGACATCGTTTGACCTCCACGTGTCGAGACGGCCCCCGTGCGATAGGCGTGCGGTCTGAGCCATATGTCACGGTGGGGGACAGGGCTGGTGATGTGGAAACGGCGGATTCCCTGCGCTTTGCGCCTTTATTGCTCGTTGACCTTGCTGTTTACAAGACCCGTAGCAACAGCTGTAGCGGCAGCTAGCTATCGCTGTGTGCAGAGATGTGGCTGCGGAAAAGTCTTCTTCGGCCAGCTCCGACGAGACAGGCGACGCACGTCTAGCTGTGGTCGCCGGGTGCAGCTCCTCTGAGGATCAAGTACGCTCGTCTTTCTCTCTGGTGGTTCTCCTGCTTCCCTCTCTGTCTCGTGTTTTCGTGCGTAGTGTGTCCGAAGCCGCGCTCTTCTATCGTGATCATATACCGGTACCTGGAACCTTGGTACCACGAAACCTACTTTATTAGGGATAAAGTACGAGTACACACGTACATACAGCAGGTGCAGCATCTTGCTGTGTCGTTTCTGACTGCTTGTTTTTGTTCCTTGCTGCTACGTGTTGGGGAGAGCGGCAGGGCACGGAGAAGATATGAAACGCAGGCCGCCAGAAGGTTTATTTACTGTATGCACTCTGTCTGCTGCTTTGCTGTGCTGATGTCGGGTCCGGCGCGGTGCCTTTTTTTGAAGGGCTCGCCGGAGCGCTGTGTCTCAAGCCGCACACTCAGGAACACCACGACAACAGCAGCAACGTTTGATTCGGGTACACAGCGCACAGCGCTCATCCATCGTATACGAGATTGGTACAGCATACCACGCACTTGCAAATTATTGCACATCGACACCCATCCGTTCTCGTTTTCCGAGAAGATCTTAAATTCATGCCAAAATTTAAAAATTGATAAAGCGCATGCCGGAGAGACATCATTTTTGGATAAGTTTACCGACGAAAACACCCTATTAAATTTTCGTTCTGCTAACACTCTAATAGCCGACGAGAAATTCGCGATCAAACTTGGCCCTATTGAGTCATTCTGGCAGTGATCGCGAAATATCAATCAGCCATGGGAAACTCAAAAAAACCTGAGGGCACCGGACGAAAAGGGAAAAAAAAAAGAAAATTATCCAGAAGAACCAAGAGGCTTATCTGGCGCGTACCGGGACTACAGTCGCAGACGCGGGCGTGGCTGCACGCCGGGCGCTTGCCATCCAGCGCGGCGGTCTCGAGGCCGCCGAGCGCATCCGTAACCGGGCCTTGAAGCAGCGCGACGAGAGTCGGGCCGAGACCGCTGAGGCAAAGTCTTCACTGCAAGCTGTCTCCCATCAGTTGTTCGAGCAGAAGGGCAAACCTAACCTGGAGCAGGACCTCAGGCACGAGTCGGACGCAGCCTTGGCCCAGACCCGAGTCGAGCTGCACGCACAGCGGCAACTTAGCCGCGAGCTAGAGGTGAAGCGCGCTGCGTCGGAGGCACGCGAGGTAGAGCTGAGAAAGACGCTGGAGGAGGTTCGCGAAAAAGGAAAAACAACGGCACAGCAAAACCTCACCATCTTGGAAGAATTTGGGATGACCGCAGGCGACTGGACTCCGTGTGGCATCGGCCAAGCCGACAAAGGGAATGAGGACGCGCTGCAAGAAGCCATCATCCACGAGAGGATCAAAGTGTCGCGGCTTGAGCGGAAGGCGAAAATTATGGCGCCCTTTCTCGCGAAGTTGAGAGCGCAGACAGTCAACCTCAAGAAGCAGGTGAGCAAGGTTGAATGTATTTTTTTTTTCGTATGTGGAACGTCTTGTTGTCCCTGCCTGTGCTGGTGTGTCCTTCTACTTTATATCCAGTACACTTAATTGAGAACTTTTTTTTTTCGTCGAAAAAACAACTTGATTTGGCTATGAAAATATACCTTTACTTCGCTTGCTGACTTCTCTCTCTGTTGTTGTGTGCTTGTACTTTGTATCCAGTATACTTTTTGATGAAAACAAAATTGGGTCGAAAAAACAACTTGCCTTGACTATGAAAAAATACCAGTACTTAACTTTCTGGTGCTGCTCTGACTGATGCGCCAGGTGTCACGGAAAACCCCAAAGCTGGCAGCCGCCCAGGCAAAGGAAGGTTCTATGGCCGAAATGGACGAGGGGGGGATGGGGAGTGGGATGGACTGAGCAAGAATGGGGTGCCGTGCGGGGTGTCGTGCTGCCTCGCCTCAGTATCAGTACGGCGTCGGGCTGTCACAGGCGGAGCGGCACGGCGTGGTGATGGAGGAGATACAGAGGCACTTGAAACCGAATGGTGAATATGGTGAGAGTACTGCTCGCATGTTTCAGCATTATTTGCAAACCGGAAACTCCCTCAACCAAGTCGGGCCAATGGTACAGACGACGATGCTTCACTGCACCGGCGTGAACATGAAGCACGAGCTTAAGATGTCATTCGCTCGTAAGACCGTCAAGGTTTTCGCTCTCGGCATCACGAAGCTTGATGGCGACGAGCTGGTTGCGGCGATTTTGCGAGCCCCATTTCTGTGCGTTGCAGCGGACGAGTCTCTTCGGAACGGGGACAAAAAATATCCCATCTTCGTCTCGTTCTGGGATGTAGTCGCAGGAGCGGTTTGGTGGGGTCTCTTTCGTGTTTGCGGCATGAAGGACAAGACCGCGGAAACGCAAGCTCAGCTGTTCTACGAGACCATCGTCGACGAGCTGAACTACCCGCGGGAACGAGTGCTCTACGTTCTCAGCGACAACACGGCGTCGGTTTCGGGCGAGGTGGGCGGGTGCGTCGCGCTGCTTCAGAGGAAGCTCAAGGGAGAAGACACCACGAAAAAGCCGGAAAAAACCGGAGCAGGCGGGAGGGGGGGGGCATCTGGTCGTGGGCGTGGCGGAACTGCACGTGGTGGGCGGGGCGGAGCGGCACGTGGAAGGCGGGGCGGAGCGGTGCGTGGCGGGCGGGGAGGGACGGCACGTGGTAGGGGAGCGTCGCGAGGCGGGCGGGTTGAGGCGGCGGCTCTCGGGCGGGGCATGGGAGGCGGATGAGCGAGGCTGAACGTTGGTTGCGAATTATATTTTGGGGGAGGGGCGGTTTTTTGCTACTCTGGCCGGAGCAAAGGCAAGAAGAGCTGATCGTGTTTTCTTTTATCGCTTGCTCGTTTCATAGTATACCTGGTATTGTTTTTTTCTGGCATGTTGATTTCCGCTATTTTGTGCGATTTTTCATTTATTCCGCCGTGGTTTTGCGATTTTGTCATTTCTCGTACAAGTACGTACGAAGTCCCGGTCTGTTTTTTTGCACGACAAGTGCTGCCGCGCGGTCAAATGCTGCGGCTGCTGGCGGGCACAAGGTCAATTGGGGGTGGCAATATAGTAGCAGTAGACAGCATCAGTAGTGACTGCAGCAGAGACGACGATTGGCGAAGTTGTTTCACTCAGATCGCCTTGGTGTGAGCATTTCGTGAGGAAAAAATGAGAGATAAAAAAAAAAAAACTAAACATTTGATGAATGAGTGGTGCTTATAATCGTATGATTAATTTTCAACGGACGAGTTGCCTGCTGGAGCTTCCGGTGCAAACTGCCCCCTTCCTCTTTTCTTTCCCGCTAGTGACTGCACAACTTCCGGACCATTTAGCAATGGTCGCTTCCGCAGGTCACGTGCCTTCGGTACCTCGGTGCTCGCCATCCACTTGTTCCAGATACGCAAGGCTTCATAGAAAAAACCCTCGTCCTCACTGAAATTCCTCATGAAATACTCGAACTGGAGAAAAAAAAAAAAAAATTGAACATGCACCAGCAGAGAGAACAGCAGCAGCAGCAGCAGCAGCAGCGAACAACAGCAGCGGCAGGGCGAGAGACAAGACAGAAGAGTGATGAGACAAGAGTGATGATCCTGGTGCGTCATAGCTTCGATGGGCACGCACAAAAATACCAGGTAGACTATTCGAAAGCAGACATGCGACACAGATAAAAATAAGCAGGCAACATTTTTTCGATTTTTCGCAGCGCAACAAAAAAATACAAGAAGCTACAAAAAAAAAAAACTCACCTCGTGCGTCTCGAGTGTTGATCTGGCGAACTGGATCAGCGTCTTGAAATGGGTGTCCTTGTTTTTCCGGAGCTCCTCCAAGCGCGTAATGAACTCTAAAGCAAAGTCAGCCACCTCCACCAGACGCATTGCAGGAGGGAGCCGCCCCCCGCGTCCCTTCCCGTTCCACGAAATATCCGCCCTCACCTCGAAGCCAGTTGTACGCCCACTTCAGAACGAGGTCACCTAGCTCTTTAGCAAAGCGTGCCTGCACTCGAAAAACCGGGTGGTTCAGCATGAAGGCCCCTTGCAGCCAGTACTTTTGAAACGGAGTACCGAGCATCTTTTCCGGCGCCCACGTGCCAAATACCCACTGGAGCTCGTCCCAGCGCTCATCCAGAAGCGCGGCACCCTCCCAAATCACCATCCATCGCGTCTCGGCAGGCCTGATGAACTTGGTTTTCCATTGTTCTCCTGGGAAGTGCTCGGCTACCAGATTCTGGAACTGCTTGAAAGTCGCGTTGCATGTATTTGATCTGCTGATATTGTACCAGAGCCAAGCAGCGCCACCAAGTGGTCAGACTCCCACTCATGCCAACTCCCCTTGCCGAGAGGGCCCATGAAGAAGGGGTTCGTCAACCCCGCAGTCGCGGCGAGGTGCAAGATGTGCAACACACAGCCGATCCAATGGGCGAAGATGGGGGTATCCTCTCTAGCAGCAGAAGCTCCAGCAGCAGAAGCTCCAGCAGCAGCAGCAGCAGCAGCAGAGAGGTCAGCACCTCCGCCTTCGAGCGTGTCCGACACGGGATGCATTGGTCTGCTGTCAGCCATCGTGCCGGAGGGCCTACCAGACGATGTGGCCCACCCACTTAAGCTGGCCGCTGTGTACGCTTCTGCGCGTGGTGTGGTGCAGCAGCACCTCGAGCAGCAACACGCAGCAGCAGCAGCAGCAGCAGCAGCAGCACAAACTTTTTTTCACACTCAGCACCTGGCCACGCTCCTACTTTTTTGCGGCACAGCAGCAGCAGCGGCACAGGTTTTTCTTTACGAATAGATTTTTGTTGATGACGTGGGTCCTTTCCCCCCATCGCTGATTGGTTGATTTTCTAAAGTTTTTTTTCCCCAGAGAACGACATGGGACATTTTTTTTCCAAATTCTACATCTAAAAAAATTATAGTCCCATACCTTAGAAACTTGCATTCGACTCATCCATCCCACGGTAGGGATTGCATCGTTTTGCCTTCTGATTTCTGAGGCAAGTATTCTCTGACGACTTGAGCTCCGACAGCGAGCAACTATTAGTATACCGGTTAGTATGATATATTTACTGGTGGGTCCATGGTGGACTCATGGTGCCTCCATGGTGGGTCCGATGAACCATGGTGTGTCCATGGCGGCCCCATGGTGCCTCCATGGGGTGTTTGGTATCGCCATGGTGTCTCCATTGTGTAACCGTGGCTTGCCCATGGTGCCTCCAAGGTGGGTCGGATGCGCCATGGTGGGCCCATGGCGCTCCCGTGGTGGATCCATGATGGGTCCGATGCACCATGGCCTGTCTACGGCGGCTCCGTGGGGCCTCCATGGGTTGTTTAGCATCATCATGGTGCCTCCATGGTGCAACTATTGATTACCCATCGTGCCTTCATGGTGGGTCGAGTGTACCATGGTGTCTCAAGGTGCCTTCATGGGTCCATGGCGTCTCCATCGTGTATTCATGGTGTGTCCAACGCGTCTCCATGGTGCCTCCACGGGGCATCCATGGTGAGTCGATGCACACTGGTGGGTCCTGGTGTGTCCATGATGTGCCCATGGCGTCGTCATGGTATGTCCATGGTGGATTTATGGTGTAACCATGGCTTGTTCATGGTGCGTCTATGGCGTATTCATGGTGCGTCCGTGGTGCCTCAATCGTGGGTCCATGGTGCATCCAATGTGCCTCCGTGGTGTGTCCATGGTGCTATGTTGAGATCATGGCGTCTCTATGGTGACACCACATAGTGATTACTATAAAACATGACCTTGAAACAAATGTGTGTTCAAAGACCACAGGTGAAAAATGTACATCGTCCTTTCAGGCTGGTCGCGGCGTAACTTATTAATAGAAACTTGTACGTATTTCACTGGAGTAATACAGAAAGGGGTGGGTTCAGTTTTGTATCCACACCTTTAGTAAGCAGACCCCCCCCCACACCCTCCGGTCTACAACGCAACCAACCGTCGTCGAGCACCATATATATCCAATGTACCTATGTGACGGTACCCACTCATGTATAGATATTTGTGAATCATAAATGCGAAACTCGCATTCGCTGGAGTAATGCCGTAAGGGGTGGGTTCGGTTTTCTCCCCTCACCACAGGTGGGCAGACCCCCCTCCACCCGATTCATAACGCAACTAACCGTCGTCGAGAACCATATATTGGGCGTGTGTTATGGTATCGATTCTTGTATATGTGTGGAGGTGTTTTCTGTACATAAATTTAAACGCGCATTCGATGGAGTACAGTAGTACAGTAAGGAGTGGGTTCGGTTTCGTCTCCACAACAGGGGTAGGTAGACCCTCCATCCCCCCCCCCTCGGTCCATAATGCAACCAACTGTCGTCGAGAATGGGCCTATGTATTGGTATCCACTCTTCTGTGTATGTAGAGGCGTTATTTGTACATATATATGAATACGGATATTTGCCTAAAAAAGCTTGCCCCACATGCGATATTCAGAAGACGTCGACGTAAGGCAAGCAAGTCAAAATCAACCATTGCACACCTCGGACCTATCACCTACAAATCATCTAATAGATCACCTACAGATCATTCCCACTTCATCAACATATTTCAAGGCAGATCTATTCCCGATCTTGTATGGCATAGCTCATGTTGCCGGGTGGGACCCGTCTAAGCTGCATGACCAAGCACATGGTTTCCTGAGTTGGATCTGTGCTGAAACGTATGCATCCTGTACAACCTCTCGGCGGCAGGCGAGGAACTAGATCATCTACCTTAGATAGATCAGATAGATCATGATCTGACCGAGGGTGTGACCAGTGTGAATGACCAAGCGTTGCCAGAGACAGCTGGCATACAGTAGTCGGGACCTACAATACAGTAGTTCCGTACCGATCTAGACTACAGTACAGTAGGTGGCCAGGACCGCCCCGTTGCACAATGGGATGTGAAAAAAACATTTGTGGTGGAGGCGTTGAACAATGCAGCACAGTAGCACACCGTTAGGTCTACCAAATTGAGAGCTTGCCGACACCTTGTGGGATCTGCTATGTTGTTCAATGTCTCCACAAGGATTTATTTGCGCTCATATTGTGCACGGGAGTGGTCCGGGCCACCTGTGTATCATCGTACAGTAGTTGACTCCTTGCATTGCAAGTGAACGCTTCGTGAGCGATGCTGCACCGAATTCGGCCGTTCCTCGCTCCATGTTGTCAAATAATACCCTGGTACACCACTTCTTGGCTCCTTCGTTCCAAGCAGTGCCTTGCTTGTGCTCGTTGTCGTCTGTATCTCCATAACCGTAACATACCTAAAAAAAATAACATTCGAGTTGCATTGTGCTCGCTCGCCGCGCGGTCCGCTTGCAAATATTAGCTGCCGAGACGAGCGAGCCTCGCAATCGAAAGCTGATAGCTTGTGAAGTCAGAAACTCGTAATGTCTGAAACTCGCTTATCGGAAGAAGCTCGCAAAACAGAAACCCGACCAGTCAGAATCTCGACTACCAACCGTCAATCACTCGAGGCTTATCAGTCGTGAAACCATAAAAAAGACTCGTGCAACAACAAAAGGACAGTCGGCGGCAACCGCCAATCGAGGCAGACGTCCAAATACAAGGAAGGATTCTAAACACAAGAAACCACCCTATCATATCTCCCCAAGCGGCAGCCTCGACACCATCCAACGCACGGCGTCCGGAAACAATACGATAACGCAATAACACGTACAACATCCTGGACAGATAATCGATCCCCACATGCATATCTAGATCTTTCAAAAGGTACATATATTCCCGATATTGTACTATTTAGCTCATGTTGCCGGGTGGGACCCGTACAATCCGCATATTCTATGTAAGCGCATGTTTCCTGGGTCGTATCTGCCCTATAAGGAAGATCTCGCACAACCTCTCACAACGGCGGGTGAGGAACTAGATCATCTAAAGCGGATAGATAGATCATGATCTGTCTGGGGTGTAAAAACTCATCTTTCGTGATCCCTACGGTAGTCTATCGTACTATCGTACTCGGTTTTGGTGACGACGGACTATAAATTGTCAAGAAAAGGGAAAAGAGCTACGTTATGTGAGAACATCATCACCATCATCATTATCATCACCACACCATCATCATGAGGTTATCCGCAGTGCTCCCGGCCTACAGCAGGTCCATCACGTACCGGACAGAGGACGTTCTAAACAATCTCACTCTACACTATGCACCTCGTATCTGCCGTATCGAGATGCTGTGCCAGAGAGCCGGATCATACAGATCCTTCGAGGCAAAACACATGCGCAAGAAAAGAGCCGTGCCACGCAGATTCCCACCACCCGGCAAACATGATCTACATCAAAGCAGATCGTACAGATCAGATCAGGGATCTATCTGCCCCGAAAGATCTGGATTTTGCTATGGGGAACTCATCTATGATCTGTCCCATGCCTGACTACTCGTAACTCTCATTGCGTGCCTTTCTTTCGACCCCTAGGCTAGGCTATCCGCGGTTCTCTCGTCCCCCAGAGGGAAGTCAGGCTCACCGGGCCCCTTTCTTCCACTCCTCTAGGCTAGGCTCAGCTATCTTGCCCTTCAGAGGTACACACGAAGGTAACTCTCACTGGGTTGAGCTTCACTAGGTCAATCTCACTGGGTTCCTCCCTTTCGAACTCTAGCTAAGGCTAGCCGTAGCTCTTTCGCCCTCCACAGGTATAGCAACTGCAAGTCTCCCGCCCTCCCGCCCAACCTCCCTCCCTCTCCGCGCCCCGCACTGCCCGTCCGCTCACTACCGTGCTGATCACCTTGCAGTTCACCTACCGTGCTATGATACACCCTACCGTGATACACGTAGAGGCGCCACAGGCAGAAAAATAGCGTATGTCGGCCCCGCCCTCTTGTACTGTCTCTACTACGAGTACTACACCGAGTTTTGAAGGAAGTCAGAAACACATCCAACAGAAACATAGTATCCAACGGTACTTCAACCCTTTATCAACGGCTTGATCGACCCCACCCGCTTCTGCTCTCTTCATCACCAGTGCTACATCGAGTATTGACGGGACTACATCGAGTATTGAAGGGAGACAGAACAACACCGAGCGGGTATGTAGCATCCAACACCTTTTTTCAACGCTATAGATGGACAAAAAAAGGCGAGCGCAGTGACAGGCATAAAACATGTTTCAGCGGCTTGGTCGGTACAAAAAGCGAGCGTGCAAAACAGACAGTACTTCAGGTGTTGCACCATGTTGCGCGGAGCTCTGCCCCGCCGGTAACCTTCTTGACACAACAAAAAGTGCACGCGAAAATAAATATCTCCGGGATGCTGACAATGTCGGGTTCCAGTCCCCTTTTTTCCTATCCGACGCCGTATTTGGCACGGTAAGCCCTCAGCGCTTCAAGCGCCTACGCACCGGGCGCCAAAAGCCCAACGGTCACCAAGCAACGGTCACCAACCAACAGTATCAACCAAAAGACAGCAAATAGACAAACCCCAATGACATCCATCAACGATCACCGACCAACAGTCACCGACCAACAAACACCAATGAAACAAACCCCCAACCATATCAACCAACGGTCACCAATCAACGGTCACCAACCAACAGTCACGAAAAGCAATCAAATAAATAAAATGTCACCCCGCCAACGGTCACCAACCAACCGTATCACCACCCAACAGCCACAAAACCAACCACAAAGCAATCAACGGTCACCAACCAAAGTCGTCAACCAACGACACCAATCATCAATCGACACCAACGAACAGACACCAACAGTTATCAACCAGCAATTGCCAACCAAAAGCAAACCAACATACATCACCGACAAACCATCGTGTAACAAACCAACGTCACAAACCAACCGACATCCGGAAAACAAGAACGCCAGCGGACATCAGAAATCGTACAAAAAAAACACAAAAAAAAAAACGCCGACCCAGGAAAAGACAAGGAAGGATGTACAAGGATGCCATGGCACAAAGCACGTGCGACACGACAACGACCAAGGAGCCAGATGAGACACGGGTCGGACCAAACACAGTGCGCCCGCCACAGCACAGGCAGAGGGGCGAAGACAGGAAGATGCGGAGGGGATAGTAGTGGGACGGGGGGGGGGGGGGGTGTTCAGACACATTAAGTAGCCACCAAGGTTTACGGAAGCACGATTTCCACGCGTTTTGCACGCGCAACATAAAATACAAGAAACCTCCTTCACACCTCGGACGAAAAAATCGATCCCCTCCCCAGTTCATGATCTAGATCTTTCAGGCCAAATAGATAGATCATCTATTCCTGATCTGTATGATCTGCACCATCTAGCTAGTGTTGCCGCATGGGCGGCGCATAATCTGCGTGGTCTGTTGTGGGAGAGGCTTCCTGGGCTGGATCTGCACTGCGACTATACAGATCCTGCATACCATCTCAGAATAACTGCAGGTTAGCATCTACAGTAGTTAGATGATCTATGTGATCTATCTACGTGTTGTGATCTGTCCTAGGTGCGTCAACTATTTTTCACTACTGCAGGGAACCCCCTGCCCCACATAGGAATAAGAACACAACAACGGTAAACACCAGCAAAAGAAAACTCATACTACTCTGTCCCTAAATATAAGAAACGTTTGTTTTACTAACATACAATAAATATATCCTTATATTTAGGGACATATTGGTACTATTAATAACACAAGAACAACGAAATGATAAAAACACATTGAATAAGACCTTAACAAAGAACATAGGGGGAATAGTTTTTTGAGTGGTGTTTCGTACTGCATGCATCACACCTCAGCGAATAAATGCATAAGCAATAAGAACACATCCAACTAAAACAAAGCAATAAGAAAAAATCAACAAGAGCACAATAAGAACAATGCAATAAGAACATAATAATCACATAAGAACAACGTAAGAACACAACAACATACTTTGGAGCCTCGCCCAAATTCAGAGTGTTTTTAGTGGTGTTGGGTACTGTATAATATGCATCATACCTCAGCATTCGCGCCGACCGAATCCCCCTTAGCAGCCAGGTACTCTGTCAGGTGGGACAGACCCACTACGCTAACCACGGGTATCCCGAACGCCTCTTCCACTTGCTGCACGGCTGACGTGCCGACGACCGTCGACCCCTCCTCGGGTTCCGCCCCCGTCCTTTCCTGATACAAGTAATAGATGAGATGAGTAGATTGATAGATGAGATGAGTAGATTGATAGATGACACGAGTAGATGACAGATGAGATGAGCAGAATGGTAGCTGACACGAGTATAATGATACATGAGTTCATAGATATGAGATAAATACCCGTGGTCGCGTAAATGCGATAGTCGAGGAGATTGATACATGCGATGAACATCGTAAGCACATTGGCAGCTTCTGCTGTAACTACGGCAGTAGACTTATCTTTGAAGCATTCATTGATGGGCGTGTAGATTGGTACATGGGTATATGAAGGCATACCCAGGTAAACTAAAGGAAACAGACGAGTAGATTGAAAGGTGCGACGAGTATCACAAGTAGATAGGCAAGTACTGCAAGCAGATTATTGAAAGTGACTCATTGATAGATCAGATCAGCACATTGGCAGATGAGCACAAAAACGCATAGGATATAATAACGGCAACAGATAAATACTGTAGATTGATAGATGCGATGAGTATCATAGGTAGATTGTCAAGGTACTGCTCTATCATAAGCGGATTATTTTTCAAGTATCCATCATGATCCTAGTCGAGTAGCTGCGCGCTCACGCTTCCCTTGAAGGGTTGTAAGACCACACCACACTTCTCTCTGGGTCCCAACATGGTTGATATTTCGAAGTAGATTAATCCACAAAACCAAAGTAGATATCGTCTCAATCTATGAACTACGAACAGTTGAGTCGTGGGGGTGTCAGGGGGAAGCGACGGGGACCACCTGTCGATCTAGCGCGATGACAACCCCTGCGGGCACCGCTTCTGCCCCGTACAAAATGTCCATGGCCTCTCGGATCGCCGTTCCCGCGGTGATGACGTCATCCACCACCAGCACACGCTTTCCCTGCGGTAAGATAAGCACACAACGGAAAACAAGGAAAACATCAGTATCAACAGAGATCGGGAAAACAGAAAAACAACACACGTACACTACCAAAACCGAACAGAAAACAGAATATAGTCACGCAGCTATCCACCATCAGCCCTCGCTTTCCCTGCAGCAAAAATTCTCAACAGACAGAAAATACACACAGCACAACCCAAACATGAAAATAAAATCATGACGTTATCCACCCGCACCAGCAACGCGTTTTCCTTGCGGCTGCTAAACAATCACAAAACAGAATCAAAAGACAACGGAAAAATCACGAGTTTATCCACCACCAGCCCTTTTTCCCAACGATGGAAGCAGTCATCACAAATAAATCAAGCACTGGAAAAAAAAAACGACGTTATGCACCAGCCACAACAGCACGCGCTTTTCCCGATACAGCCCAGAGAACCTATATGGCATGACGACCAACGAAAGGAAATCGGTACATACATGTCCAATTCAACTATTTTGCCGAAGCCGGGGCCTCCGTATATATAACACGGTATGACACGGGTGATAACAAACACACTATTACCGCAGCACACGGGTGGCCATCCAGGCTGCCTTGCCCTGGAAGAGCATAGGAGTCTGGGCGGACACTGACGGGTGTCCGGCAGACTAGGATTGTGAGCTTCGGGGCTGCAATCCTGCAACGCCCACATTGTCAGGGTACAACGCAATTATCCATAATAAATATCACACCGTATCACACGTGTGACAAGACAACATACGGTATCACACTAGGGTGATAACATAACACACCCCCTCGGACGAATTTCCACGCTGCTTTATCTCTCAACAACGGGGAGAGCGTACTCAATACGCCGAGCGACGCATCTAAGGAAATCTCGTACGAGATATTACCAACGCCGCCATTTTCGTTGTTGTGTGCGCCCCACTTAAGGCACGTTTTCGAGAAAATTGGCTCGGAAATTCGTCTCAGGGGGTGTGTTATGTTATCACCCTAGTGTGATACGGTACGGTGGCGATCTCTCCACAGAGCCGGCTGCCCGCCGTAGTGCCTGTGGAATCGCTTGGACCATATGGGCTTAACGAGTGTGGCAGTGTGGCAGTGTGCGGAGGGATTTGTGCCGGTTGGTTGCCGCTACATATAGCACCGGCATTGTAGGCTGTTGTAGCGCATATCGACACTATAGATAGAGTGATCACTACCGTTGTAGTCGGTAGTTCAGCCCACATAATAGCGTACCAGGTGAGCAGCAGTGGTGGTACCGAGGAAAACGAGTCCTCATTTACCTTGAGGTCTGCCCCAACGAGATGGCCCTTCTCCCCGTGGTCCTTGGCCTCCTTACGGTTGTAGGTGAAACCCACGTCTCGATCGTAGTGGTCGGCTAGCGTTAGAGCCACGACCGCGCCAAGCGAGATGCCCTGCAATGAATGCGCAACAACAGCGACGGAAGAAACAAACGAGCATATCAAATGAAATAAACTGGCGCGAAAGTATCGGGGGGGGGGGGGGGGGGGGGGGGGGGGGTAGGTATGTAGATACACATGGAACTGACTCGGGCGGGGCACAAACACAAAACAAATAAGCAAACAAACAAGCGATCAATTAGACAAACAAACACACACGAACATGTGATTGAGTGCCAAAAAAAAGCACGAACAACAGATAACAGGAGCGCGACTTAACAGCCCCAAACGACCTACCTACCGACAGACTGACCGACCAACGAACGAACGACGACCGACCGACCGAACGCAAAACAACGAACACAACCAAAACAAAAACAAGAAATCACGCGGGCGGCGTACGCGGTTTTTTTTTTCCTACACGTAAATACAGGGATATTAAGGGATATTAAGGGGTGAAATACGACGGTACTATTAATAATACTAATATTACGGGGGTCCATAGTTAATAGGACCTATGGTATACATAAAAACCTATATATTTACATATTTTTACTAACAATATTTGGTCCTATTAACTATGGTCCCCCGTAATAGCAAGTGTTACCTGTTACCCCTGCTGATGAGAAGAGGTCACACTACCATAATGCTACCAGGTATGCATTTAAATAGGATAATAAACATGCAATACCTCAAATTTCAGAGCAGACGTATCGGCAATACCGCAAACTAGCCAAACGTCGTATTTTGAACGTCCCCGGTGACATTATAAGGGGGTGAAACAATGAATATGTCCTTGTTGTAACATAGTATTAATAAATAACCGAGGGTTGCTTGTATTCAAGTACCAGGTAATGAATTACATTACTTTCCCGAATTAGAAGACACGATAATACAGTCGTTTACGTCTCGAACAGATAATCTACACATCATAACAGATCATATAGGTCATGATCTAGATATTTGAAGACAGATAGATCATCTATTCCTGATCTTGGATGATCTACAGCAGCTCATTGCTGAGTGGGACCCGCCTAATCTGCATTGTCTACGTCACACGTGTTTTTCCTGGGTCGGATCTGCGCTATTAATATGCAGATAGATCCTGCACAGCCTCTCACGAAGGCAGGTGAGGAACTATCGATACATGATCTATACAGATGATCTAGATCAACGTCTGTCCAAGAGGCATGGCATAGTGCCGCGCCTACCCACGCCGACCAACCTTGTACCGGCACCTTGTAGGCGGGCCCGAAGATAACGTCGAAGTCCAGCGGCGGTTGGGCGTGCGCGATGGCGGCAGCATAGCACTTCCCCAACTTCGCGATTGCCGACCCCTTGCAAAAGAGACCTGCGACCATGGCAAGGCGACAAGCAAGCATCACATTATAGGGATATTTCACAAGTGTTTTATTAAAAAATGAAACTATTACGGGGGTCCATAGTTAATAGGACCTATGGTATACATAAAAACCTATATATTTAACTATTTTTACTAACAAAATTTGGTCCCATTATCTATGGACCCCCGTAATATCACACTCTAGGTGTAAGTATGAGGACCGACTGGTATTGATGATAGTGTACATATACACAGTCTTTGCATTGCCGCCCAAAGCGGTACGAGGTTCACTACAAAATAGCAAGCTTGCAGATACGAGTTTTGAGGGAAAATTCGAACTAACAATAGCTCATGGTGTTTCAATCTCTTGAAAAAAATACCGTGCGTCAGCTATATATGATTTCGGTCGATGGAGTAGTTGATGCTCGGAACATTTGCGAGCATTTAAAATACGTTCCTTCTTCTGGGCGCACGACAAGTCACGGCACAGCACTAATCTTGTCAACATGACGTCACGAGAGGTCACAAAATTAACGGGAGGTCATGACAACATCACGACAAGTCGACGCGAACTATGAGGGCAGGTCACATCTTGGCAGGAACTTGTACAGGTCTACTCCGAACGGATTGCGATTGGAGCTGACAAGATAGGGTGGAGGGGGGGGGGGGGGGGGGTTGTAGAGCAAGTTATTCTCCCCGCTCGTGTCATCGGCTCGTCGTCAAAACACGCATCAACGAGATAAGTCAACTCTACCCCCCCCCCCCCCCCCCCCCCCCCCCCCCCCCCCCCCCCCCCCCCCCATCATCCTTCCCATTGCACTTCTTCCACCCATCTCCCACACTATCCCCTCCTCAACCCATAGTGATCTACACGTTGTCGAAACATGTAAACGAGATCAATCAACTTTTTTCCCCTCCACCCCCAACCCCATCCCTCCCCGCCCCCCATCTCTCCCACGCCGACCTCCTCCCCCCCCCCCCCTCCACCCTCCCCACGACTACTGCCATGCATGATAGGAGTACACGCTTCCTCTCCCCCCCCCCCCCCCTTACATCCCCCGCCCCCCTCCCCATCCTCTCCCTCCCTCCTCCCGCCTCCAACCCTTACCCCCACCCCACCACCACCCCCTTGGTGCAAGCAATGTCTGCCTGGTTGGTGAAAACCCGACGCGTTCCGTCCCGGCATTGTAGGGACGCGAGGGTCTATGGTCATACGACCACGGTCATGCATGATAATGAGTACCCCCCCCCCCCACCCTCCTATATATATATTGTATATGGGTTGGGTTGGCGTCGGTTGGCAACGACACTGTAAAACATGCCGCTCACTACGTGAGCTAGACATCCAGGGTACCGTTTTTTTTTTTTTTTGTTTTTTTTGGCGGTCGCCCACAGCTGGTCGTCTAGTTAGATCATTTGTGCGAAGCAAAGAACCTTTACTCTGCACAAGGGAATTGATCGTATCACGTAGTGTTCAAGTTAAGGCACCCAAGAGGCAGTTACATAGTACTCCCATTGCTGTCTCTGGAAGTGGCCACACCGGAAATTAAGCTAACTCATTGAGGCTGTCATCCATATGCAAGTCCGCCTCATAAGCGGTTCTTAGTAGGATGCAGCTCACCCTTCATGCGACTCGCCGGGCACCTCACGGCGCTTCGCGCTTGGTGCAAGCAATGTCTGCCTGGTCGGTGAAAACCCGACATGCTCCGTCCCGGCATTGTAGAGATGTGAGGGTCTATGGTCTTACGACTACGGCATTGCATGAGATCGAGGACATCTCTCCTATCGAGTACACCCCCCCCCCACCACCACCACCCCCCCCCCCCTCCCTCATACCCCTCACCCCCTCCCCATCCCATCCTCCACCCCCTCCCCTCCATACCCTTCCTCACCAGCGTTGAAAAAGTAAGGGGACTGTCGGCCGGACTTGAGCGTGAAACTCCCGAAGCGGAGGACCTCTTGCGAGAGCGAGAACTCTATGAACTGTCGCTGGTACGGCATCACGGCAGTCTCGCCCGCTGCCGCTCGCCCGGGCTGATTCCGCCCGGCCGCTTTCGCCTCTTCCCGGCTTCTGCACATTTTCTGGTCGCATAAGGGTTTTCACATTGGAGGGGAGGGGGATTTGAGGGTGGGGAGGGGGGGGGGGGGTGGGGTGGGCACTCATTTGTTGCTGGCCTTGCTTGTCAATTTGACCGTTGATCATGCATCCCTTTCGAGACGGAGCACTGTTCCTACGGGAGGGGGGGGGGGGGGGGGGGGGGCGAGAAGGGTGCGCAAGAGTCTTGCTATCCAGATCCCACCCGGCAAAAATTCGATCTAGGTCGTGAAAAACAGAAAAAAAACAGGGATCTATGATCTGATCTGCCTCCAGAGACCTAGATCATGCATCCACAACATTTGACCATTAATAACTGTCTTGTGACTGACGGGCTAAAACCATGAGCACTGCCCGAAGAGGAGACGAGAGGCTTCATTCTGGTACTCGGTCAGACATGTGGGGATGATCTGATTTGATCTGATCTGATCTGATCTGATCTGCATGGAAAATGTACTATCTGCCGTACACGATCTACTGCAGATCGTGATCTGTACTTAGATGTATGGGCTCTACCACGCATCGGAGCCATCAGATCATATCCTCCTCTCAATCTGCAGATTTTTCAGGGTCGATAGATACCTGTTATTTGCCGGTAGCATGATCTAGGTCCTGTTTTCCCGGTGTGATCTGTATGACAGCTCTTGCGCAAGTATTTTTCCTGGTGCGATCTGCTTAACACAGCTCTTGCGCAAGCATTTTCTATAGTTACAATATGACACGGCTCTTGCATAAGAGGCAGACACAGGGTCTAGATTATCTACTGTACAGCGTGATCTGTAGTCAGATCGTGAATTGTAGGTAGATCGTGACCTGTAGTCCAATGTGTGAACCGTTGCAGCAACCCCTACAGCGGGCGAGATAGTCCATCGATCCCTACAGCCGGCAAACACAGGATATGACAACAGATGTACTGTAGATCATCTAACAGATCATCTGACAGATCATCTGACAGATCATCCACAGTGCATCGCGATGTCCGATGTGGTGAACTATTACTCTTCCCTCTCTCACGGAAAGCTACACGAACTACAAACACTGAGTACATCATCTGGATCGTTACCTGTCTTATGTGTTAACTCTTACTCATCCCTTCTCTCACAGCAAACAGAGGATACCTTTACTAGATGATCTAAATGCGTGAACCCTTAACTCTTCCCTGTCTCATAGCAAATAGCACGAAATATGAGATGATTGTTTAAACATTAATAGGAGAGGAAGACCAAACGCTCCATCAAGCACGACAAACAGCTTGCAAATATGAGTTTCGACCAAAATCTTCCGACCTCAGGGCCCATCTTAACGGGGACTTTCGGCTCTTTCAATTTGACTTGATTTTTTTTTTTCTAATTTAATTTAAGGGCACATCTTATCGAGGACTTTCGGTTCTTTCAATTTGACTTGATTTTTTTTTCTAATTTAATTTACATCTCATTGAACGAAATTTAGTGTTCCCGTTAAGATGGGCTCTCACACCTGACATGTTTTTTTTTCTCTAATTTTATAGCTAGTACTAGGTATGGTATATACTCTACTCACGCCCAAGGCGGCATCGGACTTGTTCTTGTTCTCACATCGGTTCTCATGGCCACAATCTACCGTAGCTCGCGGTCGCAAAAAAAAGTGCTACAGCCCTACGGAGAAGATCCGAAAAACCATAAACATCAGTAGCATGATCTTCTGCTGTAGCAGCGTCATCTGTCTCACGGGTACGCTCTTGCTCTCTTGCCTCTCCCTCTCACCCTCGCCGCGTTAATCCTATCTTTCAGCTCCGTCGCCGCAGCCCTTGGGTCCTCGGCCCTGCTGATGCCTCGGGACACGGGGACGAGAAGGCCCAATCCCCTTGAGTCTAACGCCGCCAAACACGCCTCATCTAGGTTTCCACCCTGAGCGCCGACGCCTGCGGTAGCGTTATAGAGGGGGAGATTACGTGGAAGTGGAACATGAATATATATATTTCTTGGAGATTTTTAGGGTTTCCATGTCTTGGGCTGCATTTTTTTTCCAGTTGACAATAATGCCGACTGTGTGTCAAACACGCTTCATACAGGTTTCCCCCCCCAGCGCCGACACCTGCGGTCGCCGAAAGGAGGAGCTACCTTTAGGGTTTCGAATTACTGGGTGGCATGTTTTCCAATTGGATAATCATGCCACCTCAACATCAACATTCATCGCCAACCCTTATGCATCGGCAATAACATCAACATCGGCATCACTACGAACACTAACTACTGCAACATCATTATTAGCATCAATAAACAGTATTACCCCTGTAGCATCGCTGTGGACAATTATCACCCGCATGAGCAACCATACAAGTGCTTTGGCTTCCATCGTCATAGGCCATAGCGCCTTATTATTGAGTACCATTGATAGCATACAGAGGGGGGGGGTTGTCGACCTCAATTGGTTTCACGAAACGCGTACGCAATATCGCCATGAGCACGACCATGAGCACGACCATGAGCACGACCATCAACATCACCAATAATAGTATCAACAATTTGACTGGAGAATCGTTGGTTGGGAGTCAGCAGAGTCATCCATAAGAGGGACTACACATTGTCGACATCCCTATATCATCAATAGGATCAACATCCCTATCATCATCACCATCGAAACCACCAAACCACCAAACCAACATTTCCATAAAACCCAAAACGTTGCGAGGGCGGGTGGCGGAGGGGGGGGAAGGGGGGGGCGGGGTCGAGAAAGCTGCACACGAGAAAAGACACGCAAAACAGAGGCGTGCTCATAGCGATCTATAGCAGCTACCAGGTACCAGCACCAGGTACATTTTTTACGAGGCTCGCAACTCGAGCTCTATCCAAAGAAGATGAAAAAAAAAAAAAAGCCCAGGAAAAAATTGTAAGCTACTGTTCCATAGGCCCGATAGACAGACACACATCAAACAATAAAAGACACGAAACCACGCCCACCAACCACTCCATCCGGGGTACGTAAGTTATTATTACGGGGGTCCATAGTTAACAGGACCTATGGTGGACATAAAAGCCTATATATTTCCCTATTTTTACTGACAACATTTTGTCCTATTTACTATGGCCCCCCGTAATAATAGTGTGCCAGGTACACCATACTTGTGGGTATAACTACCTGGGGCGAGGATCCACAGTCCAGGAGCGGCTGCTCGTGCGCGGGGAGAGAGCGTCTGCGTCGGTCGCGCCGACAACGAGAGCAACGTTATTGTCTCCGTTCCAACTTTAGACATACACCAGTGGAAGCGGATAAAATTCCGAGAAACGTAAGCGTGGTAAATGAAGCAGGGGACAGGGGGTGGGAGAGAGGGAGGGAGGGGGGGAGGGAGGGAGGGAGGGAGGGAGGGAGCGAGGAGGGAGGGAGCGAGGGAAGAGAGGGGAGGGAGGGGAGGGAGGGAGGGAGGGAGGGAGGGAGGGAGGGAGGGAGGGAGGGAGGGAGGGAGGGAGGGAAGGAGGGAGGGAAGGAGGGAGGGGAGGGAGGGAGGGGAGGGAGGGAGGGAGGGGGGGGGGGGGCGTGTACTCGATATCATGCATGGCCGTAGTCGTATGTATAACTATAGACCCTCGGAGGCAGGGAGAAAGCGGTAGCATTTACAGCGACTTCTGCGAGGGGGGGAGTGTACGGAGTGCGCATGACAGTTCGGTCCTACCGTAAGCGAACGCCCTTTAGCCCTTCCTAGGAAGGAAAACTTCCTTCGTTCACCATTACGAGCTGGATGACGAACTGAATGCTGCGTGGGCCGGACTACGTACAGAGCCGGATGCCGAACCGAAATACAGCATGGGACGGGTGTTGAGAATCGACGCAGCACGAAACGCCGATCCGAGCATTGCGTTACGTTTAATTCTGAGCTCGAGGGGATTACACCCCGTGCGGCAGCTATTAATATAACTATAGTACATAGAACCAAACCCTGTCAGTAAAAATAGGTAAACATATAGGTTTTTATGTATACCATAGGCCCTATTAATTACGGACCCCCGTATTAAATAGGACCAAATATTGTTAGTAAAAATAGATAAATATATAGGTTTTTATGTATACCATAGGTCCTATTAACTGTGGACCCCCGTAATAGCAATGATAACCGACTATCATGTGTAAGCATAGGGGGGTGTACGTTTTTTGTCGGTCCGCAGTGGGTCCTTGCAATAGCGGCACGCGTTCTTACCCCGCCCTCACCTCTCGCAGAGCGACGCCACCTCTTCGAAGAGGGCTCTTCCGGATTTTCCAACCGTCAGCGTCTGGAGCTCGTTCGAGCTCGGGTTCGACGTCTTCAGCGCCATGACGCGCGCGCACGAAGGGTACAAAAAGGAGGAGTAGGAGGAGGAGGAATTTTCACAGAAGGACGAATCGACATCGCATGGAGGTAGACAGTGGGGTAAAAGTGGGGTAGAGGGGGGGGGGGGTGGGGGGGGGGGGGGGGGGGGGGGGGGGTGGGGGGGGGGCTCACTTGTTGCTTGCCTTAGTCCTTTGGCCATTGACCACGCATCCTTTTCGAGCTTCAGACAGACAGGGGGGGGGGGGGGGGGGGGGGGGGGGGGGTGTACTCGATAGGAGAGATGTACTCGATCTCATGCATGGCCGTAGTCGTAAGACCATAGACCCTCGCATCCCTACAATGCCGGGACGGAGCATGTCGGGTTTTCACCGACCAGGCAGACATTGCTTGCACCAAGCGCGAAGCGCCGTGAGCTGTCCGGCGAGTCGCATGAAGGGTGAGCTGCATCCTACTAAGAACCGCTTGTGAGGCGGACTTGCATATGGATGACAGCTTCAATGAGTTAGTTTAATTTCCGGTGTGGCCACTTCCAGAGACAGCAATGGGAGTACTATGTAACTGCCTCTTGGGCGCCTTACCTTGAACACTACGTGATACGATCAATTCCCTTGTGCAGAGTAAAGGTTCTTTACTTCGCACAAATGATCTAACTAGACGACCAGCTGTGGGCGACCGCCAAAAAAAAAAAAAAAAAAAAAAAAAAAAACGGTACCCTGGATGTCTAGGTCACGTAGTGAGCGGCATGTTTTACAGTGTCGTTGCCAACCGACGCCAACCCAACCCATATTATATATATATATATAATAGGGGGGGGGGGGGGGGAGGCGTACTCATTGGTTGCTCACCATAGTACCGGGGTACCTCGTCACACTCGACTATAGTAGGTAGCCGGTAAATAAAAGTGGGTACTGTGGAGAACAGGTTCTGGGAACGGTTCGTAGAATGGTCGCCACACAAGCACCCATGGGACAACTCGGCGGGACAACCCGCGTCTCCTCCAAGTCGAGGCGAGTCTCGTTCGCCCGCCCGAGCTTCACTCGTCCTCTCTCATCTCCACGTTATTGTATGGAGGGCTGTCTATGCAGGGCTGTCTCCTCGCCCTACATACAAGTAAAAGGAAGAAAAAGGCAGCTCTCGGCAAGTGGTAAAAAACAGCACACACCCCCAGAGTGATGCCCCCAGAGCATATACCATACTGAACACATCCTGTCGGGTAGACACCCGGGTACCGTGTTATACTCGACTACATACCCGGGAAGGTAACCAGATACACCCAGAGTATATAATACTAAACAAACCCTGTCGGGTAGGTACCCGGGTACCCCCCTATACTCGAGTGGGTACCCGGGAAAGTACCCGGGTACCCCCAGAGCACATACCCCACTAAACACGCCCTCTCGGGTATATCCCCGGGTACCCCGTCATACTTGACTAGATACTCGGGATGAACTCGGGTGCCCCCAGAGTATACGTATACCCTGCTAAACACACCCTCTCGGGTAGGTACCCGGGTACTCCGTTATATTCGAGTAGGTACCAGGGAACGTACCCGGGAACCCCTAGAGCATATACCCTACTAAAAATGCCCTCTCGAGTAGGTACCGGGGTACCCCGTCATACTCGGGTAACCGAGTAAGTAATCAAGTACCCCCAGAGCATATACCCTACTAAACACACCCTTTACGGGTAGGTACCCCATCATACTCGACTAGATACCCGGGAATGCACTCGGGTACCCCCAGAGTATATGAATACCCTGCTAAACACACCCTCTCAGTAGGTACCCGGGTACCCCGTCATACTCGAGTGGGTACCAGGGAACGTGCGCGGGAACCCCTAGAGCTTACACCCTATTACTTCGAAGTATTAATAAACACACCCTCTCGGGTAGGTACCCGGGTACCCCGTCATACTCGAGTAGGAAACCGGGAAAATACCCGGGGTACCCAAGAGCATATGCGCTACTAAACACACCCTCTCGGGTAGAGGTACTCGGGTACCCCGTCATACTCGAGTACACACCCGGGAATGTACCCGGGTAAGACGAGAGTGTATGTATACCCTACAAAACACCCCCTTGGTATAGAGTATTCGTATTACGGGGGACATAGTAAGCAACACCCATGCCGAACCCAAAATGGCAGATCCCTCTCTATCTCTATAAACCCCCACCCTAGCCCTTCGGTTCTGATGAACACGTTCCCCCGTAATGCGGGTAGCCATGTTCCCCTTTGGACAGCTCCTTCCTCCCTCTCATCTTACCTTGCACAGCACGAAGACGCCTCTAGCGGGGTCAGTGAGGAAGGGCTTAACCGTGTCCACCCCCATGTAGGCGTTAAGCGTGATGGCGTGTGCGCCGAGCTCCTGCGCACAAAGCGTACGCCAAGGGACGGGAGGAGGATGGCGATTCTTTAGTAGCTTCGACATTGAGCACATCGTGAATGACCAACTGCTTCAATATTGAACACATTGGGTGATTCGTAACTTTAGCACTGAGCGCGTTGGTTGACCAAATACTTCAACCTTGAGCACATTGGTTGAATACTTACATTCAACATTGAGCAAGTTGGTCGACCAAAAAATAACACAAAACTTTGAGGACATTGGTTGAATCGACACTTCGAACATTGAGCAACTTGGTTGACCATAAGTCTTCAACTTTGAGCACATTGGTTGAATTGATACTTCAACTCTGGGAATAGTGGTTGACCAAATACTCAACATTGAGCATATTGGTTGAACCGTTACATTCAACATTGAGCACATTGGTTGACCAATTACTTTAACTTTGGGCACATTGGTTGAATCATTAATTCAAGGGCTTTCTACCCAAAATCTGGTATACCTGGCTACTTTTCGACCAAAATCAGTTACATACTAAAAACAAGTACGAAACACACGCCAGGAGCCCTGCTCTTCGCCAGGCTGACACCGTACCTGATTTTGGCTCGAAAAAACCAAGGTACACCTGATTTTGTCTATTCTGCCTAGCTTTTAACTGATTTTGGCCGACATTGAACCAATCAGAGAGGCCATACGTACACTATTTTTTCTCTGCGTATGCGTCTGCGGTCCCTCGGTTGAAATTATTGTGTATAAACTCGTACGTACGTACGTACGTACGTACGTCTTAGTACATACATACGTTCATTCCACTTTTTCTTGTTTGGGATGTACGATGTGCTTCAGTTTGTTGTTGTGATGTGTGCTCTGTTGTTTTCTATGGCCACAGGAGTCATAAAACAGCATCATGGACACACGCGGCATTTCGTCTACACCACTCCGCGTCGAGGTGGTGTCAGATTTTGGAGGTCACACGCTTGATGTTTAGGCGATATATTTTTAATATGGACTTTCATGGACAAAACACCGCTCGTGGAGCGTTTTTTACTTGTTTTAGTAAAATACCTGATTTTGAACCAAAGGATCAGATATACCTGATTTTGGCCACAGCCCTTACTTCAACGTTGAGCACATTCGGTAGACCAACTATTTCAACATTGAGCATTTTGGTTGAATGATTACTTCAACCCTGCGAATATTGGTTGACCAAAGACTTCAACATTGAGCATATTGGTTGAATAATTACATTCAACACTAGCAAATTGGTTGACCAAATACTTCAACATTGAGCATATTGGTTGAATATTTACTTCAATATTGAAATTGGTCGACCAAATACTTCAACAATGAGCACATTGGTTGAATAATAACTTACACTGAGAACATAGGTTGGCCAAATACTTGAGCATTGAGCACATTGGTTAAATAGTTACATCAACCATGCGCACATTGGTTCATCAACTACTTCAACATTGAGCACATTGGTCGATAATTGCTTCAACATTGCGCCCAATGGTTGATTAATCGCTCCAACGTTGAGCACACTGATTGCCCAAACTTCAGTATTGAGCACATTTTTTTGATAAATTACCTCCACACGGAACACGTTGTTGAACGCTTTCTCGAACATTGAGCATATAGGTGGGTCAAATTACTTCAACATTGGGCACACGCCTGGCACCTGGTAGGTGATACATACTCCTATGATACCAGGTACGGAGCATGATATACACATGCACATCATATCCTATAAATACGATACACCCCGCTTGGACGCACTGAGGGTATGTAGGCATAAACTACTGTAAGTGCAAGGGTGGTGGGGTGCAGGGGGGGCGGGGGGGGGTCGTGCTTTGAAAAACAAATCGAAACAGATGGACGCACTATTAACATGGGCTCTCAGCAGCAGGTACACATATATAGACAAGACTTTCCTTCAGCAGCAGGGTCACCTGTGCTGAGCATCCATATTATGCACAGCAGCAGCAGCAGCAGCCAGCAGCCAGCAGCAGTCGAACATGAATACACATACACATATATACACACCTGAGCAACGAGTATTCACCATTAATACCGTAGATTGCTTAACCGTTCTTTGGGGGAGGCGTACATAGCAAGGGGAGTAGGGGTGGGTGGAACTAAGTAATTGACTACTTGATCTACGAGTGGTGTGTTTATTTTCGGGGGGTTTTGCCAAAATCAGGTACACCTGTTCCATCCGAGCCAAAAACGGTTACGTACTCCGACCAAGTAGAAAGCACACGCCACCAGCGATGTTTCTGGCCATGAGAAATCACAAACTTTTTTTTTTTTGGGGGGGGGGGCTCAACATTGAGCGTGTGGCCTCCAAAATCTGAATTGTTTTTGTTTTCTGTGGGGTATAGACACCACAGGCCCCACTTAAGACCTGCAGAGGGTCACAATTATTAGGCTTCGCTAGTTTGCCACGGCGTTCGCGCCAAGAGTATTTGTTCAGGCGCCTCCCCCCCCGTTGCTAGCTTCAAAGCTTCTCGACGATCCTCGCGGGACCGTCTGCTCGGCACGAAGTTTTTTGTCGTTCCAAACCTAAGGCCACCTCAATGCGGGGTAAGGTAGACGGTGTGCCGTCTGCGTCCACGATGCTGTACGTACGAGTATACGTAATACAAAAACAGAGTACATCGTAACAACTGAAGCATTTCGTACACCCCAAAGAAGAAAAGGTGAAACCAGCGTACGTACATATATAGATGTACGTGAAGAGTTTAGACATAAGAATTGCAACCGAGGGACCAGAAATCGCATATAATACGCATAGAAAAAAAAAGTGTACGTATGGCCTCTGTGACTGGCTGAAAACCAGGCAAAAAAAAATTTGAAAGCCCGACAAAGTAGACAAACAAACCCCGAAGAATCTGGCCAGTTTCAAGCCGAAAAAAAAAGGTACGATGTGAGGCTGGCCAATGGCAGTGCTGCTGGCATGTGATTAGTATTTTTGTTCTTTATGTGTAACTGGTTTTGGCATAAAAGCTGCCGCGTATATATTGAGTTCGGCAAAAACCTTTCTTTTTTCTATTGAGGAGACGATTCAATGTACCGCGCATCACATACCAGATAAATACCATACCTGAAAGGCGGCAGAGGCGTAGGCGGCGGCAGTAGTCCCGATGTCTCCCCTCTTGGCATCGAGCAGGACAGGGATCTCGCTTGGCACGGCTGCAATCACTTCCTTCAGCGCCAACACGCCTTCCGCCTACAGAAAAATAGCACGCACCAGGTACCAGGTATCAGGTATCACGCAGGGCATCAGGGCATACATATCATGAATGAATGTCGTAAAATATCATGAAGGTCGTATCATATGTACGTGTACACATATATATCGTGGACATAAACATACATGCCTGGCATACCTGGTACATAATACCTGGAATTGGCCAGCTTGCAGGCAGGAATACGCGTCTGTCAGTCAATTTCACGCGATCGCTCACAGGGCTGCACGGACGACCTTTACCTTTCCTCTCCGGCTCGTATTCATCTCATTTTCGCCGTGGTACGTGTTTTTACGGGGGTCCATAGTTAATGGGACCAAATTTTGGTAGTAAAAATAGATAAATACATAGGTTTTTGTGCGTACCACAGGTCCTATTAACTATGGATCCCCGTAATAAGTAGTTCATGGCGCCGGTTTCCACTGTCTATCGCACTTACTCATGAGCTCGGTCGCCGTCATACCGTTATTATTACGGTTACCGACGGGAGAAAACGAGCGCTTTCATACCAGGTCGTATGCATTTATTTTCATCTTGTGACGTCCACTCGCGGCGTGCAAACAAACACACAACAATCGAGAAATCGTGACAATAATAGCTGAATTTGTCCTACTGCTCCAGCCCTCGCCCTTTCGTTGCATTTGCCGTACTTTTCCAGCTCCTTCGCAACTCAGATCCGGTATCACATAGCGGGCACCCCCCCCGCCCCCCCTCCCTCCCAGCTACGGAACTACGCTACGACTACCACTACAACGCGAGGTGTGCCTATTCCCTTTACATATTGGAGGTACGCGTACCCTCTTCCTACAGGGTATATACCTGGTAGCGTCCTATTCAACTGCTGCCACAGCACTACAACAGGGTTGTTGCGAACCAGTACCAGGTATCGAATATTTTCGTATCGTTCCAAGCACGGCACTACGCGGCTTTCTTTCGCAGCCGCTACAATAGTAGGGCTAAATTTCACCAATAACAACATCAAAAAAGCAAAAAACGAATCCAAACGACTGACCGACAGGCCTGCATTCCTCAGTATCTCATTATAGTATGTAAATATACGTGTCATGTATGATGATCTGCATTTAGGCTCTTTCAGCCCTACGAATCGCCTACAGTACTGTAGTAGTCATGAAATTATCTGCATGATATACCAGGTATATTAATATATATATACTTTTTTTTAATCATCACTTTCACTTTCCAGCTTAACTCGTAGGAGGTTTTACCCTCAACGGTCTTCTTCTGGACAAGCCGTGGTCACAGGTAGGTGTCGCCCCTTCTCCCCCCCAGTAAGAAAAAGTCCTTTACGAGTATGCACTCGGTGAGACTTGAACCCACGAAATTGATACTAGTAGGCATGCGGACCACCTACTAAGCTTAAAGCCACCGGGGACGTATTGATGGTGGCAATTGGCAGGCTCAATTTCTCATTCCCCGCACGTTGCTCTTTTTCTTCTTTCTCGCATCTCTTTCGTTTTGTTTTGCCGGAAAAAGTATGTATCGATATTCCATGTAGCGATACACCTGGGTGTGGAGGACAGGGTAATTACGTACATATCCTATCCTACTGCTGTAGACCTCTGAATGACGGAATCACGCATGCACCGATGGAATCACGCATGCACCGATGGATACCTGAAAGAGCCTGCCGAGTCACCGATCTCAGGTCGCAGACGGCCCCTTCGACTGTCTCCCTGACGGATTGACGCCATCATCCATTGTGCAACAGGTTTCACCGGGTCCACACACGCGCCTCGAGGGTACCCCCCTTGGCTCAGTTCGAGACAAGGACTCTCAGCATCTCCTTGCTACATCATACGAGGAGAAAGTGCTCGGCACGGTCGGCCGTTAACGACTCCCGCGGGCATCAGGGATTGGGAGCTCGTCACCGCGTTATCATCGGTACCGGGGGATACCTTGTGACTGTGTATTACTATGTACCACTCTGTCCCTAAATACTAGCACCGGTAGTGTACTAATGTTTGATCAAAATGGTCCTTATATGTATAGGGGCATAACGGTATTATTACTGCTACTGCATTACTACTGGATGTATTACTACTGGATGTATTACTATATTACTTCACTATATTACTTTGTATTACTATATTACTATTACGGGGGTCCATAGTTAATAGGACCAACGGGACACACAAAAACCAATATATTTACCTATTTTTACTAACAATATTTGGTCATGTTTACTATGGACCCCCGTAATACTTCGTACAGCATGTTTTCGGCGTGTTTCCCCCTCCGAAAACACGCAAGTATATACGGCTGTGAGTTGGCTGAATATAAATCGTAGACCTAGAGTACAGCAGAAGCATCCGGCGTCCCCGGTGGCTTTAAGCTTGGTAGGTGGTCCGCGCGCCTACTCGTATCAAGATCAACTTCGTAGGCTCGAGTCTCACCGAGTGCATACTCGTACGTAAGGACTTTTTCTTGCATAAAAATAGATCAGCGGAAAGCTCGATGAGCGTGGGATAGCATCATTCCATGAAAATCGACGAGCAGTGGGAATGCTGAACCCTATGCGCCTGAAAAAATGAAGGCACGTACCGGGGGGGAGAAGGGACGACACCTGTGACCACGGCTTGTCCAGAAGATCGCTGAGGGTAAGACCTCATACCGAAAGTGAAAGTGATAAATCACAAAAAAGAGAAGAAAAATAAAAGTACCAGTAGCTACTTACCCATGGACGAACAAGTGTAAGTGTGTACGAACAGTATTTGACAAAGACGATTGACACCGCCGTGTACGTACGAAACCGGCCGTTTGCTTCGTACTGGTACCTGGCATGTACTGGTGTACTGGCATGTACTGGCATGTACGTGGCATGTAGTGGTCGTGTTTGTGCTGGTCTGATAGGGTAAGTACTTGTCACACAGAGGGTACCCCGACCCCATCACAATCCCAACCACTCTTTCTTAAGTGCATATTGCTGTCATCTGTAGTGGGTAACATATTCTAGTAGCTTCTAGTACAGGTAGGAACGCGACATTTTGACCGCTCTTATCCTAAGGATGCTCTTAATTCAAGTGGTTCAAGTCCCGTTACGAAAAGGGTTAACTCGGGGGGTACCCACTGCTGTACCTGGCGCACTTGACTCTTGCAAGGGCAACGCGCCGGTTGCTTCCTATTACAGAACTACTTACAGATATCTCACACTCTCTGAGCGTGCTCGGTTGGTACAACCCTGGCCTCTCAGAGCTCCCACTTGGAAATCGCCTCCTTTTATTACTTGCCGGACATTTCCAGCTATTCTTTGTTTTTCTGCCTTTCTCTTGGCACTTTCCGTTATTTTTTCCTTATTCTTCCGTTTCGTGTGCGTGCGTGTACTCGGAGCACGGCACCGCGGGCGAGCCCAGCGCCGTCGCGGGTGTCAGCGGGTGCTGGCGGGTAGAGGGGGGGTTGAAAGGAGCACGGTCGCCGCTTTCGTGCCTAGGCGTCGCGTGTGCCTCGAGACACGAGGCAAGCATGAATAGGCTCTGTCTGGCCTCCATCTCAATAATTCGATTGAGCATGTACGAGTATACAAAGGTCGTTCGGGATTGCAAGGTAAGATTCGAGCGGTGCATATTTTTGCGACCGGACTGAAGTTCACATAGGGAGCTACCCAGCCTGAGCAACAAGACTGTCGAGCTGGCGAACGACGGCTACGGTGAGCACCGGGCTTAACGCGAGGCGGGCGACGGGGCTAACTGTGGCAGAGAGTAAGGAAAGTTTTACCCGGACCGAATCAGTGGCGAGGTTGTCGCGAGAGGGGCAGGCGGCGTACGAGGTTGAGAGAAGCTCTGCGGTTCGATTTTTTCTTTTTCACCCGATGCTACAGGAGCTGTTCCAGTCAAGTAGAAAATTCTTACATGAGAGGGAGGGGGATTTTTTTTTTCCTGAAATTTTCGATTTCATTTTCATTGTTGTTGCGGTGCTGCTGCTGTGCCGTGCTGTGCTTTCTCTTTCGTACATACAACATGTCAAAAGAAGAAAATAAGTGCCCTACCTGGGGTATGTACCACACCCTGGACAATAGACAATGGCCTCTGCAATAGCAATATAGTTTGGTGCGGACGGGTCTATGGTCGTCGGCAAAGGCTATCGATTGGCACGTTCCTCGATCCATTGTCGTCGGTAATGCCTATCGATAGGTTGCGTCCCCAACATATTGTTCAGGCAGGAGTGTGCTGAAGTACCTGGGTTGGAAGCTATTATCACCAACAATGGCTATCGACGGATAGCTTGCAGAATCTACTGCGGTCCACGGTGGCTATCGATGAAAACATTTCTTGATCTATTGTGGCCGGCAATGGCTATCGATAGATGCGTTGCTTGATCTATTGTGACCGGTAATGGCTATCGATAGATATGTTTCTGAATCTATTATGACCAGCAATGGCTATCGATAGATACGTTTCTAATCTATTGTGGCTGGCAATTGTTATCGATGGACACCGTTGAGAATCGATTGTGGTGGACAATGTCCATCGATGGACACCATCACCAGCCTATTTCCACACCTACAATGCACTCTGATTTACTAAGCAACGCAATATTTTGTTCCGCAGCAATGTCGTATTTTCATCTTGTGACCACCACCAGTATGGAAGGAGTGTATGGTGTATCGTGATGAGCAGCAATGTCGGTGCATGGCATAGCGTGAAGGAGGGCTGCAACGTTGTGTGTCTCAACAAGGCAGTGGGCATCATGGGGGTTAAGTGTGTTGCATAGTCGGCTGCGTTGTTGTGGTTAGTACTCTGTGCTATTAATAGTGATTCCAAATCGGTTACACTCTGTACGGATAAGATAGATGAGGTAAGGTGTGCATATACCCTGGACAATAGAAAGGAAATAGAACGTTGCCGCTACAGTAGCCCCGAAAAAGCGTGTGTCAATGGATATTGTTAACGACAATAGACTGGCAACGCTGGCTAACGATAGACATTGTAAACCACAATAGACTGGCAACACTCTCTATCGATAGACACTGCTAACCACAATATACTGGCAACGCTGTCCATCGATAGATGTTGTTAACAACAATAGACTGGCAACGCTGTCTATCGATAGATATTGTCAGGGAACAATACTTTTTCGGCAATGGAGACAATACGCCTTTGCCCTAACAATGGAGTCACAAGGCTGTCCATAGATGGCCATTGTCCTGAACAATAGATGTTGGGGAAGCAACCGTGATAGATGTTGTTCGAACAATAGACCAAAACGTTTGCCTATCGATGGCTATTGCCGCCAACACTATACACGCAATTGTATCCATCAATAGCCATCGTCACCCACAGTAGACCGTCGGGAATGTTTTCGTAATAGACTATTACCTAAACCTATTGTATACCGTGGAATGATGTATGTCGATGGCCATTCTTGACGACCGCCGAAGCTTATTGCCGCCAACAATAGGTACGCGATTGTGTCCAACAACAGTCATCGCCACCCACAATAGATTGTTGGCCGGGCTCCGAAAAATATGAATCTGACTTACTTCATTTCAATACGAGACAAAAATCTCGAGTTAAGAAACGGAAAGCTGATAATTTTTTTTGTCAATGTGGTTTTATTTTTAGTATCCAGATTTTTTTGAAAGTGCAGTTAATCGAGGACAATGTAAGGGTAACAAATCGAGTTTATTTCCGAACAAAAAAATAATCTAAATTATAGATGACCCGCATCTGAAAAAATAACTCTTACTCACTTGGTCTCAGTATGGGACAAACAAACTCGAGATGAGAAACTGAAAGAATAGAATTTTCAGCGTAAGGTGGTTTGAGTCTAATGATCCACGTTTTACTCAAAGTGGAGTTAATAGACTTGTAGGACAAAGCAAGGGTATTAAATCGAGTCAATTTCCGAAACTAAGAGCGCACACAAGTTGATGACAGTTACCAATATCTTGATGCGCGAGTTTCTATTAATGGCGACATCTGTATATAATGTAATCTTCAAAAGAGTGCGAGAGCGTATGGTGTCCACAACATGATGACGTCGGTTCAAATTACCACATACATACAGAACATGACATACCCCGTATATCGCGGGATGAGTGCAAAATATCCTCGAGATGGCTATCGATGGATAGCTTCTAAAATCTATATGGCCGGCAATGGCCATCGATAGACATGTCGTACAATCTATTGTGGCCGGCAACGACCATCGATAGACATATCGCACAATCTATTGTGGTCGACAATGGTCGTCGATAGACCTCTCGCACAATCTATTGTGGCCCGCAATGGCCATCGATCTACCTCTCGCACAATCTATTGTGGTCACCAATGGCTATCGATAGACATCTCGCACAATCTATCGTGGCCGTCAATGGCCATCGATGGACATCTCGCACATTCTATTGTGGCCTGCAGTGGCCATCGATGGACGAAGTTCACTATCTATTGTGTTAGATAATGTCTATCGATCGACAATATCAGCAGTCCATTGTCGCCGACAATACCTGTCGATAGATACCTTCCACAATCTACTGTCGCAGATAATGTACATCGATAGATTCCCCTCCTTGTCTATTGTCGAAGCAACAGACTATTGTTGTGTCCATTGTCCAGAGTGTGGTATGTACGTACGTAGGGCATGTGAGCGAGCGTAGCGGGCGGAACCGCCCGCGACGCGAAGCCTATGTGGCGTCCGAGCTGTGTTCTCCTGAAGCATCCCGGCGGGATTCTTGGCATTATCAAGTCGCCAGTTTGCAACTACGATCATGAAAAAAACTATATTCAAACATGAACCTCTGCCCGCTTCGCATAGTTGATGTACTTTTCCTTCCGGAGCGAGCGTACGGGCGGCGTAGGCCGCCCACGGAGCGAAGCGCCTTGTACCAGGCACCAGGTACCTGGTACCAGGTATGATATCATGTCAGAAGCGCCCACAGAGAAGTGCGGAACACAATACAACACAGCAGCGGCGTTCACGCTCATGCATCTTCAGAAGTTGCACCACAGCACCGGTTTAGACCGAGTTGTCTGCTCGCTCGGGTTCGGGCATATAGCAGATGAATAGGGCTCATGAGAGGCTTCTAGACTGCCACATTACGAGAAGTTGTGTAGGGCTGCTGCGTATGATGCACAGAAATAGAGAAGATCAAATGAGGCAATCATGCTACCGACATGCCCGACGCTCCTTCCTCCCCGAATAAGCTCGCAGGCAAATCAACAGGGGGCTTCAGAAGCAGTAAAGCGGGCTTGTCTGACCCAGCACCTGGAACCACACACGTCATGCCCGCGCTAGACGCAACGGACTCACCCCAAACGCTTCGAAGAACGCGACGTTGGGCTTGTAGGCGAGGGCAACGCTTGAAGTCGCCTCGATGAGCCTCAGGCAAAAAGCTTTCGCTCCGGCAGCGTTTTTGCTCTCTCCGAGCTCCAGCTCGTGGGGATCCAACCCGATGCACAGCAAGGAGTCTATGTTTCCCGCCCTGGTGGCGAGCTTGTCGAAGAAACCATGGCCCGATACCTCTGAAAAGCAAGTCATGCCGCCTGTACGTGGAGTTTATGATGAGGAGAGACTCTCAGGTTCTGCTTTGACTCACGATATTGTTCTATAGGTTTTATGGCAGTATGAGTCGAGGATCAGGGGACAGAACAACTTTGTTAGTCCGGCCGACGACGCCCACATATACCTGTTGTCGGTTCTCCGTACTCATAACTAAAAACCTCACAGTCTACCAAGCTGAAAACTCTACCACCGCTGTAAGGCCAGAAGGGCCCCGGCAAGGACAATGCCAGGGCTCAAATTTATGTCTCGGCGGAGGCTGGCAGCTGGGAACTGGGAACTGGGAACAGAACACAGAACAAAGAACACCACCGAACACAGAACACGAGAAACAAATGCGGCGTAATTATTACATACGGAATTTGGAGTATGAAACCGATTTTATGAACCGCAACAACGATGCTGCTTTTTGTTTGATGCGGATGTGACTTGTGCGTTGTGACTCGTGCCTTGTGCGTTGTGCGTTGGGCACTTACACACACACATCCACGTCCTGCGTAGTGTGCCGCAGGGAAGGCCTGTATGTCGCCGGCTGGTGGTGAACCTCCAGCGTACAGTGCCGTTGGCCATCTTCAATAGTGGCCCCGAAAAGCAAAGCTTCGAGTATGATATTTACATTGCTGGGTGGCATCACAACTAACATCAACGGACACCAGAGATGAGCCAATCTTTGCCGAAAGGGCAAGGGCGATGACAGCAGAGCTTTCGCCACAATCACGTCAGCGACCCCACTAACTCCACGCCTCCAGGGGACGTGAAGTTTGCCCGCCCCTCATCTATCCGAGCACTACGGTGCGTGTGGCAACAAACCACAACCGCGAGTGGGCATTATACCCTCTGTCTGGACATCAATCCTTTGGGGCTGGCTGGGACATAGCTAGCTCATGTCGCGCATTTCCTTTCTGGTTGGGTTCGACCGCACTGGGCAAGCGTCATCGGCGGATATCACCGGAGCAGTCGAGTCTGACAGCAGTGCAACGGGGCACAGCGGGCGTATCCTGCGCAGAAAGGATGAGACGGACCTGTCGGATTTCTGGGAGGAGACAAGGCTTGGCCTTGTGCGAAGGATGAGGTATACTTACGATTATAGAGTATACATGTATAGCAGTTGCACCATTGCTGCGGACGCAAGTACCGTTGGTTCTTGATTTAATAATGAACAAACGGTCCTTATTTCAATAGAGATATACGATACCCTAGCCACTTACCTGGTAGCCAACAGCAGTCAGTGCTGACTGTTTGCTCAGTGGTTACCGTAGCATTATCTCTAATAAAACTTTTGAAAGCAACTTTGCCTTGACATGCCTTGACTGACACCAAACTACTAGGTTTCAGTGTGGAACACTCGACCCTACACCCTTGACAGGGTACATTTTGCCTTGCCTGACATGTCTCCTGACGAAAGGACATTCCGGGGTCCTTCTTTTCACCTGGAAGTGTGTACGATGACTTTCAGGAGTATAAGTCCGTAATATCCACGAAACAGGGAAAATGGCAAGAAGGACGTGGGAGACTTGAACCCCGGCTTGTGCACATTATAGACAGATACAGTAGAAGCCGTACCGAGTGCGGTGCTTGCGACTAGCTCCGCCGACAGCAAAATCAACATTAACCAAAGACACACCAGGTACGTCGAAGTACACATACCAGGTATGTTTTGTATGGTTCGTATGCTTTGCGTTACAAAGCTTAAATTGGGTACAGTACTGTAGGTGATTGGACAACCTTTTGCCAGTAGCCCAAGGGACTAAGACCTCAACATAAGGCGTCTATCGGCTGGACATGGGTCGTTGGTCGTGAGTTCGAATCTCACGTCCACCACGAAAACACTCCTCGTGTAAAGAATCTGGTAAACACTCCCCCTGGGTCCCCAGAGATTGTGAAGAACTGCGGACTAGGCACGTACGGCCCAATTCGAAGACCGAGGATCCCGTTGTTCCGAAGGGGGGAAAGTGTTATAAGGCTAAAATTGGGTAGGCGATTGGATAACCTTTTACCAATAGCCCAAAGGACTAAGACCTTAACATAAGGCGTCGACGGCACGTGCCACACCGCTTCCTCCAGTTTTGTTCCTCGATTTCGCGTCCGGGTAATTCTAGCTTGTTTTGCCTGCTTTCGCGTATCCGTACTTTCGGACTTGTTGCTGTCTGATTCGCCGTGTCCACGTGTGATCGGCTACTGCCTTGCGAGTTGGAGGTGTGGGAGTGGGTTGTGAAGTACGCATCTTCGATCCATTCTCCGAATTCGGATTGGTTTGGTTCGTGCCTGAGTTTTCTATGGATCTCCTATATACGGCACTTCAGGGTGGGCTAGTGTTATGGTATCCCCTTTCCCCTGTTGCGGCATAATGGTTTGTAGCAATGGTCCCCTCATCAAACCTGGCAGACGTTATCGCCTGCCTTTCTGATGAGCGCCTCGCCCGTTTGTTCAGAAGACATCTGGCGAAGGAACAGCAACTAATACAAAAGCTTATAACTATTAACATCGTCAAGCACCTTGTGTGAGTGACCGGAGCAGAGCCAAAGGCATCAACCTGCTCGCAGTAGTCGGTCCCTAGGTCCATACTGCCTTACACTTAACATTTGAATGACTCGTACCATACGTTTTGTATGGTTTGTATGTTTTTGTATGATCCGCATTTTTGTTTTGTTCTGTTTGTTTGTTTTGTAATCCCACCGAAGGGAGAAAAACGAAATTGAAGCCGTGCCGAGTGCGGTGCTTGCGGCTAGCTCCGCCAAGAACAAGATCAACCTTAACATTGCGAGCCAGATGAGGAAGCGAGCGTACGCCGCAAAAGCTCAGGCCTCGAGGAAAGCTCGCTTCATCGTCCACCCCAATGTAAGTATGTTATGGAATGCTCCTGGTACACTGGTCATACTCGATTGCAGTATGGGCCCGCCAAGAAGAAGCACCTGTACGATATGTAATGCGATCAGGCGTTAGAACCTTATTGTGACATCATGCTTGAACCACACGCTATTTTGTACCAGTAACATAAGAAAATGTTCACCTCAACATGAATATTTAACGGAGCTTATATCCCCGGTCACAGTGGTAGGAGTAGGTGTAGTGCTCGCCGCTGAGCACGATTTCTTGACCCGATTTGCTCAGCGCCCCCCAGAGAAGTGGGCCTTATTTTCTTGTTTGTCTATTTAATACCCGTGGATATACACTGTAGTCTAGTAGTCTTGTAGTCTACAGTATCGGAAAGCTACGAACTAAGAACAAGAACAATAAGAAAGGCAAACCGAGATCTACAGCAGAAAAACAAATTCGTGAGGGAGTCGTTATACTGATTTTAGTGTTGGATCCCCTCATCCTCAAAAGGAACAAATACGGCATGTGACCAGTTTTCCTGTGTTCCAATTGGGAGTCCTGTACTGTGTACACTACTACTGTTTCACGCTTTTACTTTTTGCCGTCAGATTTTCCTGTTATTTCATCGTGTTTTTTGTTTTCGCTTTTCCCACGCACGCTCCATATTGTCGCGGATCGCAAATTGAATACTATTAAAACATCTGTAAAGGGCGTTGCTACTGCTGCTGTACGTGTAGATAGAGCAATGATATTTATAGTATTCTGACAGGCGGTATGTACGCATGTCGAGAAATAGGGGACTAGAGGTATGGGTGGCCGCCGCCCATACCTCTGGGCGTAGTCCCCTGGTGGCCGCGCTTTTTTATGCGCTTTTCTCTCACTTGGATGTTCTTTTCGTTAGGATCTAACAGCGGTGGCGGTTGCAGCAAGCAATGACGGTTACAGCAGTGGCGGTTACAGCAGTGACGCGTGCTACGATGGGGGTAGCACCTTTCCGCCAAAACAAAAATTGCTCGCAGGTTCCTTGAGCCAGTATCGCTGGAATGCCTCTGTCCATGGCGTTTCACAGCACCGTTCGAGAAATACCTAGTTATACTCGTAGTATGCCTTAGGATTGTTCGTCGGGCTGCGCATTTTTCTTTTATTTTCTCCCAGTCGGTTATTGGGTGACTTAGTATTGACTTACTAATACTTTAGAGCTCCTTAGCGTCAAGTGCGGAGCCTCAGAAGGCAAAAGTTGGTGCTACTACCCCTACCGTGGCATGTGTTAGCTGTACACCGTTGTGTACTATTACTATTACGGGGGATCTAGAGTAAATAGGACCGAATGTTGTTACTAAAAATAAGAAAATATATAGGTTTTTTGTGTGTACCGTAGGTCCTATATATTATGGTCAACCGTAATACTGTACAATATTGTATACTATTGTATACTACTGTAATGCATCCTATTGTACACTATTGTGCACTCTTGTATACTGTTGTATATTATAGTATTGCACACTGTTGTATACTATTGTATAATGTTGACGATTTTACATTTGTTGCTGTTGCTGTTTGTGAGTGATCGGCATCACAAATTTCAGTATGGACTCGTGGTCACAGCCGACAAACACCTACTAATTGCACAATCTGAGTGAAACATTGAAACCTTACTTTGACCCCATCCTTGAGCAGCCTTGAGAAAAATTCCGCTCTGCCCAGAAGTATACGGACCGTTTCGATACTACAGACTACATACTGCATACTAAAGTAGAATCATGACGTTCCATATATTTAGGAACATATCGGCATAGTGGCATAGTGGCATAGTGGCATAGTGGCATAGTGGCATAGTGGTAGGTATTGCTGCATAAACAGCAGTAATGGTAGGATTCAGTGCATCGCTCGCCGCTGGGCACGATTTCTTTTCCGCATCGTTTATCTGGTACCAGTACCTCTTAGCGCCCCCCAAAAGCGAGCCTTGTGGTCTTATTCGGCTACCACTCTGGGTGTGGGCGGCGATATATGGACCATTTATTCAAAAGTATGAAGACCAAGCGGTTCTTACTATTACGCCCGGAATGTTGTTTCCCTTTCGTGGGCCTTTGTATTCTGTAAAACAGTCTGATCGAAACTATAAGGTAAAATCTCCATGGCCAAAACAGGTACCAGCACTAAAGTACCTCATATTTCCGACCAGACTGGTACCTGCACGTTTCCAGGTGGCAACCGTGACAGTATCAAGTGAATACGCATCGGAGGATTGCCGCACAACATCGCACTTTCCCCCGTTTCATGGTCTATAATATTTGTCCCGGGTGGGGCAGACGCATCCCTGATTTGGTATCTGATTTGTATCAGAGATTATCTGCACGACTTACGGCAGCGGTGGGTCGTGTTTCGTTGGCGGGATCTGTTCGGCGCAGCTCTTGCCGGCATGCTGGCCGGGTGGGATCTCTGTATCAACCGGTTCTTGCATGGTACCAGGTACGTATACCATAGCGAGCATAAGGGAATCTAGACGTTCGTGACCTGTGAGATGGTGTGGATTTACTGGCTTGCTTGCATAATCTTTGAGTTTTTGTGGCCCCTTGCCTCCTACGATCATCATCTTCCGCGGTTTGGTGTATCCGTAGCGTAACTTGATCATATAAAAACGACTCATTACCATATAACACCGTGTAACACTAGTATCACACTATCACACTAGAGTGATAAGATAACACACCCCTTCGGACGAATTTCGAAGCTGAGTTTCTCGACAACGGGAAGGGTGTGTAACCGCCGAGCGATACAACAGTCCACGAAAAAATCTCGAAGAGATACTTCTTAGAAGCAATCATTTTCGTTGTGTGTGCACCCCCCCCCCTCCCCGTGTTCTGAAGAAAAGCGGATCTAAAAAAGTAGTCCCAGGGACGGGTGTGATATTTGATCCCCCTTATTGTACGTACGATTAAGCGAGAAGGGTGGTGGGATCAACCAGCCAGGAAGAGCGTACAGGTGGCCGGGAACCTGCCCCCCCGTTGCACAACGTGGACGCGTGGTACAGATCAAGCATCGATCTCATCTACATCGCGAATCTTCTCCTCTCCGCCGAATGTAGCAAGGCAAAGTCGGTAACCGGTTACGCTACGTAAGGTGCCCGTAGTCAGTCATGGTCGGCACGAGGACGCTGTCTTCGATGAACGATCCTCCGGACACCAAATTGGCATGGCAGGCATGGAAACCATACAAGATATAGTCGTTGTGGAACGTCTCGGTGAAAATGTTCGAAACAGCTGCGGACTGTTAATCGCGGTGGATGTCGCCGTCAAGTCTGGGGTACACGAACGAGGGCCTCGCTCGGCACATGCCCATGCACCTGTAAGCCGCGTGCAAGATAGGCCTCGTCAAGGCATACGCCACTGACGCCGCAACGGGGCTTGACTGTAGTCGAGAGCACGTTATCGAAAACACTGCTAATCTGTTGGGTTCCTGTTTAGCTCGGAACAAGTTACACCTGCTCGGTGAGTGGTTTAGTCCTTCATTCAATGAAAAGATGCGTATCCTACGAGTCCATGCACATAGCATCCTTTGATCGAATGAAGGCCTAAAATACCCCCTGAGCAGGTGCAACTGGCTTCGAGTTGAACTCGAAGCCATAAAAAAAAAATAGCTCCAAAACATCGATAGCGTGCTCTCGAGTAGCTAAGCCGCGATGTGACATCGGGGGCAAAATAGGTTTAGACGAGGCCTATCTTGCTACGTGGCTTGTAGGTGCATGCCCACGTGCCGACGGCCTCATTCATAATCCAAACTCTTGACAAACGACGTCTAAACTTTGACAAATAGTCCAAAACTCTGTCGAAGCTTGTCAATCGAGACGCTTGTTGGCATTCCGGTATCGTGAATGGTTCCCGTGGGTGACTTGCGACTTGGTTGGCTGAGTCGTTGTCGAGACGAAAGCGTCCTCGCGCCAACCACGACTGACAACAGGTATCGAAAACGGGTTCCGACCTCGTGACCGGGTGATCGTTTGACCTCACTGCAGTCGCCGGCGAGGAAGAAACACTACAAATATCAGATATTAGTAGATCAGACAAATCACGATCTTGGTCATTCAGATCATCTACTGGTAGATATTCTTTCGAAGCAAACAGATGCCTGCTCTGCATGATCTACAGTAGTAGCTCATTTTTCCGGTTGGGGAACCGCATGTGGTCTCCGTGATCTGGCACATATTTTCATGGATTGGATCTGCACCGAACTATCTCATAACGGCAGGTATAGGATCTAGATTATCTAAGGTATTAGTAGATGCATCTAATGTGATCTGTACGATGTATGAGCGCTTTAGGTGATATGACCTCGGTTGCCAGCATCGTGCGCCGGAGGCCCGTCGTCGTCGTCGTCGTCAATCTGCGAACAGAGAAAATTGTCTACTTTCAAGATAACGAGCAGGAAAATATATGATACGTGCATGTCACGTAAACGTATACCCATAGAGAAGGATATAAAGGGACAGCGAACGATATTTCACACAAGATCAATATGGCGGAAGCATCTAAGACCTTTTGTTCAGAGGTTTTGATAGAAAAAAAAACGCACGCCCACATGAGTTGAGCCGACCTGAAATATGCCTCGGAAAGCGCTTGGCAGGAGCTTTCGAATGAGCCTACTCCCAGCTATCAGTACGCCCTGTGGAGGTCACAGCGGCGTGCTGACCGTCGCCGCAGAAGGCACTTCACTGCACTCGAACCGTCATACCCCATCAACTACGGCGGACCGATCGAAAAGAAACAGTGGACATGGAAAGCTATCATGCACAGTTTTTCGTCATGGTATACGATTCATCCCATATCCCCTGGAAGCTGTGGCCCAAACAATTCGAAATGAAAACATGCCATTTTTTGGCCCAATTCTAGTCTATCAACGAGACATTATAAGCTGTAGAGGTATGCGATGGTGTTATTAATAGTGAAAACGTGCATCCGGAGGTCGACTTTTGTTTTTCGGGATCACAAGCTCGGTGAAGGTATGGCCTATACATCCACTATTACGGGGTTCCATAGTTAATAGGACCTATGGTATACATAAAAACCTATATATTGACCTATTTTTACAAACAAAATTCAGTCCCGTTAACTTGGACCCCCGTAATAGGTTCCAACCGTATACCAAATGTTCCCACGGTTCAATGGTTGAAAATGTTGAGAAGGGTTCATGTTTATGTCTGTTTTGTGAGTTCAATCTCACCGTCAGCGTTTTTTTCGTTTTATGTATTTTGGCAACGTTAATAATGTCTACGTCTGTTTCGTGAGTCCAATTCTCACCGTCAGCCCTCTTTTTTTACTTTAGCAAAATGTATATATATATTTGTTTATTTTTGCGACCATGTTTTCTTCGAGTGCACCAATTTTATTCGTTTCATGGAGGACCCCATGGAGATGTATTATGTTTCAAATAGGTGATGTCAGTAAAAAATTACGACCGTTCATGAAAAACAGCCTTTCACTTGCTTCCGTTATGGCACGGAGCAGCAAGGAAAGTTCGGCGGCACACAGCGCCGCTTGCCATCCTGGTTCCGTTCGGATCTGATCCGGATCCGGACGCCCCGAACCAGGCGTACCGTGACCAGTGTATCCTGCTGAACGTTACTCACGCGGACCCGTAAGCGCAACTACACCTGCGAAGAGACAGCGTTGACCACGATGGGTTGGCTGCCGCTACCTCCGAGGTGTGCAGTCGCCAACACGACGCTCGTCCGGGACATGTGTCCATTGACGAACGGAGCCACGAAGTGATGAGAGCATGAGTATGCGTGCCGAGGCCATGTCTCTGAAAAAGAGAGATGCAGCGGTGGCACCAAGTGACTACGTAGAACACTCGTGATAATAGAAAATACGAAATTGGAAGAAAAGATGATCGTGTGGCCAAATTGTGGAAACGAAAGAGAGGGGTCAGTGTGGGCGTGACCGTTGCCTGGTTAACTCCGGGAAGACGCACACAACTGCGGATAGATGTACTGCACGGACAGTTGCACTGGCACATTCTACAGCAACATACAGCAACACTCCGTGATAGTTACTGGGGCATCCAAATCAACTAGATACGCAGAATAGGGACCTCGACGGCTAAAATTCAACACAAAACTGCCACTTTTCTCTGTGGAAAGCTTAAGCTTTGGGAAACTCGGGATAGAGGTTAGCAAGATTTTCGATCAGCTGGCCGCTAAGGGAGTGGGGGGGGGGGGGGGGTGGAGGGTCGATGGCGAGGAAGGGATTGGTGAAGAAACGGCGTCGGCTGCAAATCGTCTCGGTGACCGCACAGGCCGCAATTTCGCGGAAGGTGTCCCGCAATCAACTCCAGCTTAGGGATCGCCAGGAAGCAGAAAGAAGCTGGGGGGGGGGGTGTTAGACCCACACCCATGACATTCGCATGGAGCCTGGACGCGGGCTAGGGTTAAAGAGTAGAAGGTAGAGAATTCAATGAGAAGGCAGAAAGAATGATATCGAACAGAGTAGATCGACGTTAAGCAGGAAGTACTGCAAGTACAGAAGGGAGTTAGACTCTCGTGCATGAATTTCCCTCTTTTTCTTGATTTCCCTTTTTTAAGAGCGGTTTTCTTCTTCCTTCGGGGAATATTTATGAGTGATCAAGGCTGAAGCTCATCCTGCACGTTGTCGGATGTCAAAGGCGACAATATAACATGAGTGGGAGGGTAGAGAAAAAAAGGAGGGTCATCATCACCAGTGAAACAACAACTGCCTATGTCTCCCACTCGCGCGATAAGCCAAGCAATATGCCACGTCGCTGCTATCAAAGTCATGTCTTTAGTCAAATAACATGAACTCAAACGCCTGGTTCTCTCTCACAAGAAACAAGCAGGGGTTATTATCGCGTCGGTTCCAGGCCTCTACAGTACTGACCCTCTCCGTTTTGGCGCCGAAAAAATAACGCAGGACCAACGGAAGCTGTTCTGGGACCTGTTTGTGGGCACGATGATCGTGTACAGCATCCTTCTCATCCCGTGGCGGATCTCGTTCAAGCAGGACGCCAAAGGGTTTATGCTCTACTTCGACTACTTCGTCGATTGCGTGTTCGGATTTGACATTATTCTCTGCTTCAACGCCGCCTACTTTGAGGAGGTAGGTTATTTTTTCCGAAAGGAGGGGCTAGGGTACGGTAGGGTAGGTTAGAGCAGGGTAGGGTAGGGTAGGGTAGCGTACGGTAGCGTACGGTAGGGTAGAGTAGGGTAGGGGGGGGGTAGGGTGGGGTAGGGTAGGGTAGGGTAGGGTAAGGTAAGGTTGGATAGGGAGGGTAGAGTGGGGCAGGGTAGGGTAGGGTAGGGTAGGGTAGGGAAGGGTAGTGATGGATAGGGAGGGTAGAGCGGGGTATGGGTGGGGTAGGGTAGAGTAGGGTAGGGCAGGGTAGGTTAGGGTGAAGTGGGGTGGGGTGGGGTAAGGTAGAGTCAGATAGAGCCCTCGAACCTCAACCCTTACCGCGTGCGGATTTTTCTTTGTCACGACTTATGACCCGGACTACCATCACATGTGTCGCAACCCTTTGCCCGTGTTCGTTCTTGAAATATACACTCCGCTAGGACGTTCTGGTGTACAAGCGAGGGGTGATCGCGAGAAGGTACTTGTCGACGTGGTTTGTGCCGGACGTCTTGGGAACCGTGCCCCTTGCGTCGCTGACCAAAATCTTCCTCACCACATTGGCCTCCAACACCAGCTTACAGGGCGTCAAACTCCTCAGGTGATGGTCCTTCCTGTCATCCCCCCCCCCTTGATCTGCTCAGTGCATCAGAAATGTCATGATTCCTCCTCTGACCCCCTCCCTAATCTGTACGTTTGTTCAGAAAAGTGGAGGTCTCTCCTGTGATACCGCCGCTGGTATGCACGTTAGAATTGAAAGGTGACGGTCCCTCCTGTGATTCCTCCTAGTCTGCGTATTGAATTAGAAAGGTGATGGTACCTCCTGTAGTCACCTCTCTGATCTGCGCATTGAATTAGAAATGTGGTGGTTCATTCTGTGATCTCTCCTCTGATCTGCACGTTGATTCAGAAATACGAAGGTACGCGCGTCGAATCAGAAAGGTCACGGTTCCCCCTGTGAATCCTGTCTGCGCATTCAATCAGAAAGGTGATGGTCTCGCCTGTGATCCCTCCTCTGATCTCCGCATTGAAGTAGAAAGGTCACTACTCTTCCTGTGACCCCCCCCCCCTAACCCTTCATGTCTGCCTCGTCGGTGAAAACCCGACGTGCTCCGTCCCGGCATTGTAGGGATGCAAGGGTCTATGGTCATGCGACTACGGCCATGCATGATAATGAGTACACCCCCCCCCCTAACCCTTCATGCGACTCGCCCAACATCTCACGACCCTTCGCGCTCGGTGCAAGCAATGTCTGCCTGGTCGGTGAAAATCCGACGTGCCCATCCCGGCATTGTAGGGATGCGAGGGTCTATTATACGATTACGGCCATGCATGATATCGAGTACCCTGCCCCCCACCCCCCCCCGCTAATCTGCGCGTTGCAAGTTTGAAAGGCCATGCCCATTTCCTGTTGTCCTTCCTAATGTGCGAGTTGGATCAGAGAGGTGGGGATCCCTGCTGCGATCCCTCCTCTGATCTGCTTGATGCATCATAAAGGCGACGGTCCCTGTGATGCCTCCTGGTCTGCGCGTCGCAATAGAACGGGAACATGTTGATAGCATCGTTGTCAGGCTTGGACATACCGGCACAGTCGCGTAGAGTAGTAGTGCCCGGGCAAAGTATCACCACGATCTATTGACAGCGGCCGAGGGTGCGCAGCATTGCCGGAAAAGTTGTATTTTTCTAGTTTTGCTTCTTCAGGAAATTCAGGAGGAAGCACCCTGCCCCCCCCCCCCCCCCCGCTGGAGCGGAAGCTCGTAGATTCACGTCCATTCTCAACACGTTTTTTTTAGTTCGTACGTACGCGTCCGCTCGAACCGGGTGATCTGCAAGTGATACGGGATTCACTCGACATCAGGAGCTAGATCATACTCGTACAGATCAGGAATCTATCTGCCCTCGAAGCTCTAAATCATTGAATGTGGGCATCGGTGATATGCCCGATGTGGGAAATGTTCAAGAAATATATATATTATAGGCGTTATATCACATATTTTGTGGTCGTTGCCATGTTTTCACACCTACTTTAGGACAGATAGATCAGACAGATCACGATCTAGATCATGTAGACCATCTATTACGGGGGACCATAGTAAATAAGACCAAATATTGTCAGCAACAATAGGTAAGTATATGGTTTTTTGTGTGTGCCGTAGGTCCTATTAACTATGGTCCCCCGTAATAGTTCTTCACTTGCCGTTGTGAGAAGTTGCGCAGGACCTGCACACAAGTCGAGCAAATCATACCGGTCCCACTCGGCAGAATGAGCTACTACTGTAGATCATACAATATCGGGAATATATGATATATCTGCCTTGAAATATATAGATCATGAAGTGGGAATGATCTGTAGATGATCTGTAGATGATCTACAGATGATCTATAGATGATTTGTAGATGATCTGTAGATGATCTATAGATGATCTATAGATGATTTGTGGATGATATGTAGATGATCTGTAGATGATCTGTGGATGATCTGTGGATGATCTGTAGATGATCTGTGGATGATCTGTAGATGATCTGTAGATGATCTGTGGATGATCTGTGGATGATCTGTGGATGATCTGTGGATGATCTGTGGATGATCTGTGGATGATCTGTGGATGATCTGTGGATGATCTGTGGATGATCTGTAGATGATCTGTAGATGATCTGTAGATGATCTGTAGATGGACTGCTGTATATGTCTGTCCGAGGTGTGATTTTTTTTTTTCTTGTCACGAATCCCCTTGTGACATGACATCAGCTTCTCGCATACCTGAACCTCTCCTCTCCTCTCCCTGTCTCTTCAGCAGTTACAGCAGAGCGTTCATGGCGCATTCTGGCACTTTTTCTAGAATACACATACCGCACGCGGCATGCAGCACTAATCATACCTACGAGTACCTGCCTGGAGTGCATACGGTGTACGCTGTAGTGCCGAGGATAATGTTTGCAGACAACAACATGCCTGTGACACGAAGCGTAGACGTTCTTGCGCATAATTACATGGTGTGACTCGGAAATGAAAACTAGGATTTGTTGATGGCTCGATTTTTTTTTCTCCATATCATTTATCATCATCGCCGTACTCTCCCGCCCCCTCCCAGCAGTAACGCAGACATGGGGTCACACGGCGGGCGTCCTCCCCCCCTCCCTACCACGGCAGGTGTTTTAAATTTTATCACGGGATGACTTCCGCATTTTTTTCCCTGGTCGACTCGCGTCGAATTGTGCAAACTCAAGCTACGTATTCATGTTACGGGGGGCCGTAGTAAATAGCACCTACGGTACACACAAAAATCTACATATTTACCTATTTTTACTATTACGGGGGTACATAGTTAATAGGACCTATGGTATACATAAAAAAACTATATATTTACCTATTTTTACTAACAAAAATTGGTCCTGTTAACTATGGACCCCCGTAATACTAGTAACAAAATTTGGTCCCATTTACTATGGTCCCCCGTAATACTCGTAGGCAGTTTCTGCGTTTTGTTTCACGAGAAAAAAAATCCGCCTTGGCTGGACTCGAAAGCATCACCTCGGCGTTAGTAGTCACGGCAGGGCTGGGCGCAAAAAGTTGATCAAGGTGAGATTCGAACTCACGCTAATGAAAACTAGTGCCTAAAACTAGCGCCTTAGACCGCTCGGCCACTTGACCACTTCATGGAATTACTAAGATTCGGAAGACATATAAACGAAACAAGAAAAAAAGAAGAAGAAGAAGAAAAGAACTTAGCCGGAGCGTTTGCACTTCCCTACACATGCACGTCCGCTGACAAAAAAACAGGGTGATGCGCGGAATAAGGTTGGTGAAGCTGATGAGAATCTTGCGCCTCTCCAGCAAAACGGCAAACATCGACTTCACGAGACATTTCAACCCCTCCATAGTGCGACTCATCAAGCTGCTCGGGAAGATCGTCTTCGCTGCCCACCTTCTGGGCTGCCTGTGGTTCCTCGTGGACGAGTGTGATGTGGATGGGGGAGACGATCTCTGGCAAACTTGTGGGGGTGCAAGCCTCCGCTCGAAGGTCGGTCGGGACTTGACGACATTTTTAAGCGGTCAGGTACATGGTTCTGCGGCTAAGGCCGCCCGCATCATTGAAGCGGGTCCAATATACCTCGACAACGATTATAGGGGCTGAAGGCTGGTAGCGCCACACGGGAAGAGCTGTAACAACGTTTGCTTGCTTTTTAAGACGGCAATTCATCCATTGCTTCGGTTGAAAAAACATCAGAAATCGCGTAGCACCGCAAAGAAAGTTGACATGGAAGAACCCAGCGAGCCTTCACGAAGACAGCGCGCCAACAAAAAACAACAGCCTAACAAAAGTTCGTCCAATAATCTACAACATGTCGCGGTGTGTGTCCTAGCCGCCAAAAGCCCACACTCCAACAAATTCCCCAGTATATTCCACAACACCATATACCTCAACGATTGCTCGAAAATATTAACGATATGCCTCTAGGAGCGCACGCACAACACTCCACGCAATACATTCAACACGGCGCCAACTAATGATACTATTAATAGTGCATCTGACAATGTGCGTGGCGAATTTTATGTCTAACGACAAAAAAAAAAAATCCAGTGTCAGCACCATCGCGAGTCGACGAGAGAAGGAAGGGCTGAACTCTTCTCGCGATAGAAATGAAGGCGCACACCGTAATGGGGAGGGGAGGAGTGAGCCTGCCTGCTATGCTGCTATGTGACTCCCGATCTGAGCTGACGACTGTTGCTAGGATGAGGGAGAGAGAACAGAAGGGCGAAGATAATAAATGGGAAGAGAAACAAATAAATAATTTAGGCACCAAACAAAGACGTCAGGAAACATGTCGAGCAAGGCAAGACGTGCGATGTCAAGGGTGTACGGCCTAGTGTTCGTAATGAGAGTACGAAGTGTAGTGGGGAGGGGGGAGATGCGCCTGCTATGTACGCGATCCCGGATCTACCTTTATTACTATTAATTGGAGGGAAGAGAGAAAAGAAGGGCGAAGGTGATAAATGAGAAGAGAAATAAACAAACAAATAAACGTGCCAGCCATAGACGTCAGGAGACATGTCAAGCATGACAAAGCGTGCGCTGTCAAGGGTGTAGGGCCTAGCGTTCCACACTAAAAACTACCTGCTAATAGTTTGGAGTCGGTCAAGGCATGTCAAGGCAGTCAAAGCACACTTGCTGTCTGTCAAGGGGTGAAAGGTGAAAGTGCTGTCTCCTGCTGACATCTTTGGTACCAACAACAGGAGAATCGATCCTGAACGGGTATTGCAACATAAATAACAAGAACATACAAGAGCCAACGAAAACGACACTAGATTAATTCAATATAATATAACAATGTAGCATCTCTGTGTCGTAGTTTTTGTGACTACAGAGAGAGCTTGTAACTCTCTGTTGTAGGATTGAAGAAGCGGCACGGGTACCGGGTGTGCTGGATGTCATCGGGTACAAAAAGCGCTTTGATGTAAGAAACACACAAACGCATAGCAGGACGAATCGAGCTTGCAGAAAGGAAAGCGTAACGCACAGGCCGCGGAAAGGAAACCGTACGGAAAGGAAAGCGTACAGTAGTACCTCCTCTCCTACAGTCAGGAGATCTTACTCGCGCCGAGGCGAAATGAGGGGGCTTAAAATCTCCACCGCATGCTACTAGTGATATTCTTACTATAGCGGGAGGAAAAATCCCCACGGTTATCAATAGCATAGCGGGAGAAACGGGAAATACTGCTGCACATACAGAGGCTGATGTATAGGGTCTGCGAAGGTATCCTCGGGTGACCGTAGCGACATTCTGTACGGTCGCGTGTTGGTGTCGTGAAATTACGAATCTACAGACGTTTATTACGTTTACCGTTGATGTTGTGTATGCCGTCCTAAAACAATGTGTTACCAAAAGCATGAGCTTCAACGTTGATCACCTGAAACCATTTTCAGAAACGTTCCCCGAATGAAGAAGGGTATAGTGACACAAAGGATCGTGATGTTTTTATTTCGCGTGCGTAAGAACTGGCCCTACTCAGAGCTTCTATTTTTTCTTCCCTTTACCTCCTTGTTCTTGTTGCTGTTATTGCAGCGGTGTTATGTTTGCCACCAGACCATTCTTATCTGTTTTCCACCTGACCATGCTTAGCGTGTGTGTGTCAAGCGAAAAACATGACATATAAACAGAGAAGAAAGACCACTGCTGTATACGCATACTTGAAACATACGACACTACAAACCGATTCGACGCTAAAACAAAACTCCTACTTAAAAACCAACACGCCCCTGCATCTCATCCGTCAAACAGCGACTGAGCGCCCCCGCCACCGTTTGTCGTTTATGTTGCTTTCGTGGCGGCAGTACCTGGCGAGCTTGTACTGGACGATCGCAACGCTTATGTCTGTGGGGTATGGGGACATTTCGGCCAACACCAACCGGGAGCGTCTGTTCGCTCTGTTTACCATGGTGAGCTGGAGAGCCGGGTTTTGATGCTGCTGCTGCACTCTTGTGTGTGTGTCAGTAGGGTTCAGTAGGGTTCAGTAGGGTTCAGTAGGGTTCAGTAGGTTCAGTATGGGTAATAGGGTGCGGGGACATGCCGGCCAACACCAACCGGGAGGATCTGTTCGCCCTGTTTACCATGGTGGGCTGGACTGCTGGGTTGACCTATTGCAGGGTAGGCAGAGGATTAGCAGGGCTTTATGGCTTCTGAGCATGTGTGTACCTGGTATGCCAGAAGGCTCAGTAGAGTTTGAATGCTGCTGAACTTTGTGTTTGTTATTGCAGGGGTCCATAGTTAACGGGACCCAATTTTGTTAGTAAAAATAGGAAAATATATAGGTTTTTATGTACACCATAAGTCCTGTTAACTATGGACCCCCGTAAATAGTACAGTCACCACCGTACCACGTACCTTGGTCAGGCTGATCGGAAGGTCCTACCTGAGGCGAAGCGCCGTGCTAGAGGTAAGGTGGTTTGCGGAGAGATGTGGCGAACGTTCCACCTAGACTACCATGCGTACGTACCGTAAAACCCGTTTACTGTGATTCGGGCACGTGCGTTCAACCGAGTCGCCTGGTCAACGCTCAGCTTTGCAGGCTTCGCGGAACGTCGGTTCTGTGAGGGCGTATCATAGGGTTCAGCGTTTCCTAAGGGGCTGACCGAACGAAGCCCGGACAGACGTTCTTCTACGCCTGACCCCATCAGGCCTTAAGGACCGCACTCCCGTTGTGGGAGGACTCACTATTAATGCTTGGAATTAGAGTCCTATCGCACTTGACGTAAAAATAAAGACCGTTGGGTCTTTCATATTAATGTATAAACGATCCTTACATCTCCAGTCAGAGTGGTATATACGTTTCGACATTGGAAGGTTTCACCTGTCTCCAATGAAACGGTGCCGTCTGTGTTAGGTGATCGGATCTACGGCATTCGGTTTCATCATCGCCATGGTCACCGTCATCGTCGAGACTATGGACCCTCAGGTATCACAGAATGTGTTGGATATCGGAAGGACATTCGATTCCGATATGATTTGGGGCTAAAATCCAGAAACCCGATGTTTATCGGATCGGATCGATCAGACCGGATCGCTGAAAACTCTACAGCCGATACGATGTCCAATACTGGCCATCACTACGGCAGCACCTGCGTTCAGTTACGATTGAAACTAGGGTTGGGCGTCGTGTCGGAAGTTTCCGATGAATCGGAAATCGTGTCGATCATAACACCGGAAAATCCATTGTCTCGATCTCTGGTAGAACTCGAACTCGTATTGGAAGTTCCGATAAATCGTAAATTGATTATCAAAATCGGAAAATAAAATGTCAAGATATCCGTTAATAACGCCATTTTCTAGAGGTGAGGAGACGCCAATTTACTGCCACTTCCTCCCCTATCGAGAGTGTCCATGCCAAAAAAATCCACGCTAGGCGTCAAGATAAAATAATAGGCGTGCTCGTCGGCAGTACCACGACCCGTAGGATTTCCGCGTCACATATCGCGTATCGTATTGGGGGGGGAGGGTGTACTCAGTATCATGCATGGCCGCAGCCGTATGGCCGTAGACCCTCACATCCCTACAATGCCGGGACGGAGTATGCCGGGTTTTAACCGACCAGGCAGACGCTGTTGCACCAAGCGCGAAGCGCCGTGAGGTGTCGGGCGAGTTGCATGAAGGGTGAGCTGCATCTTACTAAGAACCGCTTTTGAGGCGGGTTTTCTTTCGTATGGATGATAGCGTCAAAGAATTCATTTATTTTCTGGTGTGGCCACTTCCAGAGACAGCAATGGGTCTACTATGTAACTGACTCGTGGGTGCTTTACCATATACACACTGCCAAGTATGTCATACGATCATCCCCCTTGTGCGGAGGGAAGGTTCTCCCCGCACAAAATGATCTACTGCTGTAACTCGACCGCCAGCCGTGGTGACCGCCAAAAAAAACAAAACAAAACACGGGACCCTGGCTGTCTAGCTCACGCAGTGAGAGGCGTGTTTTACAGCGTCGCCGCCAACCGACGCCAACCCAACCTATATATATATACATCTATATATCGATGTACTAGGTTATATAATATAGGGGGGTTGATTTATTGATATCGCTATAGTAGCACCTGCGCTCAGTGGCGGTTGAAACATACCTGGTATATACCAGGTACATCATTGAGACGGCCACCAATAAAACGGTGGCCAGTGAAATGATAAATAATGAGGCAGCCATCAATGAGGTGGCAACCAATGAAACCACCACCAGTAAAAACGGTGACCAGTCAAAACAAGATCAGTGAAACGGCAACCAATGAAACGGCCACAATTGAATCGGCCGCCAATGAAAAACGTTGGAAGGTGCTCCATCAATAGTTCGACAACATGGTTGAGAGTCACTGCTGTCTACGATACGAATGAAGACTAACTTCGACCCTAGCCGCAACCCAATCAACCATGTTGTATGACGTGTAGGGTCAGACGTCTTCGTCTCATGCCCAGTGTGCGTCAGGGTCGAATAAATGGTACCTGGTAGGCTCTACTGAAACGCTGACCCTTGGAACAGCGACCAATGGAACGGCGACCAATGAAACGCCGACTACCGAAACGGCCACCAATAAAACGGCGGCCGTTGAAAACCTTGACTTTCGAAACGGTGCCCATTGAGACCGGTAGAGATTTTCGCCACTTATTCGATACAAAAGCACACTGGGTACAAGACGAATATATTTGTACCCTGAACCAGGTACGTTGGTTGATTGGGCTAGGGTTATAGGGTTATAACTATAGGGTCAACTGTATCCGTATCACGCACAGGAGTGGGTCTCAACCATAGTGTCGAATAACTAATGAGGTACTAAGGTACCCTCAATGAAACATGCACCACGGTACCGAGCCGGTGGCCAACGAAAAGGCCACCAATCAAATGGTGAACAACCAGCGTCCCACAATGAAACGGCGTCCAACGAAATAACAACCACTGGATAGTCGGCGGCCCATGAAACCACTGTTGTCCACCTTGTCCGCCCCCCCCCTCCGCACAACTTATTCCACACAAATTCCAAGTAGTATTTCCCATTGAATCTGGGTGTGCCATTCCAAGCGAAGTACCCAAGAAAATCTTCCGCACTAAAAAAACAGGTTCCTCAACTCCCAATTTCTTGACTCCCATTTCTTCTATCCCAACTTCTTAACTACTATTTCTTATCTCTAAAAAAATTAAACTCCCAAATTATCAAATCTCAGCTTCTTAACTCTGCATTTGTTAAATGCCTACCGCGGTGCCTGGTGTTTCTTTAGTGCTAGCTGTTGCGTTCTTAAGTACTAACTGTGTAGGGTTTTTTTTTTTTGGTCAGGCGACCGCTAAAAACGCCAAAATGGAAGTGGTGCGAGAGTACATGGGTGTCCGAAGGCTGCCGAAAGCCCTCCAAGTGAGGATGAGGAAGCATTTCGACCACGTCTACCGCAACACCAGCGTCTTCAGACAGGTGCACGCTTTGTGTAGGTTATGCTCTTCGTGCCCCTGCCCCTGCTGCTGCTGCTGCTACTACTGCTGCTGCTTCTCCTGCTGATGGTGTTGGTGTTGGTGTTGGTAGTGGTGGTGTTGCTGCTGCTGATACTGGTGGTAGTGGTTGGTGATGCCACTTCTGCTGCTCCTGGCGTCCATGCATAACAAAGAGTACGCTCCTACCCCAACCCTGCCCTGCCTGGCCTCCCCCCCCCTGCTTTCCATCGCAACTAAAGACGCCCATTCTTAGGGATCTACCGTACACCCTTCGAGTTAAGCTTGTGCTCGACACGCACCAGGAGCTGCTGCACACGCTGTCATTCTTTGAAGACTTGGACGTACCAGTGGTGACGGAAATCGTGTACCGCCTCAAGCCGATGCAGGTCAAGCGAAAGGTACGAATATGCCTCCAAAAAAACTTTTTGGGACGAAGGATTGCTGCTCTCTTACTTTCTTCTTCCGTCCCGCACATTACATTTTCCCTGCTTCTCCAACTCCCTTCCTATCGTAGCTCAGATCCGGGGTCACCTGGCGCCCCTCCCTCCCCCCCTCTCCCCCCCCATCGGACAAAAGCATATTCACGACATCTACCTGTTAATTGCCCATTGGGATCGTTGGTTCGATTGCACGTACTATGTTTCACACATCAGATAGATCACATAGATCATATATATGAGATAAATCATCTACAGATCATTCCCACTTGATGTTCTAGATACTTCAGGGAAGATAAATTCCTGATCTGTACGATCTAGCTCTCGTGTACCCGGTGAGAGCCATACAATCTGCAAGACCTCCTGCCAGAAGCCTTTGGCTTACTGGTAATCTCATACTTCCCCCTCCGAGTACAGGGTACCTGGGTCGGATCTGTGAGCCACACGCAGATAGGTCACGCACAACATCACGTTAAGGTCCAGATGACCTACAGTAGATCGTGATCTATCCGCGATCTGACTCACGTGCGCAAAAATTCTCCAACAGTCACGATGAGAATCTGACTAAACATTCGTTTTTATTGTTACCATTCCGTCGTCGGCTTAATTCGCGTATACATGGTTGGGATCAATGAGGCCTCTCTGAGCCGCGGCGTGAGATGACACCCTTGTAGGGCCGATGAAGATGGGAGTGTGGGACTACTTCTCTCGGTTTTCATATCCCCGACGCTTTCTTTCTGAAACCCCCCGGGCACCGCTAGAAGAGGAGATGAGGGAAATTGACGAATGTGACATGGAGGAGTTTGGTACACTATTAATAGATAGTGGCGAGAAAACGATCGTTGTCCTAGGAGAGGGATAGATGGTGGTCAAGGCGGCGAGACAGGAAAGGGATAAGATTGGCAAACATTTTCTATGTAGTATATGGAAACAACGTAACGAGCGCACAAATGTTCGAGGGGCCTCTATTAGGAGTAGGAACGGTGCTCCGTCTCGGAAGGGATGCGTGGTCAATGGTCAGATGACAAAGGCAAGCATCAAATGAGTACGCCCCCCCGCCCCCCCCCGGACACCGTTCCTGTGTCCCCGCCTTTTGTTTCCGAGATTACTATTACCTGGTATATATGACACACACCACGCCTTCCGCAGCATGAGTCAGTGACAGGTTTATTTCCTTTGCCGTATGTTCCCGGCCGCCTTTTTATTGGCTGCTTGGCGTGGAACGTCAGGAGTACGTCGGGAAAGCAGGCGATGTCCTGGACGATGTCTTCTTCGTCGTCAAAGGCAGGGTGGAGGCCAGGCTGTCCAAGCCCGGGAAACAGGTAGGTGGGTATACAGCGTCATCCGTCAGGCACAACCACCCTTTATCTGTTATTGTTCTCTCGCTAGCTGACAAGTGTGGAGAACACAAATCGGACAGGTCAGCTTATTGTTGTTGTATATAATACGTGGCGAGGGAAAAGCCCCGGAGATCAATGCAGCATGGTGAGATTCATCGAACCCGAAAGCCTCTGTTTCGTTGGTTGGATAGCACCACCCATTGGCCGGCCGAACGTACAAAATCCCGTGGCTAAGTTACGCTATGCAACCAATATATCTGTAAGTATCTAGATCTTTGGAGGCAGACACCACCTTCTGGCAATGTGAAAACCAAACATTCGGATACATCAGATCCCTAATTCATGGTATAGATATGCCAGAGCAGGTGTATCCTTGATGTGTATAATATGTTATCTGCAGGATCGAATATATCATATTTAGGAGAGTGGGGTCTGCACGACACGCATGTTGCGAACACGTTTTGCCGGGTTGTGGGATATGCATAACAACACATGTCGGAAAACGCAGGATCTGTCAGACGATCTACTCATGCACAGTAGCGCCCCTGGTGCTCTTACCTTGGGAATTGGCGGCTGTACAGTACGCATGCAGTTCCTTTTGATCCCGTCTGAGGCTCCTTTGATATGTTGAGTGTTGTCAACCATTGAACCGTATACTAGCAGAGCAGACCACGAGGGCCCAGAAGTGCGTGTAGGCTATCATGCTGCGCCCGTCCGTGCCATACGACTCCTTGCATTGTAAATCGGACACAATGTTGTAGAATATCATCCCCCAATACACGCAGTGGCCGTTGCTGAAACCGTCACTTTTTATCGTCAATTTTCCCCTCCGAAGCCCTACGAGGGTTGACAGGTTAAGAGCCCCGTGACATGGAAAAGACGGTACACACAAGGGACCTTTACTCGTGAACGCACTAAGACCCCCCAACCCCTCGAGAACGCAACTGCACCCCACGATTTTGAGGACAACCCACCTGGTACTTGGCACATGTGCAGGACAATTTTCGGCCCACAGTAGATCAAACTAAGTTATGAAGGACGATATACCGCTGCTGCTAATCAAATGGTGTCGTTTTAACACGACAATGCCTGTGATGCATGCCTGCTTTTCTCAGGTTCTTGTGGCGCTGCACTCGGAGGGGTCGGACTTTGAGCTGAGCAGCCTGGTGCGGTGCCACCCGATGCAGTTTACGTACCGCGCAGGTGAAAAGGGCCGAAAAATAATTGCGCCACAGACCTTATTTTTTGCCGCTCTTTCCGTTTGGTCTTTGAAATCAGCCGTCTATAAATCTACCAGAAACTAGATTAAGCGAGAGTGACGTTTTTAACGGTGTATCGACTGCTCCCTTGGGGGCTGTAGTCGTTGTCGTGCTTGGCCGTAGACCTTCGCGTCCCTACAATACCAGGACGGAGGGGGGGGGGGTGTACTACTGTAGACATCATGCATGGCCGTAGTCGTATGACCATAAACACTCGAATCCCTACGATACCGGGACGGAGCACGTCGAGTTTCACCGACCAGGTAAACATTGCTTGCGAGGGGTTCTAGGTTAAATGTTCACCCTGAATTTTCTGAGGCTCCTCACTTGACCTTAAGGAGCTCCATACCTCACCCGAAAACTGACTTCAGCAAAACTAAAGTTACATCCCGACGAACAATCTCATGGCCCAAGTATACAAAAAACGTCATTTTTCGAAACAAGATTGGCGTTCCGACGATTTTGGGTTAAGGAACCCCGTGTTTTCAAAAAAAAAAAAAACGCGGAAATGTGCTACCTCCATCGTAGAACGCATCTTGCACCAAGCGCGAGGCGCCGTGAGGTGTCCGGCGAGTCGCATGAGGGGTGAGCTGCATCCTACTAAGAACTGTTTTTGAGGCGGGCTGCATAGCCTCAATGAGTCAATTTAATTTCCGGTGTGGCCACTTCCAGAGACAAATATGGCTTTACCATGTAACTGCCTCGTGAGTGCCTTACCATAATCACTACCAGGAACGTGATACGATAGTCCCCGTTGTGCGGGGTAAAGGTTCTCCACCTCGCACAATTGATTTAACTCGACCACCTGCTGTGACCGACCGCAAAAACAAAAAATATGGTACCCTGGTTGTCTAGCTCAAGTAGTGAGCGGCATGTTTTACAATGTCGTTGTCAACCGACGCCAACCTAACCAATATATAATATATTGGGGGGGGGCACAGAAAGTGCGCGTATGCCTTTTGCGGATAAGTTGCCTGGAGTAAGTGCGGGTTGTTTATGCTCTACTAACATTAATGTAAAAAGGGTTAACAGTAAGAGAGTGCAATACGCAAGGTCGACTGAACACTCACTCCTGTCAAGGCAGCCATTTCATTCGCCGATACGACACGCCAACGAAGAACGTCCTGCTACCAAAACGGCACGGGCCCCACGAGCAAAAACAAAAGGAAAATACTTCGTGTACAGTAGTGGTCCCTGTAAGATGCCGGTTGACTAGTGTCGGTTTCCCGCTATAGTGCGGGTGAAATCGCTTGGCACTTGGCACAGATGAGACTAACCAGTGTGGCAGTGTGCGGAGTGTTTAGTGCCGGTAGGGTTAGGGATACCGCCGGTATTGTTGGCTGGTGCATACCCGCACTGTAGAAGGACCACTGCAATACTTTGAACTAGCTTCCTTGTTCGACTTCCTTTTCAGTCCTCTACTGTAGGGGTTTTCTTTGCGCTGTTGATTATGTGAGGGATCCGCATTTGAGCTGTGCAACGTCTGAGGCAATCTAGCTCTGTAAAGTCGAGGTCGTGTCGCCGTGGGCACTACAGTGCAAACAGTGCAAACAGTGCATACCGGAGGCAGTACCGCTGGTCAAAATGCAATCTGCCCCTTGTGGCAAATGAAGAGCGTAGAGAGGCAGATCGCCCCGGCTGCGATAGAGACTGTGCAAGTTGGGGGTTTCGTTCAGTACTGGTAAGACTCACAGTTTCACTGGCAGATAATCGGTCACAGACTGCGCCCGCGTAGTCCGCGGTGAAAGATTGAAAGGATGACCATATCCTGGCCCGGGGTGAAAGGTAGGCCGTATTCTAGCTCGGGTAAGAAGCTTCACTCGTACGACAATAGCCTATCCGATGCATGGCACCCCGTTTTTTTCGTCGGCAGTGATCCAGTCTGAGCTCATGTGGCTGGACAAAGACGACCTCGAAACCATCGCGATAGGATACACCACGGCGGTGGAGGTCATCACAGAAAAGGTACACGTACGTTCGCTTTCGTGAACAGAACAATGGTGCAAAGCAATCGTGCTGAGAGCCACCATACAATTGTAGGCGAAGGCATTGATTGACACTCAAGAAATTGGCAGTTAAAATCGTTCAGTATCGCATTGTACAGAAACGCATATTTAAGTCTAATTCCGAGTGATTTGTGTCCGAAATGGTGATGCCGTCCTAAAGGGATTGATGCTTACCAAGAGTATATAGAACGGTGTACCTTTCTTTAGCTTATTTTGTATTGTCTGCCACATCTCCTTCGGGGAGGCACGACATTATTTTGGTTTATTTTTCGGTTTGAACTTTTATTTGCTTCTTTCGATTGTTCTCTCCTCAGTGCATGTTAGAATGTGTGTGTCGTGCTTACCGTATCTAGTACGACGGCATGACGAAATTGCGTTGTCTTCTCATATCAAGGTACAGCAGTATCTTTGCGTCGTTGTTTAGATACCTACAGAGCTTCTGTCTCTCTAGGATCGAGCGTTCGGCACGGACACTGGTTGTGCTGGACGTCAACGGGTGGAAAGACCGGTGTAATGTGAAGAACACACACATTTGAGACCACCCCGTGACCTTAAGGCAATCTACGTGGTCTTACCTCCGTTTTGGTCTAGTATTTTACTGCTGAAAGTAGTAGCCCATACTAATTCCAAGCAGCTTTTTTTTTCTCGTGATATTGCCGATTTTCCTGATATTATCTCCACGATGGCCTTAAACCAGATGGTCTTAAAATCGGTAAACGCATGCTATGGTGGAGGTGAGACATTCGTTTTCTGAGCCTCCCTCACAAAATCTTGATTTTGGACGAAAAGTGTACGTGCTACCCGATCAGCTATCAATCCCATAGCCTATTGAGCATACAAAGAAAAAATTTGCAACGGTTTTGGGTTATGGACCCCCCGTCATTCAGAAGGAATAGAAAAAATTTCTACCCAAAATAGTTACCGCTGTCTGTAGCGCGTTCTGGCCGCCGGGACTCCCCAATCAAGGGCTACACGATACTGTAATGCTTGCCCGCCTCGGACAGATAGGTGATGTATAGATATATCATGACCTAGGTCATCTACAGATAGATCAGACAGATCAGATAGGTCATCTATAGATAGATGAGGTAGATCATATACAGATAGATCAGACAGATCATATACAGAATAATCAGATAGATTATCTACAAATATATCACGATCTAGATCATCTACAGATTCATAACGATCTAGATCATCTAGTTCTTCGCCTGCCGTTGTGAAAGGTTGTGCTGGACTCTCTATACCGGTAGTACATATGCAAACCACGAAACATGCGCTAGATCGTGCAGACTATATACTTCTTTTTTTATATACGGGCCCCATCCTGCAACGTGAGCTACAGCAGTAGATCATACAAGATCATCGGAAATAGATGATCTATCTGCCTTGGACTATTTAGATCTTGAAGTGGGAATTATCTGTAGATGTCTGTCTGAGGTGTTGCGGTATTGCTAATTTTTAAACGATTTTTCGTTGTATACCTACTGTGTGACATGAGATTGTTCAATCGAGTTGTCCGTTCATTTTTTCTCCAATGGGGAGCCTCAGGAAAACAGGGAAAAAAAAAACATAAGTTTATCTAAGAAATTGGGGGTTCAGACAATCTGGCTGGGCTTTTTGCACGAAATTCAGGGAAGAAACGTCGTTTTATACTGAAAGCAGTGCAGGATACACCCTGCCTCATAGAAGAGAAGAAGATTAAGAAGAAGAAGGAGAAGAACAAGCGCGAGAAATTGAGCCCGGCCCGAAATAAGAGAAGAGTTTGTATGTGATGTCGCGTACGGCATCTTAACACACCCACCCACACCCACGCCCTCTTATTGGACAGGCGGAAAGGCAGAGCGTGCTATTGGAAGAATGCCTCTCCCTCGCGGAAACCTACGACGGCTCCGACTATCGGCAGTCAAAGGTGATGACGCGTCTACACACTCCGCCCATGAATCCACACGGGTGTACCGTTTTATGACGTTTTTGGAGCTCGACAAGTTGGTTCGTTTTTTTTTCGCCTCAGAGACTCTATGATGTCACGCAGATATGACATTCTCATATTGTTACAGTAGTTCATTGTGTGTGTGAAATCTAGCCTGTGGCCACACAAGACAGACTGGTAGACAACAAAGACTGCCTCGATGCAACAAACCAAACAAGCACAACATAATGCGGGCACCGCAGTAGAACCAGTACGCAGGGAACGGTACTGATGACCTGTGGTACAAAATATTGATTAATTTCCGCCGACCCCTAAGGCACACCATAGACTAGTTTTGTGGAAGTGCGACGACCTTCATTTTTTTTTTTTCTCCACCCGCCGAAGGAAAAACATGATTTTTGTTTTTCGAAACTAAAATGAAATATCACGACCTTAGGAGCCGGACCCCGCGGGAAAAAAAATCGGACCACGCAGTGCCAAGGCCGGCACATTATGTTACGATGACAGTTTCTTTCGTGACTTGAATACAGTATGGTGGCCTAAACGAAACGACAAGCATGCCGCCGTACAATAGCGGTGAGCGCGCACCAGAAGCGCTGGTATTCCGTCATGCTTGGGCGCGTGTCGTACATCATCTATCCCAGCAGCCCGGACCGGTCGATGCGGTCGTAATCGCTACCGGGAACCCTTTTTTTTCAACATTTTGTTTTGCCTTAAGTCCCAAAGGATTGGCATTGCATTGGACAGATATATCATCTACAGATAGATCATGTATATCCTGACTTGCCGTTACGATATGCTGTACATCGATCTGTATCGTAAAGATCCAACCCTGAATATGAGTGCTTGCAGTAGATCAAGCAGATTATTCAGATCACACGGCAACATGGGCTGTACATCGTACCGATCAGGATTCCATCTATCTGCTCAGAAAGGGGTGGATTATTAAGTGGAGGTCGGTGATCCGTCCGATGAGATCATGATGCACTATTAATAGAGATGGCACTTACTGCAGCGCCAGTCAGCACAATCTAATTGCTGCTTGATAACACAGAGCCATCAGCCACGAGCTAAGTAGTAGACACGCCACACACCAAGATCGTTTTCGCAATATTGTTACTTCGTGTGCCATCCTCAATATGTAGCATGAGCTTCAGCGTTGATCGCTCATAAACATCCTCCACCCCTATATTATATACCTGGTATATACTTACAAGTTGGGTTGGCGTCGGTTTGCGACGACGCTGTAAAACACGCCTCCCACTACGCGAGCTAGACGATCAGGGTGCCTTTTGTGTGTGTGTTTCTGGCGGTCACCACTGCTACCGGTTGAGGTAGATCGTTTTTGTGCGGGAGAACTTTAACTCCGTACAAGGGGGGCGATTGTGTCACGTAGTATGTACCAAGTATATGGTAAGGCACCCAGGAGGCAGTTACATAGTAAACCCATTGCTGTCTCTGGAAGTGGCCACACCAGAAAATAAATCAATTATTTGACGCTGTCATCCGTTTGCAAGAAAATCCGCCTCAAAAGCGGTCCTGAGGTAGGATGCAGCTCATCCTTCATGCGACTCGCCCAACGCCTCACGGCGCTTTGCGCTTGGCGCAAGCGATGTCTGCCTAGTCGGTGAAAAACCCGACGTGCTCTTTCCCGGCGTTGTAAGGATACGGGGATCTATGGTCATACAACTACGGCCATGCTTAATAATGAGTACCCCTTCCCCCCCAACAAAACAAAAAAACACAAGGAAAACCAAGGAAAAGATGACTAACATTGTTTTGTTTTTCAACCGGGCTGGGACCGGACTCTCGCAGGTTCTTGTGAATTGGATACCAGTACCCGCCGAGAACATATCGGAGTTGATAGGAGGAGGCCTGATGAGCATTATTCTGGAAGCTGGGCGGCCAGACGACGCTGACGACAGCGCGCCGCTAATCAGGACTCTGCGTCCGATCAACGATAAGGTGTTGCACAGTAGTAAACAGAACCCACGATGGCGCCTAAAAGCATGTATCCCCATATATTTACACAACATATTAGGTTCTGATTACTGTGGTCCCCCGCAATAGTCTTGGACACCGTTTTTATAAGGCTTGGTTCGGGTGGGCTATTGTTAGGAAAAAATCTCAAAGGTTTGGGCCGCATTCCCTGCCGACGACAGCACGCCGCCAATCAGGACTCTTGGTCCGGTCAACGGTAAGGTGAAACGTCGGTTGGGAGTCAGTAGAGCCATTCATAAGAGGGAATACGATTATTGGTATTTTTTCGTCAAAGTATTCAGGTCTGATTGGAATACCTGGTATTTATAGTATCTTCCACGCGTGAAGTCATTGGATTATCATTTCCCTTTTTCTTGTTGATAGTATGACTGGAACAAGCACTACACGTTGTCAGGTGACACATGGGATAATATTAAGGTATTGTGCTCGATTGGGACTGGATACCGTTGTTTTAAGGCTTGGTTCGGATGGGCAATTGTTAGGAATATCAGGGTCGGGGTGCGTTTCTTTCCGACGACGCCATTCGCTAATATATAATAGGCCACTGGGCTACGTACTGGTAAAAGGTGAAAAAGGTTAACCATTTATTTTTTATTCGATAGGAAGTCTAACACTGACACGGTATCGAAAGTTTCGACATATCAAAATATCTAACCTTTCAACTTTCGACGTCATGAAGTGTCCAGTCTTCAACTTTCGATGTATGGTAATATCGAACCTTTAGTTTTCAATATATCGAAATGTCGAAACTTTTATCTTTCATAAATATCGAAGTATCTAACCTTCATTTTCCGATATATCGTTCCTCACCAGGTACATCGACATATCGGACATTAATTGTTCGAAATATTGTAGTGCATCGCTATTGAAAGCCTCCGTCCGATAAACTAGAAAGTTAAGTACCCACTAGTGTTCGCCATCGTACCGAATGTTTCGATATTCGAACTACGTATCATGTTTTTGATACCAGGTATATCATACGTTGTGCACCGCTATGAATACTTAGGACACCTCGTCCGATCAACTGCTGCAAGGTACTCATGTACCCCCATTCGTGTTGCTCGTGGGCGCCGGTCTGCACACCGTGCGGCTCATTGTCATGCAGAGATCAAAATTGTATAGTCTACACTGAATCGGTTTCGAGGCTTAACCAAACCCACACTTCATTCCTATCGCGCAAGAATCTTCTAATAAATGTACCGGTGCCGTCGGCTCCATACCGAAAAAAGACGTCACGTCTGTCTGCCCGTTTTTTTTCTGGTTTTTTTTTTTTCGGAATAGTGTCTCGCCCCCCCCGCCCCCCTCGCTATCATATCGAAAAAAATTCGACCGATCGCAATATTAAATATCGTTTGTTCGATATGTCGTGTAGCACCGCTAGTCAAGACTCCCCATCCAACCGATTACAAGGCAGTGTATCTCATTAGGGTACGATATCGAATATAAACTTTCGATATATCGTATACTAAGTATAGCAAACCCAACCGCAATGAGTAGTTGCTAAATCAGGCGTGGATTAACTACTCTCGGCTAGTGCTGGATATCGAATATCGGATATCGGACATCGAGTTCGATACGATGCCGATATATAGTGATCTTTCTATAGTGTCGGTATGCGCCAGCCAACAATACCGGCACCGTAGCGGCAACCGGCACTAGTCCCTCCGCACACTACCACACTGTCTAGTCCCATCTGTGTCAAGCGACTCCACAGGCACTAGCTATACGGCAACCGGCACTCTAAAGGGACCACTACTGCAAACAAAAAGCGCAAATTGCTAAAAATTCGATATTTGATACATCGGACGTTTCAGGCAGTGTCAGCATTAAACACGTTCGAGAGGATGATAACAAAAGTTCCAAGTATTTCGATATATCGAAACTAAACTTGAGATACGATATCCAACACTACTCCTCGTACAACCGGCAGGGGGGGAAAACGGGACACCACGCGTCAACCTTTCCTGTTCCCCCGCTAGGCTCCAAGATGCCCCTGCCCCCCGTCGGAGGGGATGGGGGGGAGACAGGAGGCGTTATTGTCGGGCGGTATTGGGGGGACGAGGGGGCGGAGGACAACAGCAAGCCACCGGGCGGGGGCAGGAGCAGCAGCCGAGACACTCGGAGATGGAAAAGGCGTTCTTCTGAGACGGATCGGGGGGCGAAAGCGGAGGAGGAAGAGCAGGAGCGGAAAGAGCGAACGCCCCCATATATGGTACGAAACCCCCACGCTGAATAAAACCAGTGTACAAGAACGAGTCGAGAGTTCTGCCACCGACATCACAGGTACCTGCTCTCCGCACACGTTTCTTGAGAGAATAAGGTGTTAGCGATAATCCAATTCGGTTGGGATATAACTTTTTTGGAAACGGACAAAACAAACCTGAGGAGCCAATCGGTTGAACAGGTGAACCAGAAGTACGTTGCTCTGTTTGCTAGCCAGCCCACAGAGTTACCCAGCCCAAGAAAGTGAAAAAAAAAAAACGTCAGTTTGTTGACTTTCCCCACACGAATTCATTTTGCGTGGTTTGGGATTGCGATTATATAGGAAACAGACTACAAGAAGCCCATCCCGACCAAATTATTGGCAAACACCGTATAGTATACTGTAGTATACCTCTCGCTAGGAACTCGCGCAGCAAGATATATTGCATGTTTTCTCGGCTTGTGTGTATTCTTGGTGGATCCCAGTCGGACGATCGGTCGGTCGGTCGATCGGTCGGTCGGTAGGTAGGTCAGTCTGTCGGTGGGTGGGCGGGTGAGTGGGTGGATGGGTGGGTCTGTCTGTGTGTCTGTGTTGTCTGTCTGTCTGTCTGTCTGTCTGTCTGTCTGTCTGTCTGTCTGTCTGTCTGTCTGTCTGTCTGTCTGTCTGTCTGTCTGTCTGTCTGTCTGTCTGTCTGTCTGTCTGTCTGTCTGTCTGTCTGTCTGTCTGTCTGTCTGTCTGTCTGTCTGTCTGTCTGTCTGTCTGTCTGTCTGTCTGTCTGTCTGTCTGTCTGTCTGTCTGTCTGTCTGTCTGTCTGTCTGTCTGTCTGTCTGTCTGTCTGTCTGTCTGTCTGTCTGTCTGTCTGTCTGTCTGTCTGTCTGTCTGTCTGTCTGTCTGTCTGTCTGTCTGTCTGTCTGTCTGTCTGTCTGTCTGTCTGTCTGTCTGTCTGTCTGTCTGTCTGTCTGTCTGTCTGTCTGTCTGTCTGTCTGTCTGTCTGTCTGTCTGTCTGTCTGTCTGTCTGTCCGTCTATCTGTCTGTATGTCCGTCTGTCTGTCTGTCTGTCTGTCTGTCTGTATGTCTGTCTGTATGTCTGTCTGTCGGTCGGGCGGTCGGTCGGTCACTTCAGATGACTCAAATGGGCTCCCTATTTTGTTTGATGCCGTCAAACTTGGAAACTCTCGTCATCACACTTACGATAGCGACACCCCCCTGGGACGATTTTCAGAGCTGAATTTCTTCTAAACACACCTTAAGGGGGGTACACACTACGAAAAATAGGTGGCTTTGTAAAGATTGAGTCGATATATCTCCATAGACGCATCGCTCGGCGTTTACTCTCTCCTCACTGCCGAGAAACCTATGATGACTTGGAAAATTGTCGCAGAGGGTGTGCTCTCTTTGTCACACGTTGCGCACACCACCGGGGTGGCCACTACGAGTACGAGTAGAGTGCAACATAAGGAAGAAACTCGAGACCGAGCAGAGTTGGCGAGCCGTTGAGACCCGATTACTGCAGTGAGCGCTGCCTACCAGGGGCTAGGTCACGGTTTTCGAGACTTGTAAAGACATGCCATTCTCTACCAACAAACCCGATATTTTTCGTAAACTTGCACACGTCAGACAGACAGATCATCTACAGATAGATCATCTATAAATCGTCTGAATCCGAGCCTGCCGTTGTGAGGTGCTGTGCAGGATCCGTACGGCACATATCCCACCCAGGAAACAGGTCCTAGATCACGCAGACAATACGGTTCGCGGGAAACATGTGCCATACAAATCATACAAATCATACAAATCACACCAATCATACAAATCAGGAATCTATCTGCCGTGAAACATTAAGATCATGAACTGTCCGTGGGAATCGATTATCTATCCGAGGTGCGTAAACTTCTGGAGTCTTTTCACTTTCCGCGCATACCCATGTTTTCGCACGCCGGACGGCCATGCACTATTGTGCAACAGGAGGAAGCACTCGAGACCGCGGAAAGTGTGACGAGCCGCTGGGTAGTCATCCCCAGCGCAGGATGGAAGCAGAAGTGGGACACGTGAGTGAATGCGCTTGCAGCCGGCTGCGTCATTTCCACTGGTTGGTTGATGCATGTTAGACAGAAGGGAAAACCTATTACTCTCTACTTTCCACTTAGTCATCGCTAACCATTCCTAATGTCTCCAGCGCGCACGCTCGAAAACAACAAATGTAGAGTCTGCAAGAATTGAACTCACGACCCAATCTTGGTGGTATTTAGCACCGCCCAACACCGACCTATGTACACAGTCGGCGCCGACTGAGCAGGGTGGTAAGTTCTCTCTTCTAGCCAACAGTGCACCGTGTAGCTTCCTTCCTTGCTTGGGTTCCTTTTGGGGGTCTTTCTTCCCACTTCATTGGAGTGATGAAAGTTTGAGCTGAAGGGAACAAAGCATAACATGAATGTAACTGTTACCGGGAACCTACAATGTAACAATTAGGCCCCAAAATGTTGCCTTCTCCACCACCCTCCCATCTCGCCGCCTTCTCCCCCCCACTCCCCCGATATTATATACCAGGTACCTGGTATATCGATATGTATATATGTGGATATATAGGTGGGGTTGGCGGCGGTTGGCGATGACGCTGTAAAACACGCCTCTGACTGCGTGAACTATACAACCAGGATGCCGTTTTTTTTTTGTTTGTTTTGGCGGTCACCCCGGCTGGCGGTCTAGTTAAATCATTTTTTGTGCGGGGAGAACTTTCACCCCGCACAAAGGGACTGATCAGATCACGTAGTGTGTATATAGCAAGGCACCCACGAGGCAGTTACATAGTAAACCCACCGCTGTCTCTGGAAGTGGCCACACCAGAAAATCAATCAATTAGTTGACGCTGTCATCCATATGCAAGAACGTCCGCCTCAAAAGCGGTTCTTAGGTAGGATGCAGGTCACTCTTCATGCGACGCGCTCAAAAAAAACACCTCACGGCGCTTCGCGCTTGGTGCAAGCAGTGTCTGCCTGGTCAGTGAAAACCCGACGTGCTCCGTCCCGGTATTTTAGGGATGCGAGGGCCTATGGTCGTACGACTACGGGCATGCATGATAATGAGTACACCCTCCCCCCACCTTCAACTGTCTTATCCCTCCCACCCCCAATCCCACCGCTACCCCCCCACCCCCACCCCCTACTCCAACGCCAACCCCCACCCCCCCCACTCCCCCACCCTCACCTCCCACTCCCTTGTCACCACCCCCAACGCCACCTCCATCCCACCTTCCCACCTCTCCGCATCGCTCTGATGTGCCGCGTCTATGACAAGGCTTGGTGTGATGCTGATCACGCTGAGCGTCATCACGGTGCCGTTCCGCATCGGCTTCGACGCGGTCTCGGAAGGGGGGTGGCTGGTGGTGGACTGGGTGATCGACCTCACGTTCGCGCTGGACATCGTGCTCAACTTTAGGATGGCCTACATGAATGCGCACGTACTGGTGACGTCTCCCAGTCTCATGGCGGCCCACTACCTGAAAGGCTGGTTTACGGTGGACCTGTTGTCCACCGTGCCTTTCGATAGGTGAGATAGCAGCCCCGCCATTATCTTAAGGGCTGGTTTGCCCTGTTAACATGTATGTTGTCCACCGTGCCTCAAGACAGGTGGGATAACACTACCACTGTCTGAAGGGCTGGTCCTCCCTATTAATGTATGTGTTGTCCACCGTGGCTCAATACGGGTGAGAGTCCAGCCAGTCCATTTACGTTTGAAACTGTACTCATTAGGGCTGTGAGTTAGCTGACTATGTGTCGCCGACTAATTATTGGTCGGCTAGGTCGGTTCCATGATCAGTAGGGCTTTGAGTTGACTGACTACATGCCGCCTTAGTAGTTGTTAGTTGGCTAGGTAGGTCTCATGATTAGTATATAGGGCTGGCAGTTGGCTGAATCTAAGTCGCCGACAACTAATAGTACTTCGTTGGCTAGGTAGGTTCCATTATTTGTAGGGCGGTGAGTTGGCTGACTATAAGTCGCCGACTAGTTGTTTCTCGGTTAGATTGGTTCCATGATTAGTAGGGCTGTGAGTTGGTTGAGTAGAAGTCGCCGACTAAATATTGGTCGGCTAGGTAGGTTCCATTATTAGTAGAGATGTGAGTTGGCCCACTCTAAGTCGCTCGTGTAGTTGTTAGTCGGCTAGGTAGTTTCCATTATCAGTAGGGCTGTGAGTTGGCTGACTAGAAGTCGCCGACTAGTTGTTAGTTGGCTAGGTAGTTTCCATGATTAGTAGGGCTGTGAGTTGGCTGACTGGAAGTCGCCGACTAGTTGTTGGTCGGCTAGGTAGGTTCCATGGTTAGTAGGGCTGTGAGTTGACTGACTATTAGTCGCCCTACTGTTATTAGTCGGCTAGGAGGTCCATGAATAGTAGGGCTGTGAGTTGGCTGACTATACGTCGCCGACTAGTAACTAGTTGGCTAGGTAGGTTCCATGATTAGTATATAGGCCTGTGAGGTAGTTGACTATACGTCGCCTTAGTAGTTACTAGTCGGCTGGGTATTACAGTTAGTTGCGTGCGGTAATGTACAGAAATCTGCATTTTTTATATTTAGCTTGTGGGCGCGTTGGTGGTTCGACGTGTGTTATATATCGATATATACTACCAGGTGACTGGTACCTGGTCAGTCAGTTAGTTGCCTTCACCTCCTCCCTCTAGAACCCCTTTTGCCCCCCCCTCCCGCTCTCTCACACTTACCTTTCCCCCCCCCCGCCCCCTCGCCTTCCCTGTCCATCTCCTTTCCTCACCTTCCCTTTCCTTCCTCCCCGCCAACTCCCCCTCCCTTCTGTACCCTTCCCACCCCGGTGTCGAGCTCCTTTTCTAAAGGTCACGTCGTTGATGACAATAGCAACCGTTTCGCTGATGACCTCCCCCCCCCTCGTTTCGCCCCCCCCCCCTCCCCATACGATTACGGCCATACAAGACATGAGTACACCTCCCCCTCCCCCTTCCCCTTTTGTTGATTCACTTTCACTCATCAGATAGGTCAGATATATCAGATAGATCGGATCCCCATTTTATGATCTACATATATCCTCATCTGTATGATCTAGCTCATGTTGCCGGTCAGGTTGCCGGGTGGACGCCGTACAATCTGCATGCCTCTAGTACATGTTTCCTGGGTTGGATATGTTCTATGCAGATCCTACCCAACATCTCACGACGGAAGGTTAGAGTCGAGATGATTTAGATGATCTAGATTATCTATCTGTAGATCATCAGTACGATCTGTAGATCATCTAGCCGACGTGTGTACCCTTAAACAGGGACAATCATGTCGTTGATAACGGGTGGGGGGGGGGCGTCTAAATTGTTCCTTCTGTGGTCTGAAGCTGGTGCATGTGCGAACCGTGGCACCCCCCCTCTCCCCCTTCCCCTATTATGGAAACCCTTTCATCCATCAGACATATCAGATAGATCAGATCCCCACTTCATGGTCCATGTTCCAAGAGTGGCAACCCCTCCCTCCCCCCCCTCTCCCCCTTCCCCCTTCTCTCGGTGTCAAAACCCTATTCTAGAATCATGCCGCTGATGATGGGAGGGGAGAGCTCTGGTGTGTTTCGCGGGCTGAAGCTGGTGAAGGTGCTTCGCATGGTTCGATTGCTGAGGTTGTTTCGTGTCTTCAAGATAGCCAGGTTTCAGGTCATCGCAGAGGAGTTCATAGAGGTGAAGGAAAGAGGGGGGGGGGGGGGTGTACTCATTATCATTATCATGCATGGCCGTAGTCGTACGCCCATAGGGAGGGGGCACTTATGTCATGCATGGCCGTAGTCGTATGACCATAGACCTTCGCAACCCTACGAGGCCGAGACAGAGCACGTCAGGTTTTCACCGACCAGAAGGCGTGGTTTGCACCAAGGGGAAGAGGGGGAGGGGATATTAGGGATCAAAACCGAACCAAGAAAAATACGTGGTTTCCTCTTGGGTGCGTGTTCCATACCTGTCTGCACAGAAACATACCCGGCTTTTCAAAGATGCCATCATGAGGTGAAACAGGCGAGTTATGATACAAGCTGAAAATATGCAGGAGGCATTCGGCGCGCGGGGGCGGGGGGGGCGGGGTGTACCTATTATCATGCATGGCCGTAGCACCCATGATGTACTGCCCACAAAAAAAGCTGATATTGCCAAAAGTGCCAACAAAAAAGACACTGGAATCACGTCTGCCGCCGTTTTGTTTTACGAGGACGCTTCGTTTTTCTGCTCTAGCTCCGACCCTTTCCATCGAGCCAAAATTTGGCAGGGCAGATATGAGCTCCTTGGTGTACTCCCCGTGAGTGCGCCAAAGCGACAGCACTTCTTTTCGTGTCCTCCTTCGGGCGGACCTCGTCGCTGAAGTTTGAAAAAGTGGTTCCAGGCGCTTGAATGCTTGGTTTCTTGTACTTTAATCAAATATTATTTTTCTGTTGTAGTACGAGAAGGAGAAACGTACTGAAACGTACTCGTAGCTCTTAGGTTCTTCTCCTGGTCGTTCTACAACTGATTTTTTTTTCGGCTACAGTACAAGAAACCGAAAATTCAAGCGCCTGGAACCACATTTTCAAAGTTCAGCGACGAGGTCCGCCCCGAAGGACGCCATGAAAAGCGCTGTCGCTTTGGCACACTCAAGGGAGTGCACCAAGGAACTCATATCTGCCCTGTCAAATTTTGGCTCGATGGAAACGGTCGGACCTAGCGCAGAAGAACGAAAAGTCTTCGTAAAAAAAACGGCGGCAGACGTGATTCCAATGTCTTGGTTGTCGGGACTTTTTTGTGCTTTATGGGCAGTGCAACACAGATCGTAGTCGTATGACCATAGACCCTCGCATCCCTACGATGCCGAGACGGGGCACATCGGGTTTTTACCGACCAGGAAGGAAGGCATTGCTTGCACCAAGGGGAACGGGGGTGTGCACTCGATATCATGCATTGCCGTAGTCGTATGGGAGGGGGGGGGGGGGGATACGGGGATCCGAAACCGAACGAAGAGAAACACGTGGTTTCCTCGTGGGAGCAGCATGCCATACCTGTCTGTACAGAAGCATAGTCAACTCTTGGAAGGCCGCCGTCATGAGGCGAAACAGGCTAGCTGTGACACAACCATGAACTAATGAAGGACGCATCCGGCGCGGGGAGGGGGGGCGTAAACAAATCCCCGGGGTGGCCAGGGGATGCCTGGATACCATCCCTGTTTTTTACTGTAGCGCATATACTGGTAGCCTTTATCGTGTGGCCTGGCCCACTAAACATAGCAGATATCAGCTAGCGCATGGAAAATATTGCCAGGTACAATTTTTGAGGTGTCTTCACGGCAAAAGGGGATATTATGGGAGATCGGGCACCTGACAAAGACAATTAATAATATACCGTAAAGACCGCTAAGTTCGCACACAGCAGGGGTGTGATCCTTATTCCGCGGGCTCGATTTTTCCAGAACGGGAGGGTTAAGGTTGCCAACGACGAACAAAAGTTTTTTCGAAAATACAATGTTCGACTTTTTCTACTGTAGTAGCACCCTTCACCGCTGTCAAGAGAAAACGAGCGCTGGAAAACGCTCTTTACGGCATACCACTCTGTCCCATTATATAAGAACCGTTTTTTACACTAAGTTTTAAACCAAACAGTTCTTGTATAATGGGACCTGTCAGAGTGGTACCTGGCACCACGAAACCATGCGGGCACTCGCCGGTCCTCACGGCTGGCCCTTCTCGGCCACTTTCCCCCTCCATACTATAGCCAAGTTAAATGAATATCTGAACTACAACCAAGTGAAATAAATGTCCATGCTATCACCAAGCTGAACTAATGTGCTTACTCTAATCAAGTTAAATTAAGCCTCGACAGGGGGGGGAAAAAAAACAGGCGTTTTTTTTGTTAAATCACTTTTGTTTAGGGTGGGCACGCCTCCTTATTACGCCCACCACGAAACGGCCTCGTTTATTCATGGGTTTTTGTTTGCCCTCCGACAATGTCCTCCAACTCAAAATCTCGATCCCTCCTGTGTACCACTCTGTGGCCGGAAATATAATGATTTTTTATACACTAATATGAATACCAATCGGTTCTTATAATAATGTTTATCCTCAGAGGGGTTCGTAGCGAATAGCCAATGGGAAGAAGACAACGCCTCCGCGTCCTGAACCTCGTCGTTTCCCGCCCCATCTCCTCGACCCAGATGAACAACGCGCTCTTCCGGGGCATGAAGCTGGTCCTCACGCTGGCCCTTCTCGGCCACTTTTTCGGCTGTTTCTGGAGCTTCGTCAGCCTGTTCGAGGACTCGTCCGTGGATGACGCCTCCTCGCAGACTCGATGGTGGGAGGAGTTGGACCTGGAGGAGGACGACCTCCCGCGGCGTTACATCGCGTCGATTTACTGGGCGTTCACCACCATGACCACTGTTGGGTGAGCGAGTCATGGTGTTGGCGGTGTTGAGATTGGTGGTGGTGGTGGTGGTGGTGTTGGTGATGATGTGTTGTTGTTAGTCGTGGTGGTGGCGGGGGGGTGGTGTTGGTGTTGGTGATGGTGGTGAGGTGGTGGTGGTGGTGGTGATGTTGTTGGTGTTTGCGAGTTGTTGCTGTTGCTGCTGCTGTTGTTGTTGTTGCTGTTGTCAGCGCTGACGAAGTGCGGACTAGTCGTGCCGTGCCTGCGTCATCTGGTGTCAGCTACTGAGTGAGGCGTTCTACGATAGAGGTTCACCCAAATTTTTCTGGGGTTCCTCACTTGACCTTAAGGAGCTCCATACCTCACCCGAAAACTGACTTCAGTGAAACTAAAATTGCATCTCGATGAATAATCCCATCGCCCAAGTATACGAAAACGTTTTTTTTTCGAAACAAGACTGGCATTCCGACGATTTTGGGTTAAGGAACCCCGCCATTCAGAAAACATTTTAGCGGAAATGTTCTGACCTCTATCGTAGAACACGTCTACTTGCACCAAAAAGCATGTACCGCTCTGACCTTGCACAATCTCCGTATCAAACTGCATATAGTGATCTGTAGGCCGGAGCGGAAGCTTCTTTGCCTGACTTCGTGAGCGGTTGGCAGTGGTGAACACCAAGCATCAGTGCTTAGTGCGGGGCAAAAGTACTGTACGCAGCTGGAAATAGAAGAGGGACACTTGTGCAGCGGAAAAGTACTTGACCCGTCATGGAAAAGGGCGTATCCCACCCTCTAGAACGGCAACCATTGTTGTGGAGCAAATCGCTCGGTCCGGAGTAGAGTTGGAAACATAATACCTCCCCCTCTCCCCTCCGAACAAAATACCTCCCCCCCTTCCCTCCCCTGTAATACCTGCCCCGGTCCCCTCCCCTCTGCTCTCCTCCCCTCCCCTCTGCCCCCCTCTGCCTCCCCTCCCCTTCCCTCCCCTTCCCTCCCCTCCCCTTCCCTCCCCTCCCCTCCCCCCTTCAATCTGGTGCCTGCGCGCAGCTACGGCGACATTCTCCCAGTAGTGGATAACGAACGTATCTACGCGATGATCATCATGGTTATCGGGGCCACTGTTTTCGGTTACATTGTGGGAAGCGTCAGCGCCCTGGCGAGCAACCCGAACGGCAGCCAGGCTCGGGAGACGGTGAAGATACTGGCCGTTTCCAACTATTTAGGAGAGAAGAAGGTCCAGACGAAGCTCAGACAGGTCCGCTTTTTTTTTTTTCACCCCTGCAATATATTATTCCACGCTATTTCCAAGCATGTTTTCCTCCACGAAACCTCTTCCTGTACGTCTTCGGGAGGAACACAAGTAATATTCCACACCAATTCCAAGTTGTTTTCTCCGGAAAAACGACTATGGCGGGGGAACATAGTGTAAGAACCAAATATGGTATTCGGAGAAAAGAAAATTGGAATTAGTGTGGAAAAATATTGAAATGCGTGGAGATGGGAGGATACCTGTTTTTTGGGTACGCGGTGGGTTCTGATTACTGTGTAACCACTCTGTCCCGAAATGAAACCACCGTTTGGTTTGACAATTAGTGTGAAAATTTTGCTTATATTATGGGACATAGTGGTATGTATCACTGTCTATACCTATGCATTGCTATGTATTGCTATGTATTGCTATGTATTACTATGTATTGCTATGTATTGCTATGTATTGCTATGTATCACTATGTATTACTATTAATATGTAATACAATGTATTACAATATATTGCTATGTATTATCTGTGTAATACTACTGTATGTATTACATAACATAGTAATACACAGTACCACTATGTATTTGTCAAGGGTGAGGCGGTATGGACCTAGGGACCGACCACTGCTAACAGGTTGATGCCTTGGGCTCTGCTCTGGTCACTCACACGAGGTGCTTGATGATGCTAGAAACTATAAGCTCTCGTGCTAGTTGCTGTTTGCCTCGCCAGATGTCTTCTGAACAAAGGGGCGAGGTGCTCATCAGAAAAGCAGGCGATAACGCCTGTCAAGTATGATGAAGGGACGATTGCTACAAACATAATGCCGCAACAGGGGAGAGGGGATACCATAACATATTACTATGTATTGCAATATATTACTATGTATTACTACTGTATCATTACTGTGTACTTTACTATGTGTTACTATGTATTACTATGGCCTCCTGTAATACCAGCATTGGTACTTGAGTACCGGCAATATGTTTGCTGGGTAGGAAGATCTACCGTAGACAAGAAAGTCCAGACGAACCTCAGACAGGTTATTAATAATAGATCTTTATCATGCTTCTGCACATCGGACATATCAGGTCAGATCCCTTTTCACGATCTAGACCGTTCGGGATAAAAGGACATCCTCATTTCATACTATCCATGAACGCTCACGACTGTGGGGCCCCGCTCTAGATTATCCAGGACGAATCCGATCCCTTTTTTTCATCGTTCGGGATAAACCAGATATATCCCATTTCATGAATTCAGATCGTTCGCGACGAATCCGACACAATTCCTTTTCATCATCTACAGAAGTCCGTGCAGGTCTATTCAGATATATCCCATGTCATGATCTAGGCCGTTCGGGATACCAAATCAGATCCCATTCCATCATCTATATGGTTGGGGGACAAATCACTCACCATCCCGTTTCCGTTTCCCGATCGCTCGCTTGCTTTCTTGTTTTTTTCCGTTTCGCTTGGTCTATTGGAAAAGGCGGTGAAGAAGCACGTGGAGTATTACTTGCAGCACAAGAGCCCCTTCCAAGAGGAAGATCTGCAGGCTCTTATGCCCCCCAGCCTCCGACAAGAGTCTGTCCTCCAGATCCACAAGGTGCGGTCAAAAGGGTCGTTCGTAACTCACGAGAAAATTGCGCGCCCACGGCCGTTGGGTAAACACTACTGGCCCGTGCTACGGTATGATACGTGCGACGGTTTCTTTCTTCTCTCTGGGGATGTTTCTGAGTGATCAATGTTGAAGCTCATGCCTCCTGCACGTTGCCGAAAAGGGATAAATTTGGTATTCGATCGAAACTATGGCCTTGTCGAAAAACTGATTTTCTTTTCACGAAAAAAATGATGGCCAAAAAGTGTCGTTCAGGTCGACCCCCAAGTCGGCACCTCGGTGTATGCAGCAGTCTCCATGCATGCCAGAAATGGTTTTATGTTTGGTTTGAGGATAAATAAGGAAAGCTATCAATACTTTTGTTTAAACATCCTGTTCGTTGAAACCTTCGCTCCCCACCGCTGTTACCAAGGGAGCAGAGTTTACTACATCGAGATTCCCAGATTTTTTTATTCGAAAAAACTTGTCTGAACAAGAGCGCATAGCCAACCGCGGTTTCCCGCGAACATGTCCGCCATCACTCTCGCTGGTATTTCCTGCCAGCGCTTGGTCAAGTCAAGGGTGCCGCGACTCGAAGAACGCTCCAATCTAGCACGGTTCCCTCTCTTCCCCCCACTCCCCTTTCGCTCCCCTCCCCCCCTCGCCCCCCCCACCCCCGTCCTCTCTGTTTCTCGAAACTAATTCATCGCAATCCCCCTCCCTCACCCCCTCCCACCCACTTTCCGTCCTTCCCCATAACGCCTCCACAGGATGTGATAGTGAAGATAGGGATATTCGGTCACCTCAACCCCAACCATATCGCCTACATGCTGCGCCAGATGAAGCCGATCTTCACCCTCTCGGGAAACTACGTATACTCCCCAGCAAACGGGGAGTGACGGGGTCTACTTTCTACTCACCGGCGTAGCGGAGGTGATATACCGCTAGTTTTACTCCATGTGCATGCCTCAATGGGGGCGTTCTACGATAGAGGTTCGCCCTAAATGTCCTGAGGCTCTTAAGTTCCCCCCCAAGCTATAATGCGGAATTCAACGGGGACAAGCGTATGAAAAACAACCGATGCTACTGTACACGCGTCTCGTACGTGTACGTACGCATTATGCCCAACCCTGCAGAGCGCAAGTTAGGTGTTCATCCATCCTTCCTTCGACTGGCTCCCGTTAAGCACGCCGCGGTGGCTCAGAGAGTTGATTTCCCAGAGATGATACCTCTACCGAAGAACGCCTCGATGTTAGGTCCTTGGGTATGTAAATGTTTAGCCCGCACGGTTTCTTGCATTGAGGCACATCGTGTCGTTTACTTTTTGCTCATCAGCGTAGCGGAGGTGATATACCACTGGTCTACTTTTCATTTCATTTTTTTTTGTAGTCACTTTCACTTTCCAGCTTGACTCGTCCGAGTAAGAGGTTTTCCCCTCAGCGATTTTCTGGACCGAGACGTGGTCACAGGTGTCCTACCTTCTCCCTCCCCCCCCCGGTACGTACTTTCATGTTTATCGCGCTTAGGGTTCAGCATTCCCACTGCTCGACAATTTTCACCGAAAGTTGATAACTCACGCTCTTGCGCTTTCGGGTATTCCTTCTTCATGCAAGAAAAAGTCCCTGCGCGTATGCACTCGGAGAGACTCGAACCCACGAAAATGATCTTAGTAGGCACGCGGACCACCTACCAGGCCAAATATTAGGACCTTGTATGTGTATACACATTTATTCAACACGGTTCTTATACCCTGTACTCGTATCTAGAGACGGAGTGGCAATCTCTCCGATTCCAAAACTTCATCCGCAGGGATTGTCTTCGAGTCCACTACCAGAACCTTGTGCGGTATGAAATTACCGTATACTGGATAATGTGCCACGACAGGGGTAGGCAGCACTTTTGGCCTTCCAAGGAGGCAAATATTTTATGACTGAATCGTGCTCCTTAACCCAATGCCGGTGGAGTGCCATTTGTGTTTCACCATTTTTTTTCTGTGGTAAACCTGCATAGACTATAGGCTTTGGGATCGGACCTTGCACTTTTAGCTTTTCTCAAAATCCTTTTTTTTCGGTGAGGTACAGAGATCCTATATACCTCGATCAAGTCAGTATAGAGCCTCACACAAAACTAGGCGCTACTCCTGTAAGGCAAACACGAGTCTAACGCTGACCCTGACGCTGACACTAACCTTACCCCTTACTCTAAGCCCAAATCGAACTAATGTAACACCTTACCCTATATTCTTTAGTCTCAAACCGTTTTTTATTGTTATCATTGTTGTGTTTGCCAGCGTGAGCTTCAAAGTTGATCGCTCATGAGAATCATTCCTCCAGAGGAGACAGCCGAGGGAACCTGATGAAAGGAAACCTATGGTTTTGTTATCTTTTATTGCACTTTCCAACCGACAATGCGCAGCAAGCATGAGCCTCAAACGTTCCCGAAAAAAGGAAAAAAGCCAAGGGAAGCACAAAAACGACGAACACGCACAAGAAACTTCTGCGAAAAGTCTGTTACCCTATTACGGACGTCCATAGTTAATAGGACCTATGGTATAGATAAAAACCTATATATTGACCTATTTTTTACTAACAATATTTGGTCTTATTTACTATGGTCCCTCGTAATAGGAGTAATAACCCTCCTGATATTTCCAAAGGAGACGAAAAAAAAATCCACAACAACAGCGAGAAGCCAATGCGAAGAATCTTACCCAGTAAGACCCCTGTTGTTTGCTACCGTAGACGGCGTGGCGGAGACGTCGACTGTTTGCGCGACTCCCCACCGACAGAGATGACCGTCGAGTCCAACAGAAACGTATCCCCAAGAGTGGCTTTATTCCCTCAAGAGACGATGGAAGACAAAGGCAAGGGCTCGTCGTTGCCTCTTTCTGGGAAATCCCTGGTTTCCATTCCTTAGATACGCCTCCACAGTACTGCAAATACGATCCCCAATACCTGTACCCCGGTAATTACTGGGATTTCCACGCCATTCAAAGCCGTACCACAACACTTGACCCTGAATCTGACCCTTACTCTAAGTGTCAACCTCAACCTTGAACGGGGACCGTACCCCTAATCCGACCCACATTTGTTTCTCGCCTTCGCGGTGGAAAAGGGGAACCTGCGCGCTACTGAGCCTCGTCCACAGCGATGGTCCTCGAGTTCAGTCGGGTTCTAACCTTGACGCTGACCCTAACCCTCGAGTCTAGTCAGGCTCTAACCTTGACCCTGACCCTAACCCTGACACTAAGCCAACATTTATACCTGTATCACTCTTGGCTTGCCAATATGAGGATCGAGGGAATTTCGATTTCTTACAGCTGATTTTTGTTTTCAGTTTTTTCAAATGTACCCGATACCAGGTACGACTCAAAAAACATTTTTTTGGGGCCCAGGCTTAAGGCTCTTGTTATTATGGTCAGTATTCCTGTATCAGGCAGGGCCGTGTCCTTCACCAACTTCAGCGTCATACACGTTTTTCTTTCGTGTACATTTTGTTGAAAAACCGACCCAAAAGTCTGAAACTCTCTCAGTTTTTTAAGTAGTGCTGTTGCGTATGTGCTGCTGTTTTGACGTTTATTATTGTTATTACTATGCTTGCCATCCGACAATGTGCAGCATGAGCTTCAACATTGATCACTCAAAACATTCCTGAAAGAAGAAAACCACGGAAACAAAGGAAACCTATGCTCAAGGTCCAGACACCTTCTATGTTTACTTCCTGGTATGCTTTGTCTACATATACTCCATTGTTGTACTTGTTCCCTCCTCCGCCTAGAAATGTGCTCTTCACATTCTATTCTTAGATCCTAGGCCGCATCCAAGCTCCACCCTCACACCATCGGTGTGGGTCTGTTATCCCCTCCCCCTGCCCCTTCTAGCTTCCTGGCGGACCCTAAGCTGGAGTTTGAAGCACGAAACCCTCCTTGAAATGGCGACCTGTGTGGTCACCGATACGAATTGAAGCAGGCGTTCCGTCACCACCCCTTCCTTCCCATCGACCCACCATCCCTCCCCCCCACGACACTAGCTGCCAGCTGGTTGATGAACTTACTGCCCTCTACCCCGAGACGCCCAAAGCTTGCCACTGCCAAAGTGGCAAGGTTATGACTCCGTTTGTCAAAGGGCACATGTCCCAGACGAGCATAGTGTTGGCACTTGTGCGCCTCGGAGGTAGAGGCAGCAGCTGGTCCATCGTGATCATCACTGCCTCCTCGCAGGTGTATCTGCGCTTGAGGGTCAGCATGGGTGACGTCCAGCCGGATGGACTTCTCCCTATACTCCCTGTTAGGAGCGTCCCGGAGACCTCCTCTCCTGACGACAATGTCCATCCGCAGATTTCGGTCTGCGGTGAACGGTTCGTCGCTCTCCACTTGGCGTCGAATTCCTAGACGCTTCAACGTACGGGACATCGAGTGGACAAGCGGTTGGCACTGATCTACTGGCGCCCCTGCTCTGGTCTAGATGCGTGCGTGGCGGGTGTCCACGTCAACTGCATCGCAGCAGGGGCACCTCACTGCCACGTGGTCCTCGATCCCCATGAAACGCCTTCTCGTGCCCACGAACTCTGCTGCGGGTATGACACGGAGTGAGTCCGTTCGCCTCGCCCGAAGGCATGCCGTGGCTCCTGCCCCCTGTAGACTCTTATTTTGTTTTGTTTTAATCATCACACTTACTTTCCTGCCTAACACGCAGGAGGTTTACACTCAGCGATCTCCTGGACAAGCCGTGGTCACAGGAATCGTCCCTTCTCTCCCCCGGTACGTTTTCTATATTTATTTGTCGCGCATAGGGTTCAGCATTCCCCTGCTCGTCGATTTTCATCGAATGTAGCTATCTCACGCTCTCGCGCTTTCCGCTATTCACTTTTTTATGCAAGAAAAAGTTCCTACGAGCATGCACTCGCTGAGACTCGAACCCACGAAATTGATTTTGACAGGCACGCAGACCACTTGCTAAGCCACCGGGGACGCCGGCATTTGTACCGGGCCTTGGCGAAGGCTTTGGTCTCGGTCCCACCCAGCGGGTCGCCCGGTCCGGGGGGGCGTGCCGTCTCCGGCAGCTCCTCCAACGAGGCAGTGTGGGAAGCGCGCCGAGCCTGGTTCACCAGCTTGCCCAACTTCTGTAGGGCTTTGCGCGAATTAGTGGCTACGGTGTCGTGCGCGCCCAGCATGTCGGCCTCTGGGGACCTTGGGGCCAGATCCCCCTCTCCACCTAGACCCCATTCCAGCCAAGGTTCGGGAACGATGCCCGCCATCGTTTCCTTCGTCCCCCCCGATGTGTCTCGAATATCCCGCAAGCTGCCTCCTAGCTGAGCAATGATGGTCGATTCCGGCAGCTCCCCCCGGCTTTGTCTCCTAACGGGCCTGTGAGGTCCGCTAGAACCTCCAGCAAGATCCCCACCCTGCTCCCAATGGAGGCCGACATTCCCCTCACTTATGTCGACGGAAGCCCTAACCCTCCCGCTCCCGTAGAAGGGCGTGCTTGGGCCTACTGGTAAGGTTTGAGAGTCAACTGAATATCCGAGCACCCCTCTTGGAGAAACGACTGTGCTTCCGCCACTCCCGGTAGCTCGAGGATTTTCTCGTACACCCACTGCGCCTCATTGTCTGTCCTTGTACATACTTCGAGGGACAGCCCCAGATCCAGAGCCCTTTCGAGATAACTCGTCCGTTACCCGAGAGATTCGACGGCGATGAGGGCCGCTGCTTGTGTGTCTGGCATGTTAGCGAGGCAGTGCCCAAGGCGGTCCGCGCCCCCATCCCTAACTACCTCCATTGCTCGCCCCCGCACGTATTCTTCCGTGCTGATCGGGACACCCACCACCGTCACCCCTCCTTCGTCTGCGATGCGGACCTCAACGCTTTCCAGGAGCGAAATCTCCTCCGCCGGCGGGGCGTGCCCTTTTGGTGGTAGTGCCACTGTTTGGGCGGGGTTGACCACAATACTGATGTCATCTAGCTCTCGCCGGAGGAAGGCGAATGCTCAAACCGTGTTGGCCGTGGTCCCCGTAATGCCGAGAGAGACATCGTCCATGTACGCGAAGGCTTCCACTCCTTCTCCCTGGAATTCCTGTCGGAATCGCTTCAGCCCTGGTTGCAACGCCAGGCAGAACATTGCTGGTCCCATGGGGTTCCTTTGCTGGACACCGCTGGAGCAAGCGATTGTCCCGGTCTCCCCTGCGTCCATCCGGAAAAACACACGTCGGCTGGTCTTGTGCCGTTGCACTTGGCCACTAAAGGCGTGAGCGCTGGCACGCTTTTTGCCACCTCCTTTAGCACCGCCGTCCTTTTTACGGTGTTGAAGGCGTCGGAGACGGCCGTGAGAACGAGCCAGTTGCCCGTCTCGTGTAGCGTCCTAGCCCTCAATCCCACATGCTCCACTCCGCCGGGTACGGCAACCCCAAACTGCCTCACCTCTCGGCTTACCTCCTCCAACAGCGGTCGTCCATGTCGCACAACCTCTGCGGTGATGAGCCTCCTCCATGTAATGCCCACCCGAACCGACCGGTACTTTTCCTCCAACGCAGTGAGGCTCGACTGCAAGAAGAGCTGCCAGGACTCTGGCAGGAACGTGTCCGGCTCGTCGACGATCCTCCGCTAGAAGACTGTCATACCCCTTCCGAACCCCTCTCTGCCGATGTCGGTGTGAATGATGAACTGCAGATGAGCAAATCGTTGACCGTCGTTTCCGGGGCCTGAGAGGGCGCTTCGGGAGCTGATGGCGTCGAAGAGCACCTCGGAGGCGTACTCATCGTCAGGGCGCCACAGGGGGGCATTTCCATCTCCCACCTCGGTGGCGCTCGCCAGCACTGCAGCCGCCGCCGCGGACACGGCGGCGTGGTCTTCGGGGGGGTAACTTGGCCACCAATATGTTCCACGTCTCCTCGTTCCTCGCTGATCGTGGCTCTGCCAGAAGGTTGCGTGCTGCCATTTTGATCCCTTCCGCGAGGCGACACGCTAACGACGCTCGTTCAAGCTTCGCCTCCTCCGAAGTTTCCTGGGCTTCATCCCGCTGCCTCAAGTCCCCTATCCTGGTATATGCTAACAGTCATGGGAGCAGGAGCACTATGTCCCCGCTCTCCACCAGCGCCAAACCTTTGTCGCCTCTTGATCCGGCCGTCCGGTGAGTAGAGAAGGACTGGCTTGAGATACCACAACTTTATCGCCCGCAGGAGCGATTTCGGCGTCGCCGAGTCCCGGTTCGGCCGGGGCTCTCTCATAGCGCGGTTGAGGATACCAAGGACGTGAATGCTCAGGCGCGCGTATGCTCCTGCCAGCTGCGGATGCACTTTTACCCTGGTTGCGAAACGTTGCCCCAGATCATCCAAGGAAACGGCATCGAGTGGTGTGGCCCTCTGCCCAGGCTGTCTCATTCGTACCAAAGCCCCCAGCTGCGTAGGTCCTCGTCACCTAAGGTCCTCCATTCTACCCGCGCCGCCCGATTGCGAAGACCCGGGTCGGTTTGGACCGCTGCCTCCAGTACGTCCCGTCTGGGATGCAGGGCTCCGCAGTCGGCCGCTGGGCAGCGGAGTGGTGCCGGTGCCGTGCCTCTCGCAAGGGCCTCAACCACACAACGAGCGTGGAGCACGTGGCGCCCTTGCCCACATGGAAAACGTACCGCCCGGTGCCCGAGCTGAAGCATCGCACCGCAGACCCCGCACGCCAGTCTACCAGTGGTGTCGCCAAGGAAGGCACGTGGGCGCATCCCGTCCCCTGTTCTCCTTCCCTGCGCCCTAGGAGATCCTCCTGCCGGATCCTTGCCGTTTGGTGTCCAGGGCCCCCTGTCATTCATTGCTGCTCGTCTCCCTCCATTTCTCTGGCTCGCTCCTCCCCCTTCTCTTCCCTCTCCACCACTAGTTTCGCGTCACTCCGGTTTTCCGCTTCTCCTCTACCCTCCTAATACCTCCCCCCTCTCCGCTAGCTTCGCTCCTTGTACCCATCCTCGCCCCTCCCGCCCTCTCCATCCCCCCCGATCCCCTGGTCGGCCTTACCCTCTCCGCTCCCCACTCTCTCCCCGATCCCCCCACTCCCCCTGTTTTCTCCACTACCCCCGCTCCTCCCACTCCCCCCGTCCCCCTCACTTCTCCTGCCCCCTCCGCCCCCCCCGTCCCTCCCCCGACCTGCTGGCTAGAGCACCGCCCTATCTCCTCTCGCCACTTCCCCGCTCCATCCGCCCCCTCCCCCCCCCCCCACTCCCTCTAGTCCCCTCATTCCACCCGCTTCCCCCGTTCCCCCTGCTCCCCCCCCCCCCTCCGCTCCCCCCGTTCCCCTCGTTCCTTCCGCCCCTCCCTCCTCCCCCCCCCCCCCCCCGCCCCCACCTCCCCCTCCCAGGCCCGCTAACGAGGGTGCTGCACTATCCCTTCTCCCCACTCCCCCCGCTCTCGCCGCTCCCTCCGCTCCCTGCGCTCCCCCCATCCCCCCCGCTCCCGCAACTCCCTCCGTTCCACCCGCTCCCCCGTCTCCCCCCACTCCCCCGGCTGCCCCTGCCCCCCCCCCCCCCCCGCTCCTTCCGTCCCTCTCTCTCCCCCCCCGGTCGTCTGACGAGGGTGGCGCACTACCCCCCTTCCTGGGGTTTCGCCCCGTACTAGTGTCCGCCCCAATCCCTGCACTGGCTATTCGTGACCTCCTCCCAGATCCTCTCGATCGGCCTCGTCTATCCCTTGCGATCGCCCCCCCCCCGCACCCCGTTGCTTGGAACTGTAACCTCGTGTGTTGTCGACGCGACCTCTGACCTTGTTCGGGGCGTTCCGGGCTGTTCCTCTGGCGTGGCATCCCTGTCGATCTCAATCGCCGACTCCGTTCCTCTCGGCGAGGGCGCCGCTTACACCGGAAAAGGAGGGGGCGCGATACTCTCCTCCAGAGCTTCTCGAACCCCGAGGGTCCATCTTGTGAGGCGCTCTTCCCACCCGGCGTCGAGACCCACCAAATATTCTTGGACGTGGGGCCCAAGGTAGAGTCGTTGGTTTGATAACCGGAGCAGGATATCCTGTGATGGGATCCGATCGCGACGACCAGCGTACGGTAGCGGCCGACGGCCACTGTCCATTCTCTCGAGCGGGGGAAATCGAGGTAGGCCGCTTGAGGCAGGCCCAGAGCATGACTGAACAGCGAGCACAAGAGGAACGAAGAGGTTGGGCTCCTCCCGTGGGCACGTACCATGAGCTCGAGAGAGCTGTAAACGCCGGTTGTCAGATAACTAGCCGGCCCCAGTCCTGTGTCGAGAGAGACGGCCACCATGTGACAAACAAATCCTACGTACGGCCTTCCAAAGCGTGCCGACCCTGTAGGTAAGCAGGTAGGACAAAGCCGTTGCTCATACTCATACGGTAGTCGCCCTAATGCCTGATAAGTCTGATTGTTCGGATTAGTGTCGTCTCCGGAGATGACGGCGGCAACTATGTTCGTCGGATGGGATGCACATTCATACAGGGGGTGCCTGGATGATCCAACACTATATGCATACGCACGCACAATGCGTTCCTTTTGTTATCAGTTTCTTGTATTCGTGCTCGTGAAGCAGGGCACGTGTCCCATACTAATTTCAGTATACTATTCCAAGGCTCCTCGCGCGAGGAGCTACTTATTACTATTACGGGGGACCATACCATAGTAAATAGGACCAAATGTTGTTAGTAAAAATATGTAAATGTATAGGTTTTTATGTATACAATAGGTCCTATTAACTATAGAACCCCGAAATATTATATCTTTAGTGTCACCGCCCCACTAAAAAAACTGACCCTTGGACGAAAAACCGACCCCGCCAAAAAACTGACCTCAAGGACAAAAAAAGAAAGCGCAAAAACCCGATGGACAAAAGTCAACCCCATGACCTATCAATAGTGCTACTGAATACAAATGAATGAAGTATGTCCAGCTATATGGGTGCCTTTTTTGGAGGCGTGCACCGATAGGGGACAGGGGGGGGACTTTTGGGCCCAAACATTCATGTCTGACCGGGCTCCAAAGCTTCTTAGCCCAATATCGTTAGAATATATCTGGTATACCAGTGTGCTTACGCTAATATCCGTGACACATCTACTAACTACTGCTAGTAATAAGATCAAAGGTCGAGACACTTTGTATCCCTAGACAGATTTGCCTATCAAGCAGGTACTTGTTGGTACTCACGTGTGTTTTTTGCTCAGCGACACAAGAAGAGCGGCTTGATTCCTTTCGTGCACCTGGAGACTGAGGGCAAGGCTCTTACCTCCCTGGGAAAACCCCTGGTTTTCCATCTAAGATACGCCTCCTAAGTACTACGAATACGATACCAATACCTAAATCCAGGTAATCACCGGGTTTTTAGCCTTATTCAAACTTCATTCAAAGCAGTACCATAATACTACTCATAGTACTAATAGTAAAGTAGGCTCTCGGCTTGTTTATCGGCTTGCAAATTGTTTTTAGCTTTTCTCGAAACAAGTTTTCCGGGTGAGCTCTTACTCTACAAGAAACTCAGAAGGGTCTCGGAAAAATGAGTGATACACCTCCTCGGTAGGTAGGTACTGTAGTTCCTCAGTTTGGGAACCTCGTCAGTGGGAATTTGTTTGGCCAAAAAAAGGTACGGTACCCCCTATCGTACCCAAGGACGAAAAGCAAAATCAGCACCGGTCACGGCACCTCACTGGGAGTGGCGGCACATCACCAAAAAAAACGAACAGCGATCACGACGTACGGCCGCAGTGTCCACACTCAAACCTAACAGTCGCGCATTAGCAAGGATCGGTCACGGCACCCTTGTCTAAAATTGCCACCACATCACACGATAAGCTGCCGTCACTCCCCATCTTTGATCGTAGCGCGTGTCTATTTGTATATACTGTATTGTTTTTTTTTTTTTGTGTTTCGCAAAAAAGCCGAGCCAAAAATTAGGAACTCCCGGTTTCTTGAAGCCCTGTCGCGTTCTGCAGATATACTAGAAGTCTCCGTTTCGTCTGTTAATGGGTTTATGGGTTTCCGCCGTGTCTTCGCAGGCGGTACGTCAAGAGGAGGGAACGGACCGCTGCACAAACCTTTACATTGTGCGAGAGGGAAAATGTTTCGGGCACGAGGGTTTTGTACAAAATGAGGGGGGAAGCCCGCCGGGGAAAGTGGGCATGCGCGCCCTGGCCGACTGCTCACTTTACCTGCTGACGGATAGAAAGATCACTAACCTGGTGAGGAATGTCTGCGTGCGTAATGCTGTAGCTCGAAACGTAGGGGTACGATATTTATAGCGGTTCGACTCCCTTGGTGCACATGCTTCCTTCATCGGTTTCCTTTTTTCATTTGCTTCCGTTGTTTTCTTGTTGTTGTGAATGTTCATGGGTGTTCACAGTTGGAGCTCGTGCTGCATATTGTCGGATGGCAAAGCCAATACTTGGAAGAAATAGCGTGAATGGTTGTAGGTACCAGGTCTTGTACCTAGAACCAGTCTTTTCGCACCTTTGACCTGTCTTGACGACCCTGCCTCGCTGCGTCCTCTCGGTCGCGAGATAACTGTACAAGCAGAACCGGTCCCAGGTGCATCTTATAGGCTACAAGTACAACAACCCGCGTTGATCTGATTGGTCAACTTCTCCCGTACATGCAACACACGTATTTTATCGAACCTCGATGATAGTACGCTTACGCTTAATGTTGCGTTCGCCACCCTAAGACAATGTTTAGCACTTAACTTCAACGTTGATCACTCGTAAAAATTCCCCGAAACAAGAAAAAACTATACGTAGACAAATGTTTATATTGTTCACCTTGGGTTTCCCCTTCTTTCTGGGGATATTTATGAGTGACCAAGGTTGAAGCTGGTGCTAAACATTGTGTCAGGATGACGAACACACCAAGTGCAACCATCCAGGCCAAGCCGGAAGTAGGTACATACCTGGTAAATTAGTGGAGTAATATCTAGGTTATACTTGTGAGACTGAGGCACAGTTGTAGAAATAGTACATTATTCCTCTTCGTCCACTAAACACACCCCTCGGGCGTTGTATTCGGGAAAAAAACACACACACACACACACCACAAAACGCTCTGAGATAGAAGAAAAATAATCCCTCAAAATCCCTGTTTTCAACCCTTGGTGTGATATACATATATTACAACAGGCCAAAAACCAGCCGGACGTGGCGACACAGCTGCAGCTGGCCCTTCGTCGTGCCATCGCCGAGCAAGAACTCATCCCCGTCGTAGTACCGCCGCCATCATCGAGGCCCATGAGCGCCCCCTCGTCTGCTCGAGCGTTCGTCGAGGAAGCTTTGGGTTTCCAACGAGACATTGGGGCGGTGGAGGCCGGTAGAGGAGGGGGAGGGGGGGAGGAGGGGGGGGGGGGGGGGGCAGGAGAGGGGTTGGGGGTGGGGGAGCAAAAGTGCTGCCCACGGAAGAAGGGGGGGCGTGAGGGGACAGTGAAAACAGCCGGAGGAGGGAGACGGGAGAAAGAGGAGCAGCAGGAGCAGGAGGGGGGCCGGGGGGGGGGGGGGGGGGGAAGAGGGGGGGCGTAGTGTCCTTGAGAGCACTTATTCTTCATCCCCGAAAGACAGGGAACAAGTTGTCGTTATTGTGGCCTCGTACAAGTTGCGCCTATTGTCCTCACGTTCTTTCTACCAGGGCGGAGGAAGAGGAGGAGGAAGAGGAAGAGGGGGAGGATAAAGAGAAGAAGGAGGAGGAGAAGAGGGGGGGGGGGGGGGGGGGAGGGATAGTGTTGCCGATGGAAGAAGACAAAGGGTGAGGGGACGGCTGAGAGGGAGGCGTTCACTCCCTAAAAATTTCCTCTTTGCTAACGCAGAACATTGCGGAAATATTATCATGTAGCAGTGTGTGACGTCGCTTTAAGGTTTCAGGTGCAGGTTTGACGGGGGTGCTGGCTGCCTTGCCCCGGCGGCCGGGCCGGAGACAGGTCGGAGTCGAGCCCCTCTCCTAGCAATGCCTCAGTCCAAAACCAGCGGCACGCTGAAAAGCCGGCACGGCTCCCGGCGGCAAGGGAGGGGCGTATCGTCGAGCTCAGAACATCTGTGACATCTCGCCTTAACGAGAATCTGGTCCTACGTACGTTGAACCAGCTGCAGCTGTAGTATCACACAAACATACGCAGGCATATGTTGTACTGCGGCAACAGGATCTGTCCCTTCTGCCTGCGAAATACAGGTAAATACTCTATAGATTCACACTAAAACGACATATGCCCCCGACCCACCTGCATGGGCGAAGGGCCGATGCCGAGCGATTCCAACCCCAGTGCAACGATATGGTGTCCCACCGATCGACATACACCCCCCCCCGGTGACCGTTTCCGATCTAACCTCTTTAGGAGAGCCAAGAGTGCACTCCCGTAGTAAGCACCAGACGGCTGGAATTCTATCACGGGGGACCATATTAATATTTAATAGTAAATAGGACCAAATATTGTTATTACGGGGGTCTATAGTTAACAGGACCTATGGCATACATAAAAACCTATATTTAGGTATTTTTACTAACAATATTTGGTCCTGTTAACTATGGACCCCCGTAATAGTAAAAATAGGTAAATATATAGATCTCTATGTACACCATAGGTCCTATTAATTGTACAAGCGTTGAAACTGAAACCTGGGCTTGGATCACAGCGTGACATACACTTCCTTTTTTTCTTTTTTCTCTTGTTGGACACCACGTTTACTTTCCAGCTCATCTCGCGGGAGTGTTTTACGTTTGGAGCCCTTCTGAACGAGCCGTGGTCGCATTCGCTACCACCTCCCTCCTCTCCTCTCCGCTGCTCTCGTATTATTACGTCGTGTGCAGTGGAGAGGGCATTTTCATTCCATCCCATCCCATCCGATTACATCCGAGCCAATCCCACCCCATTCCATCCCATCCCATCCCCTCCTACCCCATCCTATCCCATCCCATCCCATCCTATCTCATCCCATCTCATCCCATCTCCTCTCCTCTCCTCTCATCTCATCTCATCCCATCCCATATCATCCCATCCCATCGGTGGTATCGTGTAAACAGTCATGGTCCCTATGTAGTGCCCGTATGGTATGCGTCAGCCAGCAGTACCGGGACTATATGTAGCGGCAACCGGCACTAATCCCTCCGCACACTACCACACTCGTTAATCCCATCTGTCCCAAGCAATTCCACAGGCACTACGGCGGGCAGCCGGCAATATAGAGGTACCACGGCTATATATAACAAAACCACAACTGCATCCCCCATGGTCGGACAGCGCTGACTGCTATCAGAGCTCAGTGTGGTGGCGGTTTATATATCTAACATGGTCGTCCGCCGCTCGTGTACTGTCGGCCTGTCACTGTCCGCTGACTCTCCTCCTTCTGCCTGCTTGCGCATAGAGCCGCCAGTGAACCATTGCTTGCATATGAAGCTATTATTACCTGCTACCTGCTACCAGGTATGCTGGATGTAGTACTGCTGTTGTATTTCGTACTTTCGTCCTGGATAATACATACAATACAAATACATGGGCGTATAGCTTGCAATACCTGCTGAGTATAAAACATGAGACATACCCAATACCAGATATATAGTTGACATAATGTCACTACTACTACTGTGTATCAGTAAGTATGTGTGGATGTAGGTTCTGACTAGTGCTGACTGCCTGTCGTGTGATGTACCTCTATTATCATCATTTTCAAGGCAAGGGTGCTCGACAAGAAGAGAAAAAGAGAAAACGACTCACACCCCTTCCCAGCGTCAAAATGAAAAACTAACCGGTGCGTTAGGATTTCTGGACAACATCACGACAAGCGCCTTTTTTCCTACAAGGTATTTGCATGTTACTTGGTTTTAGTATACCCCGGTCCCGAAAATAGGTATTGGGGTGTTTGGATTTCTTTTTTTGGTGAACCCCTGTTATTAGTATTATTATTATCATCATTATGTATCATTATTATCATTATTATTATTATTATTATTATTATTATTATTATTATTATTATTATTATTATTATTATTATTATTATTATTATTATTATTATTATTATTATTATTATTGATCACTCGAAACATTTCTGAAAGAACAAAACCACGGAAATAAAGGAAACCTATCTATGCACAAGGTCTACTAATAGCTACCTTCTACGTCTACTTCCCGCTATGCTTTATCTACAATACTCCGTTGCTGTCCTTGCTCCCTCCGTCTCAAGATGTGCTGTTTACATCCTATTCTTAGATCCTAAGCCACCCCCAAGCTCCATCCCCACGCCATCGGTGTGGGTCTGTCTTCCCCCCCCGTAAGAACATGGCAGTTGTTCACAGTCGCGCAAATGCCTGATGTCTTGTGGTTGGCTGATTGGCGTGATTTATGTAGCTGCAAATTGTCCAAGGAGCGCATGCGGCGGGTTTTGTGCTCTCCCGAATGGGTTGCATAAAATTATATTTGGGTGAATTTCCAGGGTCACGGGGAAGGAGGATAAGAACCCCTTGACCTCAGTCTTGCCTTTTCTGGTACACCAATGCAACTCGTCGACAACTGTAATTGAGACTTCACAACACCATCTCTTATTTTGCTCCCTCGCCTCATGGCAAGGTTGAGCGGCGCATCACCCGGCGCACGAGTCATCCCCTTACGCTAGCGTAAGCGCATGGAGGTCGAGGATGGTCGGGTTTCCCGGTGACCCCCCCCCCCCCCCCTGCTCCTTCTCGCTTCCTCGCGGTCCCTAAGCTGGAGTTTGAAGCGCGACACCCTCCTCGAAATAAAAGGGGACTTGTGTAGTCGCCGACACGATTTGAAGCAGGCGTTCCTTCACTACCCCTTTCATTCCCAACATCCCTCCGTCCCACAACAATACTATACTCGCTACTAGCTGATATTGTTATTCTAGTGTTATTTATATTACGTTTGCCATCCGACAACGTGTAGCATGATGATCACGCATGAACGAGCACTCCGAAAGAAAAAACGATGCAAACAAAAGGAGTCCTGTAGTTAATATATTGTTAATAGTACTGCTGTGCTTCCCCATCCGACAAAGTTGCAGCACGCAGCATGATGAGCGTCAACGTTTATCACCAAGAAACAATCCCAGAAAGAAGGAAAATAACCAAGGGGGGTACTACTACTGCTGTCGTGCTGCGCAACTTGTAGTTCTTGTGCATGGCCCCTTCCAGCCTCTCTGCCCGTACACTACTTCCAAATATTCTGCTGCTTGTCAGTAGTACCGGTCCGCTCACAACAAGGTATCTCACAAGAAAGTCACCCTGCAAAATTGAAGGAAACCAAATAGTTGACCTCTTAACCGTACGTGTCTGACCTGGGCCCAAAACACCATCATTCATCGTGCCCTACCAGTACTACGTACTGTAGGGGCAGCGTCTCCTCGGGAACCAACATGAGAAAGTGACACACAAGAAAGTGTACTTTCGCGCACGCTCAGAATAAGAAAGTCAGCCTGAACCCGATTTCAGGTTTTTCTTGGGAGGGCCGGCACCATACGAGATACACATCCAGGGCGGGTCATACTGTACCAATCAGAATATTACATGAAACATCAAAAAGAGGCAAGCTGGGCTCCAGGCTGAATTTATCGGCGGAGGAAAGTGGATGGATGACCGACCGGATGGAGGCATGGAGACATAATATACCGCTTTATCCGACACTATGGTTGATCCACACCCTAAGCATTGGTTGGTTCATTGAACTAAGGATAGGATTATAGGGTTTGTAACTCTAGATTCGTACCTGGCACAGCGGTGACGCTCAACCATTTTCTGGGATAAGTGCTACCTGGTACCTGGTACCTGGTAAGCTGTACATAAGCTAATCATCGCCTGAGGCATGTGGGTGGGTGGGGGGGTAGGTGGATGGGTGGGTGGGTGGATGAATGAATGGATGGATGGATGGATGGATGGATGGACGGATGGATGGGCGAGTGAGTGGGAGTGTGTTCTGCACTCCTTAACTGTGTTCAGTACAAAGTTGGACTTTCTTATTTTCCTGGAAATATCGCCGCTTGCGCGTGTCTTATTCTTGCAGTGCTCGATGTCTTACTGACCACATGTAGATACAATGCAGTATACAGGGTAGTATATTGCCTCTGGCAACGTGGCAGCACAACAATATGCAGCAATACGTGCAGTTTCAGTCTGAGCAATGGATGGTGGTACATACGACAGATGCCCCTGTATATATACACAACCACTGTACCATCACCGTTTTACTGCACCACTGCACAAATTACTCCACGCTTTTTCGAAACAATTTATCCCGAAGCATGCGTGCGTGCAGCTCAGGCGGGTTTTAGGATCACAGCAGTCCCGTTCTGGGAACCAACTACCTAGGATTTGAGTTGATTGTCCCCAAAACAGAACTGCAGTTCTAAACGAGTTAGTTAAGACTTATCGTCAGAACAACAAGCAGCACACACCTGACTTTATTGTGATCCAGCGCGTTATTCCCTGACAAAAGTATCCTCCCATCACGAAAAAAAAAGTGTATAATGCCACAGCTGGCTTTAGCTTGAAGGCCGATCGATGTTGTATCACAATGGGAACGGGCGGGTCTTTATCTTGGGATCCAGCGTGTGTACCAGGAACCAGCCAGAGGAGGGGAAAAGCTGGAACGCTGGCTTTCCCTGCTATATGCCGAAATAAAAAACAAGGAGGGAAGGTCAGAGATGCGCATAGATACGCTGTACACACAAACACGACAACAAATGTGATTGTTATCGTGTACATAATGGTGTACTTGCAATGATATACCTACCTGCTAAGCTGAGGATTTTACTATTATATTACTGCCGTACTACAGAAGAAGTAGTAATATTATACTGCTGTACTACTACTGCTGTTGTTGTATAGAAGTACTACTGTGTACTGCTTCTTGTAGTATTACTTTAAAGTGCTACTCAATGTACTACAGGAGGGGGACGGGGGATCCCCCGCCTCGAGGGAGGGGGGGAGCGTAGTCATTTGTTGCTTGCCTCAGTCTTTCGACCATTGACCACGCATCTTCCCTTTCGAGACGGGAGGGGGGGTGTACTCGATGTCATGGGGGGGCGGGGGTGAACCCAGAAAAGAGGGGCGGTACAGAACTACTATCATACAATATTACTATCAATACTACTATTATAGTGCTATACTACAACAAACAGCAGCACAGCAGTATATACCTGACTGATATCTGGTACTATTTATACCCCGATATACTAAATATTACTATTTGTATACTACTTACTATAACGTAATATACACAGTCCTACTCTGTGTACCACAGCATTACATTATTAGTACTGTACATCGAAGTAACTCAGCAATCCTACAAGTACCACCTATAATCTCACCATTCTAGTAATAATACTATCATTATTTATTTATTATATTATACGACTATATTATGGCGCCGATGACTGACTGCGACTGACTATTTATTTAATCAATAATGAATGCCTGGTAATTATTTATAACACGACTATACAACACGACAACAAACACGACAACAACGACGACGACAAAAAAAACTGTTGACAATTGTGCTGCTGGATGGAGCAGATAGATGTTCGTTGCTGTTGTTGCTTTTCAACTCTTAGACTTTCTTCATTCGATTCATGAGACGTCATCGCGAGAATCAATCGTAACCTTTTCAAGACCATGCTCGTGTATATGATACTACGTACTCTACATACTACTAGATTATTAATACAAAAGAAAGTAGGCACAACAAGTAGCATGGCATTCATTATGTATACTTGCTTCAGAAATAATATATACTGCTTTCACTATACGACTATTATTACTACTAAAGTATATCTGGCACTCGCTGCGTTGATGTGCTGTTTGTTGTCGTAGCTCTTCTTCATCATCTATCTCATAAGATCTCTCTCGTAAGATATATTGTGTCGTTGCGTTTGTTTGTACCCTTCAGAATAAGATATCGTCATACAATTATGATGGTATCTAAAAATCACACAACGAACAAAGGCAAACCGCAGTTAATATACTGTTGTTACTGGTGTACTTAGCAGCAGTACATCAGTAGTACAACAAAACTCTGTACAACAACAACCAAGTCGAGCAACACCGTAGTAGCAGGCCAGCAGCAGCAGGCCAGCAAGGCCAGCAAGGCCAGCAAGGCCAGCAAGCGCAGCAGGAGGCCAGCAGCAGGAGGCCAGCAGCAGCAAAGAGGCCAGAAGATGTATCATCAAGATGCGAGCGCTGTATGTACATACCGAGCGTCGTATCCATCATATCCACCCATCCATGGTATCCACGTACAACCAGTAAAAATCTACGTTTTCGTTCCGGATAATTAAATTAATTTCCTAAAGAATTCAAATTCTCTTCCTGAAACAAATTCCGTCTGGTGTTCTGTGGCCATCGAACAAAAACAAATCTACCTTGAAAAAAAAAATCGAAAAAAAAAAATGTTCAAACACAATGTTGATCCGACCTTTACGACTTTTTTACCGCCTCTGTCGTGGTCGTGCGAGGTAGATAGAGACCCTACCGCCAGCTATCATATCATTGCACAGCAGGCAACACCACAAGCAACAGCACAAGCAGAAGAGAGAGAGAGAAAGGCAGTGCAACCCAAGAGATCAACACTGCTGGTGCCCCTTTTCCTTCTTGTAGCTGCTGTGCTCTCGCTGACACGATGCCGCCGGCCTCCATCCTGGCCTCCCCTGGGCCCAGGAGGCTTCCCCCACGCCCGCCGGGCAGGCCTCCGCTGCTACCCACGACGAGCACACGCCCCACCAAGACGGTTCGGAGAGCAGTGTCATTTTCGGTGGAACTAAAAACAACACAAGACACAACATCCTCCGAGCATGCCGGGCACGCACAGCTGCAGCACGCGCTGCGGCAGCAGCAGCATCATCAGCCGCAAGACAGAGCAGGAGCGGAATCAGCGGCAGCAGCAGCTCTAGCCAGGCGGCCTGCCCTCATGCGCTCGTTGTCTCTGGACATGATCGACAGCTCGCACATTGACCCCATCGAGTTCGCTCGACGGCGCGACCGAGCTAACTCGGAAAGGGCAGGGGATGTCGTGCCTCAGCATCACGGGTCGGCGGTGGTTCCTGGGAACGAATATTACGAGGACGGCGATGGTGACGAGGAAGATGATGGTGGTGACAGCAATGATTTCGATGGCGAGGTAAAAAAGCCTGAAAGGACAGACAACTCGTATTCCGCGGAAGAGATCGCTCTGCGCAGGTTCATGACGGCGGTAGCGTGGGGGCCGGGTATGCCCGTCATCAAGCACAACCGGGGGAAGGGACGGGTCCGACGCGTACTCAAGTTCAACGATCAGGTGAGAGATAGATTCTCATCACAGCACAGCACAGAGATCTACCAGGTATCGTATCCACGTATGTATCCTTATTATCATATGTTTTGTCCCTACGTGCCCTCTCGGTTCGTGCCCTTGCCAGAACATTCGAATATTTTTTCATTGTTTTTCGTATTTTTTCGTATTTTTCATTTTTTTTCGTAGTCGAAAAAAGTTAGATATACATACAATAGGATGTGATACCCCAGGACACCAGGTACGTACCTTGTACGTACATAATATATAAGACCTGGTACAAAAACATTTCGCGCGATCTACCTGCTACTGCTGTGTACAGGCAAGCATATTATGTCTGGAAATATAAGGCCATGTTTACATTCACATCTATATCAATTAGTTCCTAAATTTTTCGGATATATTTGGTTGGCACCTGGTATGCATCTTCAGCTAAAAAAATCATGAACGAATTTCTTCCCTATTACCTGGTACGTATTTACATCATGTCCGTAAATATAGAGAACTTATTGCATCCAAAAGTAATATCAAAATGAAACTTACATTTCCGGACAAAGCGGTTTGGTACAAAGGTGCCCGGGATAATTTTCATATCTAAAAGGACGGTATCGTATGAAAGAGGAGAGCAGCGGCAGCAGCAGCGGTGGTGCAAATCATTCGTCCCCCGCTGAAAAGTTTAATAAATTGATTGTTCACAGCAGCCGTGCGGCCGTGATTGTCAAGTATATTAAAGTGCATTGTGGTGGATTCATGCTCTTCTTCCTTTTCCCTTTCAAGCCGACCCAGCGGACAACGGAAAGCTCCCGTCACAGCAAGCAGCAGAGAGGAGTAGGAGGAAGAACGACGGTTGCTTGGTTGCGTATATTATGCATGATGAATGCACCCGTATGGCGTATAAACACGCAAGATATCACGCCCCCTCATCGAAAGATATTTCAACCTACTACTACTGTAGATGTTTGTGTAACACTATCGTACGTGACTGCTGTAACTTTCTCTGCAACGAAGAGAGAGTCTCGTTCATACAGAGCAAACCGAGCGATGCGTTTGTTTACAGCAGCAGTGTACTAAAAATAACAACGGATGGGAAGATGATATATAGAGGGAGCTTTCCAGAACCATCATTTTATTTTGAGTTTTGTGCCTATTTTGTCGAGAAGCAGCTTGGAAATTTGGGCCCGAATAATGTGTCAGTCTTGCGTGTTTACCTCTCTCTTGTTATGTATGCATGTGTTGTATGATGCTCTTCGATGAGGTGTTCAACGTCCCATCGAAGTTATCTCCCGCAGGGGGTGCATGTAGGCATCGGCGCGTCCATTTATTTCGTGCCTTGCTCGGACAACCAACCGTGCCCGACATGGATCACAGGCGCAAGAAAAGCAGGAGAGAGAAAGAGAGAGATAGGGAGAGAAAGCCCACACAACGACAAATAGTTGGTCCACCATACACAGGAAGTTATGATTCTACAGTACAGTATCAGGAAATCAAATGATACTACTGCTGCTGTACTGCAGAGGGAGTTCTTGTCGGTATTTCGTACGCTGTTGGGCTGTTTTTTGGAGACAGACAGCCGGAAGAAGACGGCCAGAGAGTCCAGACCAGACCTGACGGCCAGAGGATGTGTCCGGTGTTCGTTTTCTCCGGCTCTAAAAAAACGTATGTCTTTTCGCATTTACGTATCTCTATGTATCTGCAGAGCCCTTATCTTGGGGTATTATTGCACCAACATCGTCAACCCGTCACACATCACCAACCCGCCATCAATTCCAAGATAGCACTGCGGAAGTATTACGGGGGTCCATAGTAAACAGGACCTACGGTACACACAAAAACCTATATATTTCGCTATTTTTACTAACAATATTTGGTCCTGTTTACTATGGTCCCCCGTAGTAGTAGTAGTAGTAGTAGTAGTATTAATAGTAGCAGCAGCGCTTTTTTCGCCGATTCAGTATAATATGCACTTCTATTTATACGGTACTCAGACACTACTACTGCTGTATTTGCAGTATAAGTAATATATAGTACCGGTAGTAATTACTGCTTGTTGTTGTGTTGTTTGTTGTTTGTGTAATCATGGACAGCTTGCTCCGGGTTCTGGGTACGTACGTACTGACCTTTTTCCCGCTCATGTCCGTCATCTGTGCATGGCGGTTCACACTTGCCTGCTTTGCGGAGGCAGGACCCAATCTTCATCATCCTTGCCGCACAGACTCTCCTGCTCTTACTATTCCATTATTACCTCTGTTGTGCTTGCTGTCAGACATATATTATTCGCCCCGCCCCGTACGTGCGAAATAGCCGCCACACCAGGCACCACCATCTCGTTAATTATTACCTGGTATTATAGTCCGAGCTCTCCTCGAGGATGTACGGTATGACGAGGAAGGATTTCCCCTCAACTGGTACTTAACCTTTTTAGCGCTGCGTGTTGTACCTGTACCTAACTTTGACTCTGATTCCGAGAAACTTGTCCTCAAGACGGAAGTGATCGGCGGTCCTACTGACTGTAAAGGAAAATCTACCAGAGAGAGGGGATTATTTTTCAGAGTATCGTACTTCAGGTATTGTATGCGCTGGAAACCGTTTCGTAGCTTCGAAAGCGTGACCCATGGTTCTTACGCCTTTGCACAGCGTACTGATGTAGTACTTACAACATTAGTCCGATTGGTGTGGTCGGCGAGGTGCAATAGAGATACAGAAACACCGTTGGTACTCGTAGGGTTTAACGATTTATTTTTCTCAAGTTGGGGAGACGAAAATCATAGGCGTCGAGACTCCATTGGTCCTGTTGGCACTCTCATGGTCGTACTGCATCCCTCCGACAACAAGCAGCGGCTTCGTGCTCTCAGCAGCAAGCAGCAGCAAGCAGAATATCTCGCGGCGCCTCTCGGTGTGGTGATTTTCCCTACGATTTTGTTATTGTTGCATCGGTTCGATTCCGGTCAGTTAACGCTCTTCTAATGTACCGCGGTTTTGGACGAAAAAAACACTCCGTACCGCTCTGTCTGGCAAGACCGTTTTGTGTTAAATGTTTTTAACTCAAAGCTCCTTACAGTTCCGTCTACTAATAATAAAGCGGTACGAAACTTCAGAAGAAGCCTTACGTAACCTACTACTAAAAATGACTTCGTACTTTTGCAAAACACCTGCTTAACATGCAGAAGGACAAATAGTTGACAGAGACAGTTTTCCTCGAAGATCGTGCTGACGACATGGTAATGCTGATCTGGCTCGTCCCAAATGACGCACTGTGGTCGTCATTGTTGACTACGTACTACTCTTTGTAGTACTCGTAAGTAGCCGCACACGTATGTATGGTGGAAGTACTACAGTAAATGAAGTACTTGTCGTTCCTTCGAACGAAGGCAATGGCAGACAGCTACATTGCCCAGTGATCAATGATGATGCCGTAAAACAGATCGGTTTCATTCAGTGTTTTGGCTTCTTACCCCCTTGAGGGCTATTCACGGATCGGGTCGGGTCGGGTCGGGTAAAAGAGCGACCTGACCCGATCGGTGAGAGCTTGAAAACCTCCTGGCTATTTTAGGAGTCCGGCCACTTTGGACGCGTGAAACGTAGTGCTGTACGTACCAGGTAAGATTTAGTGCCGGGGGCGGTTGGTGAACGTGGCCAAACCGCGGTCTGATACGTATCATATATATGATATCCCCCAAAGAGAGTTGGGTTTGCGCAGAGGTAAAAGGTGTGATCTTTTTTTATAGCGCTCGTTTTATCGCAACGGCATGTAAGGGGGCTATTAATAGATTACGTCGAAGCATTCTACAGTATTTTCGGATGGTTCTCGGCAAGATCTTTCCGAAGTTACCTTACCTTAAAAGGCGTCGTTCTACTGTACAGGCTACAGGCAGTGGCAACCTTAACCCTTTCAGGACCGCAGTTCCGTTCTGGCGGCAAAGTACTTAGAGTAGAACATGACTGATACGGGGGTCCATAGTTAATGGGACCAAATTTTGTTAGTAAAAATACGTGAATATATAGGTTTTTATGTACACCATAGGTCCTATTAACTACGGACCCCCGTAATAGTTTGTCCCCGAAACGAGACTGCACATAATAAGCAGTTTGCCCTGCAATGGTTGTAACCTTCCCGCTCCGGAGAAATCGATGAAGAAAGAAACGATCGTACCCATGGCATGTGCGAACTCAACTCTCTTACGGTACTTACTATAGGTACATTTTTTTATATACCTGGTATATAATATACGTATCATCTTTGGGTTTGGGGCGTCTATAGTCTATACTACTCGTAATACTATTGAATACATCGTAGATCACCACTGTCTTTGCTACGGAGGTGCACGCCTGGTCAGTGTTGTACCTGATACCTCATAATTCTAAGTCACTCCCGGACGGAAGCTTAATACGCTGAAAATTTAGCCGGGAATGTTCTTGGCCGCCGACCCGGGAAGCATGGTGTGCGCTGATTAGTTGTAAGGCGGCTTTTCTTGTGCGACGTACAAGGGTATATATATTTGGATCAACAGGCTTGGAAAAGGAGTAGCATCGCAAGAGGAAAGAGCAGAGGGCCACATCCTCGATGACGTGGCCCTAGCTTGTGATCTAAAAAGAACCGTACCTGAGAGTTGTTGTCGGACTATACATACGTGCGTATAGTATAGACAGACAGACGGGCGGCGCATACGCAACAACAACGGGGTAAAGCGTGAAGAAAGAGGCCAGGCAGGCACGTAGTCTGCTCGTAGATTCTTGTTCGCAGTGTCGAAAAGGAGGGATGGTTGTCCTGACGCGCCCCTACAATGAATACACCAGTCAGTATACTGCTGCTGCTGTAGCACCGCCTAAAATAACAGTATTTTTTATACCTGTAGTATATCATATATTCATTGCAGATTCGCATGTCTATGGTAGGGTAAAGAATCAGGATGAGACACTGGATGTACTGTCGTTGAGTAGAAATAACATTGAATAAGGCAACACACAACACACACGCACATGTCATACATACATGTAGTTTACTATATATGGCGTACCATTAAACATATTTAACACAATGAACACCACCGGCGAGCTTTCTTATTTATAAAAATTAAAAAGCATCATCTCAATCATCAGCTGTAAGATCGGGTGAGATCGAGGATTTCGTCGTGATGAAGAAAATATCTCGATCGCAAGTATACTAGGTACGGGCTATGTATGACCTCATTTTTTACGATAATACAAATCATACTTGGAAGTATGTATATATGTAGATACAATGCGTGTAAATTACTCGGTGTTGTTGTGTCGGGTTTCGCTCATCACGCTGTCATTGCGTCATTACGACGTGCCTTGGGTCCTCGTTTTTGTAAAATTAAAAAACAACAGAACATCAGATATCTGTGATCTGTCAGGTCGAGAATTTCGTCGAGACACCTCGTGTACTGCAAGCTGCACGTGTTATACTTCCATCTCCCGTACTACCTACCTGGTACGCGTTTGAAATGGCCTCATCATGCAGGAAACGCAGGTCCGTATTACTGCTGTAATTAATTCTTTACCTTGTATTTATATTCTTCGTACCTGATATATACCAGGTACTGGTACGAGTATAACATACCTGGTATCTGGTAACTATGTAATATTAATATTAATAATAACTTCGTACGTACGGTGGCATGTAAAACATTAGGAGTATGTGTGTGTTCTTCACATTAAACCGTTCTTCTACTCGTCGACATCCAGCAAGCCCAGTGTCCGTGCTGATTCTTCACCCTAGAAAGATACGAGCTCTGTGGTCACAGACTACGACACAGAGATAACACACCGTAATGCATTAATAGCCTACGCAATACCATGCCTTCGCACTAGGTGCGGCCGACAAAACATACATACATACGCCAGCAACCAAAATACACCATAAAGAAAGAGAAGCAACGAAAAAAATACACTTCGGTAGCTCGTTATACAACAAACAAACGCCGTCTGATTGATCATGATGATCATCAACCTGCCTACCTGGTTGTTGTGAACGCAGTCCACGTTCTTCTTCTTGAACGTTTCAGTGTACACAATTCATATTAGTAATATTACGGGGGACCATAGTTAATAGGACCTATGGTATACATTAAAAAATATATATTTGACTGTTTTTACCAACAATATTTGGTCCTGTTTACTATGGTCCCCCGCAATAGTATGTTATTATGGTCCCCAGTAATAGTATGTTATTATGGTCCCCCGTAATAGTATGTTATTTTGATGACACGGACTGACTTGTTCCCGTATCGCACCAACATACAGATCATACACATCATACACATCATACCAGGCTTGAGGACTGCAGTCATTTCAATTAAGCATTATTAAGTATTACGGGAGGCCATAGCAGTAAATAGGACCAAATATTGTTAGTAAAAATAAGTAATATATAGTTTTTTATGTATACCATACGTCCTATTAACTATGGACTCCCGTAATAGTAACGACTAATAGTAACTAGTTTGTCCCCAAAACGGGACTGCAGTCCTATAAGGCAAGGGTCAACACCAACACCAACACCAACACCAACACCAACACCAACCAGTACGGCGGTGTCTCTATCAAACTAGAGCAGCATAGAGCAGTATAGACTTGCCGTCGTCGCAGGTGCTGGTACTGGTACGTGTACAGCAGTAGTTTTCTTCTGCATTTTCTCCTTTTTGTTGTTCTTCTTCTGCAAGTTCAACACCACCGCCGATTACGGCGGAGTGATCATTCATTGCTGTTCACGACGGAGAGGAGACAGAATATGGCACCCATCGAGTTACGCCGTCGTCGCGTTCGTCGTGGTGTCTTGTCTGTACGTAGTGCCGGTTGAGTAGTGGTCACTCTATAGTGCCGGTTTTGAGTACCGCGGTGCAGTGGTACCGAGTATACCGGCCAGTCCCGGTGGAATCGCTTGGCACAGATGAGATTAACCAATCAGTGCGGCAGTGTGCGGAGGGATTAGCGCCGTTTGGTTGCCGCTATAGTGCCGGTATTGTTGGCTGGCGCATACCGGCTATATACCGGCACTATAGAGGGATTGCTGCTAGTAATATCAATACTACTGCTGTATTTGCGTGTCACGGGCCATAGATTGCCCTAAAACAGCAATGGATCTATGCATAGCCCAAAGGTTTGCGCGTTTTTTGTATCTGGTGCTGTTTATCGTTTTCTGTGAGTTCAACCCGAAAACTTCCTGGTTGCAAGTCCTGATTGATGATGACGGTTAGTTACTGTCGCAATGCTGACTTTGACCACTAATTCGGCCACGACTGCGTATTTAGTTTACGGTAGACTATCCTGCTATGAATTGTAAGTTGTGAAGAGCGAAAGAGTCTCATTATAACATATCATGTGGCGGATCGCGCGCTCATGACATTGACTATACCACGCGTACTCATAACTTACTGCACGATCATACCAACACCAACAAGAAGAAAAGAGAAGTAACACAAAAAAGTCATAATAATTGGGAATTATCATACCATGGAATTCACAATTATAATGCCTGTTTTGGGGGGGGCAACACGCTCCACCTATTACACACGTTAAAGAAAGAAAAAAAAGTGTTTTTGAGCCCTTTTTTACTTTTTTGCTCAATGACACTGAAAATCTCGATAATTTCCCCGCATCGGTTCCATGATCGATCGCGTTTCTGGACCCCAACTGAATGTGTGTCGTTGTATCGTTACCGATATATATACATATATAGCAGTCCACGTCATCATCATCGCTAGTGCTTCAACTTTCGAAACCCGATTAGCCCCGACATTTTGGTGTCTTTACAATCGACGTCATCGACCAGGTAGTCTGGACCCCGATTATTGTGTACATGCAATCACCAGTGAAGTATATGTGCCTCATCGTCACCATCACCACCGCGCTTGCCTCGAAGCCAGACTAATTTGTCTTTTACTGTTGTAGTATTCAAAGTCGTGGCCACATCATCATTGTCATCATCGTCAGCGCGTGCTTGAAGTTGAAGCGGGTCTATCATGTACGTATCCTTAAAGATTAGTCCACGTTATCGGCCGGGCATGTGTGCAGTCGGAAGCCTGATTCTTGTTCTATGTTAAGACATTGAAAGCGTGTCCACACCGTCATCGTTGCGCTTGGTAAAATCCGACTCTTAATACTTGTTGATCGTTAAAGATGTTAGATCTCGTCATGATCACTATTGTAGTGTTGATGGCGCTTGCCTGAAGCCTGAGTCTTATGAATCGTTAAAGAGTAGCCATAAGCTATGATTGAAGTTGAAGCCCGATTGTTCTGTACCCGTCACGTATATATCGCAAATAGTCCACGTCGTCGACCGGGCGCGTGTGCAGTCTGGAGCTCGATTATCGTAATGCATCGTTAATATTAAAAGCGTGTCCACATACATCATATCATCATTTTCGCGCTTGCCTGACAATGATCAAACGTACCGTTACTGATTATGTAGTCGTCATCATCGTCATCGCTCGTGTTTGGAGTTTGAAGGCCGATGGTTGTATCGTTAATAGTAATATTTAGAAGTGTGTTCACGTCATCACGATTTTCATCGTTGTACGTACCCTGAAGCCCGAGCGCTAGAAGATATCGTAAAGTAACATGCTGTAATAGAAAGCTACCGGGTGATCAACATCATCGACCGGGCGTATATGTTGCAAAAATATGTATACATATCAATAAATCGTTAATTATCAACAATATTTTTTTTTGTCGGGGTGGTAACGATCAGCGACCATGATAATGTCACGGTGTCCGAGTGTAGCTGGTAGAGGTAAGGGAAGTGAAGGCAGGAACTGGCTGGCCGCAGGACTAAAAACACTAGTCGTCGTCATACGTACATACATACATACATACATACATACATACATACATTCATACCGTGAGATGACCCGCGCTACAATTGTACATTGGGGACCGTATGCGGTACAAGGCACCCACACACAGTCACATGCTCGGGTTCCTCGCTGTTAATGTTAGATGAGAAGCTCCAACAGCATCCGAGTTCGAGACCCAACTAAGCCTGATACCTAGCGAAGACTAAATGTCAAAAACAGACGCAAGCATCGGATACAACGATATTGGGCATTTTGAGGGTTGCAATGGTTGAGGGGCTCCCGTCACTGAGAAATGTTTGGGCTGGAAAGTGCAGCCCCAATACCTCCTGCCCTAGCACGGGTCGCCTCACCATATTAACCATATTAAGCCGCCGATTTCTCATTGGCTAGCCACCTGGAAAACTTGTACCGGTATAGGTTTGGCCAGAGATGGCAGTTGCCTGTGGTTGATGTTTCCTACCGGTAACAAGCGAAAATCAGAAAAGCATGGTACCTCCCGCATGCTTTCTCAAAAACGGGGGGCAAATAAATTTGAAAAAAAAAAAAACTGGGGGGATGGATAAGTACCATCTCCGGGATGAAAAAGCCTTGCAAAAATCAAGGAAAACTCCCTCCATGAGGTAGCTATTACCGGGGGGTATAGTAAATAGGACCTACGGTACACACAAAAACCTATATATTTATCTATTTTTGCTAACAAAAATTGGCCCTACTTACTATGGTCCCCGGTAAATATTTGGTAGGCAAACAGTTATAGCTGCAGCGATGCCACGTGCTTACTATCCAAAAAAAGACTCGACCTATGTGCAGGAGCGTCCCGCATAAAACTTTGTGCAGGATGCTTGTCTTGTTGGTCAGGCGAGTCTTTCGGTCGCCCTGCGTTTTTTTTTTTGGAAAAAATGCCACCGAAACACGCGGCGAAGCCGCGTCACTGCCCCTGCCGACCTCGAGTCCCCCTAAGGGTTCGGGTTAGGGTTAGGGTCAGGCCTGGGGTTGGGTTGAACTGGGCCGACTTGCGAGGTTGAAAATGACGACACACGTTCTGCACATAGTCTTGTGCAAGACGCTCCTCCTGCACATAGCGGTGGGCCCTCTTATCAACGATCGTGTGGTGCCTGAATCTCTGGATCTCGATCCTCCGGTTATTAAAAAACATGCCGCAACAAAAGTGAGGGCAGCCAGCGCGATATAAAAGGCCGGCGTTATCCGCTGTTTTTGTATACGACGACAGCAACAACCGCAACAACTATTACGGGGGTCCATAGTAAACAGGATCAAATATCGTTGGTAAAAATAGGTAAATTCATAGGTTTATATGTATACCATAGGTCCTGTTAACTATGGACCCCCCGTAATAGTGATAACTTCAGCAGCAGCAGCACTGCCGAATAGGACAAGAAGACTCGGTTCAACTTATTGTTATCCCATATTCTTGCTCGAATCGGTGCTGCAAATGTATATACTTGTATGTATTTCGTGGTATTTGTTTGTGGTGTGTGCGGTGTGCGGGCGACGTATAAACCGCCGGTACGTACGTTCATAAATAATGTCCGGCTTGTCCCCCCCCCTCTTGCGTCTTGACCTTCCTTCGTACTGCCGTGTTACGCCTCCTCCTTTTATTGGTACGAGATGTTAAATATTGTTACTACTACGGGGGTCCATAGTTAACGGGACCAAATTTGTTAGTAAAAACACGTAAATATATACCAAGGTTTTTATGTACACCTTAGGTCCTATTAACTATGGACCCCCGTAATGGTAGGTTTGTGGAACATGACGCTTTTTTCTTGTTTTTTGGTGAAAAGTTAAACGTTCCTCCCACGCTGGCCGCAAACGTAATAAGCTACTTGTTTAGCTTCATCTCGAGAGTTCAAAAGTTGGGTTTTCTTTTTTTTTTGGCCACATTATTTTTGTGAGGTCCCGCACGAACACGTCCCGCACAAAAACTACTTCGGCCGCATTATTTTCAGTAGTACATCATGTACACGTTATTGTTCTAAGTCCCCCTTTTCTCGGGATTTTCGTGTTTTATTTTTGTTCAATCTCTACCTCTCTACTTCTGGGCCCATTACATTATAGCTAGAAAGATTCTAAGCAGAGGGTCAATGCAATTACAAACACCCTTTCGTAAAAAAACAAGTATTTAGTAGGGTGATCGATGTTGAAAATATACTGGTATATAACAACGGCTATGGCATCCTATCGGTTAGTTGACGGCCGACCGTCTTTAACCTTAAACCTTCGCATCGGTCTTCAGAGCTGCCAAGCAAGGTTGATGGTTGATGCTCTCGACAAAATTCAAAACAATATGGCTGGTTGTATGTTCGTTTGAACATACAAATGTACTTCGTGTATGTATACAAGTGCATTTCGTCTCCCCGAATTCGGAAAAAATATACTGGTAAGTCTATAATGGTAAGAATGGTTTTGTATACTCTTAAGTAAACATGGTTTTGTATACCGTTTCGTCTCCCCGAATTCGGAAAATAAAAAAGTATACCAGTTATTCGGCTGGATGAGGTCAATTTACGTATTATGCTCAGAAGCCACAAATACGATACATGCGGGCTTTCCCCCGCTCCTCCTTGCTTGAAAAAAAATATCAGAAAACAAACAGAGCCGTGAGATCGAGAGAGGGCACACGAAAAAAAGAGAAAAATGAGCGATGGCACTCCTTCCCGAGGTCAGAATGAGCAAGAAACGGACTGGTGAGATCTCTGGACGAATTTAAATAATCACATTTTTTTTAGAATTCCGTTTATTTTGTTATAGTATGCCCCCTCCTGTCTTGAGGCTAAAACAAAACAGTGGTGTCTTTTTTTTCGTGACGAATACCCCTAGATCGAAAAACCCCCTGAAAACTCATATTTGCTACTTGTAGATCTGTGTGTGATATTCTTGTTGTAGAGAGACTCAGACAGCAACTCGCGGTATCCCCTGCCAGGTTTGCTTGTTGATGAGGATCTCGTTGTGACGCATGTGTGTTGGTTGATTAGAGACAGAAGAAGGAGAGCTTCATATTCCACAATCAGGCCATGAAGGAGATTGGTCCAACAGGGCTCGGTATAACCCCTGTCTTCCCATCTAAGATACGCCTGCCAAGCAACACTAGTGGTACGTTCACATTAGTTAGCCCGTAGGCAATTGCGGGCCTTCCAAGGCAATATAAATTTATCCCAACCCTGTGGCAGTAAAGAGGTCTTGCCGGGCCAAAATCGGACTCCAACGAATACTTTTGCCGCTCGATCATACACCCTCGTGCATTGCTCTTTACCTATTACATCCTTCGATGGTACTGTGTTGTGTTGTGCTCTGTTCTTGTTTTGGCCTCGACAAATTTACTGCTGGACTCTTTTACCCCCTCGCATCGCTCTTGCGGTACCTCTATCCTCTTGCATCGCTCTTACAGCACCTCTGTCCCATTGCGCACCGTTTTACAGTACCTCTATCCTACACATCCTTCGATGGTGCTATGTTCTGTTTTTTTTTTTTCGTTCTTGTTTTTGACCCCGACCGACACATTCGCCGCTCGACCCTTTCACCCTCTTGCATCGCGCTTACTTCTATCCTCTTGCATCGTTCGTACCTGCCAGGTAGTATATATCATTCGATAGCGCTGCGTTCAACGTATTGTTTGGATCCCGGACACGTCCATTCGCTGCTATCCTCTTGCATCCCTCTTGACCTATTACGCCCTTCGACGCCGTTAAATTATGTTTTGCTGTGTTCTGTTTTTGTTTTTGGGCCCGACCAGGAGGGTTACCTGTGCTGGTGCGGCACGCTTCCCCCCTACTACAAGACGAGGGTTGCGGCGGAGACTTTGCTCAAGGCCACCCGCGCGGGCAACCTCGTCGTCGTTCAGATCGCGAACCAGGGAGACGTGGGCTTTCAGTGCTCTCGTCTCACGGACGCGATCGTGCTGGAAGTGGGGTTGAACGGGGTCATCAGAGCGTGCGGAAAGGAGTGACGAAAGGAAAATTATCGTAATTGTCCTGTGTTGTGTGTGGTCGAACGGAACGTTCTCGTAATTTTCTTGGTGGTGGTGGTCGTGGTGGTGGGGTTGTTAGTTTGCTGCGAGCCGTTGGTAGTCCGTTAGAGTTGAGATGTGTGTGCTGCACCTGTATTGTACCGATACAACCCAGGAAATAAAATGTGTGCTACGTAGATCCATGCAAATTGGACGGCTTCCACCCGGCAGCATGATGAGCTAGATCATACAGATCAAGGGCTATCTTCCCCGAAAGATCTAGATCATGAACTGTGGGGATCAATGATCCCACCCGGCGGCATGGACGGGGTCATACAGATCAGTACTCTTATCTGTGCCTTGAAATAGCTAGACCACCAAGTGGGGATAAACATATATTACCTATCCGATCTGTCCTAGGTTGTACTTCTTTGGGAACCTACCTGCTGGGTACGTACGTAAAAGATGGTGGGCCGCGTTACCGTCGTCGCCGTCGAATAAAAGCTGTCAAAACGTTCAAGTTGTCTGTTCCTGTCTCGTCGACAAGGGGAGAGGTGGGGGCGAGAGGATCTAATGAGGAGGGGGGGGCCAGGGAGGGAGTGGGGGAGGAAGAAGAGAAAGAGCAGCGAGAGGGGGGGAGGGGTAAGGGACATACATACATAAGGAGTGAGGACGGGGGAAGGAGAGGTAACCTGTGCCGTGGCGAAAATGGTTGCCGGCTGGATTTTCGTTCGTTTCGTGTACCCCCCCCCCCCCCCCCCCCCCCCCCCCCCCCCCCCCGAAAATTGCGCTCAAGATTACACAAACGTTCTTGGCGCCGACTTTGACTTAAGCCGGTGTCATCGGATCTAGGTGGGAAATAACAATCGATGTAGGGTCTGTAGGTGCGGAGGGAGTGCTGTCGGGTCTAGCTCGACATCGTCGAAAAGGGCTTAACCCTTTTGAATGCTTCACTGCACAGGAAAAAAAAAGAAAAAGTCCTGACTATAATTCCAAGTAAATTGTACCCAGAAGGGAGGGCGGTACTGAACGGGTTAAAAGTTTAAAAGCGCCCTCGTGTATCATACCTGGAGCATACATACGCCCACACGGCATTAAGCCCCTGTTTAGGTATTTGGAGTGGGTGGAGAGGGAAGGGGGGGGGGGGGGGGGGGGGGGGGGGTACTCGTGTCATGCGTGGCCGTAGTCGTGTCACCATAGACCCTCGCATCCCTGCAGTGTTGAGACGGATCGCGTTGGAATGCGGGGAGCGGGGGGGGGGGGGGAGGCTGGGCTTATTTGGTCCAGTTTCTTCCCGGTGAACGCGTAGTTAAACTAGTATTTATCAAACACGTTGTGATGGCAAAGTGGCAAAGTAAGATGTAGTGTGTATCAAGCACGCTTGAGGGGGTGAGCAATGGTGCATGCGGGTTCGAGCACATTGCGAGGGTATATGATGTAGTGGTGCTCGCTTTGCGTAATCAACGACGGTATATTATAGTGGCCTAAGTAAGTCAGTTTTATTTCAAGTCACGCTTGTTATATATACTAAAGTATTTCGTTTCTTGCATGCCTTATTTATGCGTTAGTTATGGTTAGTGGTTGTCTTCTGTAACCTTTTATTATGGCATCGGTTTTTGTCGTCTTGCAAATTAGGGGAGCCTTGTAGCAGGCTCTTGGGAAGCCCGTCCCTACTGCTGCCACTGCTTAGCAGCGGTCTCTTGCGGATTAGTAGGCCTTTGGTACGGTCAGCTCCTAGACTTTCCGCCACCACCACTGCACCCACGGGGGGGGGGGGGGGGGGGTGGCGAGCGCTGGGATACGCTACCGTAATAAAACGGCTACTGACGCAGGAAGACGGGTAGTGCCGTGGTGCAGGAAGACTGGTTTCGTCGGCTCTCTCGAGTCTCTTTGGCTGCAGGATTAGTTTCGTCTGGCCATTGCATATGGTTGGTTTTATCTTTTGCTTGGTTCCTTTGGGTACAGGGTTAAGGTTTCGCTCGTCTTTGCCTTCGTTCCTTTGAATCCAGGGATGGATGGTTTTGTTTTTTTTTGTCCTTTTTTTTTTCGTCCCTTTCAGCCTCATCCTCATGATCGAGACACTACTACGTATAATAATATATATATTTTTTGGCGCGTTTTTTGTTTTTGTTTTTCCTTTTTCTGGCCTTAGTGCAACCCCGTCGTTGCGATTGCGGGCTCGCGCGATTACTTTCGGGGAGATACATTTTCTATCATGGACGCCACGAGCACAGCATAATAGAGGGCCAGCATCGGTCCACAATCGTTTCGTTTTCTGCAGATGGGCCCGACAGAATGGTTACGTACGAAGAAACGCGTTCAGGCCATACAGTATTACTAGTAGCATCAGCCCTCTAAAACGAACCTGATGCTGGTCCGGGCTAATTTTGTTTTTCGAGGCCCCCGTGACTGCACATTTTTTGTTTTTGGAGGATGGACTGGACATATTAGGTTATACACGGTACATGAAGCACGGAGAAAATTGCGATTGGGCCAGGCCGGGCGTAAAAAAATAGGGGATCGTTTTTTTTTTTTGTGTTTCTTCTGTGTCTCTGTCGTTTTGCTAGTGATGAGGAGGTGGTGGTACCGGCTCGATTCATAACTAAATATGCTATGAACGGAGTCTGGACTTGTTTGACGAGTCAAGGAATCTTTTTTTTACCTTAATATGCTATTTTTAGTGTAGGGGACAGTCAGTCAAGGGGTATCAAGGCGTCTCTTTTGACCTTTTAATTCTAGTTTCAGTATAGGGGGCGGTCAGTCGAGGGGTCACACCACGGTCTCCGATAAAAGGCACAACACTTGCTCATCACCCCGCAAGTGTACCTGCGGAGGTCTGTCTCTCTTCGTCTGCCTTTGCGGACCTGCCTGTCGAGAAAAGAGTCTTGCGTCGCACGCGGTGCAGAGGGTACCCTATATATTACTTTCTAAATTTGGTCGATATTAGGGATTCCTCGTACATTGTTGTCACGTGGTCGGTCGGTCGCATCACGTAAGTTAGTTGTAGAGGTTATTGCCTTGAGGACATGTATGGAGAAAAGGAAAGCGTCCCTTTCTCAACCATGGAACGCCACGTACGTATGCACGTACCAGGTAGTACGTATATCATGTTTAGCGTAGATTCGGGTCACCATTTTTTTTTGTAATTTGCACGTATTCGTGGGTTGTTCCAGGGAGATGTTTTTAGCAGCTACATAGGGTACCAGGTATTGATATACTCTGGGGTACCCGAGTATCAAACCTGTGGGGTATCCGAGTACCAAACCTGTAGGTATTCGCCCGAGTACAAAACCTATGGGATACCCGTTTACCAAAGCTGTGGGATACCCGAGTACTAAGCATGTGAGGTACCCGGGTACCAAACCTGTGGGGGGGCCGACTACCAAACCTGTGGGGTACCCGGGTACCAAACCTGGTTGTTTTGGTCGGTACCCGAGTACCCTCGAGTGTACCCTATGCATACTCGGGTAGGTACCCGGGTGTAACGCCTAGGGTATGTAGATGCCCTTCTAAACACCCCTACCCTTGACTTTTTCTGTAGGCAATAAGCGCTCGTACTCGATTCGGTCAATATCATGGGCGCTAGCCAGCATGACAGAAGAGGCTTGATAGAGATCTGATGCCGATAGGGTCGAGGGCTGGACGCGCAAGGGTGGGGGTGTAGGGGGTGTATTCATGTCATGCATGGCCGCAGTCGTGTGGCCATAGGCCTTCGTATCCCTACAATGCCGGGGCGAAGCACGTCGGGTTCTCGCCGACCCGAAATACATTGATTGCTTGCACCAAGCGTGACGCGAAACCTGAGGTGTTGAGCGAGACGCCTGAAGGGTCGCTATCCATGTTAAGATATTCCCGTAATATTTCCTGAATATACTACGCACTAACCGTCACCAGAACCCTGGGGGTGCTGTTTGTTGTTTCGTTTTTTGCGATTATTGTCGCCGGCGCGTTGGTTATCCTTGACGTTTACTTTTTATGTTCACCACCTGTTGGAGTGTAGAGTGAGGGGGTGATGTAGAAATCTTCTATGATACCGTACTTTTTTGGCGTTTTTTTTTGTGGTTTTATATACGTATTGCATGGCGCGGGTATATCCATATGATATCGTACGCGGCCAAGCAACGTTGATGGCGTGGTGTGCACAAGAGGTTGATAGCTGCTGCCTGGCGCGGTTCTTCTGCGTTGCCGCTGCTTGCTGTTCTAGCGGCTTATGAATTCGGGGGGTAGGTGATGGTTCTCAAGTAGTGTTGATCTGTGTTGATACTGATTTTTTGGTATTTTTCAAGGAAGGCGCCACACGCGCTGCGTGTGTAGTATACGAAAAAAAACATGTTCTATTTTTTTATTATTTCGTTTGCCTTCCGCCAATATGATGTGCAGGGCATTATTCATTCAGAATGAAAAAGCCGACACAATTTGTCGAATACCACCGATCTCATCCTGAGTAATTCTCCTTCCCTGCGTATGCTTTTATTCGTGGAAGAAATAGTCCTCAGTTTGTAGAACTGAGTCTCTGTTTTGGTAAATGCAAATTCTCAGTTTGTAAAACTGAGTCTCAGCTGCGGTAATTGCAATCTTGTCTGTCTGTCTGTCTGTATGTCTGTCCGCAAGGCTTATATTTTCGAACACTTTCCAATGGCCGATATATAAACTCGTTACAGTTGATATTCGTACGACGTTTTCGACCCTTACGGACCTTATATACTGAAACATACCATACCACAAGGCAAATTTAGCCATATAATGCATCCACGACATCGTACCATGGTACCATACCACAAACGTACCATACCATATACTGTGTTTTTCCCGTACTGTACCGTCAACACATACCATACCACATACGGTAGTTTTCCCATATTCCGATATACCATACCACCAATATCCCATATTCCCATATACCATACCACCAACATATTCAATATCCCATATTCCCATATACCATACCAACATATCCCATGTCCCATACCCCCTACCGAGTTGGGGAGACGGCTATACACCAGACCAGGTGCCTGCTACTGCTGGAGTGCCGTCTTGTTGTGCAAGGGTGGCGATGAATACAAGTTGGCTCAGACGCCCATACCGAGTTGGGGAGTCGTCTATACACCAGACCAGGTGCCTGCTACTGTTGTAGTGCTGTCTTGTTGTGCAAGGGTGGCGATGAATACAAGAGTTGGCTCAGACGCCCATACCGAGTTGGGGAGTCGTCTATACACCAGACCAGGTGCCTGCTACTGTTGTAGTGTTGCCTTGTTGTGCAAGGGTGGCGATGAATACAAGAGCAAGAGTTTGCTCAGACGCTTGGGTCCCACGCTCAGTGCAGCGCATTGGCCGCTGATGTGCACGAAATTGATGAAAAACATTAGTTACGAGTACTACTACTGCAGCATCCGTCTCGAATGGCAAAAAAATGGGCTTTTTTTCAGGTTTGGGAGGATATCGTTGGACGCCGCCGGCAAGCTCTTGTCCCCTAGAGCATGCATCCACCTCATTTCTTCGAGCCCGTCATCTATACTAGTTGATCTTTCCCGCCACCGCGCGGGTTTCCCATGGGCTGAGTCTCTGTCGAGATCGAGCGTCAATCGGGTATCGTCGCACCAGCTGAAATAATACTTTTTTGGTGTACTTCGCGTTTCCATTCGCCTACTATAGCAGGTTTTTTAGAGTACAACAGGAGTGGGTTACTTTTTGTGTCACAGCAAAATTATCGATGAGTACTGCTGTACTGCAGAGTGCTGTATCCAAGCAGTATCATAACAGAATGGCAAAAAAAACGCATTGTGTCTATCAGTACATCAGTACAACAAACGTCTCGAATGGCAAAAAAATGGCTTTTTTTCAGTTTTGGGAGGATACCGTCGGACGCCGCCGGCAAGCTCTTGCCCCCTAGAGCATGCGTCCACCTCATTTCTTCGAGCCCGTCATCTATACTAGTTGATCTTGCCCGCCACCGCGCGGGTTGTCCGTGGGCTGAGTCTCTGTCGAGATCGAGCGTCTGTCGTGTATCGTAGCACGAGCTGAAATAATATTTTTTTGGTGTACTTCGCGTTTCCATTCGCATATTTACAGTACAACAACAGGAGTGGGTTACTTTCGTGCCACAGCAAAATTATCGATGAGTACTACTGCTGTGTCTCGAATGGCAAAAACATTGCATACTATCGCAGGTCTTTCGTCTTTTACAGCAGCGAAAGGCAAAAAAATGTTTTTTTTTTTTCAGGTTTGGGGGGATACCGTAGGACGCCGCCGGCAGCAGTGGATTGCTTTCTACTTGTCGCCTTTATTTGTTTGCGATCGTCATCGTATGCTTCCGTACTCGCATATAATACAATGAATAACCCGCCAGTTGAAAATACATGTCAATCTGTCGAATGTGTAGCAACCCACAAAATGTTTTTCATTGGCCAACAAAGCGTCGTCACTCGCATACTATATAGCAGCAGCAGTTTTAATCATCACTTTTACTTTCCAGCCCACTCGTAGGAGGTTTTACCCTCGACGACCTTCTGGACAAGCCGTGGTCACAGGTGTCGTCCCTTCTCCCCCCCGGTACGTGCCTTTAGTTTTTTTTATCGCGCATAGGGTTCAGCATTCCCACTGCTCGTCGACGATTTTCATCGAATGTACAGCTAACTCACGCTCTCGCGCTTTCCGCTAATCAATTTTATGCAAGAAAAAGTCCCTATGAGCATGCACTCGGTGAGACTCGAACTCACGAAATTGATCTTGATAGGCTCGCGGACCACCTACCAAGCCACCGGGGACGCCGGCTTACAATACAGTAGAGCCTGAAAACTACTCCTAAAAATTTGCATACGAATTATCGTAGGTCTTTTACAACAACAACAGCAGTTAGTTGATTACTTTCTACGTTTCGCCTTTATTTGTATTTTGCGATCCTCGTCGTATGTTTCGGCACTCGCAAAAAGAATGACCCAAAATTGCATACTATCGTAGGTCTTTTACAACAACAGCAGTTAGTTAATTACTTTCTACTTTTCGCCTTTGTTTGTATTTTGCGATCCTCATCGTATGTTTCGGTACTCGCAATAATAATAACCCAAGAGAGCGTCGTCAGCTTTCTGACTGATTGTTGGAGATCTCCTGCCCGTTCAGGTTTCGTTTTTCATTGGCCAACAGTCTTCTTGTATTTAGCCCTGCAACCCCAATTACACCTCAATGATATCGATCTCATTGCTGCTGTGGTACTGGTGCGGGTGCTCGTTCCCTCTTCGTGTGCTGCTGCTGGATATATGTCCCCGCAGGAGTGGGTTACTTTTTGCGCCACAGCAAAATTATCTACGAGTACTACTGTGTCTCGAATGGCAAAAACATTGCATACTATCCGGGGTCTTTTGTCTTTTACAGCAGCGAAAAAGGCAAAAAATGGGCTTTTTTTCAGGTTTGGGGGGATACCGTAGGACGCCGCCGGCAGCAGTGGATTACTTTCTACTTTTCGCCTTTATTTGTTTGCGATCGTCATCGTATGTTTCCGTACTCATCGTATGTTTCCGTGCTCGCATATAATACAATGAATATAACCCGCCAGTTGAAAAAACATGTCAATCTGTCGAATGTGTAACAACCCACAAAATGTTTTCCATTGGCCAACAAAGCGTCGTCACTCGCATAGCAGCAGTAGAGCCTGAAAACTACTATTTAATACTAAAAAATTGCATATGAACTATCGTAGGTCTTTTACAACAACAACAGAAGTTAGTTGATTACTTTCTACTTTTCGCCTTTATTTGTATTTTGCGATCCTCGTCGTATGTTTCGGTACTCGCAAAAAGAATAACCCAAATTGCATACTATCGTAGGTCTTTTACAACAGCAGTTAGTTGATTACTTTCTACTTTTCGCCTTTATTTGTATTTTGCGATCCTCATCGTATGTTTCGGTACTCGCAAAAATAATAACCCAAGAGAGCGTCGTCAGCTTTCTGACTGATTTTTGGATATCTCTCCCCGTTCAGGTTTCGTTTTTCATTGGCCAACAGTCTTGTATTTATTAAGCCCTGCAACCCCCATTACACCTCAATGATATCGATGCCATTGCTGTGGTACTGGTGCGGGTGCTCGTTCCGTCTTCGTGTGCTGCTGCTGGATATATGTCCCCGCCGAGTACTATAACAAGTGGTACCGTTTGTCAACAAGTAGACGCTCTGCCTGCGCCAAACACAGCACTCTGGGGTTCCGTCCGTGCTGGTCCCGACTGGCCTCTCCCGTCACTCGCGACAACTCCCCCTGCGACTTCACAAATTTAAACAAGAGACAAGCAAACTGAGAACAGCGCTCGAATGCATTTCATCGAGGGCAATAACAATACGTAACAGGTAACAGGTATGTACATGACAACAAAAGCAAGCTATGACTCACAACAACAATACAGCAGCAGTGAGAATATCCACCACCGTTGTCTTCCAGCTTATTGAGCGGGGTACTCAATAATTCCCCCAGATGACTGAAATACCAAGCACTGCGAACCTCGCACAGATCATCGAGTGATACATACTTGATGGTCTGAACATTTCAGGGCAGATAGTAGATAGATAGATCCCTGATCTGTATGATCTGTAGGATCTTCAGCTCATGTTGCCGGGTGGGAGCCGTATAATCTGCACGAGTTAGTATAATAGTGCAGGTTTCATGAGTTGGATATGTACTGCACAGATCTTACGCAGCATTTAATTAAGGCAGGATATGTACTATACAGATCCTACACAACATTCCGTTCAGGCAGGTTAGGATCTTGCTTATCTACAGATTGTCTCGATCAGGATCTGTTCAGGGTGTGAAATACTGTGAAGGATCTACCCTCTCGGGAACGCAGGGTTGTGCTGGGTAGTTATTACTCGTTCCATCATTGCCACAGTTGATTCCATGCTGTTTTAATTTGTTTACGTCGTGGAATCGATATCTATTACACTTGCATACTCTAGGTTCAATTTTGACTAGAATAGTGTGAGGGAAATACAACTATTATAAAACAAAAGCAAAAATATTCTCGATGATCGTTCTCATCGAAAAAGCCGTTCTCGCGTATTCTCAAGTAAAGAAAACCGGCTGCTAATGCTTCAACAAATGGCGTCGTCGCAGGACATAGGTTTTGGTAGTTATTTGAGACCGAACCTGCCCACGCCCCCCAGTGAGAGCGTTCCGCTGGACGCTTTGCAGCACGACAGCCGAGTCACCGGCGGCCCTGCGGTTTCCCAGGTCTCAGTTGTGTACGGATTCACTCCTCGCAGCTGCGGCAGCTACACCAGTCTTGCCCTTTCGCTTTCCCTGCTCGAGCGCTTGACTCCGGACCAGCACGCTTCGCTGCTGTGAGCCTGGGGGTGCCTACCCTCGCACCTTGGAGTGGTTGGGTCCGTTGCTCGTGATTTGCGATGTCTGCAAAGACGATTTTGGAGCTGCGCTTGAATCGGAGCATCCGGACGGCTAAGTGCGGCCCATTCCGCATATCGGTCGCGGTACGCTCTCGATCCTGAGAGCAAGTAGACTCTGTTCGACGTGGAAGCTAGCGGCATTGTTTCGGCCATCAAACGCCTTCTAGACCACTTTTGGAACACAAAGTTCCGCCTATTTTCGGATAACAAGGCGCTCGTGAGCATCGGCAACGTGGGAGACCACAACTCTAGCGATGGCTCGAGACTTTCACGACGTTCGATTACAGACGCCTAGCAGAGACAACGCCAACGGAAACACCGATTTTCTGTCCCTGTTGCCAGAACCCGCCACGGAACACGACCGCTGTGGGTTTAGCAGCTTCACCCCCGTAGATGATGTTCGCTATCTTCTTCCTCCGGGCCTGCTGGCTTCGCACTCGTTCTTCACCGACCCCTTGCCTGGTGTCGGCGTGGAGGGGCTGGTGCCCTGCTTCGATAAGGCTATTTCGGTGGTGTTTTTTACATTTTTTTCCCGCACACGGGCCACATGTAAGGACTGACTACCTTGCATCTTCTCAGAGGACATTCGTCTCTCGTCTATCTGTCACACTCACCACTTTCGATTGCTGTCCCGGCCGCGGGGCAATTTTTTCCTGCCGGCGAAACCGCTTTCGCTTCGGCTTTTGCCGCGGCCTTGGGTGGCGGCGCGGGCTCTGCAGACCCCCCGCTGCTGTGACGGCCGTCGCCCATCTTGCTCTTCACCCGACGAGAAACTGCACCGAACGCCGATTCCGCCGGGATCACTGATCCGGCGCGTCCGCTCTTTGGTCGCCTGGCGACCCGGCACCTCCGACTGTCTTGGCGCATTCGGGCCGCATCTTCAGTCAGACGCGTCCACGACCAGCCGCTGTCACTTGGCTCTCTGCTGCTGTTGACTATGGTTTCGGGCCCGGCGGGGTCCCTCGACCATCCGCCCGGCGGGCTCACACTCCGCCGCGAGTTCCACGCCCGCAAGCACCCCCGGCCGTCGTTTCGTCGCCTGCTCCTGCCGCCTCACCTGTCCCGACGGCACCCCTTCTGCTCGGCCGCGATCGTGCTGAGCCTGTGAGAAGTCCTATTTTAAAATTTCTACCTCCGCCTGGTGTCCCGTCCGCCACAGTGGTCGACTTGGATGCCCTCGGCGCTGCTGCTGAATTACTGTTCGGGGATTCCGGCGCGCGTTCTTCTCACACCGACCGGGTGCGGGAGCAACAGGCCGAGCCCGTGTGCCAAGCCACAGCTAACTATAGTGTATGCATCACCCTTAACCGCCGGCCCTGTCAGCAGACGTTATGTCGTACTTTCCTTTGCACCGGGAGTCCCTCCTTCTCGAAGATTGAGGGACTTGCTGTAGGCTGAGAGCACACCACCGACGACGGCGTCCTCCTGCTTCTCCGTCAACTGCTGCCCTCCCCCTCCCCGGATTACAGAAACAAATAGAGAAGGCGCTAGAATACACTAGGAAAGAGGGTGACGGCGAACGTCAAGAGGTGCGCAGTATTTGTTTGTAGCAAAGATAAGGTGAACCCAGTAAATTTCAATTGGAAGTGGGGAGAGGATAAATTGCGATTCGTAGACCAGTATACGTACCTTGGCGTAGAGATCTTAAACGACTGCTATTATGATACACATATATGAAAAGTAATGGGAAAGGGTAAAGCAGACGTAGGCAACGATCCTAACAGATTCGCACCTTGACTCTAAGATTAAGAGATGTACGTTGATGAATGTGATAGTACCAAAGCTAGAATATGCAGGAGAAGTATGGGAAAGGAACGCGAAACTCGTAAAACAGTTGGAAACAGTACAAATGACAGCAGCTAAAAAAATCCTAAGATGCTCAAGTACGACTAGTAATACAGTATTAAGAGCAGAACTGGGAATGCGCCCACTCAAGACAAATAGAGACATGAAAAAGTTGAACTGGCAATATAAAGTAAGGAACATGCCAAAAAAGAGGTTGCCGGACATAGTTGATAGAGCTGTATGGGAGAAAGTAACAAAAGGGCGAGCTGGAATAAGGTGGGACGGCGTAGTTGAGGAAGTATGGAAGGATCTAGGGGGAAACCAAGTAGAGATGATGTCCGCCGGGAAGTTTGGGAGGTACGAGGCAGAAGTAGAAGAAATGATAGAAAGAAGGGAAAGGCTAGCGCTAAGAAACAAGGTGGAATCGGAAAAACACTACCGTAGCCCGCGTTGGACGACCTAGACTTTCCGGCCTTCACACCGCGCGGGGTGCAGGTATCAACCGTCCAACGGCACAACACCTGAGCATTTGGGGGTACGCGATCGTTACGATCGCGTCCCGCGGGCTCCCACAAAAGTGGCGCGGACCTCCATGTGGCGCGCGCTCGCTTGGAGGCGCTCGGACGAGCCTTCAGCCCGGGGGATACGATCCTCAACGACCACGTTATGGAGCACTCTGCGGCCGCCGATCGCCCGACAAACTAGGCCAGGCTGGCGGCTCTGGTCACCAAAGACCTGGCGTCCTTCACGCTCGACCTGCGCGGTGTCCCCGACTGCTGCAGCCACGCTTGGGCCTACCCCCCGCCGGCGGAATCCCTTTCTTGCCATTCCGAGGCCGCACTGGCCCCGCCTTTCCGGCAGCGTCGCCCTCGGCGGCTTGTCAACGCCGAAGTCCAGCAACCTCGCCTTTTCTACACCCCGGCAGCCGGGGCCGGGGGTGGTGAATGCCGGCAGGGGGGGAAGACCGGCAGCTGCCGCTTCGGTGACACCTGCGTGTTCTCCCACGTCGGTCCCACTCGCAAGACGAGCAGCGGCAATAAGCGCAAGGCGGCTACCGGCGGGGGGGGTCGGCCGATAGCGGCGTCGCAGCCAGCGGCGCTGTATCCGGGGAACCCTGACCAGGGCCAAGGACAAGGGCAGGCGGGGGCTGGGGGGTGGCGGTGCAAGTAACGGGAGCAGCGGCGGCGGCAGTGGCAGCGGCAGTGGCAGCGGCAGCGGGGCGTCGAGTGGGGGGTGTACTCGATAGGAGAGATGTGCTCGATCTCATGCATGGCCGTAGTCGTATGACCATAGACCCTCGCATCCCTACAATGCCGGGACGGAGCATGTCGGGTTTTCACCGACCAGGCAGACATTGCTTGCACCAAGCGCGAAGCGCCGTGAGCTGTCCGGCGAGTCGCATGAAGGGTGAGCTGCATCCTGCTAAGGACCGCTTGTGAGGCGGACTTGCATATGGATGACAGCTTCAATGAGTTAGTTTAATTTCCGGTGTGGTCAGTTCCAGAGACAGCAATGGGAGTACTATGTAACTGCCTCTTGGGTGCCGTACCTTGAACACTACGTGAAACGATCAATTCCCTTGTGCAGAGTAAAGGTTCTTTACTTCGCACAAATGATCTAACTAGACGACCAGCTGTGGGCGACCGCCAAAAAAAAAAACAAAAAAAAAACGGTACCCTGGATGTCTAGCTCACGTAGTGAGCGGCATGTTTTACAGTGTCGTTGCCAACCGACGCCAACCCAACCCATATATAATAGAGGGAGAGGGGGTGGGGGGCTTCACTCGGTCGGCGGCTGCCAAGGCTGACGAATACGGGGACGGGCCTCGCCCCTCAGTGGGCGCGAAGCCGATCGTAGGGCGCATGGAAACAGCAGCGCGAGTTGAACAGCTTGTACGTCCGGGGTCGGCATCCGCTGGGAGCCCAGGTCTTGGGGCCAGCGGGTGCCGCGCTATGCTCAGTAGAGCTGGTAGCCAGCTCATCCGCCAGTCGGTTGCGCCGTCATCTCACCGAGCTTACACGTCAGGTTTCCGGTATCGAATGGTTTTTTTTTTTTTTCGGGGATTAATGAGGGTGGCTGCGTATGTCGACACGCCAACCTCCACTACGGATAAGATTCAGGCGTTGCTTAAGTCCGTAGCATGGTGTGCGTTGGAGGGCAACCAAGCCGGTACTGTCGCCTGTATACTATCAGCCGTGTTCCACCGAGTAAACATACAAGTGGAGTTTCCCATGTCGTCGCCGCTTGTTAAACGTGCATTGCAAGGGGGGCACGGTCGCACATTGCCGCCGGTACCTCATACAAAGAATCCGTCGCCCTATCTCGTGGGACACGTTGTTGGGAGGACAGGGCCGGTCCGTGTCGTGGGGCCCGGGTGGTCGAGTTCTTTGGCTGTCGTTGGCATTGGACTATTTATTTATTTTTTCATGGCGAAGTCTGACGAAATAGTCGCTTATTCGACCGGAGTTGTACACCCCGTGCATTGCTTGGCGAGGGATGACGTAGCGTTATTCGCGGGGGAGCGGCGGTTGACCTCGTTGCAGTGGCATCAGGCCACCAGCATCAAGGTCCTGTTTCCGGGCCATAAAGGGTCCAGGGTCAGCAAAGATCGGGTATCGTGCGCACACGCGACGACGCCTTCGGGGCGAGTTCCGGGGTAGGAGCAGGCGGCGGTGCCGTCGCTCTCATGGTGGAGTTGTTGTCGGGATATCCGACGCTGCCAGAAAGCGCCCTCCTGTCGTCGTACGGTGAAGAGGTCAAAGTTGGGAGGTACACGCAGGCCCTCGGGGCATTTCGCGTAGTGGTAGCGGAAGCAAGAGACGCTGCCAGCGAAGACGGCCTCCACTCATTGCGTATTGCGCAACCAACACGCTGGCGGCCAGGGGGAAGTGCCGTAGAGGGCGATCTTAGAGAAGGTAGATAGAAGTCTTGAAAGTTTCCTAGACGCACATTCGCAATAACCTAGAGGACGCGGGTATTGTGTCTCGTAAACTATCAGAGACGGGAACTTAGGGCAGAGGCAGCCAGGCCAGGGCACTGTTTGGGGCCTAGCACCGTAGTATCGACGCGACCTCCATATTGGGGTATGTCAATGGTTTACTACCATTGGGGGTCTCGGTCGTCCGAGACTGCGTTTGGTAGAGCCCCGGCCAGTCGGCTGGGGGGGGGGGGGAACTCCCGGGTACTGGCAGTACGATAGGCAACGAGAGTCAGCGGCCGGTGTCGCGGTTCCCGTACCACGCCAGTGGATCCCCCCCCCGGACGTCGCAGAGAATAATAATAACATGACAATTCGAAGGATATACAGCAAAGCGTAGCATCTGTGAGTTCACGTGAGATGCGTGTTTTGTTCACAACCGACGGAATTAATTATTTATAGTCATGGGCTCCACCGATGGAAACTTAATGGCTTAATTTGTTCAGAGGCAGAGAGAAGAGAAAGAACAACCCTACTCGCCCCGTGCCCCCTCCTAGCTTCTCGTGGTAGGGCACGAGTAGAGCACGGCACTGCTCGCTGCCGATTGATAGGCCTAGAGGCTAGGCCTACTGTTGTGGTTTCTCCCGCCCACCCGCCCCTTTCTTCTTTCGAAGGTGGGTGGTACGGAACGGTCACATGGTGCTGGCCACACCGTATTATAGTTTTATTATTATGTGCGATTAACTGGTTGCGATTTGGGGCTCTCACTAGGAGAGTGGGGTATGTCAATGGTTTACTACCATTGGGAGTCTCGGTCGTCCGAGACTGCGTTTGTTAGGGCCCCGGCCAGTCGGCTGGGGGGGGGGACTCCCGGGTACTGGCAGTACGATAGGCAACGAGAGTCAGCGGCCGGTGTCGCGGCTCTCGTACCACGCCAGTGGATTCCCCCCCCCGACGTCGTAGAGAATAATAATAACATGACAATTCTAAGGATATACAACAAATCCTAAGATGCTCAAGTACGACTAGCAATACAGTATTAAAAGAGCAGAACTGGGAATGCACCCACTCAAGACAAATAGAGACATGGGAAAGTTGAAAAGGCAATATAAAGCAAGGAACATGCCAAAAAAGAGGTTGCTAGCCATGGTTGATAGAGCTGTATGGGAGAAAGTAACAAAAGGCGAGCTGGAATAAGGTGGGATGGATTAGTTGAGAAAGTATGGAAGGATATAGGGGGAAACCAAGAAGAGATCATGTCCGCCGGGAAGTTTGGGAGGTACAAGACAGAAGTGGAAGAGAGGATAGAAAGAAGGGAAAGGCTAGCGCTAAGAAACAAGGTGGAATCGCAAAAACACTTAGAGATGTATGGGGGATTGAGGGAAGGAATAGGAATGAAAAGGTATTTGCATGGTCCAATGGACTTCGCGAAAACGCTGAAACTGCGCTTTCGTGTAGGGGACCTGGACCTGCCAGAAAGAAGAAAGAGGTATACCAGTAGCCGGGGGGAGGAAGTAGATGCACAGATGTGCCCGTGTGGCAAAGCACTAGAGGGTAGAACTCACATAGTAGGAGAATGTGAAATATACAAGGAGGAACGGGATGTGTTAGAAGAGGAGATGGGGGAAATAGACGAATGTGACATGGAGGAGTTTGATAAACTGAATTGCAGCGAGAAAACGATCGCTATCCTAGGAGATAGATGATGGCCACAGGCGGCCAAACAGGATGGGGATAAGATCAGCAAAAAAAATCTATGTAATATATGGAAACAACGTAATGAGCGCCCAATTGTTGGAGGTGTCTCTATTAGGAGTAGGAACGGTGCTCCGTCTCGAAAGGGATACGTGGTCAATGGTCAAATGACTAAGGCAAGCAACAAATGAGTACCCCCCCCCCCCCCCCCCCCCCCCCCTCCCCTCGCCTACCTCGCAGCGCCCGGTAGGGCACGCGGCTTGGTACCACCAGCACCAGCAAAAAACAACTTTCTGTACGGCTGGAATCGAATTGGCGCTGTACAAAAGGAACTTTTTTTCGAGTAACGGCGAGCGTTTCTGGAACCCGACTATGGCTTCGTACTGCACGCCGACTGGCTTTGCCGTTACAGCGCCACGGTGCTTCCCAACGGGCGAACGACGAGCCTGTTCGCGTACGTGTCACTGCTGATGCGCCCCTTGGGTCATGCGGGCTTGCCATTCGACGGCTTCTTCTTGATACTTCGGCACCACGCGCACCTTGCGCATGCTCGAACGCTCCTACTGGTGGGTTGGTGTGAACGTCTGCACCAGGTGGTAGCTTCGCAACTGCCTCAAGTTTGCCGTCCGCGTCGATCACTTCGCTCTCCCCTTCCGGTCACGCCTCGAGGTAACACGTGCCTACATTTTTCTCTTTCATTGGTCGTTTCAGTCGCCGGGCCGACACGTTGTGCAGCCACTGCAGCCGAAATCACTGCCGAGGGCACGGCTAACTATATCATCAACCGAAATACTCTCGTCTGGGCATCCTCGCGCAGCATACTCTCGGACAACTGCCTCCAGTTTTGCTCGTAGTTTTCGCACGCCGTCTACAAGCTGCTGCTTAGGGTTCGACGAAAAATTGCTACCAGGACCGCCAAACCAACCATCTATACAGCCGGATGCGAATTGGCGCTGCACAACGAGAACTTTCTCGCAGTAGCGGCGAACGTTTGCTGGCGCCCGGCTATGGCTGCGTACCGCACGCCGATGGGCCTCGCCGCTTCAGGGCCACGGTGCTTCCGAATAGGACTCAGTTTCGGTATAAGGGCGACGAAGATATGTGGTGGCTTGGGAAAATCAGCGCGAGTACGACTACGGAGAGAGCATATTTATTTGGTTCGATTTTTGGATGACTCGGGACCGATCAAGCTTCCTCTTTTCTCCGGCGCGCTGCACGAAATCAACGGGAGCTGTACGACGTTCTTGGTGTCTGCAAGTACACTCAACTAGCGCGTTTGCACGGGGAGTCCAGCGTAATGTAGATGAATCTCGATGCGCAGCAGTGGATGGCTGGTTGTCGCATCGCCGCTGCGCTCGATAGTTTTCCTCCTTTCCGGTTTTTGGCGGTCGGGGTTTATCCTGGAGGTTTTCCGTTGCCGTTTCTGAGTTTTTATGCCGGATTTGGCGTGGTTCTTGCGTAATTCGTCCTGCCTACCCCCCCCTCGCTCAGTGCTGGGGCTGGTCTGGATAATCGGGTCACTCGTTTGTGGAGCAGGACACGTATTGTGAGTTTTGGGGCAGGATTTGAGATGGTTCTTGCGTATCTCGTCCTGCCTACTCCCCCCTTCTCAGGTTGGTCCGGATAATCGGACAAGTCATCTGCGGCCCACGACAGTCGGTTTTTCATGTTATTTTATTTTTCGTCCTGCCTACCCCCTCTGCGCAAGGAGCCGGGGGCGATTGGGGTAAACTGGCTACTGCTACTGTGGCGGAGGACTGGATGACCTTTCGTATGTCACCCTTTCGCGTTGCCGCCAACCCATTCTCGCCCCACCTCCCCCCCCCCCTGCTGGTGGTATGGCGATGGCTTTCTTTCACATATTTTATTCCCTGACCCTTGCGGATAGGCCTCCTTTCTTCCCCTTTTTTCTTGGCGTTCCTTGTCGGCTCCGTAGCCTTGCCGTTCAGAGGTGTAGGAGTGGGTTTTGAGGAGCCGAATCTTCGACTCATGTTCTAGTTCGCAGAATCGGGGTTTCCATGACTTTCCCATAAATCTGCTTATACGGCTCATCAGAGTGGGCTAGTGTTATGGTCTTGCCTTGAGTGACCTGGAACGGCAGCGGTATTTACCTGGTGCAGGTATTGAGACAAAATCTGTGTTCAATAGAAGGCGTACCTTCTGTGCGAAATTAGGGGGGGGTTTCACGGCGAGGCAAACGAGCCATGAACCTTGCACTCTGCCATTGTGACCGGAATGGAATAAAGTTATTCTTGTTCTACCTCTGAAAAATCAACACACATGGGTAACGATGACAGCGTGCTCAATAGGCTAACCTGACAAAGGATACTCTGTGTCCCATCATGCATCATCACACATGCGCTCAACTATGGTTCCCGTCTCAGGAGGTACATGAGATATCTACTGCACAGTGCCTGGTAGTGCGTAGTGCTGGACACCGTATCGGAAATTAAAAAAATCGGAAATCGAATCGGTTATCAAATACCAGGTAGGCTTTAAAAGTATATCGATATCCGATGAAAAAGTGCCTCTATCCTAGCAGGGAGGGGGTGTCACTCTATTTTCCCCTGCCCCCCCTGTCAAGAATGTCCTATATAGGTGAATAATTCGACGTGACGTGTCATCATAAAATACTCCTCGGCTTTTCTTTATTTTCCGCCTCCCATACCGTTTATCGTATCGGCATCGGGGTTTTCGGCGATTCGATCCGACCCGATAAATATCGGATTTTTTTCAGTCGAATACCAGTATTTAAGGCCGGTATCTGATGGGAATCGGTTGTCGCTCCGATAACATTACTAACAATAATTGTATCCAACACTAACCTGTACCTAAGCGTGAAGTTTCTCGATATAGATCCACGTTCGAGGGAGTTCCCATCTGTGCCGAAAAGTGATGTTACACGCTTGCGCACGTCGGACGGACAGATCACGATCTATCTGTACGATCTATTTGTAGATCATCTAGATCCTAACCTACTGATATGATATGCTGTACAGGATCTGAACAACACAGGTCCAACCTAGTCCTATTACGGAGGGGCATGGTAAATAGGACCTACGGTACACACAAAAACCTATGTATTTGCCTATTTTTACTAACAATATTTGGTCCTATTAACTATGGTCCCCCGTAATAGATCAAGCAGATTATACTCCTCCCACCCGACAACACGATGGGCTACGAGATCATACAAGACAGGAACAAAAATGATCTGCTCTGAAATACCTAGATCAATCACCGTGGGGTGGGAATCAATGATCTGCCCGTTGGCAAACGCTTTGAAACGGTAAAATATATATGCCGTGGGTCTTATGACAACACGCAGGCACGGACATGGATGTGGGTGTTTGATTCGAAGGCCGCAGCGCGTGCCAGGGTTGAGAGTGGGGCAAAGGCGGCGCTTCCGTTAGCGGGGGTATGCGATATGGTGCGTGCGTGAGTGCGTGCGCGGTGACCCGGTACGATAGCGAGAGCGAAGGAAAACTTTCCACGCTTCCGAAAGAACGTCGGTCCCCACGTCGTGATCTAAATGTTTCAAGGTAAATCGACTTGCTGTCTTGTATGGTCTGTAGCTAATGTTGCTGGGTGGGACTGGGCGGGACTGGGTGGGACCCGATCTATCACATGTTTCCTGGGTTTGGATCTGCCCTATAAGGCAGATCCTGCTTAACCTCTCACAAGGGCAGGTGAGGAACTAGATAATCTACTGTAGACAGATCAGATAGATCATGATCTGACCGAGGTGTGAAAACTTCGGAAGGGTTCGCCGGGGGGGGGGTGATCACCCAAAAATCATTCTGGAAAAAATGTTTCACAAAGTACTTACGGGAATATGCTTGAGTAATCTAATCGTATACACGTAGAATTTTATCATCATGATGAATGGCCGTATTGGAATTTTGCTGGAGAAACGCGAGTCGATTTCTTTACCTGAGAGGGAAAATCAAGGAGTAAATAAACTCGTACGAAAATTACATCAGCTCATGTCAACGATTTGAGGTCGCCTAATCGGTGGTTCCAGGCCCCGTGGTGGAGCCCTCACTTTCGTTTCATTGTTACCAGGGCTTTTCGCGGGTCACAGGTTGTTGAAAATGTCACGGGTCGGGTCGGGTCGGGTCGGGTCAGGAAGTGTTCAAAATCGCACGGGTCGGGTCGTGTCAAAAGGTTTTCAAATCTCGCGGGTCGGGCCAGGTGGACTCAAGAGTATTTCAAATCTCACGGGTTGGGTAGGATCGGGTCAAGAAGTTTTTAAATGTCACGGGTCGGGTCAGGTCAGGTCAAGAGGTGATGAAAAGCTCACCGGGCGGGTCAGGTCATGATCCACGAGAAACGGGTCACTCGCGGGTCGGGCCAGCATGACCCTCGAGTCGTTTTCTGCTGATCCGCGGGTCGGACCCGCGCATCCGGCTCGCGGATCCGACACTTGAAACACTTCCCGCTCTCTTACACAAAAGTTTGTCTCGTACCAATACTCAATCAAATATTATTTTGATACCATATTCAAACTTTGAAACACCGCCAAATCTATATACGTATGCCCGCACCCATCTACACCCACTACAGCCACGCCATATAACGTCGCGGGGCACAAAAATTAATATTAAGTCGTTTGTAGAGTGTCGACCCACAGACCGGATCCGCAGGTCGAACCTGCGGGTCAGGATAAATGGTCTCGCGGGTCAAGTGACCAGCATGAAACCCGTGTCTCACGGGTCAATCGGAAGGTGGCGGGTCGGGTCAGGTCGGGTGAGGAGGTGTTGAAATCTCGCGGGTCGGGTCGGGTCGGGTCGGGTCGACCGACCCGACCCGACCCGACCCGTGAGGTTTGACCTGACCCGCGAAAAGCCCTGACTACGCCCCAGTTCACAGGTATTGCATTGATGATACTGGTTTTACACCGTGCATATATCAACATAACGACCATAATTCCACCGTGAAAAACTCTGCAGTTATTGCAAAAACACCTACCAGGTATATAATATGATACGTGCTTGGGTAGGAGTTACGTTGCTTTAGCTGAATTTAGAAAAAAAATAGTACACTGGGGAACAATCACGTCGACACCGTGACTTGGTGCTGCATTATAGTGAGCATCAACAGGGGTCGGGTCAAAACTCGCGGGTCGGGCCGGATGACGTCACCTAACCCGACCCGATCCGACCCGATTCGTGAGCCTTTGAGGACTCCCTGACTCGACCCGCGCGTCGGGCCATGACCCGTGAACAGCCCTGATAACTTTTTTTTTTTTTTTTCACCATCCTTCTCCATCCCGCATCCTCCTCTTGCTCCGCCTTCTCACATCCCACAAACTACTGTACCTACCATAATTTACACGACGATATTACTATCGAACCGCTACCGGAATACATTGCGCCCTGCTGATGGAGTCGCCCGCTACCCTGTTCGAATGTGGAGTCCGAAGTCTGTGGTCGTCAGGGGACGTACATCCCCGGGTTTCCTATGAATAGGTGGGTATGGATCTTGCGGCCCTGAGCTGAGGGTGGTCCTCCACCTAGACCATACGTCCACAAATAGTTGCAGTACGTCCACAAGTACTTCATGTGCAGTCAAGTAAATCCACTACACACATAATTCCGACATCCCTTACCGCTTGCGAGCTCTTTTACTCTGTTATACCTCCAACTCTCCAGAAAAGGTATAAATCAAATCACCGTATCGGCTGTACTTGTAGCGGAAGTCACCTTTAACATATAGCCCGGTCTCTCAGCCCTTACGCTACAGCTGCAAAAAATGAGCCCACACAAATTTCAGGTAGCTTCCCCCCAAAAAAAACGCGAGTGGGGACAATTCCAAAGAGGGTCTATCAATAGTATCGTGTAATACACGTGTGACAAGATAGCACACCTTGTGGTAAGATAACACATCCCCTCGGAGGACGAATTTCCGAGCCAATTTTCTCGACAACGCAGAGGGTGCAAACGCCTAGCGACGTGTCTGTGGAAACCCCTCGACGAGATCTTCCCAACGCCGCCATTTTCGTTGCGTTTGTTCCCCTTAAGGCAAGATTCGGGAGAAATTCTTCAAGGAAATTCATTCCAGGGGGCGTGTTCTCTTGAGTGTTACTGCGGTATTCTCCTCGAAAACGTGGTGGTGGTTCTAAAGGGTTGTACGACTTTCATTGCCCGCCGCTATGTCAAGCGCACCCACCCACCCACCCGCCTCATCGCAGCAATTACTAAAGAGCAGGACCCTCGAGATGGGACGCAACGCGGAAAAGGCCGCCACGCTACATCCCAGCCTGTAACTATCTTGGCCTCGAGACGGCACGCTGACAGGACTGCTGTATCTACATATGTATATGTATAGCGGACCACAAAGTGGCCATTGCCACCAAAGTACGCGCAGACAGGAGCCGGGGCAGGGGCAGACCGGGCGGGACCACCAAAACAAAGTCGGTTGTGAGACTGCCCTGTCCATCTCGCTTCTCGGTCGAATCTCGAGTCAGCGCAACCAAAACAGAGACGCACAGACAACAAAAACCATCACCATTCACTCTCCCACCGTAGTTTAGCTTCAACCTCAAGCCAGCGCAACAACAGGAAGAGGCACGGACAACAAACATCATCACCACTGCTGTGATCGTCACCCTTCTCCTAGCTTGAAAAAATCGATTCAGCGCAACAAAAGAAGAGAGGGAGGAACAGACACCAAAAATCATCATCACCCATCATATTTATCCATCCATCACCATTCTCCTACTACTGTAGCTTTAATCCTGAGTCAGCGCAACAAACAGAGGGGCACGGGAAACGAAACATCATCACTTGTCACCATCAACAATCAACCTCCAGCCGTAGGTTTTTTACGGGGGCGGCCCCTCGAGCCTCGAGGAAACACCATGATACTAATAAACAAGGCACCGCCGCCGAACAGCGACCCAGCAGCAGTCCCGTTACCAAGAACAAAACAAGTCGCAACTTTGTCTCCTGCTATAAACCTACCACAGACCCGCATTTCACGACCTATATATCGTTCGGGGCAGACTTGTTCCTGATATACACGATCTGCTGCTCGATCTACATCATGTTCTCTGGGTGGAATCTTGCCAACAAGCCTTTTGATAGCATGTTTTCCCAGAGCACATACTGTAGATGGTCTACATCGTGATCTGTCCAATGTTCGGAATGATTAGCCCCGGCTACGAAACACAAGAGGTGACCCGCACTTGTGCTATACCCGGGTGCTGTCCCATCTGTACATACCATGGATGTTGCGCCGCCTTCTATCCAGCCCGACCGACAATCGATACAATCGGCGGTGGGTTATGAAAATACCCATAAACGGTCGCGCACTCTCGCCCCGCCCCCCCTTACCTGGCCTCACCCAGCTCGGCTCGGCCCCGCTCCTCCCGAGCCAAACGCTAACAGTTTCTCCGCCGCTGTACGAGATTACACAGAGGCGACCAAAACCACGAAATAGCACAATCGAAACAGGAGTTGATCAAAATAGTAGTTACACCTGCGTTGTTGCGCGGCTGTGCGAGTACACAGGAGGCGAACACGACCCTTGAAGCGAACGAGCCAGAAAACAGGAGCTGCACATCATGGCTGTCCCCCGTCGCCCTCCCCAACCCTAACGAGCCCAACACGAAGCAAAGCTGCGACCTACCACGCACAACACACTTGGTTCCAAAAACTTCCAGTCCTTTCGGCACCGACCAATCACAGGCCCCAGCAACACAGACCGGTCGGTCCACCCCACCGCACGACCAACCATCCGACCAACCAACCATAAAACCCCAACAACAACGACCGGTCCGTCCATTCCACCGTGAACACAACACCCCGGCACGCGCGCAAAGACACAGGAGAAGCACAAAACAAAACAACAACAACCCTAACTACCGTAAGCACTAAGCACTCCTGCTATATCTGTCAAGCCCGCGGCGCCCCTGCATCGCCCCCGCCCTCCTCCCCTCCCTCCGTGGCACCAGCGGCACCGCTAACGCTAGCACTGCCATGGTCTTCTTCAGCCCTAGCTTGTGCGTCCCCCACGGCGGCGGCTGCTACGCTTGGCGCAGCATCCCGGTCACTACTGTCTACCGCGGGCCGGTCAGATGCTTCCTCTTCTGAGCTCCTGCTCCTCTGAGATGGGGTAGCCTCCGCCCCGTCGATATTGCTCCCGTCGGCTTCGGCTGGTCCGCTATCCGTGGGCGACTGCGGATTACTCCCCGCGGAAGGGGGTGGTGTTCGCGGCGGTGGCGGCAGCGGCGGCAGCTGAGGCCGCGGCCGAAGCAGCAGCAGACGCGGCAGCTTCCGCGATGGCTGCGTCGTGCTGCATCTGCTGCATCTGCCTCTGGTGGACGTGGTGCTGGTGGTACGTAAGCTGGTGATTTTGGACCTCGTTGGGCTGGTTGAGGTCGATGTGTTGTGGCTGCTGCTGCTGCGTCTGGGCCTGCTGCTGCGCCTGCTGCAATGTCTGCGCCTGCTGGTGGTGCTGTTGGTGCTGCTCGTGGAACTGCTGCGCATGCTCTTGCTGCTGCTGCTGCATTGTCTGCGCCGCGAGCTGCATCGCTGCCATTCCACTCATCCCCATCGACGACGCCATATGCTCGCCGCCCCCCGAGGCTAAGCTCGGGTACCCCCCCATCCCAGGCACACCATACCCCGGCATTCCTGGATAACCGTGGTTCTGAAAAGGGTAAGGCATGCTTATCATGCCGGGATAGCCCCCATACATCGCCAGGTGACCATACGCGTGCATCGGCGACGTGACAGCAGGAGTAGTCCCCTCCCCGCCCTGCTGCTGATGAGGCTGCTGCTGTTGCTGGTGGTGCAAGTGGTGCGCCATCGCCTGCTGCTGCGCCTGCGCGGCCATATGCACATACGGGCTATACCCCATACCCATCCCCGCCATGGACATATGCGGCGGCATACCGTACGGGTTTTGCGCAGCCGCCGCCGCCCGCCGCAGCAGCAGCAGAAGCCGCAGCAGCAGCCGCCGCAGCCGCCGCGCCCGCCGCCTCCATTGATTGCGCATCCTGGTGCCCCTCGCCCCCCGCCCCCCCACCCCCACCCAGCACCCCCCCCACCCTCCGCCCCCCCCTCTTGCCCCGGTGTCACAGGACTCGCGTTTCCTGGGTCAGGCCCGGGGGCGCTCGGCACGCCGGGGGGTACACCCCCCGGCGGTAGCGGCGCACCCCCTCCAGTTCGTCCATGAACTCCGCCCGTACGGAGGAGGGTCTCAGCATCCAGCTCCTCGGGTCGCATCTGAAGGATCGATTTACGGACTTTGGCAGAGGCGCCCGTGGTGGCTGCCTGGCAGATGAGCTGCTTCTTGTAGTGGAGGGATACGAGCTGGTCCTGTAACCGCTGGAGGTCAGCCCCCGTGGCGGACCGAGCCAGGAGTTCGACGTACTTGATGGATTTATTTACGCTTCGGATCTTTTTTTTTTTTTGTTTTGACGAAACGGACCGGACGGGGAAAGTGGGAGGATGGAAAAAGGGAGGAAACGGGTTATAATATGTAACAACATGAACATGGGGTACAGGGGGAAGTGGGACAATAATAAAAAAGGGATTCGATATTATTCGTGGACTACTTCGGGGGAACACAACAGCGAGAAGCAAATATGGCGTGTGAACATAGGGGTATACCCTTTTCGGTCCGTGGTGGGTTCTGATTACTACCACTCTGTTCCATAATATAAGCACATGTTTTACACTAAATACTAAACCAAACGGTTGATACATTTCGGGACAGAGTGGTATGTGTTACTAGGTACTACTATGGCTCCCCGTACTACTAATAGCACACTATTATTGCCACCGTACGTAGACCAAAGTATTAAAAAAAATGTGATGTGGAAACATGGGGATATATGTACCTGGGTGGTGTCCACATTTGGTCTGATTGTTACCGGGTATGTATTCGTATGTATTATTAATAGTATGTATTACAGTGTATTACTATGCCCCCCTCGTACTAAAAGAATGGGAAAATAGGGAAAAAAGGAGCGAAATAAACTGGGGGTAAAGAAGGAAATGGGATAACAACAGGAAAAACATGGACTAACTGAGGAAATGAGATAGTAGTATAGTTGGGTGAGGAAGGAAATGTGCACACGTCCGACAGATCACCTTACAGGTCATCTATCTGTAAATCATCTACATATTTCAGGACATGATGTAGATTGCTGATCTGTACCAGGTATGATCTATTACGGAGGACCATATAAATGGAACCAAATTTTGATATTAATAGTAAAAATAGGTAAATAGGTTTTTGTGTGTACCGTAGGTGTTATTTACTATGGTCCCCCGTAATAGCTCACGTTGCCGCGTGGGGGCTGTACAATCTGCATGATTTAGAACAGGTTTCTTGGGTGGGTTGAATACGTACTTCCCAGATCGTGCACAGCATCGCTTAGCGGCAGGTTAGGGTCTGCTAGTAGATGATCTAGACAACCTATCTGATATATCTGTAAATGATCTATCTGTAGATGCTCTGTCCGACGCGTGCAACGCTGTACGGTAAAGCCGTCGGGTGAGGGAGAAGCGGTCGCCGATATGCTACTGCTGCTACTGCCGCAATACAGCAGTACATGACACCCGAGCACAAAATTAGCCATGAGAATGACACGCTGAGATTTACAGAATGAAGAACAAATATCTGGAGCTGTCATACTGAAATTACTGTAGAACGCAACGCACCCATTCTCATATAAGAAATCCCGCCTGCACCATAATTCCCGTTTCCGAGGTGCCCGGTACGATAAAGGAAAGGTCGTCATCTATGTTACAGGCTACAATAGTGCGTTCGATGAGAGTAGTCGACTGCAGGTTGTAGGAAATGTGCGCTGCAGGCACCGACCACCAAGTCACAGAAAGCAGAAGGGTCGTTCAGCAGCTTAAATGCCGAGCCCACAAAAACAAAGAAAACAATGCGAAAAAAAAAAAAACAACACGCCCACCGCCACCACCAACATCATCGTGACCACCACCATCGCCAGCATCAGCACGAACAACAACAGAAGCGCCTACATCACACCAAAAACGAACGACAACGAGTGCTCGTATTACATCCCAAGAGTCCACAGCTCGGAAAGATAATCGATTCCCACATCATGACCTAGCTCTTTCGAGACAGACAGGTCTACTGCTATAGTACCGATCTCGTATGATCTGTATGATCTAGCTCATGTTGCCGGGCGTGGGACTCGTACGATCTACATCATCTACAGCAGTAGCACATATTTCCTGGGTTGGATCTATCTGCCCTATATGGCAGATCCTGCACAACCACTCACAACGGCAGGTGAGGAACTAGATCATCTAGATCGTGATCTATCTGTTGATGATCTAGATGATGATCTATCCGACGTGCGTAAGCGTCTGAAATATAAAGCAGGGAGTTGGGCATCGCTGTTCCAAAACGTGCTCTCAGGTCGTGCTCGAGAAATTCGACTCCTTATGGAGTGGAAATTATCTTCGCCATCCGTGATACAAATGGCGTTATACACAGCTACTATAGTAACATCGTAGCATCAGACATACTTTCAGGGCTGTTCACGGGTCGGGTCAAAACTCGTGGGTCGGGCCGGAACGGGTCACCTAGCCCGACCCGACCCGACCCGTAAGTTTTTGAGGCCTCCTGACCTGATCCGCGGGTCGCGTCACGATCGGTGAAGAGACCTACTTATTTTGGGCCAGGCTGCAATTATCATGTGGGGTACGAGGGAGTGAGTATCCATGTGTCCAATTGAACAGTAATATACCGTATTTAAAAAAATATAATTCAGTGTGAAACAATTGCCCATAAACAAAAAAAATCGAGAAATGAAAAATACTTCTATACATGCCATCACCCCGTAAAAAAAAAAGTCGAGTGGGTTCGGGTCAGTGGGTGGGTGATGGGTGGGTTGGTCGGTGGGTGATGGGAGTGACCTAGGTGGTTGGGTGGGCTTGCGAGTGGACGTTATACGTGCGAGTCGTGGCCGTATACCAGCCGATGGCGTAGCAGTGGTCGTGCTATACCACTACAGATAGCAGTAGTTTAATAATTCGTTAACTCGGAGTATTTAGTACATCTCGTACTTGCGAGTACTGAGAGTATTGGAGAACTGACGGCCTAAATACTGCGAGTACTGGGAATATGAGCCGTACCGAAGGCCCACATACTGCGAGTACTGGGAGTATGAGCAATGCAGAACCCCGAGTACAAGCAATACACGCAGTACAAATAGCCGAAATACTTGGAGTACCCAGAGTATCGAGAATGTTGAACCCTTGAATGCTGCCACTACTCGCAGTATATAGTCCCGAAATACTGCCACTACTCTCAAAGTACTCCTGTTGTCCCTACCGAAAGAAATTTGCTCGGAACTCCCACTCGTGGAACCATCTGTAAATGCTTTCTGAAAAAAAAGGACACGGCATTATCGACACGGTGCAAAGACGGTCAAGAGTATACTTGACACTCCGAGTATTCCGGGCATATCCTTTTGGTGACATTTTGGAACCGCGAGTATGCACTCGCAGTAGGACGAGTACCACAGGACGAATTACTGCCAGCACTTACAGTACCCCCGCAGTACGGAACCTCGAAATACTTGGAGTACAGGGAGTATGGTCATGGTATTGATGGTATCTGTTTCCAGGCATACCTATCGAAGTATCGGCAGAAACGAACCCTGAAATACTGCGAGTCCGTCTTCTATCCGCAGTATGGAACAACCTCGAAATACGACGAGTGCTCGCAGTACCCGCAGTACCTCAACCCGAAATACTGCAAGCACACCAAGTACCGACAGGACTTGCGTATTTTCTCAGGATAAAATGCTTACATACGTATAAAGTGCTTTACGATAGTCCCAGGTATAGTGCTGGTCTATGTTGCTGTGTTGCTGACCAGGCACGGCCTTCATTGCCATCGTCATGATCCGTGCCCTCCCAGCACCACAAGTAGCTATCATGGCGTAGGGCCGTCCGGACTCCGTCGCCTGCCTCCAGTGCCTGCTTTTCACTTTCACTTTCTTTTCTCTTCTCTTTCTTCTCTCTCTTTCTCTCCTTCTTTCTTTTTTTTGTTCTCGGTTCTTTCTTTGCCCTGTTGAGGGCCCATCTTAACGGGGACTTTCGGCTCTTTCAAATTGACTTGATTAGTTTTTTTCCTAATTTAGTTCAAAGGCCCATCTTATCGAGGACTTTCGGTTCTTTCAATTTGACTACATGTTTTTTTTTCTAATTTAATTTACATCTGATTGAACGAAATTTAGTGTTCCCCGTTAAGATGGGCCCTTGGCTTTTTCGCTTCGCTTTCATTTCCTTTGCGTTTGCTTGTCATGTACAGTGTACAGTACGCGCGCCTAGCTCTTTTCTCCTTGGGATTTGATTTGATTTGACCTCATTTTTGTTTCGATTTTATGTGCTTCATTTACACTTCAAGACCTGTATTAACGAGTACTGGTAACTTTTCTTTTTGCAAACGAATAATTATGAATCGTAAGTGAACAAAACTTCGTGAAAAACATGATTTTAGGTCTGATCGAGGAATGACGTCCTGTGTGAATAAAGAAAAACGCACAAGGGTGAACGAACATCCGTGGGCAATCAACGAGGAGAGCGACGCCCGCGTCCTCCCCGGGGCGCCGCGGCCAGCGGCTGGTTATTTCTGCCGGCACCGCGAAAGAGCCTATCGCTCTTGGGATGTCTTGGGTAACTGGTGCAACCCCAAAGCCCCTCGCAGGCAGCAGCGACGGGGATACAGCGATGGAACTTCTGAGTGACGTCGTGATCTGGTCGGTGCTCGTGTGGTCGGGGAAGCAAACAGGGATGAAAAACTGGGTTTGCGACGGCCTTGCGATTTTTGGAGGCGCCGCGGGTGGTCTACTCTATGCTAGGGGCCGTCGAACCTCGCGCTGCGGTTGCTCCGGTGGCCCTGCCCCTCGGGACTGGTGGATCTCGCCTCTGAAGCAGTCGACGATACGGCTCAAGTTTGCGTGGCTTGCTTCGGTTTTTTAGGAACATGCCACGTCGAGATGGACGAACTTCGCAAATTGAATCAAAACACGAAGAGCACAAGGAGTCCGTCCCAAAAGAGTTCTTGTCCAATTTGATGTGTATGTTTTTCAATTCAAAACGCCCGCTTGGCGATTCACTTTTCGACAAATCAACATGCCAACCAAACCAAACGAAAAAAAAATATTTTGGCAGTTCAATACAAAAACATCTTCTCGCTAGCACGGACCCTTGAGGGTGTCGTTGCAAAACAAAAAAAAACTACTATTAATAAATAGGTGCACAAGTATATATGCTCTCGTTGCCGACGACCATTCACAAACCCTTATCAAATTGGCACGAATATTACAAACTAATACGGGGACCATATTAAATTTGACCTACGGTACTCACAAAAACCTAAATATTTGACTATTTTTACTAACGATATTTGGTCCTATTTACTATGGCACTCCGTAATAAAGTGCATTTGGATAGCTTATCATAGTAGAGCCAGATATGGGTGATACGAGATTTGACCGCTGCATTCTGTTCGCAGAAGACCCTCTGGATGTTTTGGATTGGCGAGTGGCCTCGGGCCATGTCTGCTACCGGCGAGGTTTAGCGAGAAGAATTGCTGCCGCTGTTGCTGCATGTCTTCGCTGCCTCCTGCTGCAGAAGATAGATGCTGCGCTGCTGCACGTCACGTAATACTGCTCCTGCAAGCGTGCTGCTGCTGCTGCTGCTGCTGCTGCTGCAAGCGGGTGTGCTGCTGCAGTGCAAGCGCTGCGGCAAGCAAGCGCTGCCGCTGCTTGCAGCACAGCGAGTGTCGAGAAGCGCAGGATAGACCGTACCTCTGCCTGTTTGTGCTTGCTGCTGCTTGTATTGCTCCGCCTCCAAGTACTGCCGCTGCTGCAATTGTATTTCTTCCCAACATAATCATCTACGAGGTAATACGTAGCGTTTTCTCGTCTCCAATTATGCGCATGCCGGAAGGTTTTCAACTATGGTATGACTATTTTTCCGACCGAAATCCTTGATAAACAAAAATATTACGCGCAGACACCCAACAAAAAAAAACTTCGATATTAATAATAGGGGCCCTTGATTCATTTCGTTTTAATGAGTTCTCTAGTTTCGTTTCGTTTTTGGTGTCATATCGGATTACAGTATTAATATTACGGGGGACAAGAGTAAATAGGACCTACGGTACACACAAAAATATATATATTTCCCTATTTTTACCAACAATATTTGGTCCTATTTACTACGGTCCCCCGTAATAGTAGGTTGGTTGCAAGTGGTGCAAGGATGGGACTTTTTCTGTTTAAGGTGTACCACGTATTTTAAGTTATGATAGATAGGTATCTGACTGTTTCTTGTGCTATTAATATTTGGTTTAACTGTTGACACGTTTTTCCCCGAGGTATTCTTCCGCTCCAGTGTTTTTTAGCCTCTTCTGTGACCACGGATTCAATATTTTAATATTGTGGCGAGCTAATGCGAGAACAACAGCAACAAGAATAACTGCAACGACGCAAGGGAGACAGCAGCAGCAGTGCAACAGGTGTCCGGTGTGGTAACATGTTGGACTTAGACCCGTGCTGCTGTGGACGACGTATGATGCGCTTCTGACAATTTCAAACAGATTTTTATTCCACAAAAGGTACATCAGGTACATTTAGGACCAAACAAAGGTACACCTTTAACACAAGTAGAAAACACACGCAAGGAGCCCTGCGATTGGCCAGTCTCACATCGTGTACCTGTTTTAGGCTTGAAACTGGCCCAGGTTATTTTGTTATTTTACTGTCTCTTCGGTTTCATTTGCGACTCGTGCAGCGTATCATACGTATTCGATTCGTACGTGTGCTTGTCTCACTTTATATGATTTCGGGCTGTGGCCCAAATGAGGTACGATACCTGGCCACTTTTGGCCAAAATCACTTAAATGCTAAAACCAAGTAAAAAACGCACGCCACGAGCGGTGTTTTTGTCCATGGAAACCCATTAAAAAAACACGCACCTGAACATAGCGTGTCGCCTCCAAAATCTGAATTGATATGTTTACTTTAGGTACAGGCCATAAAAAACCACAGTCGCACACACCATGAGAACTGCGTACATCGTACATCAAAATACATCAGGAGACACATCAAGCAAGGCAAAACGTGCGCTTTCAAGGGTGTAAGGCCGAGCGTTCCACACTAAAACCTAACAGTTAGGTGTCATCGAGGCATGTCGAGGCAAAGTTGCTGTCTGTCAAGCAGTGAAAATGCTGTCTCGTGACAAATATGTAGTATATCATACCCCAAAGAAGAAAATGTAAAATCACCCCATGTATTTATGCATAAAGACGTACCACGTACGAGCACAAGAGCGTACGCAGTACCAGGTACCAGGTATGCATTAATACGTACGTACGTACGAGTATAGAGTTTGTACGTTTATGCACAAGAATTGCGAAACCGAGGGACCGCGAGACGCATACGCAGAGAAAAAACAGCAGTGCAGGTATTATATGGCCTCTCTGGTTCAAAATTGGCCAAAATCAGTTAAAAGCTAGAAACAAAGTCAGGTATACCTTGGCCAGTTCGAGCCAAAATCAGTTACGATGTCAGTCTGGCCAATACGAGTAGGGCTCCTGGCATGTGAATTGTACTTGTTTTTAGTATGTAACTGATTTTGGACGAAAAGTGGCCAGGTATACCTGATTTGGGCTACAGAGTAAAACCCTTCGTATTTCGTTTTACCTGGAGGTATGTGCCAGGTACCTGTTTTAGGCTCAAATGCATAAGGTGTACCTTGCTTAGGCGTTTACCCTTTCACAATACACCGAAACAATGGTCCGTTTCAGAAAAAAAAGGTTGCGTACTGCGTACGAAGGGGCACTTCAATTCGCATGTTCGTTCAACAGTCAACCACAGACAGACACACTCACATGCGATAGCAAAACTGACGCAGCAGACCAGACACCAAGCAGCAATCGTGTGCACGGTGTGTACCAGGTGTAAAAGTGCACCAAGAGCAACCAGCAACAGCAGCACAGCTGCATTGCAGCAATCTACCCACGTCAGCACTATGTTATATTCATAGATCATCGTACCAGGTACCTGGTGCCCTGCTACCTGCTGCTATTAACAACACACCAAAGTATACTTCTGTACCTGCTAATATTATTAATTTTTTTTATAAATTTTGAAATACGTCAGCTGTGAGTTCGACTGATTAAATAGTTGATACGCAACTTTTATTAATAAAGCAACCAGGACCGACCATGCTCCAGTGCTCTACAAGCTGCAAGTACTGCTGCGGCGAGGAGGAGTGACGAGAGTACGTTTTTTTGCTGTTTTTGGGCAGCACATACATGGCGTGCCAAACATGAATCGATTCACAAAAAGCGAGATCAAAAGAGACAAGCCGATGACATCAAGGTAGACAAGATGCAGCTCGCGTGCGGTTGGTATTTACTACTGATGATGTAGTCGACAGCCGGTACAGCCGCTACTGCTGGTACGAGGCAGTACTACGAGTAGACTACTCTAACAAAATACTGACTGCTGCTGGATTGTCGTTGTTGTCGTTTTCGGTATAATGTTGGTGCAGTATCTACTCAGAACAGCAGTATTAGTATTAATAGTACCGCTGCGATACGAGTAGTGCTATGCAACGCAAACGCTTGGGATATTTTAGGGAACCGCACATCTGAAACGTGACAAGTTTGGTCGATGTGTCGATATGTGTCCCAAAAAACACGTATCCTCCAGACCACCAAGCGAACCAGAACGTAGCCCGCCGATCGCCGACACCTGAGCACAGGCTCACAGCGGACTCACCTGGCGATAGGGCCACCGCTTGATGCCGTACTTCCGGCACAGCCTCTTGATAATCGTTGTCGATACGCCCATCATCTTGCTGACTTCCTCGATAGGGTACTCGAAATAACGCTCGAGATCTCCTAGGGTCACACGTTTACTGAAGCCGCGCTTCGTTCTTTTATCTCCAAGCCCCGGGATCTCCTCATCTTCCTCCTCCTCCTCCTCCTCCTCCTCCTCCACCGCCGCCGCCGCCGCCGCCGCTTGCTGCTGCTGCTGCTGCTGCTGGTGCCCCACGTTGTAACCTACGGGTCCGACCCCCGCTAACCCTTGGACAGCTTCCGCCGCTGCTGGCGTCATTATTGATGCCTGATCGCTGTGGTGGTGATGGTGATGATCGACGGGACCTGTCGGGGTTCCATTCGATTGAGGCCCCGGAGTCAGGATTTGTGAGCCCGACATAAACAAGAAAAAAAAAAGACCTTGCGCGGCTGTAACGCTCAAGTGCCTCTCCCTGTCGGGGAGATGCGCAGGGCGCACGTCTTCTGCGGCGAGCGAGAAGGCTTGGCGGGTGCGCAGGCTTCGGCCCTGCCTGAATAGAGTTGTCCTCTCTCGCTATACGCGCCGCGATTTTTGGGTTGCTTCGCGCCGGTTCGCAGTGCCTCTTCGGTCGCGTGTCCCAAACGCAACCTGCCTCTCAGGTCTGAGCGGTTCTATTTTACCGGCAAAGAAATTATGCGCGAAAAGGTTTCTAGTAGTTATAGAAGCGTTAGGCATACCGGGAGTTTGTTCCGCCTGATGTCGTTGGGAGCTGGCCTTGTGAGACAGAGGAGCACAGCGCAGCCAGATTGGTAGTTTCACGGGCCTGTCGTGGTACGGCTTCGTCTGTATCTTGCGGGGGGTCTTGAAATCGTGCATTGAATCGCTGCAGATCGAACGCTGTGGTTCAATCTTTTGCAAAAAAATCGATTTAACCACACCGGTAGAAAACTTAGCAGCGGCGCAGGTATGGCGGATGAGGATGCGCTCTTCGCGGAGTTCATGGGAGAGATCAAGAGCGCGGTGGTGGAGCCTGCGCAGGTGGTTGGAGAGGATGGTGGTGCTGAACCTGATGCGGCTTCCGTGGGAGACGTGGGTGAAGAAGAGGGCCGGGGCGAAGCGGTCGTCGACACATCCAAGCGAAAAGGAGGAGAGGTATGTATGGTATGTACGAACCATGAATTCGAGAAGCGAGACACGAGACAGCACGTGAAGAAGGTTGCAACAGCAGTAGGGTACCACCGCCGTACGTACATACCGCTACGTAAAGCGCTTTCCTTTGGCACAGGGTAGGGGTATCATACAGTAGATGCGATGGATTTTCAGCGCTCGATCCCTCAAGGGAGCAGGTTGCCAATGCCGAACAGGGTGTTTTTGGGAAATATTAATATTTGGTCGAGAGCTGTTCGAAAAATGAAAAATGTTACCGGATGTGCTAGACTTTAGGCACACACCTTTGACAGCAGTGCTGCCCTGTTCGTTGACGAGAAGACGACCAAACGAGCGCCGTCAAACGATTACGATTACGATTGCGTTCGCTGCACAGCACTACCTGGTACACAGCAGCAGCGCCGTGTACAGCGGCAGCAGCACACATCATACGGTCTGCCTGGTGGGCGCTGCTCGTACTATCTGTACGTCAGGCGTTGCTGCGCTGTGTGCAGTGCGCATCACTCCAACAGAAGTCAGACAACAGGAGTACGTATTATTAATAGTGCTCGTATATACCTGTAGTCAGCAGTAGTACGTAAAAAAAAATTCCGCCCACGGCACACGGCACACCAGTTTTGCAGGAGATTGTGATGTTGACTGGCGCAATAATTGCGTTATTCTTAGGGCTGGGCATTTACACACGAAGTACTGGCAGTATTAATCTACTGGCAGTAGTAATCCCCGGCCAGCATATTCGCCAGTAGTTTTTATCTTACGTAAGGCCAAAAAGTACGCCGAAAAAAAAAATAGTACGGAAACCTACCAAATGCGTTTCGGGAAGGGAGAGGAAGATCGTCACGTCATCGCCACACGTTGCATGCGTTATTCTTGATTTGTTTCTTGTTTTTTCTGTGTCCATGGCCGCAATCACCCCCGACCAATGCGGTTTCGAGCCCCGATCATTGGAAATTAGGCGAAAACGTGTTTTTTTTTTTTTTGTAACGTCCGGCGGCGCCTCAGCGGGGCCCCCTCGCCAGCCGGGGGAGCTCGGCAGTATATACTGCTGCAGTCCGGTACCGGTATACTGGTCGATTTCGACGACAGTGTAATCGCTACTGACTGAGTCAGCCAGTGCGCAGCCCTAGTTATTCTGTCATTGAAGCCGTACGTTCTCGTACATATTGTACTTGTTTTGGTTAGGTTACTTTTACTCTCTCTGGCAATAGCAGTTACATCGTTAGAGAGAGCACAGCGCACAGCGGCCCAGCTTGGTCTAGTCGTCATAAGCCTTTTAGTAGTGCAGTCCCGTTTTGGGGACAAATGACTTGGAATTAGACTGGTTTGTCCCCAAATCGGGACTGCGGTACTAAAGGGGTTTAAGTCGGTACTTCGTACAGTAGTGATATATACAGAAGTAGTCCAAACGAGCGCTGTTCGTTTGGCAGGTGCTGATGTACTGCAAATCAAGAAAAAAAGAAACTCAGGAACAGCAGCTATCACCAAAAAATAAGTACGAGCAGCCTAATGTGGGTTGCTAGCCTATGCGGGTTGCTAAAAGTCTAACCCTAACCGTAACCGTAACCCTGATGAGATGAGAGGCTTGCGTGGTTGCTGTGCCGTGGAGTTGTTGTGCTTGAAAATAATACAGGTGCCTTGTGGGCACATGGAAGGAAGTTCGCCTTCGCGGGCAGAGCTACGCGAGCTCTGTAGTATGTATAGCTATCTATCTATCTATCTATCTATCTATCTATGTATGCCTCACCTCGTGATTATTAATCCGAAGACCCTACGAAAAGCAGCCGTTTGGCTGGACTACCATACCAGTTGCGTCTACGACTATTGTTGTTGTTGTTGTAGTTGTACTGGTGCTACGGTTGATACAAAATAGGGCGAGAACTCGTCGTTCTTATCGAAAACGTTCTTGCGAAGTATCAGCATTTACTCTGCAACTGATGCATTATGCTGGGAGCGAAATCAACGCGACACTAAGTGGACGGATATATAATCGATTTCCACTTGCATGACCTGTCATAGATCTTTCACAGCACATCGATTTCTGATCTGTATGATCTGTGCGATCTGCAGTTCATGTTGCCGGGTGGGACCTGTGTGATGATATGCATGATCTACAGTAGGACATGTTTCCTGAAATTGGGTCTGTACTACATAGATCCTGGAGAACATCTCATAGCGGCAGGTTAGGATCTAGATGGTATATATATATATATATCTGTAGATGATATATCTGTAGATGATCTATCTGTAGAGGATCTATCTGTCGAGGATATATCTGTAGATGATCTGTCTGTCCGACGTGTGGAATCTTGAAACAGCCACGTTTTTTTCCAAGAGATTTCTTCTCACGATCTGATCGCGAAGGCCTTTAGATATGGGTTAATTTATAAAGGTCGATTTTGCCTCGGTTTTGTGGCAGTCTACGTGGGATACAGGTGGGCCCTGCCGGCAGCTTGTTACATATGGTACGAGGTACCAGGTACGAGGTACCATCCAGGTTCAGTTGGGGTCAGGCTTAGGCCCGGGTGGGATGAGGGAGCCAAGCGGGAGCAGGGGCATCTTGTGGTTCTCAGACGAATGATTGCGAACTTAGTTTCAAGACATTTTTTTAGGGCAATACGTGGGTACTGGTATCCTGGCACCTTCCTTCGCCAGGACCAGTGTACGACCAGATATTGGCCCATTTCCTAGCCCCACAAGTCTTTGTTTGGTCCTCGGCCAATAAGAGCTATTGTAGAGGCTGCGATCACTTTGTAAGAACTACTACTAGTAGTAGTAGTACTGCTTCAAGATGATGCCCTGTTCCAAACGCGTTGTTGCATTGGGTTCCTTGCAGATTTTTTTATGGATTTAGTGCACCCACGGTTGCAGTAGTAGTAGTAGTAGTAGTGGTAGTAGTACTAGTAGTAGTTCTTGTACCGCTAGTACTCCCAGTATATACCTCGCTAGTAGCACTATTATATACCTCGGAGTGCACCCCAGGAAATTGAGTACAGTACAGCAGTACACCCATTCGCTCAAATTGATGGGTACCCATTACTCCACACAGCAGTAGTACGCGACAATACGCCATGTAACACCTACCTACTGGTTGTGCTACCGCGGCAATACTGGTGCGTGCTATTCGGGCACTACTACGCTGCTATTCTGCAGTGTCGACCTTCGAAAGCTTGCAATGTAGAGTTTTTGTGTGTGTTGAAAGTTCAAAGGACACTTCAATTGTGGGGTCGAAATTGTACAGCAGTAGGTGACACTGCACTACACTACAGTATGCTACACTACTTACCGGTGTTGGCTTAAGACATGGCTCCTACCTGGTACTAGTCTACGTTACAAAAACTTGTTGATAAATAATCCCTTAAAAACAGCAGTACGCCAGACTTGGCTCCAAAAATATTGTGCTCTGTTTTCGAGCTATCAGATCCTTATATTCGTAGCGCCGGTATTATATGCGCCGGCCAGCACTGCCGGCGGTATCTCTAACCCAACCGGCAGTAATCCCTTCGCGCACTGCCACGATGGTGAATCCCATCTGTGTCAAGTGCCAAGTGCCAAGCGATTCCACAAGCACTACATATAACATATAACCGACAGCAGTACTCAACCGGCACTATACAGGGACCAAGACTGTACCAGGTAGAGAGTACAGACCCGTGCTATTACTACTATTAGTATTACGGGGGTCCATAGTTAATAGGACCAACGGTACACATAAAAACCTATACATTTATCTATTTTTAGTAACAATATTTGGTCCTATTTACTATGGTCCCCCGTAATAGTACGACAGGGGATGGCACCTACAGCCTATCGACGTTTTCCCGAGGATCTTCGTTTGAAACAACCAATTTCTTGAAATATTGTAAGCTAAGCCCTGTACCACCACGGTACACTATTAATAGATATATCTGGGTGTTCGCGAGAATCCGATTTGGTTGGGTTGGAAAAATGTTGAAAACCGACAGACGTGAGGAGCTGTTGATGGCTGATTGGTGGAACAGGCGAATCATTTGCTCCGGTTGCTAGACCAAGCCACATAGAGTTACCCAAACCCAATATTGCTTCAAAGCATAGTCCATAAACGTCATATTGGTCACTTTTTTTTTTCCCCACAGCAGTTCATATTTCATGGGTTTGGATTGCTATTATTTATGTACCTGGTACGAGGTATATATTTATAAAATTGTTTTTATATTGCAGCTCTGTCCCAAAATATAACGATTGTTTTGTTTCTAATAATGAATTTATTCGTTCCGTATGTTCAAGGACAGAGTGGTTGGTAGGTAGGAAACAGGCCACAAGATACCCGACCACACCAGATTGTTCGCAAGCACCCCGCTGTGTTTGAATATGCGGTACGTAGGATCTAGCGCAGATTTTCTACGTACATGTATCGTACTGTTTCCGACGCGTGTAAACGTTAGCATCCTCGTGCTCGTGTCCTCGTTGCGTTTGCAGGTGTCCCCACTACCCCCAACAAAAAAGCCGAAATTTATGGGAAAACTAGTTGCGGCGGCGCTTCCCATGAAAGCCGGCACGGCGACTTCGTCGGCAGCTTCAAAATCGACGGTTTCAAAAACGGCGGTTTCAAAGACGGCGGTTTCAAAAAATGGTTCCGGTTCGGCGAAGGGTGCTAACGGGGGAGCCGCTGAAAAGGAGGTATTTTTTGTTTCTTGTATGTTTGTGTTGTTTGTCTGTAGTTGTGGGAATATATATACGGTGGCCAGATGGAGTCGTTGACGAACGGCACACAATTTGAGTAGAGTTTACCGCTTGCTCGAGATTTGGTTTGATCGGCGTAGGATCAGGATCAGGGTCAGGGTCAGGGTTGCTCTGATTTGGCTTGGCTTGGAGGTACGGTTGGGGTTATAAGGTTAGGGTTAGTTATATTTGTTTCGTACACAGCAGTGTGTGTCAACCATTTTGTCGAAAAAGTGGTAAGCAACCCTCCACAATGTATAAATCCGTTAAACGTTTTGTTTTGTCGCATGGTTGGAGTTGACGTCGGAGTTGGTGTTTTTTTTTTTTTCGGTGATGTAAGTTGGTGTCGATTCTCCTTTTATTGCTGAAGTTAGTGTGCACGTCGATGGCAATGTTGGAGTTTATCTTGGGGTTTGTGTTGATTTTGATGGTACTGTTGCAGTTGGTGTTGCAGTTCTCCCTTCCTCCCTCTCTCCATCCCCCTCTCCCTCTACAACTCCCTCCCTCCCTTCCCCCCCGCACGTTCATAATTTCTTCATCCCTGCCTTCACCCTCTCTGTTCCTTTTTTTTCCTACTTTTCTTCTCGCGAACCGCTTGCACACTTGCGGCTGCACGTACGTATGATTGTCTCTTATGTGTACCTACACACGCTGGAAACACAACAAAATTGCGCGAAAAAAAGCAGGACGCAGCTCCGCCTTCCAAGTTACCTGGAAACCTTTCGGATCCCGCTGACCCCGCCGATGCAGCGGCGGCCCCAGCGGCGGCAGGAGCACCGGCGGCGGTGGCAGCGAAAGGAGGGGGGGCGGGAGGGGGAGAAAAGGAGGAGAATATTTCACCCAGCCCCCCCCCAGTGAACGGCGGAGGGGCCGGAAAAGCTAAGGGGGCTGCAGGAGGCGGTGATGGCAAGGGGAAGGGGGCGGAAGCCGGGGCTGGAGCTGGGGTGGGGGGAAACGGAGCCCCCCAGGGAGGCAGTGGGGGGGGCGGGGGCATGCACCAGCCGCAGATAGGAGGGATGGGAATGCAGAGCAGCAATGGAATGGCCATGGGGATGGGTATGGGCGGTGGGAGCAATATGGGGGTGGTAGGGCAGGATGGTATGGTTGGGTTTGGTGGGAGATATGGCGGGCCCGCGATGGGGATGGGGGGGGGTGGAATGGGATGCCTCCGGGTATGGGGATGCCTCCGGGCATGGGGATGCCTCCGGGTATGGGGATGGCACCGGGTATGAGGATGGGGATGGGTCCAGGTGAGATAACCCTTTTTTTTTTCTACTGCGAGAATTGTCCTGAAGTGTCACTCCAAATACTGAGTATAGTAATAGTTCACGCCTCGGGCAGGTATGATTCGAGAAGTGAGGGCATGTAGAGATTCCTAGTGTGTACCTTCTTGGTTGTTAATGATTGTGTGCCCTCCTCCCCCTATAGCCCTTTTACTGCACTACTGCAACGTATTCCGGTCAGTTTTGTGGACGAACTACTCAGAAAACCGTCCCTGGGTGTTGTTGTTGTTGTTTGTCTTCACGTTGAATCGTCCTTTCTACCCAGCGCAGCTTCATCAGTACACCCAGTGTCCGTCATGATTCCTTATCCTAGAGAGATACTGATTCTTTCCGTGGTCGCAGACTACTGCTGTGAGACAGAGAAAGACCAAAACTACAAAAATAATCGCAAATTCAAGCGTCAAGCAAGTGTGTGTGTCATGTTTATGTAGCAGAGGTGTTGCGCGGTACAACCTGCCTGGTATGCCGTGTAATCTGCTACCCTTAGTCTCAACACTGCATTGCACTCCACCGCTTCATTTAGCCTTTTAAGGCAAACTGCAGTCAGTCCCGTTTTTGGAAGCAAACTGCAGTCAGATTCCAAGCAGTTTTGTTCCCGGAGCGGGACGGCTGTGCTGCCAATTTGTAAAAGGCTTACTTGGGCCTCTCGGGGCATGGCATGAGACATCAGAAGGGAAGCTTGACGACAACGGGTGACGATACGGCATCGATCACCGCATGATCGGGGGAGGATACAATGGTTTGAGTCCTTACTAGTAATACGATGGTTGAGTCCTTGCTGCAATGGTTGAAAGCAAGAGCCGTACTACACGGGGGCAGGGCAGCACAATGCTGCCCGTGTCCGAATCGGGTACGGTTCACGAACTACCAACAAAACTTACCAGGTATTTGGTATATGGTATATGGTTTGTCTCGTTGGCAATCTCGGCGTCCGAAAAGGGTTTTTGTTACACGACACACACAAGTAAACTCGAAGCTTCTGCGTTCTGTTCCACGAAGTTCCTGTAGTCGCCTGCGAATATGACTCTCAACTCTTGAAAATTATCTCTCTGTAACTTTGTTCCCTAGCCGAGCGTTGCGGTTCTCAAGAGCGGGGGCTTGTACGTGCCAGGCACAAAGTATTAGCGTAAACAGCGTTGAGGTCGCGCAGGGGCGGGTGCGGTATGATTTTCAGGGCTCGTTTTTCTGAACAACGACCAGCAGTAGGCAGTAGGCAGTAGGCAGTAGGCAGTAGGCAGTAGACAGTAGGCAGCAGGCAGTAAAAAGCAAGGGTGCTCTTAATATTCGTTCGTATTAAAGTGGAGCATTATGTTTCCGGGATAAGGTTCTCGGCCAGATCTTTCCGAGTTACCTTTGAGGCTTTCTTCGGTACTTTTGCCTTGACACCTTAACCGTCCTTCTCGTTCTCGAGAAAAAGAATCGAGCTCTGAAAAACGATCGCCTCCCTCCCCTCCCCGCTGTGCGAAGGTAACGCTCTTTACCGTATAAAAACGAGTGCAAGTTTATCCAATATCTATATGCTGCAAGACCAACCATTATGGGAAATTTGTCGAGGGCTCTCAGAAGTGTTTTTTTTTTTGCCGAAAACCCGGGATTTACTCGACGAGACTGCCCAAACACACCGGTAGACTCCTCAGGATGCTCACCTTAGTTTTGCGATAGCTTTCTCGAGCACTTTTCCGTTTCTCCAGAGTCGTAGTAGGACTGCTGTTCGTACATATTTCCAGTTCTGAAGACATAGTGATTTGTCATCGAAAACCTTCAAAGATCTATTATTTCTGGCCCCAGTTCTGACAAACAGCCTTATTTTTTACCCTCCAGAGAAAACTGATTGGTTGCGCCAAAAATTAAACTAGGACTCTCGAGAAACGGGACACTGTTCCTGAAAGCTCGCGAAAAAACGCCGGGGAGCATTTTGAGGAGTCTATCGGTGTTTTTTTTTGCTTTCCCGCCGAGTAAAACGGGTATATTCGGCCTAAAAACCCAGCTCTGAGAGCCCAGAAATAAATGCATCTATGATGATCCTCAGCCTTATCCGATCCGTTCTTGGTCGGCGGATTTCTCCCGCCTCTGACCGTCTTTCCGCGCGGTTTCTTCGCCGGGGCGGTCCCCCCTGCACGCCTCAGCCGCCTGGCGTCGGAGGATCCGCCCGCTCATCGCCGTAGCGACCGCGCGAAGCCTTGACGTTGAAATCTACGAAGGAATCTCCGAAAATCGCTGCGCTGTCAGTGTTTTAAGCCATGGTCTCTCCACAAAATGTATGCATTCGCGTGGGTATTTCCGGCAAGTTCTCTCCGACCTCCGACCCATGGGGAGGGTCAGCTACACGGCCGGCGTCGCCATTGTGGGGGCCTGCGCGGGTGGCTGTGTCTAAGACATCGATGGAACGCCCCGATAGCACATGCCACCCAGGCTTAGTTGAGAAATGTCGCATGTCACCTACAGCCAGCAGCACCTATGACGGCCAGCAGCACTTATGGTGTGCACGCTAACGTACAGCGACAGCTAGCTGCAGTGGAGCTGTACTACTGTACGTGGTTGCGGAGATGTACTGTATACAGGTGCAACAGTACTGCTGGAACAGCTGCTGTGACGGCACCTGTCTACGGAGCTGCGCTGCCGGCCATCGCGTTTTCCCTGAGTTGAAGCTAGTTACACCGCTTTCTAAGATTCCGCCGCTTTTCGGTTGAGCGGCAAGTAATCGTCAGCATTCTGCCGCCTTTTCGTTTCTCGATTCGCTGTTAGAAGAACGTACAATGACTTCATCTCACACTTCTCAAGAGTGGAGTGCGTAGCGCACGCTCTCAATCTCTCGGGCATCGAGTCTCAGCAGCCTCCTCCTACTCCTCTACTTTATGTACTCCCAGGCCGCCGTGTAGCCCCTTGTAATTCCCCATAACAGTTGGTCTAAGACGCGAGTGCAGCTAGCTCCTCACTCTTGCAATCATTCACAGATCATCTACAGATAAGCAATTCCCGCTAGATGATCCACATATTTCAGGACAGATAGATACCAGGCAGATATATATTCCTGATCTGTATGATCTATATGATATACCTGGTACAGCAGTGGAACACGTGTCCTGGGTTGTGTCTGCCCTATAAGGCAGATCCTGCACAACCTCTCACGACGGCAGGTTAGGAACTAGATCATCTAGACCGTTATCTGTATGATCTATAGATGATCTGTAGATGATCTGTCCAAGGTGTGCAATCATTGCTATCCGGTTGCTTGTTGTGGGTGGTGGTGTAATCGTCATCTGCCTATCTCTCCAACCCCACAGAGATTGAACGTGCGTGCGTCATACTACGTAAGACCTCGCTTGTCAGTGTCAGTGTCAGTGTCAGTGTCAGTGCCCCCCCCCCTTCAAGCACCGCCTCGTTCTGTTGAAATCTGCTATTAATGATACAGCGCCCCACCCCCCAATAATTACGTTGAAACCTGCCAAGATAGTAACCCCCCCCCCCCCCCCCTCCACACCCCATTCTCAACTTTCCTCGTTCTGTTGAAACATGCCACTATAGTACCCCTCCCCCAGTATATATATTATATATGGGTTGGGTTGGCGTCGGTTGGCAACGACACTGTAAAACGTGCCGCTCACTACGTGAGCTAGACATCCAGGGTACCGTTTTTTTTTTTTTTTTTTTTTTTTTTTTTTGGCGGTCGCCCACAGCTGGTCGTCTAGTCAGATCGTTTGTGCGAAGTAAATAACCTTTACTCTGCACAAGGGAATTGATCGTATCACGTGGTGTTCAAGGTACGGCACCCAAGAGGCAGTTACATAGTACTCCCATTGCTGTCTCTGGAAGTGGCCACACCGGAAACTAAACTAACTCATTGAAGCTGTCATCCATATGCAAGAAAGTCCGCCTCACAAGCGGTTCTTCGTAGGATGCAGCTCACCCTTCATGCGACTCGCCAGACACCTCACGGCGCTTCGCGCTTGGTGCAAGCAATGTCTGCCTGGTCGGTGAAAACCCGACATGCTCCATCCCGGCATTGTAGGGATGCGAGGGTCTATGGTCACACGACTACGGCCATGCATGAGATCGAGTACATCTCTCCTATCGAGTGCACCCCCCCCCCCCTCCCCCCGTTTCAAGCATTGCCTCTTTTGGTTGAAACCTGCCACCATAGCACCCCCCTCCCTCCCCCGTCCAAACATTCCCTCGTTCTGTCGAAACCTGTCGACCCTCCTCATCTTGAAAATATCGCCTCGTCACTGTGGAAACCTCTCGAGCATGCAGGCCCAGGCCCATACCAGGACGGTAGCATGGGTTACGGCTACCCCAATCAGATGAACGGGATGGACCCCAACGCTCCAGGGGGCATGATGGGTGCCATGGGGGCAATGATGCCGCCCGGGGCAGGGGCGGGGATGGAGGCGGCAGGGGCGGGGGTAGGGGGGGGGAAGTCGAAGGTGGAAAAGGCGAAAGAAGAGTCCTCGAACAAGTTCAAGCGAGTTGCTGGGGGAAAGAGTTGGGAGGACGAGACGCTAGCAGAGTGGCCTGAAAGTGAGTGTCTGGGGCTGCGGTGGAAGTGGAAGGGGGGGGGGGGGGGGGGGGGGGGGGGGGGGGGGGGGGGGGGGGTGAGGTAGGGGAGGAGGTATCGCTTCCTGCGGCTTGCCGCTTGGACCGTTGAAAGGTGTCGGTTTATTGTATGGGAGCTTTTTTTTAGGAGTGATTACAGCGCTTGTGATTACTACGGACGGCATAGTTATATTTTGAGGGCAGATGAAGCCGCGCTTGGTAACAGATTATGCCGCTTTTGAAAATAGGCTGCTTAAGGAAGTGTGCGTTCGGAAATAGATTAGTGTGTTTTCAAGGTTAGATTCAAGCTGCTTTTTGAGATTCTTTTGTACCACTTTTGAGACTTCGATCGCTAGTATCTACGTACATACGTAGTACCGTCTTGTGCTTTTGAACCCAGATTGAATCGCTCCTAAGGACAGATGGTTGTGCATTTGGCGACAGATGTCAAGTGCGCTTGTGAAAACATACCAGGTAACTACTGTAGTTACAGCTTGGTTACGGTGTGCTTTTCAAGAACGGAATATTTTTTGTACGGGCCTTTCTTGGCAACGTGTTGGACGTGCATTTCGAAAACATGTTTGCCCGCTTTTGAACCGAAAGCAGGCCGGTTCTGAAAGCAGATTAGGGTGCTTTTGACAAAAACCTTCGGCATTTTCAGGGAGTTTCGTCAAATTAGGCGTAGGCTAAGACATACCTGGTACCAGATAAGGACCGTTGGGGTACAAATATGAATGTAGGTGAGCTCATGCAAGTCCCACACTATTACGGGGGTCCATAGTTAATAGGAACTATCGTGTACATAAAAGCCTATATATTTACCTATTTTTACTAACAGTATTTGGTCCTATTTACTATGGTCCCCCCCCCGTAATAGACGCGTTCTACGATAGAGGTAGCACATTTCCACTAAAAATGTTTTCTGAATGACGGGGTTCCTTAGCCCAAAATCGTCGGAATGCCAGTCTTGTTTCGAAAAATGACGCAAGTGTATACTTGGGCCATGGGATCATTCATCGTAATGCAATTTGATTTTTGCCGAAGTCAGTTTTCGGGTGAGGTATGGAGATCCTTAAGGTCATGTGCGGAGCCTCAGAAAATTCAGGGTGAACCCCTATCGTAGAACGCCTCACTAGTCGGAGATGACTCCCGGATGGCTATCTCCACCACACCTGCCTCTTCTCGAGGGTCAGTCAGGTCGGGTCAACGTGCCCAAGCTCCCGTTGCAACAGTAGCCTGGGTTAAGTTGACACTCGACACGAAATTGGATCGCGGAAGTGTGGTGAGCTTAAGCTTCAATTTTACCAATCCGCCGGAGGATTAAAAAAAAAAAAAAGAAAGAAATTGAAATATGAAGCCCAAGCGGTCCTTGCATTCCTGTCGTGGCAGTCTAGAGTGGGTAGCACATACCTGATACCTTGCATCGGCGAAAGAACCCTACATCACCACTAACTATACCTCCTCCCCCCCTCTACAAACCCTACCTCCCTTACTCTACATCTCCATCCTTCCCTCTACAACTCCCTCCCTTCCCCCCCCTTCTCCCTCCCTCCCTCCCGATCCAGATGACTACAGACTGTTTGTCGGAGACTTGGGCAACGAAGTAACGGACGATAACCTCGCGGGAGCCTTCCGCAAGTACACCACTTTCGCGAAGGCCAAGGTTATCCGAGAGAGGTGGAATAAAAAATCCAAGGGCTACGGGTTTGTAAGCTTTTTGGACGGGTGAGTTTTTTTTTTCGGTTGGGGGTTGGAGGGGGGGGGGGCGTACTCATTTGTTGCTTGCCCTAGTCATTTGACCATTGACCACGCATCCCTTTCGAGACGGAGCACCGTTCCTACTCCTAATAGAGACACCTCCAACAATTGGGCGCTCATTACGTTTTTTCCATATATTACATAGAAAGAATTTGCTTATCTTATCCCCTTCCTGTTTGGCCTCCTGTGGCCAACATCTATCTCCTAGGATAGCGATCGTTTTCTCGCTGCTATTCATTTTATCAAACTCCTCCATGTCACATTCGTCTATTTTCCTCATTTCCTCTTCTAACACATCCCGTTCCTCCTTGTATATTTCACATTCTCCTACCATGTGAGTTCTACTCTCTATTGCTTTGCCACACGTGCACATCTGTGCGTCTACTTCCTCCTCCTCCCGGCTACTGGTGTACCTCTTTCTTCTTTCTGGCAGGTCCAGGTCCCCTACACGGGGGGGGGGGGGGAATGTTAATTCGGTGTTGTTTTCCCGGGTTTTCGATTTGAGTATCTTCTGTTTTTTCGCCGGGCCGAAAAATAGGGAGAATCTTGATGTCAAATCCCGTTTACCCCCCCTCCCTCACCCGCCTCCTCATGATCTCCTGTTGTTGTTTTATCGTGGGATGGTGGTCCGGCCTGGGTAATAGGATGGACATGCTCAAGGCTCTGCGAGAGCAGAATGGGAAGTATCTCGGCAACCGGCCGATGAAGATCAGCAAGAGCTCGTGGAAGGACCGAGACGTGAAGGAGGTGGGCTGAAACGCGGGTACACGGAAAAAAAAAGAGATGAACGACACGATAGAGAGAGAAAGAGGCACGACAGAAACAGAAAATGACGCAACAAAACAGAACACGACTTGACCAAAACAGAAAATGACGCAACAAAAGCAGAAAAAACGACTCGACCAAAACAGAAAATGACCAGGACAAAAAAGAGAAAATGACACCATGTCCCCCCCCCCCCCCCACGTTCGAATAAATAAAAAACCAGAGGGGTGGGATTTCTGTGCGAATAAAAAATGTACCCCTGGGTATATACTTGTTTACCGGGTACAGATTTTTGTTCACCTCTTCACTTGTTTTTTATTGACAGGTACACATTTTCTCTTTTTCACTTGGCTTGGCTTTAGTACATTCCCCCGGAAATACGAGTGTGGTACAGTATAATATCGGAATTTTGAGAGCGTGGCAACAATATCGGGAGTGTTTTTTTTGGGTACCCTTGTGCTGGTAGTGGACGCCTGGTCAAGCAAAAAACAAAAAACTGCAGTACGTGTTGTACAGTATTGATAGTATTTGTAGTATTATAACCCTGCTGGGACTTCAGAGGGGAAAAAAAAAGGGAAAAAGTGACGATATACCAACGGACGCTGCGTGATTAGGAGGTGGTGGGAGGCGACATAAATTGGCGTCCAAGTTTCAGTGCAAGGAGCTGCCGGCACGGAGGCAACGTGATCCTACCCGTACATACTGCGGGGCGGCTCACGCTGCTCGTAGACGGTTCAATGGTTGGTGAAACCAAAGAACCAAAGTTACCAACGATTGTTTGTGGACGCTATCTTGGAACACTCGAAGGGGTACACGAAAAAAAAAAAGAGAAAACGACCTACTGTACATGTCTGAATACACACCTTTCCAAGGTCGGAACAAGAAACCCACCAGAAGGGTGATATTTCCAGACGAAGCGAAAAAAAGGGCCTTTTTTTGCAGAAATGTGTTTCGCTCGGTTCAGTATACCCCCCCCCCTCCCCTTTCTGGGACTCAAAACGAAAAGTGGGGTGTTTCTGTTTTTGTTTTTTTCCTGTGCCCCTGGGTAGCGTATACCGGTAGACGTCTGTCTGCGCGCGGGTGGGGTAAACTACCGTTCACGACGTGGCTCATCTTCACAAAAGGGTTGACAGTACTTGTACGCACATTCTGTAACTCCTCATTTAATCCATTTTTACTTCTTCGGAGAAAATTCCGAGGCGGTCGGGTGCTGTAATAGAGTTTAGACTTTGCACATTCGGACAGGTATTCGATTCCCGCTTCATGATCTAAGGTAGGCCTTTCAGGGCAGATATAATCCTGCTCTTTAGGGTCTAGCCCATGCTACAGGGTGAGAGGGAGCCGTGTAACCTGCATGATCAAGGACAGATTCCCTTGGTTGGGATATTGTACTGTACAAATCATGCACAACATATCGCAACGGCGGGTTAGGATCTAGATGATCTACGTAGATTGTGATCTGTCTGGTGCGTAAAATAGTTTGTCCCCTACGAAAACGCAGGGGTAGGTTTCAAGGGATTGTAAGGTAGGGTAAGGGGGGGGGGGGGGGGGGGGGGGGGGGGGGGGGGGGGGGGGGGGGGGGGGGGGGGGGGGGGGGGGGGGGGGGGGGGGGGGGGGGGGGGGGGCGTACTCCTTTGTTGCTTGCCTTTGCCATTTGACCGTCGACCACGCATCCCTTTCGAGACGGAGCACCGTCCCTACTTCTAATAGAGACACCTCCAACAGTTGGGCGCTCGTTACATTGTTTCCATATACAGTACATGGAACATTTTTGCGGCGAAATTCCCATTCGTCAAGCACTTTTTTTTTTAATGAAGCATAAAATTAACATCAGCGGTCGACGTACAGTCAACATTTCATCGGAGAGGTTTTTTCCCAAAATTTCCAAAGTTTGGAAATAATTAGAGATATGTATCAATATACGGAGGCGTTCGGTCACTATTCGTGAATTTCTCCAGAAGCACAATAATCATGTTTGTTAAATTTCACACATTTGGAAAAAAAAATCGGGAAAATCTGGGAGATAAAAAAAATGCGCGAAAAAAACATGGAAATTATGGAAAAAAAGCTCTCCGATAAGAACGACCTTAACTGAGGAATCACCGATCCTGGTATAGAAAGCAACTTCCCGGGATATAATCCAGAGTCAACAACAGTTCTGTCCTGATTTTCTTTTTGGGTGCTTTCTCCTTTTTGCGTATGGCCCCCCTCTCGCCCATCATCGTCGCGATCATCGCGATTATCTCTCCACGTTCTGCGCAGGTGAAGAAGAAAAACAAGCGTGCAAAGAAGGTCAAGAAAGCGCTCGGAATGTTATGATGTAATATACTGCCGTACCTTCACCTTTAATCGGCGCGATAGAGACGGAGGCATAGTTTTACCTACTGTAATTGTAGCCATGGGATTAGCCAGCAGAGTTGCGGAGGCACTCCAGACGAAGGCCTATGTAGCCGTTGGGCTAGCCGGTATTGTTGGTATTGTTGCGGGGGCAATCAAGGCGAATACATATAGAGTCGCTGAACTAGCCAGTGGAAGTGTACGGGAAATCGAGGTGGTGATATATGTAGCCGTTGGGTTAGCAGGTAGTGCTGCGAAAGCAATCAAGGCGAAGACATCTGCAGCCGTTGGAATAGCCGGTATGGTCGCGGGCGAGGCACTCGAAACGAAGACGTACATAACCGTTGGGCTACGTAGCCCTTTGGAGTTGCGAGGGCAATCGAGGCGAATGTATCTGTGGCCGTTGGGGTTGTGGTGGCAAGCGGGGCGAAAAGCTATGAAGCCGTTGGAGTTGCGGGGAAAATCGCGGCGAATACATGTGTAACCGATGGGTGGGCTGGTAGCGTTGCACGTGCAATCGAATAAAGAAGCTATACCAGATAAAGCCGTTGGACTAGCCGATGGAGCTGCAGGGGCAACCGAAGCAAAGACGTGCATAGCCGTTGGGCTAGGCGGTAGATTTGCAGGGGAAACAGACCACGACATATGAAGCCGTGAAGCGGCCAAGTTGGGCCCTTGAGCCGTCGAGGAAGAAGCAGGGACGGGGATAGGCCGGCGCCACCAGAGGCGTTTGCTTCGCCGATTGGTCCGCTTCGTCACATCGATCCGCTTTACCGATTAATCCCCTTCACCGATTCGACCGATGGGCCCGCTTCGCCGATTGGTCGGCGTTGCTGATTGGTCCGCGTCGCCGACGTGTCCACTTCTTCGCCAACTGGTCCGCGTCGCCGATGGGTTCGCTCTTGCGAATGGGCCGCGTTGCCGATTAGCCCGCGTCACCCGTTAATTCCGTTCGCTGATTAGCCCGCGTCGCCGTTTGGTCTGCGTTAACGACGGTCCGCGCCACCGACAGGCCCGATTGACCGGCTTCACCGATTGGCCCGCGCCACCGATAGACCCGATTGACTTACCTCACCGCTTGGTTCGCTTTGCCGATTGCCCCGCTTTCCCAATGGATTCGCTTCTCGTTTGTCCCTGCGTTGCCAGTTGGCCCGCGTCACCCGTCGGTCACTTTCGCTGATTGGCCCGCGTCATCGCTAGAGGCCCCTTAGCCTCAAACGGCGCGAAAAGATTAGCCTTTCACCCATAGGCCCGATTGACCTGCTTCACCGATTGTTCCGCGTCGCCGGTTGGTCTGCGTCACCGTTATAAGCCCCTAAGCCTAAAACCGCGAAGCAAACAGCCTTTCGAGTGGGGGCGTAGTCACCGATTGGTCTGCGCCACCGATAGGCCCGATTGACCTGCTTCACCGATTGGCCCGCTTCGCCGATTGGCTCGCGTTGCCGATGTATTCACTTCTTCAAATGTCTCGCGTTGCCGATTGGCCCGCGTCACCCGTTGGTTCCTTTCGCTGGTTAGCCCGCGTCGCCGTTTGGTCTGCGTGTCTCGTCACCGATTGGTCCGCGCCGCCGGTAGGCCGGTTAACCTGCTTCACCGGTTGGCACGCTGCGCCGATTGGTCCCCGTCGCTGATTATCCCTCGTCGCCGATTGGTCTGCATTGCCCATTGGCCCGCATCACCCGTTAGTCCCTTTAGCTGATTGGCCCGCGTCGCCGTTTGGTCTGCCTCACCGATGGAGGCCCCTTGGCCTTAAACGTAGCCTTTCGCGTGGCGGTGTATTCACCGATTGGTCCGCGCCATCGATATGCCCGATTTGCCTGGTTCACCGATTGGTCCGCGTCGCTGATTGGCCCGCTTCGTGGATTACGCGTCGCCGAGTAGCCCGCGTCGGCGAAATATTCGCTTCTCCGAATGTCTCACGTTGCCAATTGGCCCGCGCCACCCGTTGGCTCCTTTCTCTGATTCCCCCCGTCGCCGTTTGGTTTGCGTGTCTGTGTCACCGATTGGCTACCGACAGACCCAGTTGACCTGCTATACCGATTGGTCCGCGTCGCCGGTTGTCACGCTGCGCCGATTAGTCCGCTTCGCCGATTGGTCTGCGTTGCCGATCGGTCCGCATCGCCGGTGGATTCGCTTCGAATGTCCCGCTTTGCCGATTGGCCCGCATCCCCCGTTAGTCCCTTTCGCTGACTGGCCCGCGTTGCCGTTTAGTCTGCGTCACCGATAGTGGCCCCTTAGCCTTGAACAAAAAACATAGCCTTTCGAGTGGGGGCGTAGTCACCGATTGGTCCGCGTCACCGATAGGCCTGGTGTGCCTGCTTCATCGATTGATTTGCCTCGCCGATTGGTCCGCTTCGCGCATTAGCCCGCGTCGCCGATTGGGCCGCGTCACCGATGGATTCGCTTCTCCGAATGTCCCGCGTTGCCGATTGGCCCGCATCACTCGTTGGTCCCTTTCGCCGATTTGCCCGCATCGCCGCTAGGTCTGTTTCACCGACTGAGCCGCGCAACCGATAGGCCCCATTGACCTGCTTCACCGAAAGGTCTGCGTCGCCGATTGGCCCGCTTTGCCGATTGATTCGCGTCGCCGACTGGTCCACTTCTTCACCGCTTGGTCCGCTTCGCCGAATGTCGCCATTGGTCCACGTTGCGGACTCGTCGCGTTACCGGTCCTCTAGGCTGATTGGCTCGCGTCACCGTTTGGAAAGTGTTTCGCCGATTGATCAGCGTCGCCGGTTGGCCCGCTTTCGTTGGCGCTGCGCTTTAAAGAGTGTTGAGCTTTGTGGGGAGCGATGCATGTATGTGCGGCGTGATGAATGGCCAACCATCTTGTAGGAATTTATTGAGGGTTATTCACAGAGCGGGGCGAGTCGGGTAAGGGTGACCCGACCCGTGATATTTCAAATACAGAACCTGAGCTGTGATTTGTACTTGGCACCATCATAAATATCACAATCGCTATGCTGCTCATCAGATTCTGTAGAGGTTCACGGCAGCAGCAGAACAAGCAGTCAGCAAGCAGGGAACAGGGGGGGAGGACAGACAATCGACCGCACCAGGGCGTTACAACGACCCCCCCCCCCCCCCCCCCCCCCCGCCCCGCCGCAGCTGCGGCTGCTGCTTGCTGCTGAAAAAACGCACAAAAATACGCCCCCTCCCCCTGACATAATACATACGTACCAGAAATACACGAAAAATGTAGCCCCCTGGCTATCAACAGAGCTGCACAGCAGAGACACGGACAGCTGCACAGCAGAGCCACGGACAGACAGTGTCGCTTGAAAAACACGGCACTACACCAACCAAACTCCTCCCCATACTTGTACATTTCGTACACATTACCACCATTGCACCGAACCAAGCGTTAGCTAATGAGGCGTACCGTATACTACAGCCACATCGCTTGCCCGTAAACTATCAACTTTTTTACTGTTGCTTGCTGCTGCTCCCAGAGACCATTACATTGCTAGTTGATAACAATGATGATCGAACACACAAAATATTCAACATACCATGTTCTTGAGGAGGCGATGCACATTGGGGGGGGGGGGGGGGGGGGGGGGGGGGGGGTATTTCTCACAAATAAATTGAGCGAAAATGCTGGTACTTCGGGACGAGGGGAGGAAAAACGATGCATATTTGTCCTGCACAGCAATCACAGCGGCGAGGGCAACCATCCAAGTGCCAAGCATTTGAAGCACTAACCGGTCGAAATATCAACGTTTGAAGTTCAAAATAATCGAATCAACACTAGTTCGAAATTTGAAGCGATCGAAATTCGTAACAGTCGTAATTTGACATTTGAAACGGGCGGAATTCGAAACGGTCGAAAATCGAACTGTTCGGAATTCGACACGGTCGAAAACCTACAAGCCATAAGCCATGGATGGTCTAATGGATGGACAAAACAAGGAAAAACCCGAGCCTTCCTTGCTGCAGAGGGACACGACGTCGTCTTAAGTCGTATTGGTGACATCGATTCAGTTCAAGAAAGCAGCGGCTTTCGAGTCTGCCCGAGACGAACGAACAAGCAAAGCGGACTCTCAAAAGCACGAACAAAAAACTACTAGAGTATAGTTTTAACTCGTGAGTGTTGAGTGAGAACGAAACAACCAAGCCTGCTTGTGGCCACATCAGCCACCCATGCATGTAGCAAGCAGCAAGCGACCGCACGTTTTGTTTTTGTATGGGCTGTAGGAAGGCCGAGCTCCGCCGCCACCGCAATAAATCGCGCACCGCATTGCATCCTACCGCATGCCATTGTACCGCATCCTATATACCGTATTGCACCGCATCGCTTCGCTTTGTATCGCGCCATTTGCACCGTTTTCACAGCATTGAGTCGCACCGTTTACCGCGTTCTGCCCGGACGAAAGCAAAACACGTCGTTATGCCAGCGCTCTGCAGAGGAGGCAACAAAATACGCCTACACCAGCCAGTTGTCCCCGCGCACTACGGTTCCTTGCCGAGGAGCGTCACCACAGGTATGCGAAACGAATCAAAAAGTTTTTTTCGTTGCCCCCTTGTTGTAGCAACAGCAGCGTGGCTCGCCCCATCGGCCCCTGGTCTCCCCCGCAGCAGCGACAAAAAATACGCGCGGACCCCTTCCCCAGCTCGAGCGCGTTGATAGTCACTTCCGCTCCCGAGATATTTGAAAAACTTACTGACGCTATCGGCAAGGTCGCATGCATGCCAAAGTAACCGCCCAGTCTTGAAAGCCACCCGTTGAACAAGGAGCGAACGGTATTCATCGTGAACCGAACCCACCATCCAACGGTCCAATCTTGAACTCAAGCGTTGCTGGCCAAAAGGGTCGAACAGCAGATAGCCAACCCACCATGAACCAGGCCAATCATCAACCCCCGAAAATATTGAACAAGGAGCGAACAGCAGTGAATCGATTAACTCCACCACTAAACGGTCCATTTAGTCTTCAAAGCCAACCGCTGAACAAGACGAGAGAACAGCAGAAAGCCAAGCCCCGCCATCGATCAGCGGGACTCCTGTCTCGACTACTATATCCCACCACGATCAACCGCCATATGCCGGGTCTCACACAAGGAGCGTCCAGGGGGCACACAGAACAACACCGACGTGCTTGCGTACACATACAACGTGCATACATTGCGTATGCAACACGCATACAATGAACATACGACGCGCATACAACGCACATACAATGAACATACGACGCGAATACAGCGCGCATGCAACGCTGCGCCTACAATTCACATGCAGCACGCATACAACGCGCATGTAACGTGCATCCAGCGCACATGTAACACACACACATAACGTACACTCAACGCACATGCTACGCGCATGCAGGAATGCACATACAACGCGCATGCAACAACGCGCATACAACTCAGATGCAACGCACATACACCGCGCAATACAACTCAGATGCAACGCGCATACCACCACAACGCAAAGACAACAAATCAAGCACCCCTTGCAACGAATCTTTCACACGTGAATCCACTCCTCTACAAGAAAAAAAAAAAGACCCGTAAATCAACAATTCTTCAAACCTCTACCAGTCCCACCCCACTCCACCAGGCGACGCCACAAGACCAAGAGCCGAGAGAAAAAAGTAACGCCCTCCCCCCCCTCCCCCCCAAAACATCCTCCCACAGCTATCACATACCAATACCCGGTAAAAATGAGGTATAGGGCTTCCTAAATCCCCCAAGGCTTTCCTCACGCGAGGCGAGGGACAGTAGCGGGGTCGTACTCAACAGCGATTCCCGGGGGCAAAAAGGAATTGAAGGCCGAGATGAGCCCCACGTGCGATTCCTGTGGCGAGCGCGAGGGCCAAAACGAAACATAGGATCAGGGGGGGAAGCAAGAGAGAGGGGAGGGGAGCGCTTGCAATCTGGTTGTTGTTTGTTATTGTTTTTGTTGTTGTGGCTGGTGTTGTTGTCGTTGTTTTGTTGCTGACTGTGAGAGCGCAATTACACGTTTCCTTTCACTACTGAGAACATTATACCATACTAATTTCAAGAGTTTTTTCCGCAAAACGAGGGTGGTTCTACCGGCGTTTTTTTTTTTATTCTTTTGTTGATGCTGACTATGAGCGCGCTTAGACAATTCTACCTTGAATGTTGTTTCTGTTCTGCAAAAAACGGTACGCCTTCGCGCTGTTGGGGCAAACAAAAAGACGTTGAGCGAGGCTGTCCAAAGGCGAGGCGCGAGCGTAGACGTGGGCTGTTTTTGTTGTGTTTTCTATTGCGGATTCGATTTCCATTTTGATTCGGTCACCTCGTGAGGGTCAAAACATTCCTCACTTCGGACAGAAAATTATATTCCTTCTTCCATGATCTAGGTATTTTAGGGCAGGTATATTCCTGATCTGTATGATAGCTCATGTTGCCGGTAGGGACCCGTACAACCTGCATGATCTAGCACGTAACCCTCGGTTGGACATGTATTACGTACGCAGATCTTGCACAACTCTCATAGCGGCAGGTGAGGAGCTAGATCATATATCTGTACATAATGATTCGTCTGAGAGTGGGCGACGCCCTCGACGAGTTTCTCCGAGGTAAAGCCATCATCTAGGTACTTTAGGGCAGGTATATTCCTGATCTGTTATGATAGATCATGTTGCCGGGAGGGACCCGTACAGCATGATCTAGCTCGTAACCCTCGGTTGGATATGTATTACGTACGCAGATCCTGCACAACTCTCATAGCGGCAGGTGAGGAACTAGATCATACATCTGTAGATAATGATTCGCCTGAGAGTGGGCGACGCCCTCGACGAGCATCTCCGAGGTAAAGCCATCATCTAGGCACTTTAGGGCAGGTATATTCCTGATCTGTATGATAGATCATGTTGCCGGGAGGGACCCGTACAATGTGCATGATCTAGCACGTAAACCCTGGGTTGGATACGTACTGCGTATGCAGATCCTGCACAACTCTCATAGCGGCAGGTGAGGAACTAGATCATATATCTGTAGATAATGATCCGTCTGAGAGTGGGCGACGCCCTCGACGAGTTTCTCCGCGGTAAAATGGCGATCCGATCGATAGGTTCAAAAATTGGCACAAATGATGGAACCATCGATAATATCGAAATGTCTCAGAATTTGTATCGCAATGAGGTCACTTCTTTTCGCTCCTACAACCTCGTGACCTATACGAGTTGGTCGCGAAATTCTTGACAGTATGCCGAGAACCACCCGGTCAACACCAGTCCCTCCAGCAGACGCGATTGCCGCTTTAGTGTCCGCCCTGGGCCGGCGCCTCCCGGGCGTACCGCGAGCTTGAAGCAACGCGGTTTTAGGTCTGGTACATTCTAGGCCTCCTGGAGTCGGAGCACTGTTAGGGGTGGGACTGAAGGCCTGATTTGACCCAAAAAAGCGGCAGGCGATTCGAACCGACCAGCCAAAAACATTAAAATTCTGAAAAAGTTAAACTAACGCCATACCCCTAACTACTTGGTTTTAGTGCGGATGCATAGTGAACTTGTATATGATATTTCTCTGGAGTGGAGATGAAGTCGATCTTGACCTCATCCAGACATCCCACACAGCGCACATACTGTTCGGATCATTTGTTTTTTTTTAGCACAGGAGTACAAATTGACGTCTTTATAGACTAAAAGGTGCGGAGAAACATGTTTTTTTTCTGTTTTTTCTGCCTCTTGCTCTATGGTGTGCTTTGAGTGGTGGGTAGACATGGTCATACTCTGCACTGGGATGTGCGGCATACAGCGAAACAAACCCCGCTCGAATCGACATAGTTTCCGCAGAGAACGATCTGGCGAAAAGTCGCCCCTTTTAAGTCACTTTTTCGGGACCTGTACCATGACGACCAATTTCTTGATAGAGAATTATTCGAAAACACCAGAACGAACCTCGGCCAAGGACAAAAGGAAAAAAAATTTCCAAGCGAATCGGGAGGCAAATCTGCTGCGTACGGGTCGTACTGTCCACGAGGCGTCGGCGATCGTGCGCCGAGCGAATGCTGTTGTCCGCCGTGGCATCGCGAGGGCGTGGGACAGCCGCGACCGGGCTCGACGGCTGTGGATGGGAACATCTTGCACCGCTGCAGCAGCAGCAGCAGCAGGATGAGCAGCAGCAGCAGCAGCTGGGTCAATAGCGCCAGCAGCCGCATCAGGATCAGCAGATCCACCTTCAACCAGGCCCGGTAGGGGCTGCACTTGCGGGTTGTCAGCCATCGAGGCGGAGGGTCCACCAGTAATTCCACCTACACGCTCACGCGCTGGTTTGTGCGCTGCTGCTGAAGCACTCGTCGTGGTGTTTTTTGTTGTGTGCTGCTCCGCCCTTTTTGAGCGACACGCTGCAGCTCCTCTCGTACCATACATGACATACCCTGGTACCTAGTACGTGGTATATGATAACAGCTGAAGAGTTTTTTTTGTGACGTGTCCATTCTTTCCCACGCGCTGGTCGGTTAATTTCTTCAAGACGTTCATTTTTCCCAGATAACGACTGCTGACATTTTTAGTGACTTTTTTACGTCTAAAAATATTTCAGTCTTACCCCTAACTGTATTCTTCTCCACGGAGCATCCGAGTTGGGGGGCTTGGGAGGCGCTGCGGGTCAGCTAGGCGACGGGGGGGTGGGTGCTGCGGGAACGGTGGGACTGGCGGCACAAATCGAGACGGTCGAGACCGCCGGTGGGGCGAACGCTGGTGAGAGTGCCTCAGCTGGAGCGAGCTCGGGTGGGGCTGGTGGAGCTAGTGCGGGTCGAGTCGAGCAGCAACAACCGCCGAGCACGCAAGCGCTGAGCAACGATGACCGGGAGCCTGATCGGGCTCATCACAAAGACGCACCCCCCCCCGAGGTACGCGTGTATTTCGAGTTAAAGGGTACGGCTGTGGCCCTTTCTCTCTCCCTCTTTTACCGCTCAGTCGAATATACGAGGTTCGGATGTCTAGCCCGCTGTGCCCGCTGGCCGTAGAGCCGGGAAAAGGGGTTGACGGAGATTGGTATCGGAGATGGCTCTTTCAGTCGGCGGAGTTGCTTGCACCACAAAGTGGTGCCACAGGGGAGGTTGCCCGTTATAGAGCCAAGAAATTACTTGGCACAGACCGGTTGCAAGGAGTTGTAGTAGTGTCAGTTTCCGGCGTAGTGCCGATTTCCCGCTATAGTGCTGATATCTCCGGGTGGCACGTACCGGCACTGTCGATCGACCGCCACAGTACTTCTGGGCGAGAGTTGCGTGATATCTCTCTCTCGACACTGCTGTACGCTCTCTCACTTTTGACTGTTGAGTTGAGTGCGCGATGCCGCGGTACCTGGTACTGCTGTGCCCTCTCACTTACTGCAATTTGACGTGCGATACTGTAGTATTCTCTCTCGCTTTTGATTGTTGAGTTGAGTGTATGGTGCCCCGCCGTCTGGTAGTGTTGTGCCCTCTCACTCACTGCTCTCTCATTTGTGCTGTATTCTCTCTCGCTCTTGACCGTTGGGTTGAGTGTTTGATGCCGCGGTATCTGGTACTGCTGTGCACTATCACTTTGCCGCAAATTGACGTGCGATACTGCTGTTTACTCTCTCGCTTTCGCCCGTGGAGTTGAGTTATGATTCCTCGCTGTTTGGTACTGATGTGCCCTCTCACTCGCTGCTCTCCCAACACTGCTATATTCTCTCTCGCTTTAGACTATTGACTCGAGGGTATGATGCCGAGGTGTCTGATACTGCTGTGCCTTCGCACTCACTCACTGCTCTCACTGTCTCTCGATATTGCTGAATACTCTCCCGCTTTTGACTGTTGAGTTGAGTGTACGATGCCGCGGTGTCTGGTACCGTTGTACCCCCTGACGGCTCTCTCGACACTGCTGTCTTCTCTCTCGCTTTTGACTGTGGAGTTGGGTATCTGATGCCGCGGTGTCTGGTACTGTTGCGCCCTCTCACTCACTGCTCTCTGGATACTCTCTCGCTTTTGATTGTTGAGTCGAGTGTACGATGCCGCGGTGTTTGGTACCGCTGTGCCCCCTTACTCACTGCTCTCTCGATACTGCTGTATTCTCTCTCGCTTTTGGCTGTGCAGTCGAGGGTATCATGCCGAGGTGTCTGGTACTGCTGTGCGCTCTCACTCACTGCAAATTGACGTGCAATACCGTTGTATTTTCTCTCACTTTTCACTGTTGAGTGTATGATGCCGCGGTGTCTGGTACCGTTGTACCCTCGCACTCATTGCTCCCTCGATACTGCTGTATTCTTTCTCGCGCTTGACTGTGGAGTTGGGTGTCTGATGCCGCGGTGTCTGGTACTGCTGCGCCCTCTCACTCACTGCTCTCTCGATACTGCTGTATACGCTCTCGCTTTTGACTGTTGAGTCGAGTGTACGATGCCGAGGTGTCTGGTACCGCTGTGCCCTCTCACTCATTGCTCTCTCGATACTGCTGTCTTCTCTCTCGCGTTTGACTGTTGAGTCGAGTGTACGATGCCGCGGTATCTGATACGGCTGTGCCCTCTCACTCTCTGCTCTCTCGATACTGTTGTATTCTCTCTCGCTTTTGACTGTTGAGTCGAGTGTACGATGCCGGGGTGTCTGGTACCGCTGTGCCCTCTCACTCACTGCTCTCTCGATGCTGCTGTATTCTATGTCGCTTTTGACTGTGAAGTTGCGTGTACGATGTTACGGTGTCCGGTACGGCTGTGCCCTCTCACTCACTGCGAATTGACGAGTTGCTCGATACTGCTGTATACTTTCTCTCGCTTTTGACTGTTGATGTGAGGTGCGATGCCGCAGTGTCTGGTACTGCTGTGCCCCCTCACTCACTGCTCTCTCGATACTGCTGTATTCTCTCGCTTTTGACGTTGAGTCGAGGGTATGATGCCGAGGTGTCTGGTACTGTTGTGCCCTCTGACTCATTGCAAGTTGACGTGCGATACTGCTGTATACTCTCTCGCTTTTGATTGTTGAGTTGAGTGTACGATGCCGCGGTGTCTGGTACCGCTGTGCCCTCTCACTCACTGCTTCTTGATACTGTTGTATTCTCTCTCACGTTTGATTGTTGATGTGAGGGTACGATGCCGCGGTGTCTGGTACTGCTGTGCGCCCTCTCACTCACTGCTCTCTCGATACTGCTATATTCTCTCTCGCTTTTGATTGTGGAGTCGAGTGTACGATATCGCGGTGTCTGATACCGCTGTGCCCCCCCACTCACTGCATGCTCAGTACTGCTGTATACTCTCGCGTATGACTGTTGAGTCGAGTGTATGATGCGCGGTGTCTGGTACCGCTGTGCCCTCTCACTCACTGGAAATTAACGAAATGCTCGATACTGCTGTATACTCTCGCTTTTGACTGTTGAGGTGAGTGTACGATGCCGCGGATTCTTGTACCGCTGTGCCCCCTCACTCACTGCTCTCTCGTGGTATCGCTGTGCCCTCTCACTCACTGCAAATTGACGAGTTGCTCGATAGAGCTGTATACTCTCTCGCTTTGATTGCTGGGTTGAGCGTATGATGCCGCGGCGCCTGGTACTGCTGTGCCCCCTCAATCTCGGCAATTGTACGCGCACGCGCGTCGATACTGCTGTGTACCCGATCGTTTTGTGTTTGGGCCGCGTGTATGATGTTGCGATGGTGTATGGCACGGCCGTGAATGCGCTCTCGGCTTTCATACCCCATGCTTCGCTGTTACGGCCGTCGTTTTATCCCGCTGCTACGATCGTTGATCCGGGTACAGTTCCGGCAACTTGTCGCGGGATATGTCGGGGGGCTGGAGGAACTCTACCGGGGAGTATAATGGGTACGATTTCGCGTACACCTTGCGTGCGGCAGCCGCTCTTGCCCACGACATGGGGCTGTCCTCCGAACAGGCTATTTTGGAGCGGATGCTCACCCGGGGGCAGTTGGTGCTCAGGCGCTTCGACTGTTCTCCCGTAGCCTTGATGGTGTTTACCGACAAACTCCTCAACACGCGCGGCCTGACCAAGAGCCACAACGCTCAGGACTTCAAGGGCGGACGTGCAAGATAGCGCTGGGCACTGGTTCTACGGCTGGGACGGTGCCCCCCACGGGCGGCGCCCGGGGGCGGGGTTCATACGGCGCTCGATACTAATATTGACTTACGATCCTAGTTATGTCTCTTCGTTCGGGTTCGGCTGCGAAACAGCTGGTGTGAGTTAGGGGCTTGGACGTCGGTGTCGGCGCATGTAAATCAGACGGTGGCGACCGCTTGGTGTGGCCGAAAACATGCCGTTTCTTGCGGCCATTTCATTTAGACTCATGATAATATTTGGTAGATTTTAGCGAACATCAGTCAGGCGGTTGCGACCGCGGCCTTTGACGTAGAAGCTCGCTGTATGACGGTAACTTCGCCGGGCTCAGGCCAAAAAATCTCGAACAGGCGGTGGCGACCGCTTGGTTTCGCCGTAAACAGTTCAGTTATATATAGGTATCCTTACGTCCTCTCCTCTACGTTGCGCTGTAGGTAGCCGCCGACGTTGGCTCCAACGCTTCGATCGACGCACACGTGCGGCCCGTTCTCCTCCCCACGCCCCCCCTGGATGCCGACGAGTGTCAGTGGGCGCGCACGGGGGCTCTGCCCGCCACCTCGGTTTGTGGCCGTCCGTGGCGGACGTCACGTGTCCATGCAGGGTCCGCTATGGCATATGCCGTGGGATGCCCCGGTATGGAATGTGGGGTGTATGGAGACCAACTCGTGCCGGGCTTCGTGCGCTTGCATGTAGATTTCTGGCACGACATCCTTATAGGGCACCCCCTTCGAGACGCACTGGTGTTGTACTTACGCGATGGAGTGGACCTTCACGATCTTCCAAGGAAATACCGGGGCCCATCGAGCGACTGCCCGTATGACATCGGCCGGCTTCCCGGAGCTTTGTCCCAAAACCGTATCACGCCTATGTTCACCGGTTTTGTGGACAACGAGGTACGAGCCCTGGTAGATCGTGGGTGTGTCGTGAAATAGGCGGACGGCCGAGCCCCGGGGGGGGCCTGCGGCCCCGCTTAGTTATGGCGTTGTGGGTCGACGAGACGAAACCGCGCCTAATTTACGACGCGAGGCCGTTAAAAACAAGTGGTGCAAGAAGGTCCAGTTTTTTCTTCCGAAACAAGTGGTGCAAGAAGGTCCATTTTTTTCTTCCGTCCATTTTTTCTTCCGACGGATACGGTGGTGCGGGTGGCCAACGTCGCTTCGCAGGGTTGTTCCATGACTTCGCTGGATGACTCATCCACTTTTCACCACATCCTTCTGCGCCCCTCCTCCTGGCCGCTTTTTGGCTTCGTGTACGACGGCATTGATTCCTGCTGGTGCGCTTTGCCTTATGGATTCAGTTTGAGTCCATGGTGCTACCATACCCTCAGCAAGGGGAAAGCAGCCTACCTTCGCTCCAAAGGGATCCCGGCGTTAGCTTACCACCACGACGCGTGGTTGAGTAACTTCCTCGCCTCGCCTTCCACGCGCAGACTGCGCGCGAGATGTGACTGGCAGCGCGAGAAACTACATGGGGTCGCACATCTTGAAGCTCCCAGTGTCCAAGGATTTGATATCCAACTTCAAGTTGGGTGAGACGCTTCGGGCCTCTAGGGAGGCAGTGGTATTGTTAGCAGACCGGGACTGCCCGGCGATTTGCGCTTTTCCGGCGGATATAACGTACATCTCTGCCGCACAGCGGATTGGGTGGAACTTAACCGCCGGGCACCTCTTCCCCGTCGTTAGGCTGAATCTTATGGGAACTCGAAATCGGAAAACAAAACAGGATTTCCCTTCATCGTGTAGAAACCCCAGGGCAGTGCCGTCGGTAGACATGAGCCATTTCCGATCACTGCCCAAACATAAAAACCTGTGCTTCCAACACACATCACCCCTCGCCGCCGATTTCTCGCCTCACAAGGAACGAGATGACGTCAAACCTTCGAGGCTATATGCTCCACTGCTCTGAGATTGCTCGCTACCAAGTTTGAGGGTCGTTGAAGCTGTGTGGGCGGAGTTCTCGCTCGAGACATCGAAGCCTGGCCTGTTTCTGGCCGGTTTTTTCCAGTCGTCTAAACAAAAAACGGCCAGAAATGGGTCAGGCTCTCACGTCTTGAGCAAGAACTCCGGCCACACAGCATCAACTACCCTCAAACCTGGTAGCGAGCACTCTCAGAGCAGTGGAGCATATAGCCTCGAAGGTTTGGCGTCATCTCGTGCCCTGTGACGCGAGGAATCATCGGCGGTGGTAGGTGTTGTGTGTTGAAAGCGCAGCTTTTTCCTGCTGCGGCATACCAAATAATATCCCCCATCGGCTGTGTGGGTTTCAACACCATAAAGGGGAAATCCTGTCCCGTTTTCCGGTTTCGGGTCTCATGAGAGTCAGCCTTACACCAGAAGGGGGGCGGGGCCCGTCTCTCTCTCTCCGCAGCCCGTATGACGGCGAACCTGCAAAGCTAGCTGCGGAAGGCAGAGCTGCCGAACCACTTCACGATGTACTCCTTTCGAGTGGGAGGACGGACGCTAGCGAGCTACCATTGTCTCCAGAGTTCGGAAAGGAATAAGCGGCCTGTGCAGGAATGGACTGAGTCAATGTTAAACAAGTTTGGGTAAGACAACTCTGCCCCTGACCGGTGGTCAACTACAAATACAATCTAAAGAGGCGCAACGAAGTATGGGCGGGACCACAGGCCGGCGCAGGAGGCCACATCCAATCCAATACTTACATTAAATGATCCACGGTAGACAGAATACAATAGTACAATGGCGATCCAATCAATGGGCTCAAAAATTGACACAAATAATGGAACCATCGATGATATCGAAATGTCTCGGAATTTGTATCGCAACGAGATCACTTATTTTCGCTCTGGAAACCTCGGGAGTAGAATTGGTTCTTGACACCATCCCACCGACCCGGCAATAGGATTTGTATTCTTATGCTTGCATACTCAGATACAGGTACTTACCCCGCGCAGAGTACGTGATACGCTAGTCTACTCAGCGCGGGGGGGAATACCAGACGAGACCTCCTGCCCTGCGCAGGAGGCCTCATCCAAATATGAAATGATCCACGGTAGAGAGACAGAATACAACAGCAATATCTCAATAACAATGCTGGAACCCGCACTGGCCGATTCCCAAATACCCACTTTCATGTATGTACAGCGTAATCGTGACGAACTGAGCGTTGGACCGGGCTTTTCGACGTCGACTTCGCTATTGCTTTCGACGTTGAGTTCGATTTTCTAAGTTTGTAAAACATTGTCTCTATTTTGGTAATTGCAAACTTGTCTGTCTTATCTGTCCGCATGCCTTATATTTTCGAACACGTTCCAATGATCGATATATAAGGTCGTAAGATATGACATTCGTACTACGTATTCAACTCTTACGGACCTCATAGACTGAAACATATCATACCACCAGGCAATATTTAGCCATATGATACATCCATCACACCGTACCATCATACCATACCACAACACACCACATCACATACCGTGTTTTTTCCATATACCATACCACCAACATACCATACCACATACCGTATTTTTCAATATGGTATATCAAACCGTATCATCATACCTTACCAACATACGATATCACATACCGTTCCACACAGCACAACCACACCATACCCATACTGCAATAACACCACAGGGCCACACAGCAGGAGTGAGTCTTAGTAAGTACAGAAGAGCACACGTTGAAGGTGCAAGGTGATGAGGTGATAATTGAGGTGAAGGTGGAAGGTGATGAGGTGTTTTATGAGGAGGTGAAGGTGCAAAGGGAGAGCGATGACACCAGGGAGCAGCAGCAGCCGCAACGGGCAATAGCAGCCCCAGTAGCCACGTCTGCAACCGCAGCAGCAGGACCAAGAGGGTTCGCTACGCGCTTGCGACGATCGCCCCGAAGAACAACAGCGACAGCAGCAGAGTCAGGAGGGTTCGGTTAGCGCTGGAAGTACAACCCTGGCAACCAACAGCCAGTACAAGACGGGGTGGAGGAGATAGAGGGAGTGGAGAGGGTGGAGAGGGTGGAGGAGGTGGAGAGGGCGGACGGGGTGAAGGAGAGTGGGGGGCTGATAGGGGAAGTGGAGCAGCAAGGTGGTGGAGAGGCGATCATGGACACGGACGCTGGAGGGCGCTGGAACTGGGCTAGGGAAAGCTTGACTCCTTTTGCACCACATTAACCCTTTAGTACCGCAGTCCCGTTTTGGAGACAAATTACTTAGAAATTGACTGGTTTGTCCCCCAAACGGGACTGCAGTCCTGAAAGCGTTACAACAAGCTTCGTTGGCCTGCCCCCGATGCTCGTGATGCGAATCGATGTTCACTGTGTATTGCATTCTGTTGTAGGCATGATTTGCGTTGACTGCCTGCATATGAACGAGTACATCAGTACCTAAAGCAGAATCTGTTCTGGGGATAATAGAAGAGTAAGTGGGTACCAGGTACCAGGTACGTATGAAGTTCGTTTTGTGTGCTTACTATTAATAGCATGTACGAGATGCACGAATAGTTCTATTATAGTAATTCTTCATTTTTGCGTTTTGCATACTATATACGTATCATACCGTAGCGCAGGATACTTCGAGTAGTGACTGATTTTCGGGTAAACATGCAGTATCGAAGCCAAGAGCGCCAAGCGGGCGCCGAGTTGAGTTGCGTTGATGTAATACTGGGCACGGACGGTCGATATGCGCTGATGCTGGATGTTTTACTATTGCGTTGCTTGGCCAGCACCATCATGTCATGATGTACCTGGCACAAGTACCTGTATTTTATGCAATTATTGAAAAAAAAAAAACGATGAATGAAACCTTCATGTGAAGTTTTCGTTATTCACACTGCTGTGTGCCTACGACCTGTACCAGGTATGCCTGAAGGGCAGCATGATGGTTGAGAAGATACGCACGGAGATACATGGCATTCATTCTATGAAAAAGAGGAAAAGGAAAAAAATGTAAGAGAAAACTGTCGTGCCTCTCCGCAGGGGATGTGGCAGACGCTTGAGAAGAACGAGCTAAAGAAAAAACCCCACTAGTGCACCTATAAACAGAGTAAGACTAGGAACCAAGGGAAACTAACAGACAACCGAGGCACAAAGCACTCTCCCGGTGGCAGCAGGTTGTGGTACGAGTGGCATAGCCAGGTTCTCCCTACTAGTCCGCCTGGTACCTTGCTACCCTGTCTGCCGTCTCCGTCCTGCGTTCGTCAACTATGCCCCGCCCCTCGGCGTCAATACGAAACGAGCAATAGCTCGTCATCACCACACCACACGACTCCTTTCAAAATAAAGGCATACCAATAGAAGAAAGGAAGAGAAAGAAACAAAATTAAAATCACAGAGGATCAAGCAAAAAAAATAGACTGGAGTAAGATAATTGTACCAACCGTGTACCTGTAGGATCTGTCAGATAGAATCTCGTACAGTTGGATCATATCCATTGTATCGTTTGGAGCAAGATATTTGTATATGCAATAACGGTACGCAGGTTGGTATTCCTGCGTAGCATGAAGAGACGCCAAAATGTACGCACGTGGTTGTATCATTTAGAATAAGTAGCCCGAGGAGGCGCCGACATGTACGCATTTGGTGTGTATATGCGTCAGGATTCACGGGGTGCACAGCAAATAGACAAATGCACTGACATGTCATCATACTGCATATGACAGGCACGACTTTTACACCTTCTATGAAAAAGAGAAAACGAAAGAAAACAAAGAAAAACAGAAACAAATAAACTATAGAAATCGAAAGAGAAAAAGAAGAAAATAAAAGAGAAAACTGTCGTGCCTCCTCGCAGGGGATGTGGCATACACTTGAAAAGAACGAGTTAAAGAAAAAAAACACCACTACTGTAGTGTACTTATAAACAGAGTAAGAGTATTAATAGGATCCAAGGGAAGATAACAGGCAAACCGAAGCACAAAGCATCCTCCAGATAGCCGCAGCAGGTTGTGATACCAGTAGCATAGCCAGGTTCTGCCTACTAGTCCGCCTGGTACCTTGCTACCCTGTTAGCCGTCTCCGTCCTGCGTTCGTCAACTATGCCCCGCCCCTCGGATCATACGAAACAAGCAAAGCAGGCTCATAATCATCAAAAATATGTTTTTCAGAGTATGCAATAGTGCGTCGAGCTTGTGGAAGATATTAATTTTTCCCGAGTACGTGTCTTGTACTATTAATAGTGATTTCGGTATCACTTTTCGCTTTTTATTTCGTTATCGGTTCAGACTTCGGTTTCGGTTTCGATTTCGGTGATGATTTTGTATTCAATTTTGACCGTTCACCTTGTGAGGATCGAAACACTTGGCGACGTGTTCGACGAGTTGCTCCACGGTGAACTCTTGCTCGCGGTAGCGGCTCAGTCCGGACACAAACAGTTGGAACGGTCTACCTTCCAAAGTCCGCTGGACGCTGCACGTGCGCCGTGCAAAAAGACAGACAGGCAGGCAGAAAGACACACAGGTAGGCGGGCAGGCAGGTAGACAGGCAGAAAGGCAGGTATAGGCCAGCACGTAGACAAACAGGTAGGCAGACAGACAGGCAGACAGGCAGGCAGACATACAGATAGGCAGGCAGGCGACGTGAGCTATATCATACCTGGTACAGATCAGGAATTAACTTTCCCCGAAATACCTCTATCATACACTGGGGATCGGTTGCTCGTACCTGTCCGATCCGTGAATCCTCAACTTCTTACATGGTTGACAACACGACAGCGACGGCTTTGGCGGACTGTTGCGTGCCTTATATGCTTTACTTTATCAACAAACTAGACACTCATACTCCTATATAGCAAGCGTGCCACACCAGGAGGTATCACTTTACATGTTCCGGTCAGGTAAACAGGATACCTATCAGACATTCGTACCCACACCACCCCATACGATCACGGCTATGCATGAACATGAGTACGCACCCGGCGCCGCCCCATCCCCCCCACCCTTCTAATAGGAGCAGGGACGGTGCTCCTTCTCGAACGGGATGCGTGGTTGATGTTCAGATGACTAAGGTAAGCAACAAATGAGTACGCCCCCCCCACCCCCCCCCCCCACCCCCCCGATGCCGCACATCTAGGCGCACCAGCAAAAAAAGCATGCCACCCCGCTTTTACCTCTCCATGAAACCCCTCATGTCCGTTCCGGATTCTCTCGCTCTCGGCGCCATAGCTTCTCCCCCTGTGTTACCCGACGCCACTCCCTGAAAAAACCGCGAGGTGCGGCGGGATAGGGGTAGGGAGGGGAGGTAAGAGCAGGGAAGGGGAAGTGGGAGCGGCGGGGGGGGGGGGTTAGAGAGGGGTAGAGGAGGGGGAGTTCTCAATGCCATGCATGACCGTAGGCGCATGACCACAGACCCTCGCATCCCTACAATGCCGGGCGGGAGCGCATCAGGTTTTCACCGACCAGGCAGATATTGCTTGCTTGCAACGAGCACGAAGCGCCGTTAGGTGTCCGGCGAGTCGCATGGATTGGTGAGCTGCATCATACTTAGAACCCCTTGGGGAAGGGGGGCGGTGGTTGGGGGGGAGGATAGGGTTAAGGGAGAGGGTAGGGGTAGGGATGGGCGATTTAACGATCGAGTCTTGCTTGTTGCACATAATGTCTTGAAGACGGCTCAGCACCGAACATGGAATGTGCAGGGCAGCTGTCATCCACAAAACCACCCGCAGCAAGAAAAAAAGGGGGTAGTCCACACGTTAAAAGACCGAGTCTCACAGGCAGTGGGGAGTCGTCACGAGCTGGGGGCACCAAATCGCCCTCCCCCCCCCCCTCCTGCTCCCGCTCCCGCTCCACCCCCCCCCCCCTCCTCCTTCCCCGCCTCCACCACTGACCCCGTTATCTTCGCTTGGTCGGCGGTTATCCGATCGGACCGGCTGCTGCTGCGGTGACGACGACAAAGCCTGCCCAGCTGCTGCCGCGTTCATTGTCTCCCCCGCCTCCATCGCCTCCGCCCCCGCCTCCGCCGCTTCCGCCGCGGCAGCCGCCTCCGCCGCCACAGCTGCTACGGCCTTCGTCTCCGTCTTTACTCGGAAATCTTCAACCCTGGTCCACTCTCCGGCCGGCCGACCGCCACCACTGCCATCCCCACCACCACCACCAACGTCAACAAGGTCCGAGGTCTTGCCTTCTTCGTCAGAAGATAGGGACAGGTCTACCATTTCGGGGGGGGCGCGAGGCTCTCTCGCTCTCTCTCGGGCTCTAGCAGCCGCCGCCGCCGCCGCCGCCGCCGTCGCCGCGGGATCGCCTCGACGATCGTCTGCACCCGCACGGCCAGGATCTCGCCAAACGGGCGACTTTCGTCTACCCCGCTTGCTTCTCTCGGTGCTCTTGTTGCTCTCTTCGCTGGAGTTCGGGTCGTAAGTCTTGTCCGACTCGTCGTCCTCGTCCTCCTCTTCTTCCTCCTCTTCCTCCTCCTCCTCCTCCTCTTCCTCTTCCTCTTCCTCCTCATCCTGCTTCACTGAGGGTCTACCTCTGCCGCGTTTTCTTGGCTGGGTATCACCGCCGCCGCCATCCCCTCGCCTCCGCTTACGGTTTTCGCTCGCGGCGGCCTGCTTATTGGCACTGGAGCGCTTTTCCCCCGCCTCCATCTCTCGTCGCTTTACGCGCTGGCCGAACCTGTTTTTCGGGAAGAGGAAAGGTGTGTGTGAATGACTTACCAACTTGCGTACACATCGGACAGATCAGATAGATCAGATCACGTTTCATGATCTAGATATCTCACGGGAGATAGATCCCTGATATATGATGATCCGCATGGCATACGTAGACAATCAAGGTTTTGAGCGCAGATATATCCCTGATCCGTATGATCTTCACGGACCAGATGATCTACATCTGTCACGGTGGATAGATCCTTGATCTACGAGTAGAAGATCTGCATGATATGGACCATGTTGCCAGGTACCTGGTAGTGTTACAAAAAAAATGAGAAATGAGTACTCGTACCCAGAACATTCTCATCTTTTCGGACGGAGTGGTCGTGTTTGATGTTTCGCTGGCCTCGTGTGTGTGTTCTTCACATCAAAACCACTATTTCTACCCATCGATATCCAGCACACCCAGTCTGGTCCATTTCTTATCCAACAATAACACGCCTCCTTTCCTCCCCCCCCCCCCCTTCCCCCCCTACCCCCCCCCCCCCCCCCCCCCCCCCCCCCCCCCCCCCCCCCCCCCCCCCCCCCCCCCCCCCCCCCCCCCCCCCCCCCCCCCCCCCCCCCACGAGGCAGTTACATATTCTCCCGTTGCTGTCTCTGGAAGTGGCCACACCAGAAAACAAAAACTCATCCCAAGTTGTCCTCCGTTGCAAGTCCGCCACACAATCGGTTCTTAGAAGTATGCAGCTCACCCTTCATGCAACTCACGGTGCTTCACGCTTGACGCAACCAGCCAACGTCTGCCTGGTCGGTGAAAAATCGACGTGCTCCGTCCCGGCGTTGTAGGGATGCGAGGGTCTATGGTCATACGACTACGGCCATGCATTACATGAGTACCCCCCCCCCCCCCCACCCCACGCACCGGGAAGACTTGGAGAAGCGGCGGCCGAAGTCGACGACCAAGCGGAAAGCTTTTTTGTGCACGCCGTAGTCTATCTCGTCGCCCGGCTCGTCTCCGAGCTCCTCATTTCGCCGCACCATCGAAACATTGGCACAAGCCTTCACGGCCGCTGCCACCTGCCGGGTTGCGTTGACCAATAAAAACGAGATATTATGTGTGTATTGACCAATGGAGCATCCGCATTCTACGAATGAATAGGTACACACCTTTCACACCGAAAAAAAGGCACTAGAAAATATATAACGTAAATTTAAGGATAACAGACTATCGTACAGATCGTCGATTCCCAACTAATGGTCTAGATGCTTCATGGAAGATAGATCCAGGGTCTGTACCAGGTATAATCTACTGTAGCTGATGGTGCTAATGAAACATATCGAAACATCAGTATTTGATCAACGCACAGCCATGGACACGATCGCGCAAAAGCCTTTAACGGTCGCTGCCACCTGCCGGGTTGTCGTGACCAAAGAGACGTGAGCTTATGTGTTGGCCAATGAAACGCGAGGAGGCTGCGTGTGTTGACCAATGAAACATGATATTGTTTGTGTGTTGACCAATGCAACACGATACTAGGTGTGCGTCACCAATATCTTGACCAATGAAACGCGAAAACAATGTGTGTGACAATGAAATGTGAGACAATGTGTGTGCTGACCGATGAAACATGATATTGTGTGTTGGCCAATAAAACATATTGACCAATGAAACGTCAGACAATGTGTGTTGACCAATGAAATGTGAGATTATGTGTGTGTTGACCAATGAAACATCCCGAAACATCAGTATTCGACCAATGAAACACCATCTTCGAGTACGTGGAAAGCTCTACTGGTGTGTGTTGACCAATCGAACATCCCGACATAAAATACCAGCATTTGAACGAGCATCTTCGAACAAGTGGTAAGCTCTACGAGTACAAGCTCTACGAGTACTGAAAACAAGTGTGTGTGTGCTATCCAATCACCCGAGACATCAGTATTTGACCGGACAATGAAATCTTCGAACAATCAGAGTACAGTGTGCTTACGAACCCGGGCACACGCATGATAGCACATGAACAATCTGCAGATCACCACCCGTACAACCGAAACATGTACAGATCATTCAGATCCTGTAGATCAGCCCCGCATAAGCGTGTACACAAGATGTAGATTCGTCGAAATGCTCTGTGCGATCTGTACAGCGATATGATCTGTGCAGTGAATTGATCTGCACAGTGATCTGATCCATATATTGATATGATCTGTGCAGTGATGTGATTTATACATTGATATGATCTGTACAGTGATCTTACAGTGAATTGATCTGTACAGGGATCTGATCTATACATTGATATGATCTGTACAGTGATCTGATCTGATATGTCCGATGTGTTGGCGCGCTACTGACCTGTCGACGCGTCCAGACTTCGCCCGCCTTCTCCAGAGTCTCCCTCAAGATGCATCGGAACTTGGGCGACGCCAGTCTCAAGAGAGCTTCCTCGGTGCAGCCTTTAGCAGCAACGACAGGCAGAGGTCGCGAGCGATTTTGTTCGTAAAAAACATTTTTGAGGGTCAAAAACAAAAGATTCTTGGTGGTGGTGGTGGTGGTGATGGTTGGCGGTTGGTGGTGCGTCGGAACTTGTGCGACTCAACGAGGGGCTGCTGAGCTAGAGAATGATCATCCGGACAAACACACGAATCGCTCATCCCCAGCCTCTACCAACAGCAACTACACCAGCCAGCGCCAACGCCATCACCAATAATACCAACACCAACACCACCAATGCCAACGTCAGCACCGACGCCAACATTACCGCCATCAACAACACCAAGGTCAACAACCACCAACACGCATCACTTACCCCTGGCCTCAACCAAAGCATTCATGGCATCCTCCTCGGCACCCCGCTTCACCACGCGCCACCTCTCCACAGATAGCGGGGCCGCCCCTTCGCAAGGGTTAACAATCCACACAAGCGACTCATCCCCCGCCGCCGCCGCCACCGCCGCCGCCGCCGCCGACTCCCTATCCCGCCCCCCCTCTGCCCCCTCCCCCCGTCCATCCCCTCCCACCGCCATGGCTGCTGGAGCCGCAGCCACGGTGGCCGGTGGGGGGGGGGGGGGGGGGGGGGGGGGGGGAGGAGAGCGGTAGACCTTGTTGAGGGGACAGTTTCTGCTGAAAGGGTGGCTTCGGGGTTTAGTGGGGGTGCTGCGTTGGGTGCGCCGGCCCACCGCAAGCCGTCGGGAGTCATCCGTGCCGCGCCGGGGCCGCCGGTGAGGCTCTGTTGGTAGACTCGTTGCTGGTACAGCTGCTGTTGCTCCAGCAAGATCCGCTGCCGATGCTGATGGTGGTGGCGCTGCTGCTGTTGTTGCTGCTGGTGGAACTGCTGCTGCTGCTGCTGTTGCTGCTGCAGCTGTTGCTGCTGGTGATTGTGCTGCTGCAGCAGCAGCTGCTTCTGCTGTTGCTGCTGCTGCTGCAACACCAGCTGCTGCTGCTGCGACTGCGGCTGTTTCTGCTGCTGTTGCCGTTGCTGCTGCTGTTGCTGCTGCAACTGCAGTTGCTGCTGCTGCTGCTGCTGCTGCTGCAGCTGCTGCTGCCGGAACCGGAAAAGCCGCTGCTCCACGAGCCATTGCGGCTGCTGCTGCTGCATGCATCGCCGTCGCCCATTGCGTCGGGGAGAGGGGCGAAAAGCCTCCCGAGGCCCCGAAAGGTACCGCCCCCGCCCCTACCACCCTCGCCCCCGCCTGGGGCGCTGCCGGCGCAACCCCAACCCGGGCCCCAACTCTGACCCCGGCGGTCGTAAACTCCTCAAGCCTCTGCACCCCACCACCACCACCACCGGGGGTCTGTAACTTGTCCACTTTCCCTTCCGTCGTTGTTGTTTGTCCATGGGGGGTCTCCGCGACCAACCCCCACCGCAGCACCGACCGCGTTGTTCTGCTGCAAAGGCCGCCCGGGTCAGCGGCGGAGCCCTCGCCAGCGCCGCCACCGCCACCACCAGCACCGCCACCCTTTGGTCTAACGTTATCACGGTCGCTACCATCTCCCCATCTGCCGTCGCCCCGAGGGCGAATATAGACGAGGGTACCGGTGAGGATGGGGGCTAGGGCGTTAGCCTTGCTCAGGTAAGCGCGGAGGATGTCGGGATCCAGGGGGGAGGAAGCCGTCGGCCAGATGCATTGCTTGGATAAAGCTTGCTCGGCGGTCTAGAGACAGTGCATGGGAGGGAGGGAATGAGGAGGGGGCGGACGGGGGGGGGAAGGAAGAAGAGAGGGGTCTCTTCAGAACAGATTAAAGGCGGAATACCGAAGTTATCCACGGTGGTCAAAAAGGGGCATATTTTCAGCCAAAGGGGCGGAAATGAGAGACAAATTGGTCTAGTGCGTAGATAGCGGGGGCATACCCCCCCACGTTGAATAACAGTCAAAAGGGGGGTTCCTTGTGCACCATCCTGCGCCACGGGGCCGACCCTAACAATGTGCCCGAAAAAAGAAAAAGTGTGCGCTAGCGTGCTCTGCATGGGCTACTGGCGTCTTACCAGCGCATCATACATGGATTTGAGGCAAATTGGGCACACGCGGGCACCTCCCGGGTACGTTTCTTCCCTACCCCCCTGTTTGGCTGAAAAACGGGGGAGGTTTACATACGCGCTTTTGATAATTTCTCCAAATAAAAATGCAGAAAAGCATAAACTGAACTAAAAACGTGAAACAACTACCAGGTATTACTTTGTCACGAAATATAAGGACCGTTTTTTCGGGACAGAAAAAAACCAAAAGGAAGAAACACAGCGCCGTCGTGCATCAGCCGCCACCCACTTTTCGCTCAAGCGCTGGTGGAGTCACTGCGTGATCGGGCCCCGTCCATGCCTCCACATGCACGTCAAACTCCGGTCCCACCTGCCACAGCGCAGTATCAGAAGCGTTTATGAATGGCGAAACATGCTATTAATACGGCGTGCGTATGCACAAAACAAAAAACATGAGGCACCGCTTTATCCAAACACACCGCATTATCAAGTTGCACCGCATAATCGAATTACACCGCACACCGATTTGTACAATGAAAAATGGGATACAGACGAGACGTATTACGCAGCTTGCAAAGTTGAGTATCAACTACTTAATCAGTCGAACTCACAGCTGACGTATTTTATAACTTTATAAAATGACAATGCTACCGCAGTATCTGATTACACCGCATGCATATGAATACCATCACGCCATTAAATGAAACAATAAAACTGTGGTCGCTCTTCGCTCCCTCTCTCATCCGACTGCACCGCATAAGCTTGAACTATGCGGGACCTTCGTCCTCCAGAGACGAAGACATGAGGTAGGGAGACGACTGCGTTACACCGTTCGCGTGGCGCCTATCTGGTTTCGCCGCATTTATCCAATTACACCGCACTATAAAATTACACATGATTGTGTAATTACACCGCATGTACATAATACCATTAGATAAACTATGAATATTATGGGAAATTATTTCTGGGCTAAAGGAACTGAGTTTTCAGGCCGAATAGACGAGTTTTACTCGGGACAGTCAAAAACACCAGTAGACTCCTCATAATGCTCCCCAGAGTTTCCGAGAGCTTTGTTGAACAGTTTTCCGTTTCTCCAGAGCAGCAGTTTGATTTTTGGCGTAGCCAATCATCTTTCTATGGAGAATCAAAAATAAGATTGTCAGAACTGGGGCCAAACATAATGGATAGAACTGGCAATATGGACGAGCAGTCGAACTACGACTCTGGAGAAACGGAAAAGTGTTCAACAAAGCTGTCGGAAAACTGTTCAGAAAGCTCTCGGAAAACTAAGCGGAGCATCCTGGGTTGGCGAAAAGTTCCCAGAATAGTTGGTCTTCCATGGCATAATGAAACCGTGGTCGCTCTTCGCTCTCTCTTGCCCGATTTGCACCGCATGAACAAGGACCGTCATGGCCCCTCGTCTTCCAACGACGAAGACATGAGGCAGGGATATGACGTTACCCCGTTCGCGTGGCGCCTAACTAACTACGCCGCATTATCCAATTACACCGCACTATCTAATTACGCCGGAAACATACCGTTACATGACATAATAACCTGCGGTCGCTCTTCGCTCTCTCTCGCCCGATTGCACCGCTTATGCGAGAACTGTTATGGCCCCTCGTCCTCCAACGACGAAAACATGAGGCATGGAGATGACGGCGTTGGCCCCTCGTCCTCCAACGACGAAAACATGAGGCATGGAGATGACGGCGTTGGCCCGTTCGCGTGGGGCCTATCTCAACTACGCTGCATAATCCGATTACACCGTACTATCTAATTACACCGCATGCATATAATACCGTTTCATGGCATAATAAAACCGCGGTCGTTCTTCGCTCCATCTCACCCGATTGCGCTGCATGAGCAAGAACTGTTCGGGCCCCTCGTCCTCCAGCAAAGAAGACGTGAGGCAGGGAGATGACGGCGATACCCCATTCGCGTGGGGCCTATCTATCTACGCCGCATTGTCCGATTACACCGCGTGCATATAGTACCCTTACATGGCATGATAAAGTCGCGGTCGCTCTTCGCTCTCTCTCACCCGATTGCACCGCATGAGCAAGAACTGTTCGGGCCCCTCGTCTTCCAGCGACGAAGACATGAGGCAGGGAGATGACGGCGTTACCCCGTTCGTCTGGCGCCTAGCAGGCGATTGGGCTTGCTTTTGCGAGGTCTTTTGTCGATCTTTGGAGGGGCAGAAAACGAAACAACACACACGAAATGGTGGGGGGACTAAGAGTCTCTTGTGGAAGCGATGTACAACTATGTTCGCGAACGTCAAGACCTTCAAGAAACGAAACATCGAACCAAGTGGTGGGAGAAATCAATTAACCCTTTTTGAAGAGCATTTACGGTATGGTATGGTACTACTTGTTCTCTTAAAATGAAAATAAAAAAAACCAAAACACTACGGTACGCATTAATACAACACCAGCACCAAGTATTCCGTCGTACCAGGGAAAACTTACAGTGTCTTCTATTCAGTGAACCACTTGTGTATTGAGTTTGGTTGCCCATTCCATGCTATGATATGGTATGATATGGTATGGTATGGTAAAAAAGGAGACCCACCGTCAACCACCCCCCCGTCTGGTCGGAGTGGGACTATCGTCTTTTTCCTCGCATCGTAGCCGCGGCGGCAGAGGTAGGTGTTGGGGGGTAGCTTCCCCCCCCCCGGCACTTCTCGAACAACGTCCACCTGCCGCGGCAGCAGCAGCAGCAGCAACAGCAGCAGCAGCAGTAGAGCATCAGCAGCAGCGGCAACATTGGCAGCAGAAGCAATAGCACCAGCACCAGCAACAAAAACAGAAGCAGAGCAACAACAGCAGAAGAAGCAGCAACAGCAACAGAACCAGCAACATCAACAATAAATAGGAGCAGCAGCAACAGCAGCGACCACAACAGCGACCACCTCAGAAGCAGCAGCAGCAGCAGCAGCAGCAGCAGCCGCAGCGGGAAAAAATGGCGGAATCGAAGGGAAAAAAGAGGGGAATATCGCAACAAGTACAAGTGTCAGGCTAAACCTCTACAAATGGGTGCGGTGGGTGGAAGGAGCGGAGCGGGCCCCCCTCGGGCGATGACGAGGGCATATGTTTATTATGTATTTACGTGTATGACATCGCTAACGGGGAAAGGAGCGCTAACTTGATATTCCTCGTCCTCGTCCTCCCCTGATCTCTCCACCCCCCCCCCCCCCCCCCCCCCCCCAACCCTACTGTAGATATTATGCATAAGTTGGGTAGGCGTTGGTTGGCAACGACACTGTAAAACATGCCGCGCACTACGTGAGCTAAAAAAATACTCACCCTTCCATTGGCGTAGTCGAGGGACAGGGCCGAGAACGTGTTGCACAGAAAGGTTTCCCCGTCGCGCACATACAGGATCTACGATGCGATACATGACCTACAGTAGATCATGATCTGCGCAAAACAAATACCTTCCCTGATACTGTTGAGAGGCAGGGTCGAGATGTTGTTCAAGATCAAGATTTCCCTATCGTACGTATCCGCCAGAATATCTAAACGGTCAATACATTTCCGGATAGAGTGGTGTCTATCTCACAATGCCAGAGCTAGGTTCTACGGAGATTCATAGTAGATGGTGATCTGTGCAAAAACAGCTTTCACCTTTCCATTGACGCTGTCGAGGGACTGGGTCGAGAAGGTGTTGGAGAACAATATTTCCCTATCCGCCAGCATCGCCGAATGGTGGGGTTCGACCTCGCTGCGGATGAAGAACCATTGCACCTGCGGCATGATGTTCAGCGGCAGTAGTGGAATATACGGTTTAAACCACTGCTTTAGTTGAACTGTTTAACTCTTTCACCACCGCGGTGGTGGTCCCTCTACGTACAGTGCTGGTATGCGCCCGCCAACAATATCGCATTATAGCGGCACTCAGCACTACTCCGCACAGTACTATACACCGATGAATCCCATCCGGGCCAAGCGATTCCAGGCACTGACTATACGGCCACCGGCACTACTCAACCGACACAAAAGAGGGACTACTAAATATTAATACTACTGCTGTACTGCACTGTACTTCAACCTAAAGCTGACTCTTATTTCAAGCGTTTTGTCTTCACAGCGGCAGTGCAGTCCTGAAATGGGTCAACATCACCGCTGTTTTCGGCGACGAACCGCTTCCCATCTGGGACACATAATCGATTCCTACTCCAGCATCTACATTCTTCAGGGTAGAGAGATTGCTCATCTGTCAGATCTACGGTAGTTCAAATCGCCTGATATCCTCTGCGAAAAAACAAAACGTGAAACAAAACTCACCTTAAATTGCCTGCTTCCTCTGTCCAGTAAGAGGAGCTTTCCCACGAAAGGTTTCGCGAAATTTCCGGAGTGAATCTCGAGGACGTCGCCGATACTAATCGTGAAAATCTGCGCGATTGACGCAGCATAGGTTTTCCTATTTAAGAACCCAGGAAATACGGTCCGGGCTGGATTTCTCATTGAAGAGGGCGGGTTTCCACATTCCCTTCAGTATAGTGACTCCAGTTCAATCTTTTCGAAGCAAATCTTAAGGGCATGGTCGACGAAAATCTACGAGAAAAATTGCACGGATTGTGTATACAGCACACTGTCTTATTTAAGAAACAGGAAAAAATGGTCCAGCGTTGATGTTCTTATAACACATACCGGTACCACTTTGGACAGAAATATAAGCACCTTTTAGGTTCCAATATGAAGATAAAACGGTCCTTACGTCTCGATACCACTGCTGTGGGCGGAAATGTAAGAACCGTTCGCGTCTAAATACCAACATTTAACGGTCCTTATAATTTCGTCCAGGGAGGCACCTGGTATTGGTCTACCACAACAACACCTGCACGCTGCAAGTCATAGATCTCCCGAAACATGAAAATTTCCACGTTCTCCCCGACATTTGCTGTGAAAGATCCACAGAAACACGACGAAGCATACTGGCCGGGGTGTGATGTATATAAGCCAAAACAAAAAATTTGGGGGAAAGCATTTGAAACATCCCCTCCCGTGCGTCCGTCTCAGATGCGGTAGATCTGCCCGCGCAGGCAAGACCCATATTACGTGTCCGCATAGATCGATGATGCTTCGTAGAGACAGGGCTACGCCACGAGACTACTTCGGATTTCCCCCTCGACCGTAAGATTACCCTGTCACGCGGGTGATGCGATAACATACCGTAATACACAATCACAAGGGTATTGAGAAAACACACACCCTTCGACGAATTTCAAAGCTGATGTTTTCGACGATGGGGAAGGTGCAAACGCCGAGCGATGCTTCGATGAAAAGATGTCGACGACATATTCCCAAGTCCACCATTTTCGTTGCCAGTAACGCGCTTAAGGCACGGTTTGGAGAAACTCGGCTCGGAAATTCGTCCCAGGCGGTGTGCTATCTTATCACACGTACGATGCGACACTTTCGGCTTCGGCTAACGGCGGCCAACAGCCCGACCCGAAAATCTAAACCTAACCAGAGGCCTGCTTGGTTGATGTGCTGTGGGGTTGCTGTGCTTGGAGGTACTCTACTGTACCTGGTTGGTCAACACTGTGCGGGCACAAACAAGGGGCGTGCCTGCGCAGGCAGATCTGCGCGAGCTCTCGTCCACAGCCGTACCTTCTCTTCCAGCAAGCGCAGCTTCTCTTTCCCGACACTTTCCGTCACCACACCGAGAGCCATATCTTGCTTCACCCGGTTGATGTCCTGTACCGGAGACAACGAAAAACTTTCTTACGTATATAGGCGAGAGAAGATACACAAAAGTGACGTGAGCACACGCCGTGTGGTGTCTTCCTTTTTTTCTTATCACAAATCTCCACCACAAGCAAACGAGGTGTCACCAACATTTCCAGGTATCGGCTAACTCGAAAAAAAACTTTTTTTTTTCATGCTATACAGCAGCACATAATAACCCCCCGCTGGGGACATGCATCCAGCTGCTGTCGAAACCTCCCCTATTATTTTTTTCCCTCGATTCTCGATAGACCTTCTGAAACACAGCAGTGCAGTTGCTGTGAAATGCACGTTCACCTCGCACCCATGTAGCTACTGAGGAGCGCTCACAGCACACCACAAACACTACGTATCGTACTTATGATTATATACATACAGTATACAAGGCTTTCCTTCGGAGTGGGTATTCCGTCGTTTCGTGTTAATTGGCGACATAGCCCAAAGCCAACCAAACTAAATGTATTTGTTTAAGAAACGGTGAAGGATGTAATAATCGCGTTTATTTATGAATGTAATGTGAAACGTAAGATCGGGTGACGCAAGAGTAAGAATGACATTCGTCTAATAATAAGAATAACATCTTTCATGATCAGTGTGTGGAGAGAGTGGAGTAGTGCTTGGCATGTGGATGATATACAACATACAGGCTGTTGTTTAAAGGAAGGTTTGGGACAGGAGAGAAACCAGCAGTGCCGGCAACGACAACGGTTGGTTATGGAAATGTTGTATAGTTGCTGGGCGGCCGCGATTTCGATGAAGCCAGCATAGGAGTTTGGATGAGACATGATATGTAAATAGTCTTCCAGGATGCCGTAGTAACGAGGCGGGAGGCCCAGAATGTGGATCTGTTCGCTGTTGAACCCGTTGGATATGTGTAGGAAGAAATAATCGTGATTTTGGGAAATGTGGGAAACAATTTGTTTCCTTTCGTTCGTCCTGGATGGCGACAATCTGCTTGGCGTACTGCTTCGGAATTCCGCGAAGCCCTGGAGCAGGCGAAATGGAAGGGAGTCTTTTTGCGCTTGATGATGATGTCTCCGTCTTTGATGGTGGAGTCCGTCAGGCGGCAGTTGTAGCACTTGCCACGGACCTGGTCGAAGTAAACATATAGGGTGCGCGGGGCGGGAGTGGCGTGCAGGGAATGGCGGGGGAGGGGGAAGGGGGGGGGGGGGGCAGAGTTCATTATTTGTACTACTCTACAGCGGCACAACAGCAGTACGTAATCGCTTGCTATACGACGGCAGCAGCAGCAGCAGCAGAAGCAGCAAGTACGTAATTTCCTTGACGATACAGAAATGTGTACACACACAAGTGTAGTACAGTACACACACAAATAACGTGCAGCATGATGTACGGCAACAACGCAGCAGCACCACAAAAAAATCATTGACGATACAGAAATATGTACACACGCACAAGTTTAAGTGTAATAGACACACAAATCATGCCCAGCATGATGTACGGCAACAACGCAGCAGCGCCACAAAACGACCAGGAAACACAAAATTATCCGAGTACATACAAACATTCAGTGAAATTGCGGCAGCACTAAAAGCAGAGCAGCAGAAGCAGCAACGGATCGCCACAGCGTTGGCAGCAGCAGCATAGCAACGATATGAAAAGAAGGGAGAAAAAAAGTATGTACCCCGAGGCCGTCCGAAAAGTATTTGTGGTACCTCACTATAGACCCACCTCCGCATGCTGTACGGCAACAACGCAGCAGCAGCAGCATAGCAACAATACGAAATACGAGAAAAAGAAGTACGTACGCAAAATGCAGGAGCAAAACGACCAAAATATTTTTTTACGCACCAAAAAAACATTTGGGTACAAAAACGGCCAATAAAAACAGTAATCCGCGTTGGCAGCAGCAGCATAGCAACGATATGAAAATACGGAAGAAAAAAAGTATGTACCCTGGTATGCCGCAATCGCAAAACCTACGGAATTTCATTGACGATACCGAAATATGTACATACACAAGTGCAGCATGATGTACGGCAACAACGCAGCAGCACCACAGCAGCAGCAAAGCAACGATATATATGAAAATAGCCAAGCCAAAAACGAGAAATTGAAGTACGTACGCAAAATGCAGGAGCAAAACGACAAACATATTTTTTCACGTATCAAAAGGAACCATTTGGGTACAAAAACGACCAAGAAAAACAGTAATCCGAGTACATACGAACGTTCAGTGGATATTGCGGCAGCATTAGCAGCAGCAGCAGCAGAAGCAGCTACAGCATTAGCAGCAGCAGAAGCTGCAACGAATCGCCGCAGCGTTGGCAGCAGCAGCAGCAGCAGCAGCAGCAGCAGCAGCAGCAGCAGCAGCAGCATAGCAACGATATGAAAATAAGGAAGAAAAAAAGCATGTACCCCTGGTATACCGCCATCGCAAAACCTACGGAATTGACGATCCGAAAATATGTACGCTTCCAGCATGATGCACGGCAACAACGCAGCAGCACTACACACAGCAGCAGCAAGTGCACAGGAGCAGCAGGTGCACAGCACGGCAACAACGCAGCAGCACTACATACAGCAGCGAGTGCACAGGAGAAGCAGGTGCACAGCAGCAGAAGCACTCAAGGCGTGGCGCTGACAGCAGCAGCAGCAGCAGCAGCGGCAGCCGAAAACGAGCAAAATCACCAAAACATGTAAACACAGAAATCGTGAGCTTCACGTCCCGCAAACAGTTGTGCATGTGCGCGTTCGCGTGCACTGTGTGTAAGAGGAGCCGACCCAACACACGAAGGGGAAAGAACGAGCATGGATGAGTACAAAAAAAAAAAAAAAAACGATTTGACGTAGGATTGTATGCAAAAAGGCAATTGAAACCCCCCAAAAAACGTACTGGCAACATACAGCATGCACAATAGACATAAGACACTCACCACTGTCAGCAGTCTCGAGGGAGTACGAGACAGTCCCTTCCTTGATCGGGCGAGCACAGAACTCGCAGTCGGTTGCCCTGTCAGGATGATCCCGCCACCACGCACGTGAGATCCTTGCAGGTGGCGAAGGCCACGTTTTTGCCACCAGGCGCGGAGTTCTTGACCAAGTAGATAGTGCTGGTCCGTGCACTGGTCGCAAACAACAGCCGGCACCAGGTCGGTCTTTGTCGTTGCCGCTCTCTTGCCAGAGGGCGAGGACCACGCGCCTCTCGACGAGGGGGAGGTGAGCTCAGGGGGCGTGGAGAAGGGAGAGGCGGGGGTTGCAGCACCAGCAGGTTCGCCACCGACAGCAGCAGACTGCTGCAGCTTGGCCGCCGACAGCTGCACCTATCTATGCCGTTCGTCGAAGGCGAGATGCCTCTTTTAGGCGCCGTGCGAAGAGCTGTCTATTGGTTGGCAGTTTGCGGAAGAAGAAAGAAGAAAGGTTGTTTGGCTGTTCGGCTGTTTCAAAGAAGGAAGAAAGATTGTTTGGCTGTTCGGCTGTTTCAAAGAAGAAGTTTGGCTGTTTGGCGAAGAAAAAAGAAGAAAGGTTGTTTGGCTGTTCGGCTGTTTCAAAGAACAAAGAAGGAAGAAAGGTTGTTTGGCTGTTCGGCTGTTTCAAAGAAGAAGGGCTGTTTGCGAAGAGCTGTCTATCAGTCGGTCTGTCTGCCAAGAGCTAGCAAGTGACAACGACCCCAAAAATCGTAATTATAGTTGTATCTATATATATATGATCCCTCCCCTCACCTCCGCGACGTCATTGACCCTAACCCTGTCGTACACGACGCAGCGCTCCCCCCGCAGCCGCTCCCGCCCCCTCCCGTGCTTCCGATCTCGAGGCGCAGCGCCGCCGACACCGCAATGCTTTCTCGAGGCAAACCAGACGTAGTCCTCGCTGTCCTCGTCAGCAGAGCCAGGATCGCTAGGGTCCTCTCCTGCGCTGCCGAGGGTGGATCCGGTCTCGCCGACCGCTGAAGGTGTGCGCCCCCGCGCAGCAGGGTTAAGGTTAGCGCTGCCGCCACCACCACTGTCAGGGGAGCTGCGAGAACTAGGACCAGCCTGGTTGCTCAACCGAAGCGCGCGATTTTGCTCCGTCCAGCCGGGCCCGGACCCCGCGAGCGCTGGCGATGGCGACGGCCGGGAAATGATGTCCGCGTAGAGCGCTTCGCCGTCCGCGGACTCGGTACCGACAGTCTCGCCGCCCCCGCCGGCGCCGCTATCGCCACCACTGCCACGCCCACCACCGCCACCGCCGCCGGCGCCCCCGCCGGCGCCGCTGTCGCCATCACCACCGGCGGTGCCGTCGACGCCCTTGTCATCGGCCTCGGGAAGACGCTCTTCCAACTTCGGCTGCTGCTGCCGCGGCAGTTCCTGTCGATCGACACCGATACCACTAGCTTCGGGAGCGTTGTTGACGCCGCCGCCGTTGCTGCAGCTGCTGCTGCTGCCGCCGCCACCGCCGCCGCCATCTCCATCTCCACCTCCACCTCCACCCCCACCGCTAGTACTGCTGCTATTCCCGCCACCACCGCAGTCGCCGCCGATACGACCACTGCCGCCGCTGCCGCTTCCGCCGCTACTACCGTCGCTGCTGGTGACTACCGTCCCAGTAACGCCATTACCTCCCTCGGCAACCCGCGGTCCGGAGAAGGACAGGGCGCGTACGATGTCATTGTCGCGGACAGCGTCAGCGGCGGCGGGAGCAGCCGCGGTTGGCTCTGGTGGCGGCTCAACAACGACGGAAGAAGACGTTTCTGCCACCACAAGTGGCCGCGGTGTTGGCGCTGGTGGTGTTGGTGGTGGAGAGGGGCTGAGGGAGTTCCATCGCTCGCGAAGGCGATGGAGAGGGGGGCAGCAGGCAAGGCCACTGCGGGCGTGCTGCTGTCGACTGGTGTCCCGTCCATGCTTTTGAAAAAGTCACGCGCGTTGCAAGAGCAACGAAGTGGGATTCCTGCGTGCGCGCCACTAAAAAACAGAGGGTCAAGGCACAACCGGCAACAAAAAATGTAGTACGGGGGCGGGGTCAATGAGCTAAATAAAAAAGCAGGGTATACGTACAGATCATGCATTTGAATAGTAGCAGGGGAATTCAACCCCTTTGTAGCTGCTCCCTCGTTTATCGGTAAAAACTAAGATGAAAGTAAGAGTTGAACCGTATTTTTCAGAGGGAAGAGGGTTGCCACTTCCACAGGTGGCCGGGACCCCTCCCCTTGCACAACGTAGGCGTGAAAAAATCATTGAGGAGACATTGAACATGTAGCAAAAACCCGCCTTAAGGGTGTGCTACTTTGTTCAACGCCTCAACAATGATAATCTTACGCGCACATTGTGCAAAGGGAGGGGTTCCAGCCACCTGTGTCGTTAAAACTGGTTCACGAGTCGGACAGATCGATGCCCACTTTATGATCTACAGCAGTAGTAGATATCGTGGCAAGTTTCATGGGTTGGATCTGTACGACACAGATACTGCGCAACGCCTGTCAACGGCAGGATCGGATCTACAGTAGATGATTTAGGTCGTGGTCTGTCCCACTTGTGAACTGTTTCCACGCATGGGTGAAAAACATTCGGGAAATTCGAGTGGGATCAAACTACAGCAACTACATCCAAGAATGGGTGACAAAACAAAAACACTTCGCATTAGAGTCGGATAGAAATAAAATTTTCAACGGAGAATTGTAACAATTTAGACAAAAAAAATGTCCACCACTAAGTATGCCACAATTCACGTGTGTTGTTTTGGTAATTTCCCTACAAAATACAATGGGGGTTCCGCCGCGGCGGGCTGACGTCCGCCTGCGGATCCGCACATGCCCGCAATGGCCATGAGAGGTACCAGGTATAAATTAGGTATACGCCGAGGCCGCACAACAGCGACTGCTGTACTGCCAACAGGTGTGCTCAAGTATTAATTATGTAATATGAAAAAATGACTACTGCACGTACTGCTGTTTGTATGAAAAACACCACGGGTGGTAGGAATACGATGACGAACAGCAGCAGCAAGCAGCAGCAGCAGCAGTACAGCAACACACAGAGCAGCAGCAGTAGCAGCAGCTCTCCGTACATATTCCAGGTACCTGATACGTATGTATGGGGACGAAATAACCATACTCGTAGCACACTATCACCGGTATTATTATCGTGTTACGAACAGCAACAACAAACCTCAGCATCATACGGTTGTAACACACCAAAAGATAACACCCCCTGCTAATATTAATAGGACGAATTTCCGAGAGCTTTTGGGTTGTTGTGAAACCACATGGTGCGAAACAAAAAAAAAAGTGCAAAAAAAAATGGCATACGCAGGAAAAAAAAGGGGGGCTTTACGGGATTCAAACTCTCGACCTGATACCACAAAGGGAACCAAAGAGCTACCCGCTGAACTACCCAAATCTCGCTTATATTCAAACCTACAGCAGTACGTAGACTGATATTAAGTACAAACGTAGGATTAGACATTCCAAGCAGTAGAGATGTCGGAACAATTATTTTGCAAAAACAAGACGAAAACAGCAAGCCTCGTCGGGACAAGACGCAAGCACGGCCGAGGCCGCCCCCGGCAGAATGGGGAAAGGAGAGAAAGGTGAGGCAAGACAAGGAAGCAGCGCACCGAGAAGTGGGCTTCACCTCGAAGAAATCGAAAACGGCTCAAAACCTCGTCTAAAAAACACTTTTCGAGCTCGGACACAACTCATCTTTCTTTCTTTGTATATTTCGTACCCGGGGTATAGGATTGCAACACCATATAATGGTAATGTTATACGTGCCCCGCGTGCACTACGTAATGGGGTGTTTCAGTCTTTTTAGGCGGACCTCTTTGGCGTTAATATCATACTGATAGGTCATGCGTAGGGTGCGAGTTTGGGACTACAGCAGTATCTACGATCTACTACCAATACGTACATACATATCGCATTCAGCGGAAAACAGTTTCCACAGCAGTAAATCCTATTTCTTGCATCTACCGTCGTGTTCTCAAAGCGATGAACTCGAAATCTGCCCGGCATGAATCTGCCCGGCATGCTCTCGAAAATCACGAGAACATCAACTCACCCGGTCACATTGTCGAGAATGATGGCTTAGCTCGCTCAAGGGTCTACCCCTAACGATAACCCATCCTTAAATACATACAGCAATAGATTAAAGTGTTCCGAGTGCTGGAATGACGTTGCAACAGCAGTGGTAATCGCTCCCTCCCCCGTCTGGAAAACAATCTTCAACCACTTGGAAGCAGCTGGTGATGAGCGAATGGTTTGCAATTGCTTCCAACGCCGTACAATTTATCTCCGTCCTTGCGCGCACGCAGCGGCGTCCGGGCTGTTTTCCTGGAACATGGAGCTCTACTTAGCTGTTCGTATTTGCAAGTCGTCAGTTCGCACCTCAAAATTGTAAAATTATGGGCCTCTGGCCGCTCCATACTTGTTTTCACAGAGTGTTTGGTTGAGCGAGCGTAGCGGGCGCCCGGGCGCCCGAGGAGCGAAGCGCCTTGTATCTATTCATACCAGTTACCAGTATTTACTCATACGTTAGATACGTACTATGCTGCGCGTATTGTAAAGCTGTACGTACGGGACTATTAATATAAGTATTAGTAAAAAAACATCAACCATGGACCAGTCAGCATGATACAAATCTGGCCGGGAATACAATCCCCGTTCGATGTTCATATATGTTGACATCAGACTCTGAACGGGGATTACATTCCCGGTCATATGTGTAAGATGCACTTTTTTTTTATTTTTGGCATGCGGCTCTCCGGCGGCCGAGGGTTCTTTCTCGCACTTTCGGCTGCGGGGCAAGCAAGGGGGCCGTCGGTACAATACGACGCATGTCTGCATCCCGGCCGAGCACCGTGGCGGTGCTCGGAGCATTGAACGTCGCTGAGCTGGCTCTAAAAAACAAGGAATTGCTTTCCACCTCGCCGAGCCGAGTAGATGACATGGAAAACCCCTTTTTTTCATTTTTGAGTAAATAGCCCGCCACCCTCGAACATTTTTTTGAGCCCCCTCTGCTGTACAAATATTTTCAACCTCAGCAGAAGAAGTAGCAGTAGCAGCAGCAGACATATAGCAGCAACTCGTACCATAAACTGCTGCCGCTACCTGGAGCATGCCTTGTGCTTTGTTTGGTTTGCCTGTTATTTTTCCCTTGGTTCTTAGTCTTACCCTGTTGACGACTAGTGGTGCTTTCTTCTTTTTCCTTTTTTTTTTCTAGCTCTTTCTTTTCAAGTGTCTGCCAGATCCCCTGCGGGGGGGGGGTTGTTGTTGTTGTTTTCTTCACATTAAACCGTTCTTTCTACCCGTCGACATCCAGCACAACCAGTGTCCGTGCCGATTCTTTCAATCCTAGAGAGATACAAGTTCTGTGGTCACAACGCTACGCCACAGATATAGAGATATTACGTTGCCACGTATGCAATGCAATGCCATGTCATCATACTGCGTACGACAGGCACGACATACCCATTCCATGACCTAGAGAGACAAAAGCGAAACAAAGAGAAAAAAACAAAACAAAACAAAGACAATTCGAAAGAGAAAAGAAACAAAAAAAAGAAACATACATATACATGGTATATGTATATACTTCAGTTTAGCAACAAACCATCGTACCCCCCCGCAGGGGATCTGGCAGACACTTGAAAAGGAGCTAGAAAAAAAAAAAAAAAAAAGGAAAAAGAAGAAAACACTAGTCGTCAACAGAGTAAAACTAAGAACCAAGGGAAAAAATAACAGGCAAACCAAACGAAGCACAAGGCATACGATGGTTTGTTGCTATATATACATAAACCAGGTATCGTATATATTTGTTTCTTTTTTCTTGTTTCTTTTTGTTTTTTTTTTCTCTTTGTTTCGTTTTAGTTTCTCTAAGTCATGGAATGGGTATGTCGTGCCTGTCGTACGCAGTATGATCACATGGCATTGCATTGCATACGTGGCAACGTAATATCTCTATATCTGTGGCGTAGCGTTGTGACCACAGAACTTGTATCTCTCTAGGATTGAAAGAATCGGCACGGACACTGGTTGTGCTGGATGTCGACGGGTAGAAAGAACGGTTTAATGTGAAGAAAACAACAACAGCAGCAGCAGTAAATATCTGTCGGCCGTCGTATCTGTTGCACCAAGTCCTTTGACGGGTGGTGTACACCTAACACCGAGCACGTTCGTGACCACAAAACTGCCTCCCTCCGTCCGCCTATATCTGGGAGACATTGGCACCCGGCATCTAGGTGCTGGTGTCATACCTGGCTAGTTGTCGAGTCGCACGCTCTCAGCAGCAGGTAATCGCAACGGGCAAGAGTCACATAGCCAGGCCCATACTGCTTCCCGTCTCGCCGTAATGCCCCCTGTCTCGGTGTGGTACCGCGTACAGCCCACACTGCCCGACTGCTGATACGACGAGCTGTGTGCACTTCCAAAAACGAAGAATTTTCTCTGATAATTTCTCTGCGTTTAAAATCTCAAATCTCGATAATTTGAAATCCCCCGCCTTTTTCCTGTTTTGTTTTTTATCAACCTCAGCAGCAGCAGCAGGTGCAGCAGCACCAGAATACGTCTGTCGAGCGTCGAGAGTCATATGTGTTTCATCGCCTAGTCATTTGACGTACAACACCCACCTTACACCGAGCACATACGTGACCACACACCTCACACCGAGCACGTACGTGTCCACAAAACTGCCTCCCTTGGTCCTCTACCTCGGGGAAATTGGCACCAGATACCTACTAACTGTAGACAGTAGTATAGGCCCGCCAATAAGAAAGTGCCCAAGAAAAACAGAATGCTCACATTTTGAAGGAACGACAAAAAATTGGGTTAAGAAAAACGGCTCAGTGGTGAAATCTACACTAAATCCTATATAATAGCCTATGCTCAAGGTTGTTAGAAGATGGCGCCCCAATAAGAATCTCAGGCTTGCTCAGATTAGGTGTTTCTTGTTGGCGGGACCATACTGCATGTAGGTATCATTGCTGTTGCGAGTTGTCCAGTCGCACGCTCTCAGCAGCAGGTAACCGCACCGGCGGGAAAGAGCCACAGAGCCAGGCTCATTCTGCCGGCTGTCTCCCTCTACCCCCCCTGTCTCGGTGTGCATCTGGCATAGTAGTAGTTGTAGTATTGTAGTATAGTAGTGGTAGTAGTACAACGGTAGTAGTAGTATACTACATAGTATACTATTAATAGTAGTTAGTACGTGTGTGTTCTTCACATTAAACCGTTCTTTCTACCCGTCGACATCCAGCACAACCAGTGTCCGTGCGAATCTTCAATCCTAGAAGAGACACGAGTTCTGGGGTCACAAAGCTACGCCAGAGATACTACGTTGCCACGTACCAGGTATGCAGTAAGCAGTCAGTGGGCAATGCAATGCCATGTCATCATACTGGATACGACAGGCACGACATACACATTCTATGAAATAGAGAAACGAAAGGAAACAAAGAAAAAGAAAAAAAAAAAACGCAGAAGACAAATCGATTGAGAAAAAGAAACAAGAAAAAATACAAGAAACAAACCGTCGTGCCCCCCCCGCAGGGGATGTGGCAGACACTTGAAAAAAACGAGCTGGGAAAAAAAGGAAAAATGAGAAAAACACCACTACTTGTCGTAAACAGAGTAAGACTACGAACCAAGGGAAAATAACATGCAAACCAAAGCACAAAGCATCCTCCAGGTAGCGGCAGCAATTTGTAGTACGAGTAGCATAGCCAGGTTCTCCCTGCTAATCCGCCTGGTACCTTGCTACCCTGTCTACCGCCTCCGTCCTGCGTTCGTCAACTATGCCCGGCCCCTCGGCGTCAGACAATACGAAACAAGCAAAGCAGGCTCGTCATCCACCGTAGTAGTATTTAATACCTGGTAGTAGTTGTAGTAGTAGCAGTAGTAGTATTAATAGTGGTAGTAGCGGCAGTAGTATTATAATAGTAACAGCAGTAGTAGCAGTAGTAGTAGTACTCGTAGTATTGGTAATAGTAGGTATAGTAGTGCTGTCGTTGCCGCGAGTCTGCTGCTGTAACCATGAGCATGTTATACTGCTTTTGAGAGTCATTAATTTAAACGTAGAGAAATATTTCATGACAAGTGCACATATTTTTTTCATGCCCGCAATCGTATGTAGACCGGTTGCTGCCTATCGATGTTAATAGTGATGTTAGAGTTCTACCGCTGTTGCCTCGAGTCAGCTGCTGTTGCCGTTAGCCGTGAGTACTTATTGGACAGTCATAGGGATTTTTTCATGACAAATAGATGCAGATAACTTTTTCATAATGCCCCAACCGTACGTTTTTTTTTTTTTTTTTTTAATCATCACTTTCACTTTCGTAGGAGGTTTTACCCTCGACGATCTTCTGGACAAGCCGTGGTCACAGGTGTCGTCCCTTCTCCACCCCGGTACGTGCCTTCATGTTTTGACGCGCATAGGGTTCAGCATTCCCACTGCTCGTCGATTTTCATCGAATGTAGCTAACTCACGCTTTCGCGCTTTCCGCTAATAATCCTTTTTTATGCATGAAAAAGTCCTTACCAGTATGCACTCGGTGAGACTTGAACCGTATACCTGTACATGAATAAATACAGAGAAGCTGCTTCCAACTAAGATAATAGTGATGGTTTTGGTTATTTGGCCGTTCTGTATTATTGACGCTGTTTTTGACACGCAGATACAGAATTCTAGAGTAGTTATAAATAGTATAGCATATACTAGTTGTAGTTGTAGTATAAATATTAATAGTAGCCCATGGTACAGAGTGCATGCTGCTTCGATTAATGCCTGTCCCATAGCAGTATTAGTACCTGTACTATAAGTATTATGGGGGACCATAGTAAATAGGACCAAATTTTGTCAGTAAAAATATGGAAAAATATAGTTTTTTGTGTCTACCGTAGGTCCTATTTACTATGGCCCCCCGTAATAGTACCAATAATCGTAGTCGTTGTGGTGTTCCTGTTGTTGCCGTCTGCATGCTACTTCTACCTGGTCAATAGGAGTACAGCGACAGTACTATTACTCTTTCCTTCGAGCAACACGCCAACCCATTGCTCACGTTTCCGCCAAAAACAGCTATACCTGTGTGCCGTGACTCCCTTTTCGCCTTGCGACGCCCCCGGGATTTCACGTCACCTACATCTCGAAGGGGAACCTTGTATTACGGGGGTCCATAGTTAATAGGACCTATGGTATACATAAAACCTATATATTTACCTATTTTTACTAACAATATATATTTGGTCTTTACTTTTTTTTTTTTTTTTTTTTTTTTCATCACTTTTACTTTCTAGCCGGAGGTTTTACCCTCGACGATCTTCTGGAAAAGCCGTGGTCACAGGTGTCGTCCCTTCTCCCCCCCGGTACGTGCCCTTATTTTTTGTCGCGAATAGGGTTCAGCATTCCCACTGCTCGTCGATTTCATCGAATGTAGCTAACTCACGCTCTCGCGCTTTCCGCTTATCAATTTTTTATGCAAGAAAAAGTCCCTACGAGCATGCACTCGGTGAGATTTGAACCCACGAAATTGATCTTGATAGGCACGCGGAGTAGTATACTATATTCACAGATAACAACATCATCATACGTCAGTACGTATTCTCTCTTTCATATAATAGAATACCGGCGTAATAGGTGGTCCGCGTGCCTATCAAGATCAATTTCGTGGGTTCGAGTCTCACCGAGTGCTTACTCGTAGGGACTTCTTGCATAAAAATTGATTAGCGGAAAGCGCGAGAGCGTGAGTTAGCTACATTCGATGAAAATCGACGAGCAGTAGGAATGCTGAACCCAATGCGCGACAAAAAATAAAGGCACGTACGGGGGGGAGAAGGGACGACACCTGTGCCCACGGCTTGTCCAGAAGATCGCTGAGGGTAACACCTACCACGAGTTAGGCCGGAAAGTAAAAGTGATGATGGAAAAAATAAAAATAAAAATGTGTGTGTCGTGCCTGTCGTATCCAGTACGACGATATTGCATTGACTATGACTATTCTGCTTACTGGATAACAAATAGTATCTGTGTCGTAGTTTTGTGACCACAGAGCCCTGTAATCCGGCGTCCCCGGTGGCTTGGTAGGTGGTCCGCGAGCCTATCAAGATCAATTTCGTGAGTTCGAGTCTCACCGAGTGCATGCTCATAGGGACTTTTTCTTGCATAAAATTGATTAGCGGAAAGCGCGAGAGCGTGAGTTGGCCGTACATTCGATGAAAATCGACGAGCAGTGGGAATGCTGAACCCTATGCGCGATAAAAACTTAAGGCACGTACCGGGGGGGAGAAGGGACGACACCTGTGACCACGGCTTGTCCAGAAGATCGTCGAGGGTAAAACCTCCTATGGGTGGGCTGGAAAGTAAAAGTGATGATAAAAAAAAAAAAAAAAAAAAAGTATCTCTCTAGGGTTAAAGAATCAGCATGGACACTGGTTGTATACGAAACAACGCTTAAATGTGAAGTACAAAAACATACAACCCGGCATATTTTAAACAAGGTAGTTACTGACTACATCAGTAGTAGGTACTGACGTATACGGTAATACCAGGTACGACAATCATAATACGTGATTAACATGGTTGGCTATGTTGTTGTCGTTGTGGACGATGGGGTCTGTGATCACATTACGAACTCCCATAACTCTGAAGTGGAATAAGGTTGTGGGGTACGTACGTAACCATACTCGGGGTATTTTCTCGAGTATTACCCGTACCCTGGTACCCGGAAAATCTGTAAGATCTGTATAAATACGACATTCATATCCGTACCCGGAAATTCTGTAGATTATGCAGGCCGGCGCCACAATACCCGGAACTTCTGTGACTTCTGTAAGACTTCTATAACTGTACCCGGAACTTCTGTGGGTTCTGTACGACATTCATACCCGTACCCTGAACTTCTGATAGTTGTGAAAGACGGACTGGTTGCACAATACCCGGGGTACGGGCATACCTTTGTCACAATACCCAGGAGCCCGGTACGTATTCGGGTTTAGACCAAACCTTGATGGGTTTTTTTCTTTTTTTTTCCCTCATACTTATTTCGCCGCCCGACGATAAGGATCACATTTCAAGACTACTGCTGTGCAACATCAGGGTAGTTGTTGTAAGTGAAGAATCGTTACGGTGCAGGGCACTGGTTGTGCTGGATGTCGACGCGTAGAAAGAACGGTTTAATGTGAAATGAGAACACACACAGGTCATAGTCAGTATAATGTAAAGTGCCGGCGTCCCCGGTGGCTTGGTAGGTGGTCCGCGAGCCTATCAAGATCAATTTCGTGAGTTCGAGTCGCACCGAGTGCATGCTCATAGGGACTTTTCTTTCTTGCATAAAATTGATTAGCGGAAAGCGCGAAAGCGTGAGTTAGCTGTACATTCGATGAAAATCGACGAGCAGTGGGAATGCTGAACCCTATGCGCGATAAAAACTAAAGGCACGTACCGGGGGGGAGAAGGGACGACACCTGTGACCACGGTTTGTCCAGAAGATCGTCGAGGGTAAAACCTCCTACGAGTGGGCTGGAAAGTAAAAGTGATGATTAAAAAAAAAAAAAAAAAAAAAAAACAATTCATGGAGATATTTAGGGTCATTCTTATCGGAGAGTTTTTTTTTCCATAATTTCCAAAAAACATTCGCGCAATTTTTCATTTCCCTGATTTTTTTTTTCCAAAAAATGCGAAATTTGACAAACATGATTTTTTTTATTCTGGAGAATTTCACGAAGAGTGACGGAACGCCTCCGTATCTTGATACATATCTCCAATTATTTCCAAACTTTGGAAATTCTGGAAAGGGCAAATGCCAAAATCAGGTATACCTGATCCGTTTGAGCCAAAATCAGGTACATGCTAAAACCAAGTAAAAAAACGCGCGCCACGAGCGGTGTGATGTCCATGACAATCCGGGAAAAAAAAAAGCGCCTAAAGGCATTAAGCGTGCCACATGGCCTCCAAAACCTGAATTGTTTTGTGTTCTCCAGGGTGTAGGTACCACGGGCTCCACTTGGACGTGCAAAGAGTCACTATTAATATGCTTCGTTTGTTTCGCCACGGAGGGAGCGCCAAGAGTATTTACTCTGGCGCGCCCCCCCCGTTGACAGCTTTAAAGCTTCCAGACCGTCCTCGCGGAACCGCCTGCTCACCACGAAATTATCTCGCCGTACCAAACCTGAGACCACTTCGATGCGGGGTGGTGCAGACGAAACGCCGAGTGTCCATGGTGCTGTAAAGACTGCTGTGAACATAAAAAACAACAGAGCAGTACACACGACAACTAACTGAAGCACATCGCACACTTGAAAGGAGAAAAAGTGAAACCAGCTTACGCATGTACGCATGTGATATACGTGATTTTACGTACGACGTACGAGTACAGAGTCTATACGTCAATACAGAAGAATTTCAACCGAGGGAGGGCAGACGTATACGGAGAGAAAGCACAGTGTACGTATGGCCTCTCTGATTGGTTCAAAGTTGGCCAAAATCAGTTGAAAGCTAGACAGAATAGAAAAAATCAGGTGTACCTTGGCCTTTTCGTGCCAAATAAGCAAATAAGTTACAATGTCAGCTTGACCAATAGCAGGGCTCTTGGTGTGTGTTTTGTACTTGATTTTAGTATGTAACTGTTTTTGGCACGAAAGTGGCCAGGTATACCTGATTTTGGCAAAAAACCTTCTGGAAAAGTCTCCGACACGAATGAGCCTTAGTGTGTGTGTGTGTGTGTGTTCTTCACATTAAACCGTTCTTCTACTCGTCGACATCCAGCAAGCCCAGTGTCCGTGCTGATTCTTCACCCTAGAAAGATACGAGCTCTGTGGTCACAGACTACGACACAGAGATAACACACCGTAATGCATTAATAGCCTACGCAATACCATGCCTTCGCACTAGGTGCGGCCGACACAACATACATACATACGCCAGCAACCAAAATACACCATAAAGAAAGAGAAGCAACGAAAAAAAAACCAAACCGAAAAAGAACAAGAAAAAGAAAAAGAAAAGGAGAAGAATCCCAAATAAATAAATAAAATGGGAAGCCAAAGCTCAGACACATACATACTTACCCCGAGCATGAGCCAAAAGGGACGTGCAAGGGGAAAGATACGAGAAGGAAAAAGGGGACTATGCATCCCGGTGAACACTTAACTAAGTAAAAAGAGCAATAGTGAGTGGGCCAAAATACGCTCGTAACCCACCCACTATGTAGTACTTCTTTCATAAGGATAAGAAGGGAAAAAAATCAAAATGCATACCGAACGGCCGCAGCAGTTGGCGGTACGAGTAGCAAAGAAACGTCCAACCTATTAGTCGGCCTGGTACCTAGTACTGGTATGAGAGAGGAAGGAGATAACGATGATACGTGATGGAAGAGTCGAATCGTACTGCTGTCGGCAGGACAGCTGGTGGTCTGTACGGTCTGCGAAGCTATCCATAGATGCTCTGAACCAGCTGTCACACGCCCACGTATCGGTATTAAGGAATGAATTATTCATACGAGAGTTAATTTGTCATACGTGCGTGTACCGGGTACGATTTACGGGGGACCATAGTAAATAGGACCTACGGTACATTAAAAAAAACTATATATTTACCTACTTTTATTAGCAATATTTGGTCCTATTTACTATTAATATGGTCCCCCGTAATACCACTACGATGCGTAGAAGATGTACGAGTATATCGGAGTAAATCATACTCGTACTTTATTTCCCAGGATACGCACCACAGCAGTATTAATAGTAACTCAGCGATTTAATAATTAGCGTATGTACCTTATCTTGGAGACATTTCGGGCCCTACACAGCGATACGTTAACGTACGGCGGTTCGCGTTGTTCTTGATTATATGGTACCAGGTATGCTATGGTAGTCCAGTGCTGTTGTTATTTGTTACCGTTGTTGCTTGTGTTGCGACTTGATTCGCCCGTTCGTGATCGACTTCCCTGTTGGGACACTGGTGTATGCAGTGTTGAAAGTACTCGATGGAGTGTTGTGCACAACCCAGGCATTCTTGATGCACAGCATTAGTCGGCCGGTTGGCGTTCGCTTCGTGTCTATTATGGTCTGTTCGTTGGCTTGAACATTGCAGGAGAAAAATTAGGTGCCGTCAAGGAGTTCTAATGAGTTCGGCGTCGGTGTGAGGGACACTAGAGGAGTACCACTAACAGCAACCTGTGCTGATTTCGGGTGGGTGGCCTCAGCTTCGTATGCAGAAGTATTTTTCGTGGGCGATTAGTGCGATGCGTGCCCCGTCATGTGTCATAACCCGTGCATTCTTGATGCAGTCGGCCGGGTGGCGTTGGCTTCGTGTCTACTACTACTATGGTCTGCTCGTTGGCTCGAGTATTACAAGAGTATGTCTAGATGATGTCAAGGAGTTCTAATGAGTTGGGCGCCGGTTATTAAAGGAGTACTAGCAACCCCTCCATTGCTGGTTTCTTCGGGTGGAGGGCCTTGGCTTTGTCTGAAGGAGTATTTTTCGTGGGCAATAAGTGCGGTGCGTGTGCGATGCATGTCCCGCCGTGTATCATAACCCGTGCGTTCTTGGTGTAGTCGGGCGGGTGGCGTTGGCTTCGTGTCCATTTTGGTCGGTTCGTTGGCTTGAGCATTGCAGGAGTATTTTTAGGTGCTGTCAAGAGTCAAGAAGTTCTTAAGAGTACAACAGCCGTAGGGAGCAGCTCGTACTGGTATCACGCATCTACGCGGCTTGACGCGGCCGGCACACCAGCACAGATTATGCATACAGACTGAAGAAGCGGTCGCTTACAAGCCCACTCTCGCCCGGCCCTTAGCCAGGTACTTTCACGGCGGCGTCGGGATGGACGATGCGGCGGGTGTGAGCCATCGATCGTGATGAGGAGGAACTGTGGACGAACGACGAGCTCTCGCTGGGCAGCTTGTTTTATACCTACATATACCACTGTTTGTTGCTGTTTGTTGCTGCCAGGCTGTGTTTGGTTGAGCCGACACGACTCTCGACTCGCCGAGCACGCTCGGCATCTGGGTGCGGTCGCGACGTTCGCTTGGGATCGAAAGAGTTGCGTTTTCTTAGGCTGGGTTGGGGATGGGTTTTTGCGTATTTTGTCCTGCCTACCCCCCCCCGTTCAGTGTCGGGGCTGGTCTAGGTAACCGGGCTACTCAACTGTGACCCAGGACGCGTTTTCAGAGTTGTGGGCTGGGTTTAGGTGGTTCTTGCCGTCTTCCGTGTTATTTTTCTTCTTGTTTTGGTATTCACTTTTCGCTTTTCTATGCGTCTTCCTCGCCTCCCCCCCCTCGTGCGGGTGGCATGGCGATGGCTTTCATTGACGATTTCTTCCTGCCCCTTAAGGCTAGGTCTTCCTTGCAATTTTTTTACATACTTTGCCGGCTTCGTTGCCTTGCCGTTCAGAGGTGTGGGAGTGGGTTTTGAGCAGCCGCATCTTCGACTCATGTTCTAGTTCGTGGAATCGGGTCTTCCATGAATTTCCCATAGCTCTGCATATACGGCTCATCAGAGTGGGCCAGTGTTATGATACTGCCTTGAATGAGGTTGAAAGCCCGGTAATTACCTGGGTTCAGGAACTGGGATCGTATTTGTAATACATGGAAGGCGTATCTTAGGTGGAAAACCAGGGGTTTTCCAGAGGGGCACGAGCTTGGTCTCAGTCTCCGCGTGCACGAAAGGAACAAAACTGCTCTTCTTCTATCTCTAAGCAAGCATCACACGTGAGCACGAACGAGCACCGACTTAATAGGCAAACCTGTCCAGGGATACGAAGTGTCCCGCCTGCATGATCTTAACAAGATCTAGAAATGTATACCTGGTACCTGTGGCACATTTAAAATACAAATGTTACAGGCGATGCTCGAAAGCATGACTTACTACCTTTGAGTTGAGCACGTGTAACTCCTAACCTATGGTATACACCAAAATCCCTGTAAAATCCCGTTGTATCAGAAAACACGGGATCAATCCCGCGGGATCACGAAACCACGGCACTGGCTTGGACGGGATTTGGGAATTCTCAAATTTGCCGGAATTGCACGGGACGGGACACGGATTTCACGGGATTTGCCCAAATTTCACGGGATTAGTATGCGCGGGATCGGGATTTGAAAAAAAAGCGCTGGACGGGATCGGGATCGCGAACATTTCCACGGGATCAGTTTGGACCGGAACGGGATTTTCAAAAATCCACGGGATCACGGGATTATCCCGTATCCCGTGGAATCCCGCGGACTTTCCACAACGGGAAAATTCCCGAGGAAAGTGCTGATGTTTTACATATGACACCTACAAAAAGCGACAAACAAAATGAAAAAGAAAAAAGGCTCGCCAGCAAGGGAGAATAGGATGAGATCCAAATCGGCATACCTGGTAAAAAAACTCGAGGATCGATCCCCAACAAAAAATGTTATCGTCGGTAATTACGGGCTGAGGAGGGCTGTGAGGTGGGAGAATATACCGAGCGAGACAGCTGAGGGTCGGACTGTTTAAAAAATTATAATGTGTGTGTTCTCCTTCTACCCGTCAACATCCAGCACACCCACTGTCCGTGCTGATTCTTCAATCCTAGAGAGATGAAAGTTCGGTCACAAAACTAATAATACGACACAAGGATACAATTCATATCTATTACCTGTAGTACTTTGTCATGCAGTAAGCAGAGGAGACAAACATGTTCATCGTACTGGATACGATAGGCACGAGATACGCATTCCAGCATGCGTTCAAATAGAGAAAAACCGAAAGAAACAAAAAAATCGAATCGAAAAAAAAAAAAAATGTCGAGCCTCTCCGAAGGAGAGAGGGGTGGACAAACCTTGATAGTAGATCTTTTGGGAGTTTTGTGTTGGACGCCTGAAGCCGACCCTCCGACCCGAACCCTAACACTAACCCTAACCCGAACCCTATGCCAGTGGTCAGTGCTGGGATGCTGTGCTTGTTAAGACTCTAGGTTGGCTCGGCCGGCGTGGATGCTGAGCTTGGGAAGACTGTAGGTTGACTCGGGATGACTCGGGATGCTGTGGCTGGGAAAGACTCGAAAGTTGATTAAGCCGCGTAAAACATACCCCTAGCCAATCAGAGTGCCTAATTAGCTACCCCAGGAAGATCTACTATCAAGGTTTGTCCACTACTGGAAGGAGATGTAGCAGAATGTACGAAACAATTGCGACAATTAGGAGTGCGTGTCTTTTCTTCACATGTTTTCTTCAAATTAAACCGTTCTTTCTACCCATCGACATCCAGCACAACCAGTGTCCGTGCCGATTCTCCAATCCTAGAGAGATACAAGTTCTGTGGTCACAGAGATACTACGTTGCCACGTATGCAATCCATTGCCATGTCATCATACTGCATACGACAGGCACGACATACACATTCCATGACATAGAGAAACGAAACGAAACAAAGAGAAAAAAAAAACACACACACACACACACACACACACACAAAAGACAATTCGAAAGAGAAAAAGAAACAAGAAAAAAAATGTAAGAGACAAACCATCGTGCCCCCCCCCGCAGGGGATCTGGCAGACACTTGAAAAGAACGAGCTGGAAAAAAAAGGAAAAAAAAAAGGAAAACACCACTATTATTAATATTAGTCGTCGTCAACAGAGCAAGACTGAGAGCCAAGCGAAAATAACAGGCAGACCAAAGCACAAAGCATCCTCCAGGTAGCGGCAGCAGTTTATGGTACGAGCAGCACAGCCAGGATCTCCGTGCTAGGCCGCCTGGTACCTTGCTACCCTGTCTGCCGCCTCCGTCCAGCGTTCGTCAACTATGCCCGGCCCCTCGGCGTCAGACAATACGAAACAAGCAAAGCAGGCCTGCCATCCACCCACGCCACACGACTCCTTCAATAAGGCTTATCAATCGAGAAAGGAGAAAGAAATAAAATGAAAATCACATAGAGTCAGCGCAAAAAGAAGAAAATAAAATGAAGTAAAAAAAAAAAAAAAAAAAAGGAAGACAAAGGAAGACCACGTTCGAACCAGCTGCACCAGTTGGTGGCACGAGTAGTATAGGCATGTTCTACTTCCTAGTCCGGTACCTTGCTACCCTGTCTGCCATCTCCTTCCTACTTTCGTCCACTGCAGTTTCCCTTCTACTCCTGTTCCCCCCCCTCTCCGCATTCCCTTGGTCGGGTTTTCTGCCACTTCTCTTGTTGCCCCCCCTCCTTCCATTCCCTTGGACACAACCCACGGCGGATGCGCGGCGCTGCCTACTCAGCTCAGCCTCAGCCTCGTGCCACCTCACCATGAAGCGTTCGGCTGCTTCGAGGATCCCCCGGTACCACTTCCCCGCCTTTTTTGCAGCAGTGGACCACAGCGCGGTCTCAACTCCAAACACCAAGGGGGCAAGTTCCGTTGACCCTTCGGTGGCTCGCAACTCCCTAAGGTCTTCGACTATGCATCTATGCCAAGTCCTGAACTGTCCGCCAGGTCTCGGTGTCTCCCCACCAGCCATCGTCCCGAACATTACACGACTGGGTAATCGATTCTTGCTTTGCCGTGCCACCCCCCCCCGCGCACAAGAGCCGCCGTTTGCGGATGGTCATTTCGATGCTCTCGCAACATGTCATCTTGAGGACCTTCGCGTACGAGAGGGTGGTATGGTCAGTACGAAGTCGGCGCTGGAGGCCAATGGCTCGCAACAGGACTTGGTGGTGAGCCGTTCGAAGCTTGGCAAAGTGTTCCGCTCTGAGGGTCCACGTCACACACCCGTACAGCAGGGTCTCAATCACCTCGGCCTTCAGCATTCGGACTTTCAGGCTAAGGGGGGGGGGGTGTACTCGATAGGAGATATGTACTCGATCTCATGCATGGCCGTAGTCGTATGACCACAGACTCTCGCATCCCTACAATGCCGGGACTGAGCATGTCGGGTTTTCACCGACCAGGCAGACATTGCTTGCACCAAGCGCGAAGCGCCGTGAGGTGTCCGGCGAGTCGCATGAAGGGTGAGCTGCATCCTACTAAGAACCGCTTGTGAGGCGGACTTGCATATGGATGACAGCTTCAATGAGTTAATTTAATTTCCGGTGTAGCCACTTCCAGAGACAGCAATGGGAGTGCTATGTAACTGCCTCATGGGTGCCTTACCTTGAACACTACGTGATACGATCAATTCCCTTGTGCAGAGTAAAGGTTCTTTACCTCGCACAAATGATCTAACTCGACGACCAGCTGTGGGCGACCGCCAAAAAAAAAAAAAAAAAAAAAAACGGTACCCTGGTTGTCTTGTTCACATAGTGAGCGGTATGTTTTACAGTGTCGTCGCCAACCGACGCCAACCCAACCTATATATAATATAGGGGGGGGGGAGGCTAAGGGGGGCGATCATCCTATCATACAGCTCCGGGCCGAACCGTTTGAGGCATGCTCGCATGAGACGGACCCGTCGGTCGATTTCGAGCGAGAGGTCAGCGTTTTCGTGGATAATGCCGCCTAGGTATAAGAACTGGGCCGTCTGCTTATACCTCTGGCCTGCTGCTTCGATGACGAGCGGTGGTGAGAGGGCTTTCTGGTCTGGCGTTTGTAGAAGCATTGTCTCTGTCTTCTTTTCCGACACCGTGAGGCCTGCTGCTTCGAAAACAGTCACGATGACTTGTCATCATTTTCGCGAGCCCTTCAGCCGACTTCGAGACAATTCCTGCGTCATCGGCGTACAACATGCCCCATACAGCCCTTCGCACGCACGCCAACGGCTCCTGCTCCTCCGTTCCGACTACTCCAGCATCGCTGAATTGGACCAAATCCCTTACGATGGCTTCGTCATGGCTGAAGCGTACTAGTACGACGTGTAACGCAGCAACGAAAAATACGTCGAACAGTAACGGTGATAGCAAACAGCCTTGCCGCAGCCCCTGCGTGACATCAAACCATTCCGAGTGCTCGCCGTCATCCGTACGCACGCGAGCCCGCATGCCATCGTGGAAATTACGGATAATTCTCAGCATCTTGGTCGGTACGCCAAAACGTGTGAGTACCTCCCATAACAGCTCTCGGTCGACAGAGTCGTACGCTTTCTGCAGATCGATGGAGCACAAGTACAGGGGGATTTTCCTCTGTCATCCAAGATCTTGCAACCGGCGCACGACGAACAACATATCAATCGTTGATCGTGCGGGGCGGAGGCCGCACTGTTCCTCCGGGAGTAATTCCTCGGTCTCGCAGTAGTTGCTGAGGCGGGACGCGACGATTATCTTTGCCTGCGTGGGCAACAAGCGGAATCCCTCTGTAGTTGTTGCAATCAGTTCGGTCCTTCTTTTCGTGAAGGACCTTGATGATCGCATCTTTCCATTGCTGGGGGACTTCTCCTGTTACCCAAACAATGACAAGGATGTTGTGAAAGCACTGGGCGAATGCGGGGTGGTCGATTTTCAGGAGTTCGGCTGGGAGACCATCTGGCCCGACAGCTTTCCAATTTGACATCCCCTTGAGAGCTTCCGTCATCTCGTCCATGGATGGTTCATCTCCGAGCGACAGTTTAAGCAGTCGTGGTGGCAAGAGGTCGATGATCGTGGGATCGAGTTTAAGCGATTTCGTGTTTAAGAGTTTGTGGTAAAACCCCCCCCCATCGTTCACGAATTCGCACCTTGTCCCGCAACAGCGTGCCATCCTCGTCCCTAAAGAACTGTTCGCTTCTCGCTTTAGTCCCTTCGAATCCTACCGCCTGTAAAACCCTCTCTGGTTGTTGTTCGCTAGGAGTCGTTAAACCGTTCCTTCTACCCGTCGACATCCAGCACAACCAGTGTCCGTGCCGATTCTTCAATCCTAGAGACGTTCGTATAAGTTATGAGGTCAGAAAACTACGCCACATCAGTTTAGAGATGCTACATTGGTATTGGTGTGCAGTAACATTGGTAAGCAATACACAATCCAATTATACTGGATACGACAGGCACGACATAAACATTCTATGATAGAGAGAAAACAAAAGAAAGAAAACCAAACAAACAAAAAAACAAGGAAAAAAAAAAAAGAAACTGTCGTGCCCGCCCGGGGATGTGGCAGACACATAAAAAGAACGAGCTAAAGAAAAAACAACACTACTACTGCTGCAGTTCTTGTTGTACTTATAAACCGATTAAAACCAAGCTAAACATAATAGGCAAACCGAAGCACAACGCACCCTCCAGAGAGGCGCTACGAGCAATGCAAAGCCACTGCTGTTACCTGTATGTCTAGTACCGTACACTCAAATGTCAAACAATTAAATTGTATGGGTTTTAGATTGCCTATTATAAACTCTAGACAAAAAAGTGTACGTATTGTAATCTGCATATATATTGTATGGGTTATAGTATAACCACTCGTACTAAAATGCCATATGATTATGTATATGGGTTATAGCGTTGACAAAGTAAGCAAGTAAGTTGCTCACAACCAAGCAACAAAAACCCAAACTCGTCCTAAGCAACAAATTAACCCTTTTTGTACCGCAGTCCCGTTTAGGGGACAGACCACTTGGATTTAAAGTGGTTTGTCCCCAAAATAGGACTGCGGTACTAAAGAGGTTAAGCAATTTCTTTATTCCGCCCCCGAACACCACGGTCGGCGCACCAGATGCACTTGTAGCTGAGAGAGAGACGGCACGCGCTTCGCACAATGCGCGAATCGATAGGTGGTCGGTACCGGAAGGAAACCGGAAGGAAGATGGCCTAAGAGGCGCCACCAGGTGCTTATAAAAGTTAGAAAGACAAGACAGCTCAGCTGTGAGGCCGAAGATTCAGACTCCCTCCATTAACAAACACATACCAGGTACCTGCAAGCTGGGTATTTGCAAGCTGCGTGTGCATGTGATATGAGCGTGCTACGAACTACAGGGGGTGAAGCTTTTATACGATTGTGGTCTACACAATCTGACAGTTTTCGTGAGGCGTGGACCTCTGGTGACAGTGAATGTGTACGGGGGGTTTGTGCTTGGCGCCTAAAGTCAACCCTCTGACCCGAACCCCAACCCTAACTCTGAAGGCGGTGATCAGTGCTGAGATATCGTGCTTCGTTTGACTCTATTTATAGTTTGATTCCGCCGGCTTGGATGCTGTTATTGGGAAGACTCTATACTCGAGGCTGATTCGGCCGCTCCGGATGCTGTGACTTGGGAAAAGGTTAATTGATATAAAATACCCCTCAGTCCAATCAGAGTCCGCAAACAGCTACCTTAGGAACATTACAACTACGGGGGTCCATAGTTAATAGGACCTATGGTAAACATAAAAACCTATATATTTACCTATTTTTACTAAAAAAAATTGTCCTATTTACTACGGTCCCCCGTAATATTCACTATCATCAGCAGATGTCCACTTCCCACTACCGGGCACCGTTGACGAAGAAAGCAGGAAGGGGAGCACACAGACAGGATAACAAGGTACCAGACCGACTGATGACAAGAACCTGTCTATTCTACTCACCACAAACTAATGCGGTCACCTGGAGGGTGTTTTTTCGGTTTGTTTTGTTGTGCTTCGGCTTACCTATTATTTCCTCAGGTTCGTATTAATAGTCGTAGTCCGTTTATATGTGGTGGCTTTGTTTGTTTTGCTTGTTTTTGTGTTGTCTGCTACATCTTCCGGCGTGCACGAAACTTTTTCGTATTATTTTGTTTTTCCGAATATTTTTCCCTTTGTTTCTTCCGATTGTTCTCTCTTGTACAGAATGTGTATGTCGTGCCTGCCATTTCCAGTACGATGACATGGCAATGCACTGCTGCTGTCTATTTTAATATGTATACGTATATTTGTCAAATTTTCGTACTTTTGTCAACTTTTCTCTTCGCACGAGCACTTTTAGGCAAAACACGAAGTACACGGACACGGGAAGCCCTGCCGGACACATTGGTCTAGGTCTCGGCGCGATCCGTGCACTCTGAAGCGCGTGGCAGGCGCTCAAAGTTTTTTTTCCGGCGGGAGTGGATAAGACGATTTCCCTGGTTTCAGTAAGAGGCCATACTTTTTACGTATCAGTACATACATACATGTCATGCTGTCTGTTTTCTCCCCTAGGCTCTCACGAGCTATGAGCACACAGCTCAGACATATGCCAGGTACACAACAGACAACATGTACAGATCCCAACGTTCCAACGCTGCCGCCCCCCCGCCCACCCGCCGTGCGTGCGCGACACGCCCTTATGCACAGTGTTGCTGTGGTTGGTTGCGTTGGTCGGAGCCTGCAGTCCGCATTTTTGACCCGTATATACCCAGGAAGACGTGTATATATCCCTGTACATATTTTTTGTGTTGCACGGAGCACGGACCACCGCCTAGAGAACAATAGCCACAGCAGTGCACAGAGCGCGCTTACCTCCAGCTTCCTACAGCACCACAACCCTGCTGCCCTGCTGCCCAGCAGCAGCAGCAGTGGGCACACCTTGCGCGTATGGATGATCGTACTGCGGCTATCACAGTTGGTTTATTCTATCGATCGAGCTGGATCGATCACTTGACCACGCCACGAGCACACCAACCAGCATCACACCTCTCTCCCTGCTTCAGAATCCTCTTCTTCTGCTTATTGCTGTGTGTGATCCAACATTGCCACTGCTCCAGCTGTGCTCAGCACAGTGCGCCAACAGCAGCAGCAGGCAGGGTACTATGCGCATGTGGAAGATCCGCGCTGTAAGCTCAGTACTACTGTAGTTCGCCGTTGTTGTCATCGTCATTGGCCGATGCACGTACCTTCCGCAGTGTGTGACCCAGGATCGATATATTCGCCGTCTCGAGTAGTACAACAAAAACAAATCGTTCGTGCTGTACAACAAAATATTCGTACAGCAGCGTTCGTACAAAACATATTTACAGCAGTAGTACCTCTCATTGCTGTGTGTCCTACATTGCTGACCGATAGATCCTAGAGCCAGCTGAAAGGGGATCAGTACACGTACGTTCCTCGCGTGGCATTCTACAGCAGTACGTCGTACTGCTGAATAATATATTAATATGCAGTCGTACCTGTACAAGCTACTCTACTGCTGCTGTAGGAGATCGTGCAAAGTGTTTTAGATTGCGTGAAAACCACGACGCGCCAGTTGTTCGAGCACTGTTCTAGCGTATATAGACGTTTACACTGCGCGCGACAAAATATTCGTTTCCGAGGTTCGACTCGCGCCTTCCACGCTTTTTTCTTCGTATTTGTTTCACTTTTTTTTTTACTTTTTTTGCACCAAGACTACAACAGTACTATTAATAATAATACATTCGTCCACACCTTGCTTTTCTGAGCGTATACGTAGTATGATATATTGTAATACACCTTGCTTTTCTGAACGTATAATATGATATTGTAGTTACTTATGTGTTTGTACACAGGGTAAATAGTTTGGGCGCGCTTACGTGTGGCGTGCGTTCACACCTCCACATTTCACAGCTACTCCCAATAGTTGGGAGTAAAGCAAAGTATGTTCGAGAAAATACTGCTATTATTATCGTAGGTACTCGCAGTATTTCGGCGGTTTTGTACTCGAGATACTGCGAGTACTCGCAGTATTTTGAGGTTCTGTCGACACTACTTCGTATACTTTCGGGCTCGCACTAATGCGGGGTTCGCTGCTGCTGCTGCTGGCGTGGATACCCCCTGTTGTGCTTCAAGTGTCTCGGGGTTCTGTACCGCGGGTACTACAAGTATTCTAGTCTACAGCCAGTAGCAGTATTTCGTCCGTTGGCAGTGTTCGTACTGCTACTTCTGCGAGACTCAGTACTCGCAGTAATGAAATATACGCTCAATATGCCCAGTATACTTCGAGTGAGTATAATGTATACTTCAACCGTCTGTGCACCGCGTCGACAATTCTCAGGCCCAGCGTTCGGCACCAAACACACATAGATAGTCCCACACGAGTGGGAGTTGGAGCAAACCACTTTCGCTGGAGACAACTTGGGTACTTAAAGCAGTTTGGCAGTAATTCGAGATACGCATTTGCGAGGAATATATATGTATGTACTGGGAATACTCTCAGTATCTCGAGGTTCTGTACTGCGCATATTGCCTTTACTCCAAGTATTTTGTGTTTCGATACTACTGCGGGTACATACTTTCCTGTATTCTCGGGGTTCGGTACTGCTCACACTCTCATTACTCTCAGTATTTGGGCCTTCTCAGTGCTGGCAATATTTTTGCCGCCAGTACTCCAATACTCTCAGTGCTCGGACTACGATTTGTTCTCGCCGAGCATTTATCTGTGAAACCTTGATGTTACCCTGAGCACCAAGAAACATTTATTTTGGGGGAACATATATATATATATACATTGTACCAGTATGTATGTGCTGTACCTTACTCAACCGGTCACAAGGTATTATGGCGCAACCTCTACCTCGCGCAACCTTTTTGTACGAATTATTCGCCGCGAGTCGGCTGGATCAATATATCCACTTATCGCTATCCTACTTTATATTATTGTAGTAATGGTCCCACACCAATTCCGCGAACAGTATAATAGTCTGTCCTCAAAAATATGTAGTGTGTGTGTGTTCTTCACGTTAAAATGATGGGTGGATGCAGATACTACTTCTACACAAGTGTGCAGGGTTGCATACGAATATTATTTCGCTCTTGCGCCACTCCCCTATTCATACGGCACCTCCCGGAGGGGAACCTTGTATTATAGTATGCTTACAACTGCTGTTGATGACAGAATAATGTGGTATCTCTGCTGCTGCTGTGTCGTAGTTTTGTGACCACAGAGCTTGTATCTCTCTATTACTAAGCAGAAGAGGATTGGAGAATCGGCACGGACACTGGTTGTGCTGGATGTCGACGGGTAGAAAGAAACAACACCCGCGGGAGTTTTTTTTACGCAACCCATTCGCTACGTATACATGATCCTTAATTCTATATTCTATACTCGTACGTATGTTAAATACACTATGCCTGGTACGTGACAAACATGCGTATGCGTATACTGGTAAAAAGCAATGGCTACCAAAGATGTCGGGAGACAGCACTTTCTCCCGTCGACAGACAGTTTCAGTTTGTCTTGACTGACACTAAACTGTTACAAGGTGTGCGTGTACTTCACATTAAACCGTTCTTTCCACCCGTCGACATCCAGCACAACCAGTCCGTGCCGATTGTTCAATCCTACAAGAGATATAAGTTCTGTGGTTTCAAAGCTACCTGATACGCCACAGCAGCAGCAGAGATATCACGTTGCCACGTACCAGGTACCAGGTATGCAGTAAGCACGGTGGGCAATGCAATGCCATGTGTGTCATCATACTGGATACGACAGGCACGACATACACCTTCCATGAAACAGAGGAACGAAACGAAGCAAAGAAAAAAAAAGGAAAATAAATCGAAAGAGAAAAATAAACAAGAAAAAAAATGTACCTGGTAAGAAACAAACTTTCGTGCCCCCCCCGCAGGGGATGTGGCAGACACTTGAAAATAAAGAGCTGGAAAAAAAAAGAAAAAAAAAGAAAACACCACTACTCGTCGTAAACAGAGGTACCTGGTACGCATAGGTTTGGGTATTCAACACTCGGCCCTACACCCTTGACAGCGCACGTTTTGCCTTGCTTGACATGTCTGCTGACATCTTTGACAGCCACTACTGCTGTAGATACGGTATACCAGCAGTACTGGTTACCCGGTACTCCATGCATGCAACACTCATGCCGCATCACCTCAACTTGAAGGAGCGTACACATTATACGCAAGTACAGCGCCACGCTATTAATAGAGAAAAAACAACCTACCGCTGTACAGCAGCAGCGCAAGAGCACATTGGTGTAAATATTTCGTCTGCCCGAATTCAGAAAGTACATAGTTCCCCACTACGAGCGTTCTAATCATATTTTCATAAATATTTTCGAAAATATTTATGGCGATATATAGTCCATGCAGAACCATTTTTCCAGAAATTCGACATTCGCATATTGAATTGTTTTGCGGTGGTCACTTATTTTCACAACACATAAAATATATTTTCGCAGAGCTCTGTTCCAGACGGGTCGAACCATCGTGTCAGATTTTTTGTTTTCGTCGTTGCATCGGAGTAATTCGTTTTTCCGACAAAACGTTGTTAAGATTATGGAGGCCGACACAACGGTAGTTGTCATTTTTTTTTTTACACCGGTGTTGAACGTATCTCGTTCAGGGGTAAATTGCTTTGGATGCAGATTTTGATTTTATCTATTTTGAAGCGAGATATAGGCAAAAAAAAACACTTTTCCCGGCTCCAGCTGTGGAGATGTTAGCGCACAACTGGCATGATGGATGTCGAAAAACTCGGCGGATTCGGATGAATTGGACCTAGACCCTGGATCCCTTTTTTTGCTTTTTCGAAAAAATTATGTGGGCCGAGAAAAACTTTTCATGAATCTTCATATTAATAGTGTATATGACATGTATATTATCGTGTATGGACAGATGCATCATTGTGGGTATACATAAAATATATATTTTACCTACTCCCGTATACATTCATGTGTCTTCTCGACAAATCAGGTATGCGTTGGGCATCCTATTTATTTATGTTCGATTCGGATCATTTATTTATTAATTTCAACATTTCGGGGTAATTTCGGGGTAATTTCGGGGTAATTTTTCCCAAAAAAATCGAAAAATGGCCAATGTTCATGGATTTTTTTTTCAAGACCGGGTTGGATTCCTCTCGGCCGCGAGATTCTGGAGCACATTGTTTCACGTGTCAATTCTCAAAAATGAAGGAGAAAAAACGGTAGCCCCTTTGGAAAACATGTTCTGCCTGGACCATATATACGAGCGGGCTTCAAGGCAGCCGCATCCCGAAGAACCTTGTGATACACGTACCAGTCGGTATGAATCGAATTGTTTTTTTTCGTTTTGGATCGTTCTCGATTGAAATAGACCAGGTTTATATATGTGGTCACGGGTCATGGGATGTTTTTTGCTTCGTTTCATCATTCGATCATCTTAGTGATAAAACCACAGTCGAGCCAAAAACTAATTCGCTTTTTCCATGCTATATCCTATACGTCATACATGACGATTCACGAGTTAAATTATCCCCGTGAGAACTACAGGGAAAACAAATCGACTCTAATTCCAAGTATGAACAGTTTGTCCCCGATAAGTGAGGCTCAGTTGGTGAAAACGACAGCAGTTGTACCCACGTAAAAAAATACTTGGAATTTGTGTGTGAAATTGTGTGGCCATGGGAATATATTTTTCTGTTGCTGCTGCTGAATTCTTGCTGCAGCTCCGGCTCGCTGTGAAGCGAGTTTTATTTCAAAGTCTTCCAGGCGTGTCCGAGAACTGCTGTACTGATGTTGTTGGCCCTCTCGTGCTACTAACACTACGAACGAGCGGATGTGCGCCAAATACTCGTACGAGTACAAGCGACGATATATACACAGCTTCAGATGAAATATGCTTTTCTTCAACGCCGGGAAGCAGGCTCTTAGATTTGCAAGTTATTCAGCCAAAAAAGGGTATAGTATTTTTTCTGTGCCAGTTGGCGGTATAGTGGAGCAAACTTGTCCCAGCACGTATACCGTTTTCTGAAGAATTCCTCAAAAAAAATATCGTCGCCTAAAAGACCGCACGTTATGGTACCACTTTGTGGTTCTTCTATCTTCCTGATATTTATTTTGCCACCCAAAGCGTAAGGCTGTGAAACAGCAGTGCGTTGGTAAAAATAGATAGTACCCATATATATTTCAAATGTTTCAAGTATTTTTCTCGTATATAGCACCAGGTATATACGTCATACGTACGAAAAATTTGCGTATCGTTCTCGTATATAGCCCTATGGCATGTACTATCGTACCTGGTACATATTTGCGGAACAAAAAAATGCGGCAACAAGATATTAATACCTGTCGTAGAGTATTGTGCTCGCCACTACCTCAGGGGTGAGATAGTGGCAAGAGGCCCCTTTCTGTTGGATTTTGACATCTTGAGAACTTGGTGGAACAACATTGGTCTCCATACGACGTGTACATCCCTTTTCTCTGGCACCATGCTTCTGAGATGTGACGATGAAACAGCCACAAAGTGGTACCATAACGTGCGGTCTACTAAAAACCAAAGATGCAGCGATTTCCGAGATCGATGGATATATGCATATGTTTATTACATCTATCTACAGGTAGAACTGCTGTATTCGTAAAAAACATAACGCGAGTATCAATAATAAACAATACAGCAATCAGTACTCAGTACGGGTAAATCCTCGAGAGTACTCGTATAAACCCTCTTTGACAATGCCACTCTGTCCCTAAATCTAAGAACTTATTACGTACACCATTTAATCCATTACATTCAGGGATTGAGTGGTACTCGTCATTTAGTATCCTATACTAAAAACCATACATATATATAATTGAATGGCATTTTATTATGTCCATACCCAAACCCATACACTTTAAAATGGGCATTGTAGAACGCATGAACTTCATTTGTGTTTAGTGTAGTGTACTACTAGTACAGCAGTAAAAGACATACAACAACAAAAAGCTAAAAATAGATACCTCGTCGTATATACCAGGTATCCAGATTCGGTGGGTGCTTTGTACTTGTTTGGCCGCGAATACCCGGAGGAATATTAACTCTATGAATAGTGGAGAGGCCCTGCGGCAGGATGCGCACATGTAGATGGCCACTGCAAGTACCAGCTCGGGGCGATGGGATTCCAGCTACCACCCTGAATGGAAAAGTAAGGATCGTTATATAATGTCATTGATACCCCAACGTCCCTTACATTTGCGTCCAGAGTGCTATGATTGTACCACTACATAACGCCGCATCGCCGTAACTTGAAGGGATATCTTACGAATACGTGCGTACGTGCGTAGCGTGGTGCACGACAAGATAAAATAAAGGGCTGTGGCGAATGTCAGGTATACCTGATACATTTGAGCCAAAATCAGGGACATACTAAAACCAAGTAGAAAGAAAACGCCACGAGCGGAGTTTTGTGCAACAAAATCTATCAACTTTTTTTTTGCGCAACATTGAGCGTGTGGCCTCCAAAATCTGAATTGTTTATTTTCTTTAGTGTATACCAGGAAGGTACCACGGGCTCCACTTGGGCCTGCCGAGGACCACCAGGCTTCGTTTGTTCGACCACGGCGGGAGCGCCAAGAGTATTTATTCTGGCGCCCCCCTCCCGTTGCCAGCTTTGAAGCTCGGCCATCCTCGCGGAACCGCCTGCTCGGCACGAAATTATTTTGCCGTACCAAACCTGAGACCACCTCGACGCGCGGGGAGGTAAACAAACTGCCCTGCGTGTCCACGGTGCTGTAATATCACTCCTCCTGTGACCATTGTTGTTGTTGTTGTTCTCACAATAACTCATCGCCACAACAATACAATGCATTCCGTGGTCGCAGGACAGGCTCCAATAACTCTGGAGGGGAAGAATATCTCGGCTAAAAATAAAAACAAGCAGAGAATAATAAATATGACAGCTGAAGCACGTGTACACCTCAGACAGAAATAAAACAGCAGTATTAATAGTGAGGTCCGCGAACGTACGTATCAGGTACATGCGGTACGCTGTACAAGTCGCCGTACGTAGAAATCGAGAAGACGGCATATTACCCAGAAAAAATAGACAGAATGCAAAAAAAACAACTCCACGTCGAAAAATCGAAATCGAAATCGAAAAGATCAAAGATCAAAAATAAAAACATGAAAAAGGGAAGAGAGAGAAAAAAGTTAAATACAATCAAGAGAGCAAGAAAGCAAGAAAGGATAACACAAGAGAATGCGCGGATCATAAAAGACAACGGAGTACACTTTATAACAACTATCTGTTGCCGCACATCGTTAACCCCAAAGAAGAAAAAATTAAGTCAGCATGTTATACGTACGCATAAATATGTACCGTGCGTACGTACGAGCACAGAGTTTATTATTGATACGTAAGAGTTTGCAACCGAGGGACCGCACACATTGTATGTTGTATCGGCCGCACCTAGCATGCGAAGGCATGGTATTGCGTAGGCTATTAATGCATTACGGTGTGTTATCTCTGTGTCGTAGTCTGTGACCACAGAGCTCGTATCTTTCTAGGGTGAAGAATCAGCACGGACACTGGGCTTGCTGGATGTCGACGAGTAGAAGAACGGTTTAATGTGAACACACACACATACGCAGAGAAAAAACAGCTTACGTATGGCCACTCTGATTGGTTCAAAATTCGCCAAAATCAGCTGAAAGCAAGACAGAGCAGATCAGGTATATCTGGCCTTTTCGAGAAAAAATCAGGTACGATGTCAGTCTGGCCAATAGGAGGGATCCTGGCGTGTGATTTATACTTGTCTGTAGTGTGACTAATTTGGGCTCAAAAGCGGCCAGGTATTTATACCCGATTTCGTCTAAAACCCTAAAATAATCAATCTCAAAATACAACAGCAGTCGTTGCTGAGCACGAGCACATTGATCATCGTACTATTAATAATATTAATATCTGGTCATTGGTCATCGGATGTTTTCACGTGTTTCTCATTCGAACATCGTCATACTGCTGTATGTAGTGGAACTACAGCAGTAGACGCGGGCCACAATTTTTTTCGCTTTTCTACGTACCAACATTCTACTGGTATCACAACCTGTACGTGACTATGCTTGCTATCCGTCAATGTTGCAGTGTTGCTCCAAAAAAGACTGAGGAACATAAAGTGAAGAACTCTCTAGAACTAAAGCGCAGCAGTATCATACAACTCATACTTGATCTTATGCCGATATCTGTTTTGAAATGGCTCGCATGACGATTCACAAGATAAATAATCCCTGCTTGACTTGAAAACGATATTTAAACAAAATACTTTGAGAAAATTAAAAGACGCATGTCCCCATAAATAAAAAAATATTGGGTCCAGTTGGTGGAAACTGTATTTACATAAAAATACTTGGAATTAGTGTGCGAACTTGTACGTGGTATTTACGGGGGACCATAGTAAATAGGACGAATTATTGTTAGTAAAAATAGTTAAATATATGGGTTTTTGTGTGTACCGTAGGTCCTATTTATTGCTCGCGCTGTTGCTGCTGTATTTTTGCTGCAGCTGCTGCTGCTGTTCTTGCCGCTGTGAAGCGGAATTTTTTTTCCAAGCCTTTCGAACCTGTTCGAGCACTGCTGTACTGCTGTATCTGCGCTCTCGTGGTACTCGCACCAACATAGAGTGGATGCGCGCCGAATACTCGTACGAGCAAGCTCCGGATGCACGATAACTTTACCGAACGGTGCGAAGCCGATTCGCAGGGTTTTCTAATCTTGTCTCAAAAATAAAGAAGAGAAATGTACCACACTCACAGCTGCTGCAGTTCGTAACCAAAAAAAAAAAACTTCACATGCTGCAAGTATTTTTTTTTTTAGACAAAATACTTCAAACAAGAGCCGTATTTTGTTCAATATATGTTTAATATGTAACATAGCCTTTACACTATTAATGCTATTACTACTTCACACAACAAAAAGTAACACGCGAGAACACAGAAAACGAAATCGAAAAAAAACAAGTTCCGACAAAGGCCAAAATTATTATACGTACTTTCCAGAAGTCGTGCGATACCTGGTATGTATGTATTGTGTAAAGTAGAGGAGCATATATACACCCCGTCAAAATTGAAGATCGATGAAACAATGTTAGAACATCGGCCTTGGCACACCACTCCAAATCAGATCAAGCAACAACCGCAATACCGTTTCCATTCTAGGAGTTTCTGGCATCCCGGGTTCGGTTTTTATGAAAGCTCAGCCAATCGGCGAAAAAACCAGACCAAAAAAAGACAAAGGCCACTCACCAAAAACAAATATTCGGGCTGGTTTCGTAGTTGCTTTTCAAGAACTCTCCCTCCCACTCTCCCTCGGCGGCGGATACTGGAGTCCCCCTGCTACCGACCCGACACGGAGCTCATCCACGGCCAAGCACTCAGGCAAAAACCAGGTTCGCTGTAGTGGCGAGGTCGTCAGGTGTGGGTGTCGCAAAAGAGGTAAGAAATACAACCGCCAACGCTTTGTACGAGTACTTCACACCCGAATGCACGCACACATCATTTCATTCCGTAAATCAAAAAATTGTTCATATTACTTGGAAGGCGTCGTTTAGGCCAGATGGTTCGACGGTTTCATTTCTTTTGGGCACAATATATTTTTTTAGTGGATGATTTCGTTTTTCGTTGGGACTTTTTAATTTAATCACATCGTTCCGTCAAAACCACGACCACGTTGTGCGGGCGAATCCTGCTGGGTGCTTGCGGTGCTCGCCAGAACCTGGCGTCTCCTACTCCAGTTAGATTTTTGGTTTGTGTTGTTCAGCTAGCTGCCGATCAGGCCGCAAATTGTATCCTCGGCACATCACCTGGATCTGTAAAGAATGAGAGAAGATGACAGAAAAAAACAGGTTGTTCTGGTTGATCCTGCTGTTGCAAGGAACACTGTCATCAGCCCCGACGACGAATCCACGCCGAGCACTCGGCAAAACGACCTGAACAGCACCACCACTACCACCACCACCACCACCACCTACCGTATGGCACAAGGAACGGACGGCGATCCTAGCGGCGGCGGAGGAGGAGAAGGAGCAGGAGCAGGGCGCAGCGCCCTCATATCAGACCTAGTCGCACAGTTGAAACGAGGAGAGATCACCAAGACCGATCTCTTCGCCAGGCTGCAACACTTGCAGGGGGCAGGGGCAAGCAGGATGGGGGTCGCCGCGGGCGTCGCCTCTGTCCAGTCGCCGGCGTCGTCGACCAAGGCGCTACCTTCGCTTCCGAGCTCCCTCCCAGCACCTCCTGCGGTAACCGCCAGGCAGGCTAGCTGTGCGTCCCCAACGTCCTCAAGGGAGTACTCGGTGGAAGCGGCTGATCCTGGGGCGGAGGTGGAGGAGGCAGCGGGGTTTTTCAGCGCCGTCGACCGGCAGGTGTGCCACAAACAACACACAGAGCTACCTGTACCCTAGTCGTCGGATGTAGACCTCTAGATACTACTACGGTACGTACAGTACAGCAGTATATACGTATCAGGTACACTATTGCTTCTGGTTGGCCCCTCTGTCGGAAACAGGCGAGGTGCTTTTAAATTGTAACAAGTCAGAAGTGCAAGTCGTGTGTTTGTCGGTTGCGGTGTGCTCATAGATTACAATCAATGTAGTAGTACAAGCAGTACTGCACAACACTGCCGTACGAGCGTCGAAAACGTTCGTACGTAATCTGTAGATCAGTGCAGCAGACAGCAGGGTACGAACGTCAAAAGAATAGCAGTACTGCACTGCACTGCCGTACGAACGTCAAGGGCACGGTGGCAGTACCATACACACGTATCATTTTTAACGGAAATATAACGACCGTTTAAATATAAATATTGCAACTTAGTTGTCCTTATGTTTACGTCCAGAGCAGAGTTGATACGTCAAAAACGCGGCAGAGCCCTTGGGGAAAAGTAAACAAGTAAACAAGCACCTGTGCTCCTCTTTTATGACTTTGGGTACACCAGTACACTTGTACCCGGCAGCAGGACGGATGGATGTCGTTCGCTTCACGCCCATCCCAACTGTTTTGTACTGCTGTTATTATAGTATATACGTATCGCCTGTTGGGCCAACTCCGACGTAGTAACACAGCGATGGGTTGGGGGCACACACCGGGCGCCTGGGACACCCTACCAGGTACAGCAGTACTATGAGCACCGACAACGAACGCATGATCGAGACCTCATCAAGATGACTTCGTGCGGCCGTCCCCACCCTTTGGAACCCTGATGTACCGATGCACCAGACAGCGAACGGTCAAAACAATTATAACGTTGGCGTCATCAATCGTCTACGAGCAGCATGAGCGGCAAGCCGCAGACGGATGGGATCATTATGAAACCGGCATAACGACAGCCGTCGACGTAAAGTCAACTAACTGAAGGTTTAGGCTTTTCCGTCGATCGCCCGTGTACCGTATGACGTTGGTAAGACTATTACAGCAGTGTAGACCGGCCGATAAGAAAGTGCGCAATAAGAACATAATGCTCCTTTTTCGATAGCGCTAAGAAAATTAGGTTGAGAAAAACAGCTCAGTGGTGAAATCTACACTAAATCCTACCAGGTATATAATAGCCTATGCTCAAGGTTGTTTGAAGATGGCGCCCCAATAATAATCTCAGGCTTGCCCAGATTAGGTGCTTCTTGTTGGCGGGCCCATACTCTGTTTGTGACTCCAAGACACAATTTGTAACATCCCACAATCACGCAGCAGTGGCCGTCGCTGTAACCGTCACTTCTTATCTTCAATCTCCCCCTGCTAAGCCCCAACAGCGCAATACTACTGCTGTACCATCTGTCTACAGTAGCAGTGCGACGCACCGAGAGCATGCAGCACTCCAAGTATCACCATTCTGCGGATGCATGTGTCTTTTACGGCAAGCAACTTTTTACGTTTCATTTCGGACACATCCCCTGGCATCGTGTTCAACCCCAGCAACGCACACTGCTGCTTCGGGTGGTCGATCCGGTAAACATTTGGTGAACATCGGAGATTTTCCGACTTCACGTCGGTCTCAAAGGGGCTATGATACGTACAGCAGTACCATCGTGAATGTCGCTCCTCGCGGGTAGACTGTCGTTGACGGCATTGATTGCGAGGTGGTGGAGTGCTTTTACCTTGGACCAGGTACTGGTATCATAAAAGTGCTCTCAGCTACTATACATACCAGCCAGTTGTTTGTTGGTGGAACAACAATGAGGTTTTGAATGCTGTATATATACATACTCGCATTCCACCGAGGGGCAGCCTTTTCCTCTGGATGACTTAAAAGGCAATGCTATGATATACCAGGTATATATACCTGGTCCTCCGGCGGACTGTAACGTGACATCAGTACCTGGTTTGGTGGTTTTTCACTCGTCTCTCGAAGTCGTCGAACAAGCTCGAAACTCAACATGCTACAGTAGTAGCACTCTGGACGGAAATGTAAGGAACGTCTATCATTAACATAATCTTAACCCTTTTAGTACCGCAGCCCGGTTTTGGGGACAAATCACTTGGAATTAGACTGGTTTGTCCCCAAATCGGGACTGCGGTACTAAAAACATTCATTCCTTACAAATTGTCCAAAGATGGAACGTCTGCTGTATTAAAAGTTTGGGACTCCAGAGGGGAGTATTGTTGACGCAAAAACGGACGATTAATACCGCGACGGCAACTGCTTGATTGGGGGGTGATACAAAATTGACGTCCAAGTTACAATGGTTGAATGCAAGGAGTCGTACGGCACGGGCGCGGCATAATCCCCACCGGGGATCTGGTGCACTGACTTTTGTTACGGACGATCGGCGGAAAAACCGAAACCTTCTGTACGTCGGCGATGATTGTCGTTTTTACGCTTGTTTCACGATGATCCTATCTTCCACTCCAGAACTCTTTGGGGGGCTCTCTTGTGAACATGAGACTAGATTTTCGGCGACGAGTTACATATTGTAAGAACAACAACAACGACAAATCATACCAGATATTTCTGGGCGCTCGTGCTGCTCTTAGACGGTTGAGAACACCCAAAGATACCAACGGTTGATAACACCCAAATATACCATTGTTCGTCGGTCGCTCTCTCGGAACCCGGCGGTGTCAAACAAAAACCAGACGAAACTCTGGGTAGGGACGCGGAAGAGGGGCCGAACGGTGTTACTGGTCCTTACGTCGCGGCAATACATACCGCCTCCTCAAGTGGCATGATACGCACGTCACACTACGTGCGTTCGGTGCACGTGGGCTACGGCGGTGCTATACAGCAGTATGGGACCGCCCGCAAGAAACGTGCACGTACTCTGCCAGAAACACCTACTCTGACTAAGGTGGAAACCTTGTAGTGTGACGCCAATAATGAGTTTAGTCTATTGTACGCCAACACGGAACATAGGCTATCGTAAGGCAGCAGGATTTCTTGGTCTTTAGCGTCCCGAAGAAAGCAATCCTTAGTTTCTTGCTGGGTTCGGTTCTTACTATATGCTATCTCTTGTTTATTTCTTGTGGGCCCAGACTACATGCGCAATCGGGATATTTGTTGTGCGGAATCGGGGGAATCCCGTGGGCTCCAGGGTTGGTACGACGTGGCGGTTAGCTGGGTTTGGCTGGGAGAGAAGCATGGCGTGTCGCCATAACTTATCAATCAATTTGAAAAAAAAAAACGAGTACGAAGTACTGCTCGTGCGGCTGCTGTACGTAACCTATTTACACCAGGCTACAAGCGCGCCCGGCCTTGTTATCTTCTTGGACTCGTTTCCTTCCTGATCAAACCGACGGACCTCTGATATAATACTCGTACGACTGCCGCACGCACAACCTATTTCCACCAGGCTATTATCAAGAAAATCGCCGATGAGAGACGACGTAGAGCGCAAGATGTCCGACACTCCTGGTCGGAAGGACCCTCGGACGCCCAGGTCCAGCCTGCGTCCTCCATAGAGCTGTCGGCGTCAGCTATCCGATCAGATTCACCCGCGATCGACTCGCCAATGTCTCAGTCGTCGCTGCTGCAGCAGCAGCATCAGCAGCGCAACGCATCGCCGTCAAACACCCCGTCTTCCGCAGGCGCCCAAAGCTCGTCGAACTCCGGTTCCGCGGCCTTTCGTGGCGGTATCCCTCCCCCCCCTCCCTCGCAGAGACGATCAGTATGGGAAACCTCCCCCGAGCGCCTCATAGGGAAGTACGAAGCCCCGAGCAACACATTTCCGTTTCCCAGAAGTGGACACGGGGGCGACGGCCGTCAGGGCAACATTGGCGTTGCTGCTGCCAACCGCGACCCTCTCGTACCGTCGTTGTCATCTTCGTCGCGCGAGGTTAGGGGCGGAGGGGGGTCCCAGAGCGACGCGGCGCGGTGGGCGACCGAACCTGCCGCGCGAACGCCATCCCACGCGATCGGACGGGGTGGTACTGTCGGCATTGCCGGTGGTGGTGGCGGCGGCGGAGGTAGTGCTAACCGACGCCATTATCGCAACACCTCGTCCTCGAAACGCCTCTCAAGCGTGGGGAGCAGCTACAGCGGGGAGGAGGGGGAGGAGGAGGAGGAGGAGGGGGAGGAGGAAGAGGAGGAGACCGAGGGTCGCGGAGGGGTTCGGTACGAGGACCCGTACAGAGACCGGTCTGGGGATCGTCGCCGAGGTCAGGGAAAGGTGAACCCCGGAGGTTTGGCACCACGCACCGGCCAACACGGTACTCGTGATCGGATGGTGGCGGGTAAGACGCGTATGTCCCGGGTGGCTTCAATGTTAAGCCGAGCCCCCCACCACGGGCCTGGTGCGGTGCCGCCGGATGCTGTGCCCAGAAATGCTGAGTCTGGCGCAGGGCGCTCGTGGACGGAAGACGGCGACGATAGGTGGGATGGTGTTGGCCGCCGCGGGGGGGTGGGCGGCAGCAGAAGAAGGAGTGGGACGGACGTGAGGGTGTTGGCGGCGGCAGCGGCGGGGGGGGAGGGGATGGGAGGGGGGCGGGGCAGGCTCACGTGAGGACTGTTGACGAGGACGCGTATCGCTTCAGGAGCTTCAGCGAGGAGGTATGTGCTATGCCGCATGTCGTCTCCAAAAACACAACAATATTTTTGTATTTTATCTCTTTAGGACTAAACTATAACCAAACTTCGAGTATACGAAGTTTTATTCAATAAAGCGCCTTAACTACTTTTCCATACACCATGGTAATTTCAAGACACTTATTAAAACTTCCACAACCGAGGGAGGCAACTATCTGCTCGCTGCTCGTGATGGGACCTTCCCTCTTGACGAGGATAGGGGGCTGCTTCCATCTACTGCCGTGGTGTTCCGTCCTCATTATATACATACGTACCTTCGGGAGTGCACCCATATTCTCGGTTTGACTTGGAACAACAGCAGTACAGCAGTGTTCCCTCTATATTGCCGATATGTGGTATCAGGCCAATACACCGGGAGTATATTGCGGGTACCGGCATTATTCCGCACACTGCCACACCGGTTAATCCGATCTGTGCTCAGCGGTTTCACCGGCAATAAATCGGGCACTGGCATTTTTAAACCGGCATTATAATACAAGGTTAGGCCACTACTGTGGTAGGATCATTTTATGAAGAGTTTTAGGGTAGACCCCTTTAGAACTGCGCTGCAAGTTTTTGGTGACAAACGACTTGAAGATAGAGTCACATTATTGTTTTGCAGCATTCCTAAAGTTGAACAAGCGCCGTCAGTTTTTGTGCAGGCCGGTTCGGCATGCGACTTACCTTATGCCATCAACGAACCAGGGGAGGTTGCCGATGCATTAATCCCACTGGAACCCCGACATAGCGACCAAAACAATGGTCGGTAACTTTCGTGTTATCGACCATCCTCGAGCAGCAGTACGGGCGGGGTCATGTTACGCCCGTTCCGTACGACCTCCTCGCGTTGTAAACTCCGACACCAAGTTGTATATTTCCCCAATCACGCAGTGGCCGTGGCTTTAGTCATCACCTTGGATCGTCAGCTTTGCTATCTGAAGCCCCCAAGAGGTTAACCCTTTTTAGGAACGCAGTCCTGTTGTTGGGACAAACCACTCAAATATCAAGTAGTTTGTCCCCAAGTCGGGACTGCGGTCCTAAAGCGGTTGAGGTGTGGAGCAACCCCCATACTTCTGAAAAGAAATTTCCTTCTACTTTCAAGTAGTTTGTTTGTCCCCGAAAAAAAGTATAAAGAGGTTCACCTTGTCGGGCTGGGGGCTGTGCCACCCCCCCCCCCCTCACGCGTCAGACCTGACACGAATGACCAAAACACAAAAGTGTTTCCCCCGGGGGTGTTGATTTTCGGTAGCAATCGGTCAAGACGCTAAAATCTCCCAGAAAGAACGATCAAGCCGCCAGTCGTCAGCCGGCTTAAACTCGAGTCGACCAGAGCAAGAGGGCGCGGTTTGCATCTCAGGAACGGCAGCTCGCGACAACGTTGTACATGCAGAAAGTGATCTAGGTCATCTAATTCCTCAACGGCCGCTGTGAGTGACTGTGCAGGATCTGCCTTTTAGCGCAGATATATCCAACCCAGGAAACATGTTCGGGTCCCACCCGGCCACATTAGCTACAGATCATACAAGATCATTGGGAATGTATCTTCCTTGAAAGATCTAGATCATGAACTGTGGGAATCGAATATCGGCCCTAGGTGTGCAACGGTGGCAACATAAACCTAAAAGTCTACCTCCATACGCAGAATCACGTTAAAGTCCTATCCCTGTATGCAGAATCACAGCTGCCGCACGTATCGGAAAGGGAACCGGCTGGAGATCGAGAGAAAACCACACCGCGCGCGCGAAAAGCTTCGGACGTAAGCGTGGGGGCAGGGGATCTGCCTTCTAGGACTCTCCGATCCCTGAAAGAAAAAAACATACAGAACCTGGAAGGCAGCAGGGTGATCACATTGTAGACCTGAAAAGCAGATGGTACGAGGTTCTCACTCATAAGAGACAATGAGGCACCTTGACTAACCCTGCTTACTTGAAAAAAAGTACCGAGCACAAGTACAAAAAAGGACATTCCGCACCATTTTCAACCAGTTTTCCCACATGACTTGGGGTTCAGCTACTATGTACCGCCAAAACAACGTTCTATACTATTTCCAAGCAAGATGTGCCCTCAAAGCATGTGTGCATTGCTGAAGGAGTTGGCATGTTCACCCTCCCTCTTCCTCTCTCCCTCCGCTGGCCCATGTTTATACTCGCAACGCCCCTCCTACTTCAACATCTCCTTTTTCTTCGAGGTCTGCATAGTAGACCTTGGCACAGTTTCGATAGATACAATGGCTGAAATTACACTTGAGTTTAAACCCAACCCCTAACTCTAAGGCGTGGCCGCGGGGAAATTTCTCGGAATGAAGACGATGAGGCGTTATCGATAGTGTGGGCTATTATCTATTTTTATCGAAGTTACACCAAATCGTACGCAAACAATACTGCATATCTGAACCGATCCGATTTGCACACCTCAACCTTTTCGCGTGCCTTAATCACCTTATCATACCCCTGCAGCGCGCTCGCCGCGGCGAAGAGCTGGTCCGGCGGGAGCTGATGAGCGAGTGCACATTTACACCGAAGATAAAGGGTCTGCCGCAGGTGCTGTGTGCTTTTGCTGTTGTGCATAGAAAATCCGAAGAAAAATCGAAGAAAGTGCGCAGTGTTTTTGAAGAAAATGCGAAGAAAAATCAAAGAAAATGTGAAAAAAGCTGAACGAAATGCGCAGAAATTTTGAAGTATCTGCCAAGAATGCTTGCTGAAGATGCGAAAAAATCGAAGGATGCATGAAGAGTCTTCGACAAATGCCAGGGAATTTTCCAGGAAAGATCTACGCGGCAAGATCGTCGCTGGTAATATTCTGTTAAGAACCGCGGTTGGTTCTATCCTCCGGCCATAAATTCGGCGCTTCATCTGTCGCTCGGGCATTTGACTCGGCTGCGGTACATCCTTCCGCGGTGGTGCTGTGAGTGCGTGTCTTGAATTCGGTGTTTCCAAATGTTGGGGTCGTAACCGGCGCGCTCTGTAGTAGTCCTAATACCCACTCAAGAATAAACCTTCCAGTGGGTGATCGTGATTTTTCAGAAAAAATGTACCAGGTAGCTCATTACTATTAATAGTGTCAGCAAGAAAATTGCGGTCCGCACTTTGCAAAAATCGCGGCCCTTAGTTCTGTGATTATTAAAATAAAATCGACATGTGTGCCGAGGTTGGGCACGTCAGGGCGGGACGATAGTGCTTTGTGGAACGTGCGGCCCATGTTGGTATCCTGCATTGAAAATAGATCAGAGCGGTGGAGCGGTACGTAGTTGGAGCCTATCACACTGGGCCGAATTTCAATCACCGTGTGCGTATTAATCCACAGCATGGGGTACATATCATAGCGTGCTCGTAGGTTTGTTTCAGGTTTTACAAGTGCGTTAGAGTCCGCGCGTCCTCCCCGGCTAAGCCGATAGTCGTCTTCTGCAAGCTGTGAGATACGGCGGTCGCGCATTTTCTGCATCCATGAAGCCCTCGTCCTATTGAACGGAATAGGCCGGTGACTTTCACTGGATGCTACCGGGATCAAAAGGGTGACAACTAGACTAGGTACAGCACGATAGACCTCCTTGATAAGCTCCCCCAGGGATTCTTCTTCTCTTTGTACAACGGAGAACCCAGTTGTTAAGGTCGTCCGGTTCAAGACTTTGCGGGAGATAATATCCCAGGTGAGTAGACTCGTCACGAAAAATAATCTACTTGGAATTAGTCTTATGGGATAATATTTGCGGTATATAGTACGAGATCAGACCATGATTACATATACGACCGCATGAATGGCGTTCTCTTATAGTGGGTACCCCACTGTAGCTGATCATGATACTTATTAGGTTCTCCTGTTTTCCTGGTTTCTTATACCTCGTGTCATACACCTGATAGTCAAGCCATCTGGCTGTGCACGGCTCAAGCACCGAGCGGTCGCGACATCTCTGCGTCCCCCTCACTCGTCGCTCATCGAATGCCAGAGCTACGGTGCGACCAATCACGACGAGACGCCTTTCCTTCAGCGCGTGAGCCAATGGCAGAGAGAGAAGGAAAAAGACGCGGCCGCGCGCAAGGTTGACGGGGAGGTAAGGACTTTGCCACAAACGTACGTACCGTGTGGTGTCCCTATCAACAACCGAACGATGCTTACATCTCCGGGCATACAAGCAGTACAGGTCACCTAAAACAAGGAACGAGCACTATTAATAAGAAAGGCAGGCTGAGATTTAGAAGAAAAGTGATAAGTTCGGGAGTCAATATGCTATGTAGAAACGCTCTCATTCTCACAAGGGAAACCCAGCCTGGACCAACTTTTTTTGTTGCTCATGATGCGCCCGGTACATCAGGTTTTCGAAGATTTGTCCTCTCTGAAACTGGGTCAAGAAATCAGGTATCCGCAATAAATATGTCGCGGAAAAGTCGAAAATCCGCAGGCTGAACCGGTGCCCCCCGTCCCGGGCGAGCAGCCGGAACTGGAGCCCGCGCCCCCGCGCGCGCCATGTGCACGGATGTTTATAGTAGTACATACTATCAATTCGGGGTATATGCACGAACAATCCTGCCAGCGATCAACAATCGCACAATCGCTGACTATCCCCTCGCCAAGCGCTACTACCAAGCCAGCTGCCCTCGACGCTTTTTTCGAAGCTATCATCTTTTCTTAACGCCGTTAGAATTGTACCCACCTTTTTGGGGGGAAAAAATGCTTGGGAGCGAGGACGATGTTCGCAGCTGAAAAAAGGTTCATTAGCTCCTTTTTAAGACCGGACTCCCGTTTGGGGGATTGATACTTGGAATTAGGCTTAGACATTTACTTTCAGTGCAGTTCTAAACGGTTTAAGCTCCAATTAAAAACAATCCGACGACAACAAAAAAACATTTAAAAAGCGTTTGACCGCCAATGCTGCCGGCGTCGCCGCTGCCCGTCCACTCGCCGATCGTTCCCTGCTCAGGACAAGGAGCTGGAAGCGTGCACCTTCACGCCGCACGTCAACAGGGTCTCTCGCCGCGCGGCGATAATCCGGAGGGAAGCTCTCGGCGAGAAGCACCTTGCAGTAGATGACCGTCTCTACGACGAGTCCCTCAGAAGGTACATACAGTAGATACGACGCCGTGACAGCTCCTCTACCCGTGCGTAGTACCCATCAGGTACCGGTGCATTTACCGTTCAAGAAATGTAACGTTCGGCTTTAACGACACGACAATAACAAAAGAGTGATCGAGTGCTTGAGCTTGAACCCCCATGCTCTTCCCCCCTGTCACAACCCGTCTCTGCGCCAGGGATATGGACCGGTCCCACCTTACCGCGGAGCAGGCCGCAAAGGAAGAAGAACGCCTCCACGAGGAGTGCACCTTCACGCCCGACCTTGCCACTCAAAGAGCCGCTGCCGCTGCCGCAGCGGCCGCAGCAGGTGGGCCTTTAGACGCATGCTACGACCGGACGTGTCTTATAGAGCACATGCGTTATCGCCTTAGTGGCTTATTGCCTCCATGTTATATTTCCCTAGTGCCTTATAGCCATATTGGCTTGTTGCCTTATTGCATTTTTTGGCCAAAACATTTCTGACTGCCGAGGCTCCTCAACTCAATGAACCCAAAAGGACGATGTTTGGACATTATTTACTACCGTTGCATTTTGCCCTCCGACAATGTATCGTACATGTTCCATTCCGACTTCTTTCAATACCGCGGTGGTGGTCTCTCTTCTATCTGTATGTTCGAACCCGATCTAGCCGTTGGAGCAGCAGCCTGCTTGCCCAATATCGTCGAAGGTCACTATTAGTTAGTGTGTCACATGCTTTCCACGTTATTCGTTGGATACCTACTATAGGCTATCGGATTGCATTTTTCATATTTTTCTCTAAATCAGTTCTGGGGGTGCGGTGTAGAGTGACTTGAGTGACTAGAGTCCCAGAAAAAAAGTAGGTGGGCTTACCCCTGTTGTTTTTTGTCGTTTTTTGCCGTGATGTCCTGTTAAACGACAACGACAACGACGACCGCAATGACGATCGGCAGTGCATGTTCCGCTCGCCGAGTATTTCTTGAGCGGGAGGGGGGGGGGGGATGTACTTGATAGCATGCTTGGCCGTAGTCGTATGACCATAGACCCTCACATCCCTACAATGCTGGGACGGAACACGTCGGATATCCACTGACCAGAAATACATTGCTTGCACCAAGCGGGGGGGTGGGGGGTGTACTCGACATCATGCATGGCCGTAGTCGTAGGACCGTAAACCCTCGCACCCCTATAATGCCGGGACGGACGGAGCACGTCGGGTTTTCACCGACCAGACAGACATCGCGAGGAGGGGGGGGGGGGGGGGGAGGGGCTCATTCAAAGGGCATCTCCAGACAGTTTCATTTAGTTTTTGATTCATCTCACCTCCTCTCCTCACGTTAGGTGATGTTAGTGGCGGTAGCGGTGATGGTAGCGTGTGGGGATCTAGATCATGATCTGTCCGATGATGATGTAGATCGTGATATGTCTAATGATGGTTTAGATGGTGATCTGTTCTCCGATGATGATCTAGCTCGTGATCTGTCTCCGGTGATGATCTAGATCATGATATGTCTCCGATTATCTAGATCATGATGTGTTCGATAAGAATCTAGACGGTGATATGTCTCCGATGATGATTTAGATCGTGATCTGTCTCCGGTGATGACCTAGATCATGATACGTCTCCGATGATGACCTAGATTGTGATATGTCTCCGATTATCTAGTTCGTGATCTGTCTCCGGTGATGATCTAGGTCGTGATCCGTCTCCGATGAAGATCTAGATCATGCTCTGTTTCCGGTGATGATCTGGATTGTGATCTGTCTCAAGTGATGATCTAAATCGCGATCTGTCTCCGATATCATGCTCTGTTTCCGGTGATGATCTAGATCGTAATCTGTCTCCGATGATTATCTAGACCGTGATCTGTCTCCGGTGATGATCTAGTTCTTGATCTGTCTGCGATGATCATCTAGATCGTGATCTGTCTCCGGCGATGATCTAGATCATGATCTGTCTCCAATGATGGTTCAGATGGTAATCTGTTGGATAATTATCATGATCGCGATCTGCCCGATTATCACCTAGATCGCGGTATGTCTCCGATGATGAGTACTGTAGATCGTGATCTGTACAGTGATAACCTAGATCGCGATATGTCTCCGATGATGAGTGCTGTAGATCGTGATCTGTTCGGTAATGATCTATGTCGTGATCTGTCTCCGACGATGATTACTGTAGATCGCGATCACCTGTCCGATTTGTATCAAGATCTCCCTTTTCTTTTGCATCTCATCTATTTACTCTCCCACGCGTCAGGTGGTAGTAGTACTGGTGGTAGTGATGCTTTCGCTCACGGTATCGGCAGAGGCTACGTCCCCCCCCCGCGGCCGATCGAGGTACCGTCAAGCAGCAAAGGCCGTTGCCGCGGCGGTTGCCACCGGTGGCACCGGCGCCGCCGGCAGCAGCGTGTGGGGAGCCGGGAGGCGCGCAAACGGAGTCGGCGGGAGCAACGGGCCGCGGCAGTACGAGCTGGAATCGTGCACTTTTACACCAGTTGTTATCGGGGCGCGCAAGGGAATGAGCCAGGCGCAGCAGTACCTTCAGGTTATATAGCGTTCGTTGGGTTCATTTTTGTTTATTTTTGTTTAATTTCGTTCATTTTCGTTCACTTTTGTTCATTTTTTTTTTTCGTCACGTATCATGCTACACGTACTCCATGTTAGTTTGCCGTGAATATTAAAAAAAAAAAAAAACGGACAAAACGCACGAGGCAGCTGTAAGTCCTCCCGGTCATTACAGGAGGTCGATACCCAAACCTTGCAACTTGAGTGCTGTTACGTAGAGATACGCCCCCACCACTGTTGTCTAGCTAGCTATTAATATGACGTTGGCACATAGTAGTCAGAACCAGACATGGTTGGTACGGTGTAAAAACGACTCATATCATGGTAGGGGTTGCAAAAATCTAGCCTTCTGAGGCAGTATTTTCTGACCGTTTGAGCTCCTTAAGTGAGAGCCGTTGGCAGATAGTACGACATTTTTCAGTAAAAAGGTTTCTTTCGAGGACTGCGACAGCAGTATAGAAATATTGGCCGGGTCGCGCAATGCGAACAAGACTATTCAAATGCCCGAGCTCCTCGTGTGAGCAGCTCCGACAAATAACAAGCCACCACTCCTGCCGTGACATTGCTCGAATACACGTTTTTTTCCGGGTCCCTAGTGGGATCTGATTTCTAGTTGCCCCGTAGTGCAGTCAGCGCTGACTGCTCGCAGCTCGGTGGACATGCTGACTGCTACTACACACATACATGTCTGACACATTCTACATTCTTTTTGTTAAAATCGCTCTGCCTCAGAGCGAATGGGGGGCAGGAAAGAGGCATGGGAGGCGTTGGTTGTGTGCGAGCGCTGCGGCGTGCGTAAAGTACAGGACAGCTACTTACTTACTGCTGTGGAATCAAGAATCGTCAAGTGACCCCCTCAGGCTGGGTTGCTTATTTGCAGGGCTGTTCACGAGACAGATAAAAACTCGCGGGTCGGGTCGGGTCGGGTCTTGTTCACTCGACCCGACTCGTGATATTCGAAAACCTCCTGCCTTTGTGACCCAACCCATGAATTTTCTGGCTTTGGTTTACATGCCCAATAACCGTCAAGCTTTATATAAAAGTATTCAAAAATACACTCGCTGTGAATGAGACCGATTGAGTGTTTGATACTCAACTATGCAAAGCTTCGTGCTGCGTCGGGCGGGCTAGCTCTTTATTACTTTTGCAGTACGGTGCTTAATGAATTCGATCTACGATGTAGTCTTAGTAGATGTTCAGTCAAGCTTTGTAAGTTTATCCCTATATACATATTTATCGCGCGCGCAGTACGGCGTCGTGGAACGCCTTACCGGTGCAGCCTTCCGCTCCCCCGAGGATTCCGAAAACGAAAACGAAAACAATGACAGCGAGGAAGGGGAGGCGTTATTCAGCGGCTGGGGGAGGGGGGGAGCGGGAGGAGGCGCGGCGATGCGCGTCCAGCCCAACGGGCAAGGCTCCTCGACGTGGGCTAGTGGTGCGGCGGGCGGGGACAAGGTGATAATTATTATTATTTGTGGATGCGGGAAGCGGGGGGGGGGATGGGAGTAGGGGGGGTGGGGTGGGGGCATGGGCGGAGGATGTCGGGCGAGAGGAGGGTTGGGGGGGGAGCGGGAGGAGGGTTCGGGGGGGAGGGGGGGGCACCTGAGTTGCACTGCCCACAAAAAAAAGTCCCGACAACAAAGCCAATGGAAGTCTGCCTCCGTTTTGTTTACGAGGACTTTTCGTTTGTCTCCTGTAGGTCCGAACGTTTCCATCGAGCCATAATTTGGCAGGGCAGATATGAGCTCCTTGGTGCCCTCCCGTTTGGGTGCCAAAGCGACAGCACTTTTCGCGTCCTCCTTCGGGGCGGACCTCGTCGCTAAAGTTTGAAAATGTGGTTCCAGGCGCTTGAATTTCCAGTTTCTTGTACTGTAGCTAAGTATTTACTTTCGGGTGTAGAACGACCTGGAGGAGAAACCCTAAGCTACGAGTACGTTTCTCCTTCTCGTTCTACACCAGAAAAAATATACTTAGCTGCAGTACAAGCAACTGGAAGTTCAAGCGCCTGGAACCCCATTTTCAATTTTTAGCGACGAGGTCCGCCCCGAAGGAGGACACGAAAAATGCTGTCGCTTTGGCACACTCACGGGAGTGCACCAAGGAGCTCATATCTGCCTTGCCAAATTTTGGCTCGACGAAAACGTTCGGAGCTGGAGCAGACAAACGAAAAGTCCTCGTGATGAAAACGGCGGCAGACGTGCTTCCATTGTCTTTGTTGTCGGGATTCTTGGCAATATCAGCTTTTTTGTGGGGAGTGGGGGGGGGGTCGTTTTCTGCCCGACTTTCTCGATCAAAGGTTGCACACATCGGACAGATCATCTAACAGATCCTTCCCACTTCCATGATATTTCAGGGTAGATAGATTCCTGATCTGTATTATTTGGTTCATGTTGCAGGCTGGGGGGCGTATAAACTGCATGATCTAGCGTATGTCTCCTAGGTCGGGTCTGTACTTCAACAGATCCCACACAATACATCATAACGGCAGGTTAGGATCTAGATGGTATACATTGCGCTACCTGAACTACCCTGTCACACGGGTGATAAGATAACAGCCCCCCCTGGGATAATTTTCACAGTCGATCGTTCCAAAATATGCCTTAAGGCCTCAAGGGGGGCGCTACAACGAAAATGCCGGCTTTAGAAATATCTACAGTAGGCGAGATTTGCCCATAGACGCCTCGATCGGCGTTTGAGCTTTCCCCGTTGTTGACAAAATTAGCTATAGTCTCAGTGACATTCGTCCGAGCGGGTATGCTATCTTGCGTGTTATTCGGCAGATCGTGCTAATTTGTCTACGGTAGGTCGTGACGGATCCAGTAAAATATACCATATGGCAAGTTAGAATCTAGAAGATCTACATTGTGCTAGATTATCTAGATTCTGCAATAGCTTATCTGCAGATAGATCGTGTTCTGCCAGATGTTTGAACGATTCCGCCAACTACGAACTGCCGACGACGCCAGTCTTATGGAAAGCTGTTATTACACCCAAGAAAGCTCGATTTCCACCACACGATGCAGGCGGTTTTCGGTTCTCCTGAGGGGGGGACGTTCCGGCGGCCGGGGACGGGGACGAGCGATGCAAGCAACAGTTTCCACGCCTTCTTGTCGAGGCAGAACAAGATGGAGACTGACAAACGGCGGCACATCGAAGCCATGCAGGCGAGTCAGAAGTAACCAGGGCTCTTCGCGGATCATGACCCGACCCGCGGGTCGAGTCAGGATTATTTCGAAACCTAACGGGTCAGGTCGGGCCGACCTGACCCGCAAGGTTTGACCCGACCCGTGAACAACCCTGGAAATAAGCCGACCTGACCCGCAAAGTTTGACCCGACCCGTGAACAACCCTGGAATTAACTGCGGCAGCAGTACACAGTAGTACAGTATTGGTACCTCTTAAGAAAACAAACAAGAAAATCAGGCTCTTCAAAGGAAAATAAGAACATCCGGCCTAGACCAGCTTTCCTGTTTCTTACCAGGTGTCCGGCACTGCTCTGTTACGGGCGACCATAGTAAATAGGACCAAATATTGTTCGTAAAAATAGGGAAATATATAGGTTTTTGTGTGTACCGTAGGTCCCATTTACTGTGGTCCCCCGTAATAGTGCTGTACCAGGTACACGTTTTGGCTTGGTTTTTGCAACAGTATCGTACGACTGTTTCGTCAAGCCAAGGCAGAAATATAACCACGGCACTATTAGTTGTCGATAAGGCAGAACAAGAGGGAGCCTGATAAGCTCCGGCGCAACGAGGCTATGCAGGCAAGACAGAAATGTATCCTCACATAGCGGTACTAGTGCTACGTGTGCATCTTGTAAGTACGGGTATTTAGTCAAGGCCAGCCAGTTATGCAGCAGCAGTGTTGCGTACAGGTGGTATTGCACACTTGGTTTGGTTTTGCAACAAGTATCGTACGAGTACTTCATCAAGGCAAGGCGGCAGAAAAATACACACAGTAGTAATAATAGTACCACATGTAAGAGGTATCGCACATTCGTTTAGCTTGATTGTGTAGTAAGTACGAACGGGTCGATAAGAAGGACCACACACATGGATATGTCAACGTATGCATTCATGGGATGACCTAACTGATGATAGCTTTCCCGCCATGAACATCGCCCGCCTCTCCCCCCACCCGCAACGCTCCCGCGACGCTCGTGACCTCAACCGCTGCCACCGCCCCCAGGAGATGACAAGTCACCCGTTCAAGCCTGCCATATGCCCGGAGAGCGCTAAGATCCACTCAGAGAGAGCAATAAAGGAAGCTTCCTCCAGAGGGTTGCCAGGGATGCGGCAAGGAAAGAGCACGAGGCCGGCCGCCAGCAGGCGAGGAACGCGGGTGTGGGGGCTCGGAGATTTTTTCCCTGTCTTCGCCTTTTGTTCTGTTTCTTGTGACCATCGCCCGAGCTTACTAGTATAAGACACGCGCACGTGAGTAACCGCTTGGATGTAACGGTTCGGGCCCTGATATCGTAGAGTCACGTGCCCAAAGTCTCACGTAACTGCTTGGGATTTAGTGGTTCGGGCCCTGAAACTATGAAATTATACATATATCTAAATTCGCACGCAATCGCTGGGATGTAACGGTTTGAGCCCCGAAGGCATGAAATAATGTATTCAAAGTCGCTTGCAGCCGTTGGGATCTAACGATTTGAGGTCCGGGAAAATGAAATCTTAAATCCAAACTCGCACGAAACTGCTTGGGATCTAGCGGTTCGGGTCCCAGAACAGTGAAATCATGGGCCCGAACTCGCACCAGGCATGTATGTATGTGACAAGTGGGATCTAGCAGTTAGGGCCCGAAATCATAGAGTCATATATCCAAACTCGCATTTAAACGGTGGGATCTGAGGATGTGGGGCCTGTTGTTGTCTTCACACCAGGGCCCGAAATCATGGAGTCATATATCCAAACTCGCATTTAAACGATGGGAACTAAGGATGTGGGCCCTGAAATGGCGAAATGATATCCAAACTCGTACGTAACTGCCAGGCTCTACTGGTGTAAACCTCGAAATCGTGGAATCATATTTTCAAACTCGCGTGCGACCACTGAGATCTAGCGGTGCGAGCCCTGAAATGATTGAATCATATATCCAAACTCGCATGGAAGGCTGAAATCGTGAAATATCCAAAGCCGGACGTGACCGTGGTGGGATCTTTCGATTTCGGCGAATATACCGGAGTCCTGGCACTTCCCGCAACCAGAAGAGATGTACTGCCAGGACCAGCGTATGTGCTGCCAGTAGATGCTGGCCCAGTACCGAGCCCTAGATATTGAATGTATGCAAGGTTGCACGTGACCGTTCGGGACCTCACGATGTGGGCCCCGAAATAATGGAACCGTGAATCCAAACTCGCATGTAACTGCTGCGATCTACAATTTTGGCCCCCGAAATGACGACAAGCGCGTATCTAAAGTCGCACGTAACTGCTTGGGATCTATCGGTTTGCGATCCGAAACCATGGAACCATATGTACAAATTCGCATGTCACAATTGGGATCCATTAATAGCGGTTTAGGCCCCTGATGGAATCATACATCTAATCTCGCATGTGACCTCTATCCATTGTATCTAAAAAATGTGGGGGCCCTGAAATCACGAAATACAATCCAAAGTCCTACGACCGTAACCACTGGGATACGGTTTGGGTCATACATTAAAACTCGTTTTGGGCCCGGAACCGTATGTCCATGCTCGCATGTAACCGCTGGGACCGAACGGTATGGGCCCTGAAATCGTGACGGAGTATCCACACTCATACGTACGTATTATTTGTACCGCTGGGATTTGCAGGCGGCGGGAAAACATGATCCAGACTGCACGTTCAAGCCGCAGATCACGGCCCGCTCTGCTACGCTTCAGGGGAGGAGCGTGATGGAGCTAAGCAGGGGCGACCAACTAAAACGGGAGACCACGAAACGTCTCACCAGGCTCAAAGCGGAACAGGTGCAACCTTTGCTCGCGACACGAGCGACGGGATCTGAAACAAGTCCACTAGAGATTACTCGTACCACTTGCTGCTGTATCGATATTCGACAATATGTCGTTTCAGCTACAGCAGCGGTCCCTCTATCTTACCGTTATGTGCCAGGCCAATACATCGGCATTACAACGGGCATTCCGCAGACTACCACACTGGTTAACCCCATCTGCGCAAAGCGATTTCACCGGTATTATATCGAGCACCGGCACCATTAAACTGGCCTTACAGTGCTAACGTAGCACGCCTCGCCGACCATAGTCGAGGGTCGGTCGCAGCGAATCGAGAGTCGGTCAAAGGCAGCAAACCTACTTCGTCAAAATAATGCACACGTCGGCCAGATTATCTTCAGATAGATCATCTACAGATAGATCATCTGCAGATAGATCATCTACAGATAGATCACCTGCAGATAGATCATCTACAGATAGATCAGATAGATTATATCCTGCCGTTATTAGATGTTGTGCAGGATCTGTATAGTACATATCTAATTATGAAACATGTCCTAGATCATACAGGTTATACGACTCCCACCCCACAACATGAGCTATGAATCATTCGGATCATACAGATCAGGAATTTAGCTGCCATGAAAGATCTGGATCATGAACTGTGGGAACCCATCATCTTCCCGAGGTAGGAAACAGCGGTAATGTACCGTCAGCGTTCCATCCTCGTTGCGCACTTTCTCATTTATCTCATGTTATCGATATAAGCTGATGGATGGTTTCCGTGCGAGACGATGGTATAATTGGAAGTGCAGCATGGGTACTTACACATTCATCTCACTGTTGTATCGATAAAAAAAATCTGGTGGATGATCTTCGTGCGAAATCATGGCACAGCTAAAAGAATTACGCACCATGGGTATAGACCGCCAGAATAACCCGTTTGACCCAAAAAAGATGCAGCCTGCTAAATCTTGGTACGAGATGGCACAGCCGTGCGAGATGGTATACAACGACGCAGCATCGGTAGAACCAACAAACCTGGTGACAGAGGGGAGCATGGATGCCTACAGCCAGAACGACCCACTTTCATCCAACATCATGTGGATCCTGTTTTGTTCGTGCGAGGTGGCACAGCGCAACATCGGTATACACCACCAGAATAATCTGTTAGCCCAAAGTCTTCTGTTTATACCGTACAGACTACCTCAGTGTGAGTCGCTATGTATACCTACTGACCTACAAGTTAAAATAGCAACCGAGTACTGCTGTGAATACTGTACATCTATTATAGCGAGGAGATATCACCTACTGAGCTACACTGGTAAAAGATCGGCCAACCACCCAGCCCAGGGTGATCCTTTCAACACTTCCCCCCCCCTCTGAACGGCGGGATCTTTGGGACGTAACGGTACCGTATCTGGCCGTCCGTGAACCTACCCGCTTCGTTCCAATACCTGGAAAACCCAGGGAGTCATGCTTTTAGGAACACCATGGTAAACCTTAAGGAGGCCTCATCCAATCCAGTGCTTACATTATCACCGTGAAAGCGAGAAAGAATACCCCAGCAAGCCTTGACCCTTTCAAGACCGCAGTCCCGTCTTGGGGGACAAACTACTTGAAATTAGAGTGCTTTGTCCCCAAAACGGGACCGCAGTCCTAAAGCGTTAACCCTTCCAGTAGTGCACTGTTTTTTAACCAAAACCTGAGTTACAATTCCAAGTAACTTGTCCCCGCAACTGGAGTGCAGTCCTTAAGGCCCACAGGACCTAAACGTTGAGTTAACGTGCCGCTGTCTCGTGCTACTCTGGTCGATATCGAGCAGGAGCTGTTGGCGGACACGACGTTTCGACCGAGGATCAACGCCGCATCGAGCATGGCGGTTTCTAAGCTCAAGGTTGTGTCCGACCCGGGCAACTACATTGCCACCGTGGAGGTGGGTCCGTCCGTCCGTGCTGCAGATTTGCTGATTCTTACATCTTCGGACGAATTGGATGTTGTCGGAAACATTGTGGGAAACGTTGTCAGACGGTGTCAAGTGGAATGGAAGTCCCTGCAAAATTCACAGAAGCGAGGAAAATGGAATACTGTACCACTGATGTACAGCAGTATAATGATATTCACGTAGGGTAAGAGATACCCGGTACCTGGTGGGCATGAATTGATACATACCCTTGTTGTAGTGCTGATGTGCGCGATTTTCGAAGCAGCAAGTAATCATATCCTTCAATACCCGCCGCAAGATCCACATCCAAGTAGGAAACCTGGTGATGTACCCTTAATGCCCCCTGACGACCAAGAGCAGTAGTACTAAGTCTTGCACTACGCGTAGGACGTTGTGTGGCCGTGCGGTGCTTGAGGTACGATTAAATGCTTGCCTGAAGGTTCTGAGCCTGGGTTTACCGGGAACCGGCTGGCTCCCCACAGCCACCACCAGGGGGGGGAGACGACAATTGAATAAAGAAACATCGAACTTCGAGTTTCAAAAACGATTGCCGTGAGAAGGGCTATACGCCGAGAATACCTGCACAACGTCGCTCCGTACTGCGTGCTACTATAATAGTACGTCCTCACCCTCCAACCGGGCACCCTTACCCTACAAAAAGCGCGAGTTTGTAACAATCGTACAGAGCGTTGTACCGGGTAGGGTGCGATCGTTTTAGAGCAATCGTTTTCTCGACATCGGTAAAGGGTGCTACTAAAGTCGAACGTTATACTTTTGGAAGGCCCTCGATAAGATATTTTCGAAAACACCTGTTCGGTATTGGACAACCTTAACCTTCCCGCTCCGATAACATCGAGCGCTGCAAAACGATCGCACTCCTGTGCGAAGTCAACGTTCTCCACGGTAAGATAAAGTTAAGAGCCGCAAGATGGATTCTGGAGCTACTGGCATGAAGCCCACTTTCACAAATGTCCGAGTTATCGAAAACGGTTGCTATTAGCAGGGTTTTACACCGAGAATGCCATCGCTGGGAGGGGGGCATTTCCTCTCCCCTCCCTCTTCCCCCCCTCTCCCCCCCTGCCTCTCAGGTTCACGCGGCCAACGTTGCAACACGATACATTGGCCTTCTGTGTGCTCTACAGAAACGGTTTCCCCAGCCCCCAGACCTCACCCCTCCCCTCCCCCCCTGAAAAAAACGTACATTTTTTCCTCAAACCCCCCATCAGTCATTCCGGAGGCTTAAGGAGCAGTCGGTGGTCAGGGGAGCGATGGAGAGGGCGGCGAAAGAGGTGGAAGGGTGCACGTTTTCACCCGAGACGACGGAGTGCCCTGCCTACATATCGGTGAGGAAAACAATGCACAAATCAGATAGATCAGATAGATCAGATAGATCAGATCCCCGTTTCACGATTCCTATACTTCGGGGAAGATGTATCCCTGACTCGTATGACCTGAACGGTACAGATCATGTGTTGCGGGAGAGGGGGGGCCTGCATGACACAAATCTTGCGCACATGGTACTGGTACTACTGCTTTTGTTTTTTCCTGAGGCCGTCTTCCACTGCAGAGTTATTGGAGCCTGTCCTGTGGCTGACCACGGATTCCGTTTTAGCGATGAGGTTACTGTGAAAACGACCACAACAACACCAAACAACGACAACTTCGCTCGAAACTTACCAACCCGAAACCGCCCTTTTTCTGCCCCACACCAAATATTTTCCCTGTCTCCAAAACAGCGGATCGCCCGGAGCATTTCCGCGTCAAAAGCTGCCCCCGGCAAGAAAAAAACGCCTGTCAAACCCGACTGGCGATGACGCTGTTGTCGCGGGCTTCCCTTGTTCCTGTAAGGCTTATGTGGGGGGGGGGGGGGAGGGTGGGAAGGGGGAAGGGGGAAGCAGTGTGAGAATGACCCGCCTGGTTGGCGATGGTGTTTTTGCGGATTTCCCACATTTCGGTGAGGCGTGTGGGGGGGAGGAGTGTGGGAAGGGAGCAGAAGGCTGGGAATGGGCCGCCCGATTAGCGATGATGTTGTTGCTGCGGGTTTCGCATGTTCCGGTAAGGCGTGGGGGGGGGGGGGGGGGGAGACAGGAGATTGAGGCAAGTGTTTGGGAACGCTAGGTGGTAAACAAGCGAAACCTTTCGTAATGTGTAAGGTCGCTCCCGGTGTGGCATGTAGGGAGGAAGAGGAAGAGTGGAGAGGGGCGCGAGAAGTCCGTATGCGTTTGTTTGTTTTGACTTTTTTTGTAGTTAAACCCGCATTTTTATATGTTTTGACAGATTTTGTAGCCAAAGCAGCGCGGGGGGGAGAGGAGGGGCGTCAGCGCTGAACGTGAGTCGTTTCAAGGCACCTTTGAATCTCATGCCTGGAAAACGGGGTATATACATCATAAGCATAGCGTCGGAGTAGGAAAAAAGGTGTACGCATCAAGTTTACTCGGTTGGATATATACTGTTCAGATCCTGCACCATATATCATAACGGCAGGTTAGGATATAGATGATTTATAGATGATTTATCTGTAGATTATCTGTCCGGATGTGTGAAAAAAATGTATCTAGGCGCGAGAGCCGCTGCGTATTTGCAGAGTTTCGCGGCCTCGGTTTGTGTGTTCTTTCAGCGGCCTCCTGTGGTTGGTCAGTCGATGTCCGTGAATATAGGGTATGCATGGATACTAAATCACTACCCAAATATTCCTTACAATTCCGGACAGAGTGGTACCCTGTAAGGTGTACGGGACCTGGTACTTTTAGCATATAGGTGGAGTGGGCTTGCCGTGCAGTTTTGTGTGTGTGTTTCCATTGTCCGTATGTTTATGTTTTTGTCGTTAATTTATTTTCGGTATGATATATACCACTCCGTGCCGATTTTTGAAGAACACTTTGATTAACTGAAAAATATATATCATACAGACCATAATTTTACTTTGGGACGGAGTGGTTTATGCCAAGGCATTAGACCGCTAGGCTTTATTTTCACCGGGTCCCGGGGGGTGCACCACCACTCGGCAGGCATCGGGGTGCGCGTTAAGAAAAAGCTAAGCGCTTGATTGACGAAGGCCTACTGTCGATAAAAAAACGGGATAACGCCATATCCCAAGCAGAAACCCTTCTCCGAACTTGGTTGTTATATTTACTTCACTATTATATACCTCTACTTGCGGCGTATCGACGTAAGTGTCAGACCGATAATGGGCCTTGTAGCCTTTACTTTCGTGCCGGTATCGTCAAATGCTGATGGCGTCAGACATACAGTAGCGACCACAACAAGCAAGGCAGTTAATTACCCACAGGTTGTGTCGTGTTATACGCCAAAAATGTTGGCCAGAGGGGGCCAAAGCACACCCCGATGTAAAGCAAGTTTGGGTGAGACAACGCACAAAAAGTACAAAGAGATGCCGATGAGGACGAGACGAGCTTGGTGCATTCGGTTCCCGCATAAAAACCTTCGCACCTCGGGCAGATCATCTACACAGGTCATACAGATCATGATCTAGATCATCTAGTTCCTCAACTGCCGCTATGAAAAGTTGTGCAGGAGCTGTAGGAGCTGCACAGTACAGATACAACCCAGGGAACACGCGCCATATACAGTAGATCATGCAGATTACCGTACGGCTCTCACCCGGCAACATGAGGCTGCTGTACTGCTGTAGATCATCACACAAGATCGGGCAAAATTAGATCTCCCCAAGGAACTACTTAAACCACAAACGTGGGAACCGGCTATTTGTCTGGGTTGCAGTCGGCAAACCCTACCAACCCAGCGCTCGCAGTTTTTTTTTCTGTGTGTGACACACAACGCGCTATTTCGACAGAGGGACAGGGACTGCAAAAATAAGCCGCACACCCCTCGGACGGTTGCAATATGCGTACACCGTCGCTCAGCACAATATTAGCCGCAACGCGCATAGAAGACCCGTGAAATAAACACTAGGGGAGGAACATAATGATTCAAGGCCCTTCACGAGTCACGGATCAGGTTGGATCGGGTCGGGTCGGGGTCGGGCGCGGGTGCAAAGGGTCTGTTGAGCTGTCGACATCTAACCCAACCCGACCCACGAGATCTTGAAACTACCCTACCCGACTCGACCCGACCCGACCCGACCTGACCCCTGATTTGTTTTTAAATCCCCTGACCAGACCAGCGGGTGGGGTCATGCATGACCCGTGAAGAGGTCTGAAAATTGTTTCTGAGTTTTTTTACATGCTCCACACCTCGCCCACAATAGAAACAAATACCACATTTGAGAAAAAAAATGCACCAGGTACCAGGTACCAGGTATGCGCCAGCCGATGATGATGGATGATCCCGCTGGCTCAGCGATGTTTTGATGTTTTCACCACTCAGGTGCAGGGGTGCTTAGCGTGTTGCCTCGCTCACGAGGAGAAAGGGGTGGAGACCCAGGACGCCATGAGGCGGTGGAAAGAAATATACTTATTAATAGTTTTTTATTGGAGTAGAAGTCCAAGTCCACAAGCAGAAGTGCAGTGACAGAGACGGGCTTCTTCCGCCTTATACGTCATGGAAAAGATCCTGTGGGACCCTCACCATAGAATAAGACCGGAACGAAAATATTCCGATGCTCGAATCAATCTCCGGAGACCCTTGGCAGTTACACCTATATAGTAGTCGATCTTGATGCAAGTAAGCCATAAAATCCTACGGCCTCCCTGCTTGCGATATTGTCAAACTAGTGTCTATGCCGTACTGCAGTAGACCCACAACCATCCAACACATACATCCTCTTGATGTGACACCAAAAGCAATGGTGCTATTACTCCAAACACATGAATTCCAATACCCACTTATAGAACCAAGCAGGTGCCTCCCGGCTGTAAAAACACTGAACCCACTCAAGTCCCACAACTCAAATCGAACCAAATTTCTAAGCGGTGCTGGCTTCAACTTCCAACATCTTCCCGGTAATCAACACAACGACGTCGAGCCTGTTAAGGAAGCATCAGCCCAGCAATCAATCAAATCTCGGCGCGTGATACAGGAACAACTGTTGCACCGCACAGTATCATCCATTATTTTGAAAAAATGCAAATACCAAATCAAAACAAAGCACAATCAAGTTACTTAGAAAAAACAAATAAAACCCTGTACCGGAACATCCCTGCCCCGAGCAAGCAAAACGACGCAATTACAACCTCCAGAATTCCAACAAGGTACTACAGTATGTCTCTCATGTATTTCGGATTGTCAGCCGAAAGACCCTCAACCGACACCTCACCATCCTGACACGGTAGGGGTCCCTCTATAATGCCGGTTGAATAATGCCGATGCCCGATACACTGCCGGTGGAATAGCTTGGGACAGATGAGATTAACCAGCGTGGCATTGTGCGGAATAAGGCCGGTGCCTGCCATGATGCCGGTGTATTGGCTTGGCACATGCAACACACGCAGAGGGGCCACACTGCTGTACCAGTATAACCCCCGAACCACCTCGACTCCTTAGCCGTATACAGGTAGTACAGCTCACCAACTATCATGTCTTCCTTCTCAACCGACCACCGAACCACAGACGACATCAATGTCTGCAGTGAAGCATTTCTTGTATCCGTCTTTTCAATATTCTAACCACCAAATATACAACCCCCCTGGACTGTGAGTGCTCCGTCCCGGCGTTGTAGGGATGCGAGGGTCTGTGATCATACGACTATGGCCATGCATGACATGAGTACACACACCCCCAATGTATTTCTATACTACTATACATTTCCTAAAGACCTTCAACAAAATATGAATATATTATTTACCACTGAAAAGTCAAAGTCCTCGATGATCAAGAACCATAAACTCGACGAAACCAGCCTTCTACCGGCAACTACGACAGCAGCAACAGTAGTACAGTAGTGTTACATCTTCCGTGGTACGAAAACCTCAAACCCGAAAACCGTCATAAAGCAAAAACATCCCACACCACCGAATATCAAAATAGGAATCGCGACAATCCAAAAACACGCTCACGGAGTAGTCACACCCACCATAAACCATTGGAAACCCTACATTTGCCATCCAACAATGTGTGGCAGGCGCTTGACCGTTGACCACACATAAAAATCCCCCGAAAAGTTATTATCGTACAACACAGAACGAGATCCCAACGATACTGCAGTGGCAACATTTCGTCGTCGCCTTTAACTTGCACGTGGCTTCTAGTTTGGGGTTAATGAGGCCTCTCTGTATACATCCAGCAGGTTTCTTCCCACTCCGGGGATGCACTATATACGTCCCCGAATTTTATCCCAAAAAACTGGGTAGTTGCTCGGTTGAGGAGCTCCATCAGTCAGAAATGTCCGGCCAAAAAAAGGTACAGTAATATTCTTGTCATAGCACACGTTGTCGAAAACGCGTCGATGGTATTTTTCGTTTGTCGATGTCGTATCGAATACGATTCCCACCCCTAGTAGTGCGTACAGTATTCCCCCTCAACAAGAGATAAGCAACATATCCTATAAGGTCCCATGCAACCCGTACCAAGTACGCGCGATCGCAGTACCACATGCGGCTTGCAATCATGAGTCTCAACCATTTACACCCTCGATCTCACACCTGCGGGGTGTTTTTTATTTTTTAAACAGTGTGTTGTCGTACGAGCCTCTTCGGTTCAAAACAAAAACTCCAAGATGTTCGACTGAGCGGCTGAGTGAGTGAATGCTTATCATTGCCAAACTTCAAGATTCTTTCCCCAAATGGCCTGCCGGGGGGGATGGAGGATAATATTTTCCCCCTTAAAGCTTATCGCCCTTCCTCGGTCAACTGAGGGTTGCCGCCCATTTCCGTGAATACCATTACGTGGGAGCACAGTAGTGAGAACCAAACGTGGCGTGTAAACATAAGGGTTTACATTATTTCTGGGCCAAACATGGATTCTGTATACCGTGTCCCGCCGTAGCAGCAATATATGTCCCCTTCCCCAAGGAGCGTATCGCCCTTCCTCCGTCAACTGATGCTTGCCGTTCTTTTCTGTGGACGAGGTGCACCCTAAATTTTCTCCTCACTTGAGGAGCTCCATACCTCTACCCGAAAACTGACTTCAGCAAAAATCAAATGGCATCCCGATGAATAATCTCATGGCCCAAGTATACAAAAACGTCATTTTTCGAAACAAGATTGTGGCATTCTGACGATTTTTGGCTAAGGAACCCCGTCATTCGGAAAACAGCTTGGCCGGAATGTGCTACCTCTATCGTAGAACGCGTCGGACATACATGTAGAAACATAACACCACCCTCCTGAGCTCGATTTTGCGAAGGGGCGCCCACTTGCTCTCACCGCCCTGCTCTACTGCGCGCAACAGCAGCATATATGACCACCCCCCTTAACTCTACCAGCTGGGGGCGAGTCGACGACAAAATGTGCGACGCGATGCCGTCTTGCCTTCCCCACCGCGCTCTACTGCATGCATTATCAGCAGTATACCTGGTAAGACCAGCCCCCTCTCATATCTCGGTGCTCCGTCTCGAATGGGCTGCGCGGTCAATGGTTGAATGACTGAGGCAAGCAACAAATGAGTACGCCCCTCCCTCTCAACTGTACAAACTGGGCGGTTCGACGAAAAAAAACGGCGAAGGGCTGCCCTATTTTTCCTTCTCACCCCGCACTTATGCGCGTACTATCAGTAGCAAAGGACAATCCCTTCCTACTGGTCGGTCAATAGCCCGACATGCTCTGCCCCGCCATTGTAGGGATGCGACGGTCTACAGACATACGACTACGGTCATGGATCACATGAGTACCCCCCCCTCCTCAACTTTAATACCTGGGCGATTCTGCGAAAAACATGCGAAGAGTGGCTCTCTCTTGCTCTCTCCACCCCCCTCTGCAGTGAATGTGGTCGTATAATCAACATCATTGATAGAGAATGCATACGGTAAATTTGGTACCCGCCCACGAGAGACACGAAACACACCCGGACAGCGTTCCAACTATGACTGGCATATACACCCACATTCTACCTAGTCGTAGATTCGAATTAATTGAGGGTGGTTGTGGACGCGCACACTGTATTTCTCTCAGCTCTATTTCTTAGCTGGGGGGTGCTGCAAACACAGCACCTTCTTGCCTTCTTTCTATCAACACTATTATTTAGTCGGGTGGTGCTGCGAGAATAACACCTCCTTGCCTTCTCGCTCGAGGGATGGAGTACCTCCTTGTTGCGCTCCACCCCCCCATCTGCGGCACTTCCCAGCTTGTGTCGTCGTACAATCAACAGCGGTGAATTCACACGGTGGTACCTACCTACACACGAGATAAGAAATAAGCCTGGACAGCGTTGCAACCGACTGCCACCACTAGCCCCATCTCTCGAAGGGTACCCTCTTTTTTTGCTCTTGACACCTCCAGCCCCTCTTCTACTGCTGTGCAAATGAATAGGCGCAGTGAAGGGATACCCCTATTTTTGCTCTTGAAACCCCTACCCCGGACATACGACAAATACGACCATGCAGGACAATGAGTGCACCACCCCCCCCTCTACTGCTGTGCAAATGAATAGGCGCATGCCCCGGCCGTGATCGTACCAGCAACAGCGCAGTGGGCGAATGCACACGGGGGCATACCCACACATGGTGACACGAGACACACGCGCGGGTGCCACGGCGACGGTGACTCGCCCACCAATCACTGGAGGAGAACACTTCTACTCTCTTCGGAAACCCTTATTGGGGGAAAATAAACTCCGCTCGTGGATCCAACAACGTGCATCATGAGCTTCAACGTTGATCACCCATAAACAATCCCAGAAGTAAGCAGATACACCAATATAATAACGTTAGTTTTATGGTTGTTTGTCACCCGACAGTGTCCAACACGAGCTTCAACGTTGATCACTCATAAGCATTCCACTCCCCGGACACATCATCGATTTTTTCTTGATGATCTACATATTTCAGGGCCGATAGATAGATTTCTGATCTGTAGGGTCTGTAGCTTAATATGTAGGATCTGTACCTTAATATTGCCAGGTGGGAGACGTATAATCTGCGTGATGCAGTACAACTTTCCTGAGTTGAACACGCACTTGCACCGATCCTGCACAGCGTTTCATTAAGGAAGGTTTGGATCTAGATTGTTCTACAGATGGATCATCTGTAGATCGTGATCTGTAGATCGTGATCTGTCCGGGGCGTGAAACGTTCCCCAGAAAGAAAGAAGCGGAAAACCAGGGGAAACCGAACCAACGAAAATAAAATGGTTGTTCACGCCTCCTCGGGTTGATCAGGACTGCTGCTATCCATCTCCCATCTTTCGTATATCGTCGATGTCTGCGACACGCTTTCCGGCTGCTCGGTGGGAAAGGCAGACGACCTCCCAGACTTTTTGAGGGGGGCGGCCGCCACGTCAAGCAGCCCCCAGCGGGAAGTGGAGGTATTGATGTAGAAGGGCGCTTTCTTCCTGTGCTCGGCGAGGGTAGCTCTCGGCTTCTCCTCGCTAGGATCAGGCACCTGAAAATTGCAGTGGGTGTAGCACGAGTGGCGGGATGGGACGGGCGGGACGAATTATTTTCGTTTCCCTTGTACAATAGTGGTCCCTTCTGTAGTGCCGGTTGAATAGTGCCGGTTGCCCGCTATACGTAGTGCCTGCAAAATCGCTCGGCACACATGAGACTGACCAGTGCGGCAGTGTACGGAGTAGTGCCGTTTGCCGCTAAAAGGGCCGGTACTGTTGGCTGGCGCGTACCGGTACTATACGTAGAGGGACCGCTACGGTACCAGTGCTGTCCCTCAATACATGAACCATTCGGATTACATATGAATAGATGAAAATTGCTTCTATTAGGGAATATAGTGGTATGTAATACTAGTAGACACATGCCACGGTGCAGGGTGGCACCTAATTGATTTCGAAGTTCTTCACTTCACCTCGAAGAGCCCTATTTGTTACCCAAAACAGGATTTTCTGAACTATCGTACACCACCCTGGACATAAATGTAACGATCGGTCGGCGTTCTTATTGCTGTCGAAACGGCCCTTACTATATTTGCGTACAGAGTGATACGCGCTTTCCTCCAATGAAAAATCCCGCAGCCTAGCTAAATAGCGAAATAATGTTGCGCCAGAAAAGGAATTCCACTATGTTGGGGAGTTCCTCAGATGGAGATATCGTACACCAACCAGCCGACCAATCGATCAACCAACCAAACAGGCAAGCCAACCAACCAACCAACCGACCAACCAACCGACCAACCAACCGACCAACCAACCGACTATCCAACCAATCAACCAACCGACTAACCAACCGACTAACCAACCAACCAACCAACCAACCGACTAACCAACCAACCAGACCAACCAACCTGAGAAGCGAAGGCCGGGGCACCAGTCGGCGTGGGTTCCGCTACCGAGAACAGACTCTTCTCCTTCTCGGCAAATCGCGCTTGGCCTGCCCTGTTTGCCTCGCCTGCTTCGCCTGCTTCGCCTGTTCCGCCTGCTCCGCCTGCTCCGCCCGCTCGGGTAGTGGGAGCGGCCGACGCGGAAAGACTACGAGTAGCGACAGGGTCCACGTTTCGCTGAGCCGCGGGTAACGCGGCTCTTGTTGCCGCCGCCGCCGCCATTGTAGCCACATCCGATGGCTTAAATTCGATCAGAGGTGTAACATTGGGTTTCGGCGCGCAGGGGGAACCAGGCGAGATGAATTGTACTGGTATCCGTTAAATAGTTGAAGAGCGTTTGTTGGATGAATTGGTGGTTTCAAGACAACAATGAAGCGAGTTGAATGGTTGGTTTGGTGGGTTTAAGTTATCCTACAGTAAAGGCACAAGCAAGTGTTGGCGGAATGTGGAGATTTTGGGAAGACGCAATAAACAAGTGTTTGACGGTTTCAAAAGGTACAGCAAATGTTAACGGGCTCAAATTTCAACAGGCACAAGCGCATGTGGACAGACTAAAGGTTTGAAAACGCCGGCTTCTATCATAGCTCATTCAACAACTGAATCGACCAGGGGTAAGGGTGGGTGCGTATGGGGGGAATCGGGCGAGATTATGTTTTCCTTGTGAAATTGAAACGCGTCGATTGATTGATTGAGCGGTTGGTTGATTTGGCCTTTTAATTTACAAAAGTCAGTGTAGCAACCGTTGGAGGTTTTACGCTTGAAACACCCAAGAAGTTGCTGGCGGTTTCAAACTTTCCAACAGAAACATGTTGGCGAGTTTCAAGTTTTTGAAGGCGCACGCAAGCGATGGCGGTTTTGAAAAGCGCAAGCCGTTAACCACCACGAACAATAATCTCCCCCTCTATTTTGACGCCTTCAGAACTGCAAAATTTAAAAGTAAGATGAAGTACGTATGTGCGAAGCGAAACGGTGAACCATGTACGACAAGGCCCGCGCTAGCGACCGATCGATAAAATAAGAGGGACCAGTTTCACCGGAGTACAGCTCCCTCCCACCCTAAAACCATTTTTATCGCGTTGTGGAGGATGAATGATAGACAATACAAAAAAAACACTGTGCGTCTACCTCGTGCCCCCCCGGTTCAAGGGGATGACGTCTTTGGTGACTAACCAACACCTCCCGTCCCCCCGAAGTTGCTTCAAATTTTACATCACTATGGACATACATGTAAGGAGCGTTCGGGTTTTCACGTTAATACACAAACGGTGATTATATTTACACCTAAATTGGTGTATATGTGGTTTGTGATTTAACCTTGCCTGCCTCCGTCCCCTGCGCTTGTGGTAGCGCTTCTTTTGTTGACGAAGCAGCTGTCGCCGGTAGTGGTGCTCTTCAGAACGGTCCGCACCAACGCGGTCAGAGCTCGGGCCTGGTGGGGTATCGTTAGCGCTGTTGGCGTTGGCCTCGGCGTTTGCCTTAGCGTTAGCCTTAGCGTCACCCATAGCGCAAGCCTTTGCTCTAGCGTTAGCGTTATCCTTAGCTCTAGCCTTGGCTCTAGCCTTAGCGTAGGCGTTAGCGTTAGCGGTAGCGTTAGCGATAGCGTTGGCGTTAGCGTTAGCCTTAGCCTTAGCGTTAGCCTTAGCCTTAGCCTTAGCCTTAGCCTTAGTGCTATCGCTGGCGCGTGCGTTGCCGTCGTTGGTCTCATCCGAGGCAGCCGAGACACGAGAAGGCCGCGTTTCGGGAGCACCCGCGGTAGTGGTGGTAGTGGTATCGCCGCACGGTTCGTCGTCCAGCCTGAGTTGCTGTTCTGCGTGAAACGATTGCACCTTTATGTTGCGGTTGTGAAAACGGGGCGGGGGTGGAGGAAAGAAACGGGAGAGGTTGGGGGGGGGGGGGTGCACTCGATAGGAGAGATATACTCGATCTCATGCATGGCCGTAGTCGTATGACCATAGACCCACGGAGCATGTCGGGTTTTCACCGACCAGGCAGACATTGCTTGCACCAAGCGTGAAGCGCCATGAGGTGTCCGGCGAGTCGCATGAAGGGTGAGCTGCATCTTACTAAGAACCGCTTGTGAGGCGGACTTGCAGGTTGGGGGCGGGGGGGCGTGTTCTCATTATCATGCATGGCCGTAGTCGTATGACCATATACCCTCGTATCCCTACAATGCCGGGACGGAGCACGTCGGGTTTTCACCGACCAGGCAGGGAGAGTTTGTGGGGGGGGGGGGGGGGGGATTTGTTGCTTGCCTTAGTCATTTGGCTGTTGATCACGCATCTCATTCGAGACAAGGCACCGGGTGGGGGTTGGGGCTGGGGAAAGGAGGAAAGGGATAAAAAATATAGGGATGTATTTATGTATCTGTCTTGGTTCGAAGCGCGTTCGACGATGCCAAGCGGAAACATTTTTCTTTTATTCTCTATGGGGTTTGTTTTTCGGCAGAGCCGTTTGATCCGTGGCATCACGCTGCTGTGATGGAAGCGAACGTGGGCTCTTGATGTGTTTTTTGTTTTTATTTTGACGCTCTTGCTACGCCACGTAAGGGGGTGTGCCTATAACATATGAGGGCTCCATCATCGCTTGGAAGAGCTTTATGCCCCCGCCTGAAAACAGACTCTTCCAGAAAACACAAAGGTGCGTTCCGACGAACAATCAGTCCCACGGCCTAGATGTGCAATGGGGTAATAGGGTATAAATGCAAACACGCTAGTGATGTTGGGTACTCCCTCAGTGCCCTTGAGGAGCGCCGGCAGTCAGAACGTTTCGTCCAACAAGTGCTATACCCCTGTCGCAGCACTTGCCTACAGTCCCAGCTACCGTACCGGACGCAAAACGATGGACACTGAACAACAAACACTGCACGGTTGCTGCGTTTGCCATCCCAAAACAATGTGCAGGCAGCTGAAGAGCTTTAACGCTGATCACTCAAAAACATCCCCGAAGAGAAGAAAATCACTGGAAACTCTTCTTCTTTTCACCACATCTCATGTTTTTATCTTCGTAATATTTTCTCCAGCAAGTCCCTCCTCGTCCGTCACTCAGAATCGGGGTCACCAGACAGGCACTCCTGCCCCCCTTCCCCCCCCTCCCCATCACTGTGCGTGCCTTAATCCTTATCGCCTTATTAGTTCAGCATACACCTTTCTATCCCCCGTCGACTCGGGTCGAATTGTGCGCACGCACGCGATTGCAGGCGCTTTCTCCAACCATGTTTTTCAAAGTTTTTCATAGGCCATGAATACGGGCCATGACCCCACCCGTGGGACGGATTCAGGAGGAATTGTGTGACTAGACCCGACCCCGGAGGTTTGACCTGACCCGTGAAAATCCCTGGTCATTTTGTGTACAAAAAAAAAGCGACTTTCGACAGTCGACCCACCTCCTGCAGAATCATATCCTTCAGCTGGTTCCGGTCCAATTGCTCGCTCTCGAAACCGAACTCGAAGCCAGACGCAACGTCGGGGTCGGGGATGTCCCGTACCATCCCTCTGAACGAAAATACGCCAGACCCAAAAGGTTGAAACACGCGAGAAAGGGAGGGCCCCGAAATGTTATAAATGGTTCTAAGATGATTATAATATAAGCTTCTTCTTTCTTAGAATGCCTTTTGTTATCTTGTCCCTTATTTTGTGCCGTCTCTAGTCGTAACTCAGAGCCGGAATCACATGGGATGCCGTCGTAGGTGTTTTTGTTTCAACCTGAGAGGCCGTAAAGTTAGAATGGCTCCTGAAACGCAGTTGTAGCTTTTTTTTGCATATGAGAGGCTGGGAATCACAATTTTCTTCTTCTGGGGATGTCTACGAGTCAATAACGTTGAAACTCATGCCGCACAGTTCGAAGCTGTTAATAGGCATTAGTTGTCTTCTTCGTGTTGCTTTGTCCGTGCAACAGTCATCTGTTCCTCTTGAGCACGTAAGTGTAACTTCTATATAGTAGCATTTCTGATCTCCTTGCGTCACTTGATATCATTTTTCATGTCAGATTCGTTGTGTTTTATTTTATTTTTGCTCTTGTTTTCTGGTCTAGCTTGCGATGTTGTGTCCTCGTACCCGGTACGCTGGTATTTCACAAGCTTCGCCCATTAATTTGCGATAATGCTTTGTTTCCGTTTTTCTCTGTCTCACAGTCTGTGCCACATAGCTAGTATCTCTCTAGGATAAGGAAACAGGATGGACACTGGGTGTACAGACGTAATAGGGTAGAAATAACGGTTTAATCTGATAACAACACACACAGCAGTCGGCTAGGTATTACAGTTATTAGTAGTTGAGTGCGGTGATCTGCGGGGTTCCGCGTCTGTCTCTGTATGTCTCTGACTGGTGCGTTTCTGGTTCGAAATGTGGTCATATTTATACAGAAAGAATATGCAGAGTCGGTTTGTTGGCTTGCTTCGCCACCCAACTAATAACTAGCCGACTCAACACCTAGCCAACTAGTAAAGTTGGCGACCTACAGTGAGTTGGCTGGTTTATTTCGCCACCAAAGCAATAACCAGTCGACGACTTATAGTCAGTTGCTTGGTTTGCTTCGCCGCCCAACTCAAAACTAGCCAACCAATACGTAGGCAACTAATATCTACCGACTTGCGGTAAAGTTGGATGGTTTACTTCGCCTCCCGATTAAGAACTGGCCTTCAAGTCCAGCCAGCTAAATAACTAGTCGGCGACTTATAGCCAGCCAACTAAATAACTAGTTGGCGACATATGGTGAGCCAATCCGAAGCCCTGACAACACGGGGTTCGTGTTTTCACCTGAGAGGCAGGAAATAAGGATGGCTCAGGGCCTCGTGGACCGAGAGGCGGTCAGGGGGGTGGAAGACGAGGAGGCCGTCCAGGAGGCTTATGGCTTGCTCCGACGCCGTTGGAAAAAGGCCTGCGTACGGCACCTGTCGTTGCCCCGTGCACACCCCGGTCCCCGACACAAATAAACGGCAAGAAAAAAAAAAACATGCCACGGAGGTATGACATTAAGCACTACAAATGATATTAATTTTCGGTGAATTTCCTCGCTTCGTTAGGCGTTGCTGGTGAAGGATAGTTCAATGCCGCCCTTTCATACTCGATTGGTGGAACGTCGGTCAGGAATCAGGAGAGCCATTCGTAAGGGAGACTACAATATTGGTGTATTTTTGTCAAGTACTCAGGTCTGATTGATATCGTTATAGTATTAATAGCACTATTTCCATGTCTGAAGTCATACGATGACGGGGTTCCCTTTAGCATGATTGGAACAAGCGCTACACATTGTCAGATGTCAAATTGAAAAATAGTCGTAAAACCACGTGATGAGCACACAATAAAACGACAATCATGATGAGCAATGGCAGCAAGTGGAGTGGATCGATGTTTCGCCAAACCAGGTACACAGGGGAGTTACGAGTACCTTTTGAGACGTACATACGCGTCTATCGAACGTAACGTACGGGACACATACACAGTCGGGGTACAGCAGTTTTTTGCTGTATGTACAATACTACTAGTATTGTCGGATGGCAAGCCTAATAATAATACTACTCGTATGCAGCGGCGAAACGGAGTCGCCATCACCGAGGCGTGGCAGGCTTTACCGGCCACAAGCTACAAGGGCGCAAGCCTTTCGCGCATAGGACTAATCGGATAGATGAGACAGATCAGGTTAATCAGATAGATCGGAAAAAAAACGGATAAATCGATACATCAGATAGATCATTCACACTTCATGATCTACTGCATATCTTTCAGGGAAAGTGGGTTTCTGATCTGTACCTCTTTGTCTCGAAACACAAGGACCATCTTAACACAAACATCAGTATTCAGCATACAAATATCCTTATATTCCGCGACACAGTGGTATGGTCTAGCTCACCGTGCCGGGTGGGAACCGTAAAATCTACGGACATGATCTAGCAAATATTTCCTGGGTTGGGTTTACACAGCAGACCCTACACAACATCTCGTAGCGACAGGTTAGGATCTAAATGATCTAGATCATGATCTGTTCGACGTATCGGAGACAAACTTTCAGCGATGACTTCATGGTTACCTTCACCCGATCCCGAACCGACTCCAAAAAGCGGATGGCCTCCGGGTTACGGATGTGAGCCACCTCGTGCGGTTTAGGCGAGCCTACCGCGTTGAATATCAGGGACAGCTGGTCCTTAAAGTTCTGCAAGCGCGGGACGGGGGCAGAATACGGGGTTAGGTAGAGAGAGAGAGAGAGAGAGAGAGAGAGAGAGAGAGAGAGAGAGAGAGAGAGAGAGAGAAAGAGAAAGGCCCGGAATGTGTGGTGTTTTGTGCCGGAGTGGTACCATTGTCTTGCACATGTAGACGCCAACAAAAAGCTACATGAGCTATGTTGAGACTCAGAGATGGTGACAAATTTATATATACAAGATTCCCCTTCGGGATTGTGGTTGACTTGCGGGTTTGTGGTTAACTTGAAGTCCCGGAGGTGTCGAAAGCTGAGAAGGGAGAACACAGCAGGCGTTCGTTCCTCGTACCAGTACCCATACGTAGCCACCGGGCAAGAACGAAGGGCCTACACAAGCTCCTGGGGGCTAAAGAAAAAAGAAGTAGCCACCGGGCAACTAACCGAGCACTTCACACCGACCAGTTCAAATGAGTTCATTGTTGGTTCCATCTTCTATCTTATCAACGAACGGTCGTCTGCTGATAGTAGGGTATAAAGGCACTCAGCAGATACGTGTTAAAATCGTGTGTGCCCCCGCGCCGCACGGAACTCCTCTTTGCGTATGTATTTTTTAAGTTCGGTTACTCAACGTATCACCCCCCAAGCGATCAGTGGCCGATCGATGCTGTAATCGCCAGTGTTTGTCTTTTGCTTGCTCTCTCAGATTTCCCAAAGGCGTGTCACATAATAAGGTCTACGTGCTCATAAAATGATGTGGAGATTGGTACGAGGGGTGGAAGCGGATTGGGGTGGCAATATAAGACACGAGGCCTTCTGGTCGGTTTCTTTCGAAAGGTGCATGTACGGACTCGCGCTTAGTGCGAGGGTGTACCGTTCATCTCTCTCCCAAAGGAAAGCTGAAGACCGAAAGCAGTTCTTGTCAGGTTGCGCGGATATCCGAACACTGACCAGCAGCGAAACATTCAACCGCCTATCGACCCATGGGTACAGTATCCCGACGGGCATCTTGGATCGCCAAATACTTACAAAGGTGAATCGAACATCCAATCCAACTTTGATGGGGCCGGACTCTCGAAGACGATGCATTACTAGGCGTAAGGTGCTCTTCCCAGGGGAAAGATGAGAGGCGGCCGAGCAGCTGTTAGTAGTCACCGACGCCTTTTCTGGATAAATATACGTGGTGTAATTGTCATGCCCAGAAAAAACAACACAATATGGAACGATAAACACCCCACCCGCATGCAGAGCACGGGAACGATACGGAGGAAGAGTTGATTGCCTTTCTAAAATCCACGAGGAATATGGATCACGCGCGGTCGACGTATGACGCAGCTTGCCAAATTGACTATTGATTGCACACAACCGGTCGACGCACGTGCCAAAATTATACTCAAGCAACATCCGGAAATGTTTCGCGTGCCAAAATTATACTCAGCAACATCCAGGATGACATAAATGGTTTCGCACTTACAGTAGATGACATCGCATAGCATGGTATCGTATGGTATCACATCGCAACGCATGGCATCCCATCCCATCCCATCCCATCTCATCTCATCTCGTCACCTCTCCGGGAAAGAAGGGGTGACGTCCAAGCATCTCCGCGAAGATGCACCCGATGCTCCACAAGTCTACCGCGTACCCGTACAACCCGTCGGGGCAGAGCATTAGCTCGGGGGGGCGGTACCACCGGGTGACAGCCGTCTCGGTCATGGGGTGGTCCACCTTGTAACACACGGGGCCGACATTGCACAAGCATGTGTCACGCGTAGTCGCGGGGCAAAAATATGCAGGAATCATTGTATTGCGGGAGAGCAGCTGCAAATAGCCTTCACAAATAGCTATTGTAGATCGTCTACTACTGTATATCCTAACCTGCCGCTATGATACGGTGTATATACAGAATGTGTATCGTACACCTCAATAGTGTATATCCAACCCAGAAAGTGTATCCAACCCAGAAAGCATACCCTAGATCATGTACGTTATACATGTCCCACTCGGCTGCATGAAGTAGATCATACAGATCGGGGATCTATCTATCTATCTCCCCTGAAAGATCTAGTTCATGAACTGATAACAACTGCAGATCACACAACGCAAACCACGAATTTATCTGCCACGAAAGATCTAGATCATGAAGTGAGAACAAGATCATACATCACATACAAGGGGTCTACATGCCCTGAAAGATATAATTCGTTATGTGGGAATCTGGTGTATTTGATCTGTCCGAGGTGTGAATCATAACCATACATGCACACCTCGTCATCGGGGTCGATGCCGCTGCCCACCGGCCTCAGTCTCGCCAGGCCAAAATCGGTTATCCTTAGCTGGCAGTTCTTGGTCACCAGCACGTTGCCGGGCTTAAGGTCGCGGTGGATGATCCGGTTATCGTGCAAAAACTTCCGTCCCCAGAAGTTACAAACATTTTTTTGGCGCATACGCATAACGGCAAACAGGGGAGGGGGGGGGGGTACTCATGTCATGCATGGCCGCAGTTGTATGACCATATGACCATAGAACCCCGAATCCCTACAATGCCGTGACGGAGCACATAGGCTGTTCAGGGGCGACAGAGTGTTTGGTTCGGCGTGAGGGTAACGGAAGGGGGGAAGCGGAGATGTGAGGCCTGTGCATCAATCCAGAACGTTTATGCCCCGCGGAAACCATTCAAAGAGGCCGATGACATGTCGGAACCGACAATACAATGGTTGATATGCAGCATTGAAACTTAAGCCAATGGCAGCAGGAAACCAATGAGAGCAGGGTTGGTACCAGCTACCATTAAATAAACCAACGGCAACATTAAATCGATGATATACAGTATGCTTTACTAGAGGAAAAAAGCTGGGTTTTTTTCGTCTGTTTTTTTTTCGACGGGGGAGAGAGATTTTAACTTGCGCTTCAGTGTGATAGGTACCAGCGATGGGCATTGCGCTAACAGCTTTGATCGCGGACGAGGAGAACTTCTGGGAGAGAAGGCTGGGGCGGGAGGACTGCAGATTGTATGCGCGTGTCCTGTGCGTATCTAGTATTTTTTCTTGCCATCCGACAATGTGGAGCATAAGCTTCGATTTTGACCACTCATAAGCACTCCGAAAGAAGAAAACCACGGAAACGAACAGAGGCCTTCAGTATGCGCAAAGTCTAACTCCCTTCTGTACCCACTTCCGGTTTGAGCTCTATCTACACTACTCCATTGGCTGTCCTTACTATTTCCTTCTCATTACGTAAGTACTCTATAATTACTTTCCAGCAGATGCCTGAAGTCGTTTTGGGCAATGGGCGGCAGCAAACACCATCTGGCTTTGATGAACGTCAGACTAAATGGTACTTACGTCCTATGCCTGGTAATTGCGTCCTTTCGTACGTCGGACAGATAAATTATCTACAGATAGATAATCTAGATCCTCTAGATTCTAAACTGCCGTTATGAGACATTGTGCAGGATCTGTGTAGTACAACAGATCCGACCCTAAAAACGTACCCTAGATCGTGCAGGTTTTGCCGGCACCCACCCGGCAACATGATCTAGATCGTACAGATCATACAGATCAGTATTGTACCTTCCCTGAAAGATCTAGATCATGACGCGGGAGTCGATTATCAATAATACTGTGGCCCCCCGCAATCGTGAGAAGACACACAAAGAAAACATGAAAACAACTACCGCACCCCGCCCTTTCATATGAAATATGACAGAACAACCCGGTGCATGGCACGGCAGGGTACAGAGCCCTCCATAGTATTGTGAGGGTTATGATGCTCCCTATCTCACCCGAGTTAAGCTGAACAGCCCCATGGCCTAGATGCACAACGAATTATATCGTTCTTCGAAGCATGACAGCAGAACATGAGTGGCATTTCAAAGAGATTGGGTATGAACGGCATTCTAAGGATATTCGGTACCAGTAGAACATAAACATCATTCCAACAATATTCGGTATGAATGACATACAACGATATTCGGTCGGTAGAACACGAACGTCATTCCAACGATATTCGGTAGAACCTGAATGGTATTCCAACGGTATGGGTATGGATGCCATTCCAACGATATTGGGCATGGACGTCACTCCAACGATTGGGCATGACATGAATGCCGTTCCAACGATATTAGGTATTCCTTCAGCTAACCCTTAAACTGCGGAAAAGAAAGTGTGTCACATTAACCCCGGGTAGTATGTCCCAAAACAATGGTTGTATGAAAAACGTGTCTCACACTAATTCCAGGTGGTATGTCCCAAAACAATGGTTGCGTGAAAAAGGGCATCACACTAATTCCAAGTACTATGTCCCAAAACCAATGGTTGCAGCCATAGATCCCCGTCGAAACATTATTTCGGCAGGATGTGCTATCTCTGTCGTTTCTACGGGCTTTCCGCCCTGACGAGTACCTTACTTACGTAGCCTTGACGCGTGTTTGCCTTTTAGAGGCGCCACCTTAACCCTTTTAGTACTGCAGTCCCGTTTTGGGGACAAGTTACTTGGAATGTGACTGGTTTGTCCCCAAAAGCGGGACGGTACTCCTAAAAGGGTTGTTCTCACTTCAAGAGCTCCATACCCCCTCACCCGAAAACTGTCGTTAGAGAAAACGATGTAGGCTTATAACCCGACGAACAATCCCGTCGTAGCCTACATATTAAGATTCGAATTTAACGAATAGTAGAGTGCAACCCAAATGGGATATTACCGGGTAATTACCGGGTAATTACCGGGAAGTTACCTCAGCTGAGGAGCTCCGTCTGTCACAAATATTTCGGCCAAAAACATGCAACCCGTGTAGTAGCGCGAGTCTCCATTTCACAGTTACACTTAAAGCAGTGCGGAAGACGCGTGTCGGTCATAGCCGCACCATTGTATGATAGCTGCAACTGCAAGTGATCTCACGGAGACTCAGGGTTAAGATCGAAATAGTAGCGGGCAGGTATATAGGTTGTTTGCGAAGAACCTGGTTGGAACCAATTCGGTTGGGTTTCTTGCGGTCTGTTCCCTATCTAAAAAAAAAAATCACCCCGTTCGACGAAACCTTCCCGAAAGGTTATGGAAAAAAGTGACCAAAGTACTACTTTTAACCTAATTATTAGTGGATTGGGTTTAATTGACTCTTAGGAAGGTCCCAAGGGTTAGGGTCATTTTTACATTGCAAACAGGCCGCGAGAAATCCAACAAAACTGGTTCGAACCGAATTCTTCGTGAATACCCTACCAGGTATTGCTCGATATATTGGCGTCCCAGGTGACCTCCTATGTCCGGGGAATATACTGATACCTGGTACATTTTTACATCTACTTCTACTCCGCCTCGTGGTGAGCTCGGGCGTCACATGATCCGCTGCACCCGGTGCACGGGGCGACCTTTTAAGATATCATTTCTCAACCAAGAGCAATACACCTAGTCTGGGCCAGTATTCCGTTTCCTTGTTAGGGCGCCGGTACTCCCACTTGTTTTCAACCACAACCTTTCCAGCTCAACGTCGAGGAGATTTTGATACCCTCGGCGGTATTCTCGATTAAAGCTGCGGTTCCGGGTAGTTGTCTTCTCTCGTTCCTCCCCCCCGATACTTGCGCTTCATGTTTCATCGCGCATTGCGTGGCGTTCAGCAGTCCCATTGTGCTCCTCGATGTGCATCTGTGTCTCACCTGGACTCCTTTTAGAATCTGGTACATGAAGTAGCGGTGGTGGGCATTCCCCAGAGACTGGTCGGACTTATTGATGACGTAGTGGAGGTCACAATCTAGCAGCTCCATCACGATATACAGCTCATCGTGGTTCTCGCTGATGAACATATCTTCTAGCGACACGATGTTCTCGTGGGACCCCAGGTATCTGCATCGCGCGGACGAAGCGAGTGGCCAGTTTATGGGCTGTGAGCTGGCGGAGTTGGATGTGAGCGAAGTGAGCCGACTAACTGACATTTATTTTCGGACTTCCAACCGGTAGATAACAAGAAACCCATTATGCTGTAAGTTACCGCACGGAACGAGCTGTAATATCTAGCCAGATGATCGTAGTCGGCGACTTATAGTCAGCCAACTCACAGCCCTTTGTAACACCAATCATGGAACCTACCTATAAATAGCCCACTAACAACTAGTCGGCGACTTACAGTCATCCAAGTCACAGCCCTATATACTATTCATGGAACCTACCTACCCAAAACAACAACTATTACGGAGGACCATAGTTGATAAAAATAGGGAAACATGTGGGTTTTTTTGTGTGTACCGTAGGTCCTATTTACTATGGTCCCCCGCAATAGTCGGCGACTTATAGTCGGCCCTACCGGTGCGAATTCATTTCCTGTAGTATTCTGACTCGATGTCCTGGAGCATTTGATGTAAGTATTGGATTTTTGGATGAGGCCTCCTGCGCGGCAGGGGTCCTCGTCCGGTATTTCGGCCCGCGCTGAGTGGACGAGCGCATCGCCTGTTCTGCGCGGGGATAGTACCTGCAAATGATCTGGGAATTCAAGCCTATGAATGCTCGTTCTACTGATGGGTGGGTGGGAGGTCTCAATAAATATGTCGTGTCCCCCTCTGCTCACGAGGTTTTGGGAACGAAATGACGAGTGATCGTAAGCGACCCCTCCACAATACAGATTCAAGACATTTTCGATGGCACCCTGAGTTCCATGATTTGTGACAAATCATTACCTCTGTTGTCATCGCCAATTTTACTGTAGTATTCTGACTCGATGTCCTGGATCATTTGATGTAAGTATTGGATTTTTGGATGAGGCTTCCTGCGTCGACCCGTGGTCTCGCCCATACTTCGTTGCGTCGTTGGATAGTATTTTGTTGTGTGTCCTCTCAATAGACCACTGGTCGGATACGTACTTGTCTCACCCAGACTTCCTTACGCTTGCCTCAACTCCGTCTCGCACAAGCTTTCCCATTAGTGATGTGTCCTTACGGAAACGCGTTACACCTGCTCTGGCTCTACCGGTGGGTGAGAATTCCCTCGTACGATAGCTCTCGTACAAGGGCTCTCGTAGATATTTGTATGAACGGAACAAACAATGGCGACCGCCAGGTGAAAGCATGATAACACGATGTTGTGCACCGCTCTCTCCCGCGCTACATGGACCGTTTGGGTTAAACATCAACCCTCTTGAGAAGCTCAGGGGAAAAATCGTCGACAAAAAATGACGAGTACAGCTGCGGCCACTGCTTGATTGGGGGATGATATTCTGTAACATGGTGCCCGAGTTACAATGCAAGGAGTCGTACGGTACGGGCCCAACATGATCCTAGTGTACCAGTACTACTGGGCGCTGACGGTGCTCACACACGGCTGATAAAGCCGAAGCTACCAACCATTGGTTCGGTCGCTTTACTGGGGTGACATAAATATTAACTTACAAAAGGTACACATTGCTTCGGAACATAGTGGTACTCCTATTGTACCAACATCATAACAGGACATCGAGGTATGTACCAACGTGCCACAGCGCAGGATCAAATCGGTCCCCTGCTCTATCTCGCTCCACCCAATCAATAAGGTCTAGCCAGATGACCACGCTCAACACCAAGAAGCCGTATAAACAATAAATATATATATATATCCGCAGCTATCGTAGATCCATACCCATGTATACAGGAAACCCGAGGACGTACCCAGGATGTCCCCTGACGACCACGAGTCACTCCACTACTATGCCCAGCGCGTGCCACCTACCTCATGAGGCGAATCTCGCGCAGGCTATGCTTCGCGCTCACGACGTCTCCAGCCATTGCGATTTTCTTGATCGCCACCTTTTTCCGCTGCAGGGCAAGGAGGCGTTTGTGCGCGAGATCGTTCTTAACCCCTTTGGGCCTTAAGGACCGCACTCCCGTTGTGGGGACGAAACACTTGGAATTTAGAGACAATCTTTGGTTTCTGGACAGTGCAGTGGTAAAAGGGTTGTGTTTTGTGAGTAAGACGCGAGCTCACAGTACGTTAGGGATATAAGGCACTGTTTTGGCGAAAACACTTTTGATCCCGGGGCTCCTTGAGGCTAAGGGGGCACCGATACCCAACATCGTGAAAAAGTTCGTTTCAATTGTTCTAGCATGGCAATTGCAGACTACAGAGGATTGCATACACCTTCGCAGGCGTTATCATGAATGTCTTGGCGTGGGGTGGGAAAAATCAAGGCTCCACCACTCCCTCCGCCTCGTTTTGTTTCCAATACAACGAATATAAACTATGCCATCCGAAACGGCGGGGCGGTCAGGGCATCCAGACTTGAGGGAATTTACGAACATGGAACACCGTACCCGGTATACGTTTTACATGGCATTCGTATTCGTGAAATATCTAGGCCCTCGGGGTCGTACTTTCAATCTTGAACAGCTCCTTCAGCCAGCTAGGACTGCAGTCCCGTTTTGGGGGCAAACCACTCAAATTCCTAGTAGTTTGTCCCCTAAACGGGACTGCAGCACTACAGGGGTAAAGTGAGGAACCGCAGAGTAAAGCAGGTGCACCCCGATCGTATATCATATAGCATGTGTCGGTAGACTCCTTGGATTGAGTGTGGGACAATACTTCCAGTCGTAAAAGGGAAACATGAACCGCTTGTCTTCCTCTTTTTGGGAACAAAACGCCTGCATTCAGTTTGCTAGTGGAAGTGTTGGGTCATTTCTGCAGCAGTATACAGAAATGACTACACAGGTGGCCGGGATCCCCCCACCCCGCGTTGGACGATGTAGGCGTTAAAAAAAAATGCGGAGACGTTCAACAATGTAGCACACAATTTGGCGCACCGAAATGAATGATTGTCAACACCTTTTGGAGTGTGCTATTACGAGGGGCCATAGCAAATAGGGCCAACTATTGTTGGTAAAAATAGGGAAATATATAGGTTTTGTGTTTACCGTAGGTCCTATTTACCTTGGTCCCCCGTAATACCTTGTTTAATGATACGCCGATATTGTGCAAGGGGGGGGTCCTGGCCGCTTAATGCAACTTTGCGAGTGTCACTCACGCATCGCGACAGATAAAAGACGCGACAATTTCGCGAATCTTACGTGAACATTTGGTTGTTTCGCGGAATCGTGGCAGTTATTCTTTCGAGTGTTGAAAACAATTCAAGGAGGGATCAGATGCAATGACTCGCGACAAATTCGTGGAAACATTGCCGCACGCTTTTCGCGAAATCCTTCGTGAAAAAATTGTCGTTTCACAAGTCATGGCAGTTATCTTATGAGTGTTTAAAACGTTTCAAGGAGATGTAGATGCCACGATTCGCGGCAAATGCGTGAAAACATTCCCAGACTGATTCGTGACATAACAAACGCCTGTACCATCTGGTACACACGATTGCCGTGTTTCGTGACATTTTTTATTTTGTATTGTTCGTTGCAAATGACCAAATGATCGTTTTTAGTCCAACGAACGAACGAAAGTTTTTGTTTTCTGCGTCTTCGTCCACATGATCGCGCACGTGTCGGTGCTTGCTGCTTGCACGAACGCCCGCTTATACTACCGTTGGATTATTGAATGTCGAGCCTGTAAGCTTGAATCCAAACGGCCGGTTGGTGGTCTTGTCCCCTTTACCGACAGAGTAGCCATTGTCGCGACTTGAGCCGCGAAGACGTCCACGAGCTTCCGGACAATATCTGACAACCAGGGGGCGCCCCATCAACATGTACACTGCACACACGCGTTTCCTGCTTGCATGCCAAGCACGTTTCGAGTATTTTGCAGAGAAATACCGCTGGGCTATTGCTAAGAGGTTCCACCATTCAACCTAGGGCAGTGTCATGGTATCCTCGTTCCCCCTGTTGTTGATGAGGTGTTACTATTTATCGTTTCTCTGGGAAGAAGAATGCTTGCCCTCTCTGCCACAAGCATCTGAAGAGGCAAGGAGCTAATGTGCTATCAACACGTGTGAGTAATCGAGAGTAACCAGAGTCAGCCTGCACAGTAGCCGGGTTAATCCCGTCCTGCCTAGCCGTATGCTGCTACCTAGCTAAGGCTACCTCTCTTCACAGTAGGCCTTATCTGGCATAATTTTTTACATAACACTCCCTTCCCCGTGGAACGGCGGGATTTTGGACTTGGCATAGCCTACGGTCGTTCGTGCCTGCCCAGGTGCCGCTCTGTTATTACTACTCTATTTGCCTTCTGTCGATGTGCACAGCGTGTATTAATAGTGCTGCTTCCAAGCATACAATCTACATGTAAAAAGGAATCCTTTATCCAACAACTTTGGACACGGAAAATGCTACCAACCAGACCTGAATACTTGACGAAAATAGAAGAAGAAAAAAAAAAACAAACGCCATACCTCTTAGGGGGCTCTAGTTCGCCCACTTTGAAGGCCGACCCAGCGTGCCACTAAAAAAGAGCATTTGTCTCGAAGGATCAAGTTATTGGGACGTGGGTATTGTTTATTTCTTCCCCGGTGCTATGTGTGTTAATCAGTTGTTCGTTTTATTAACAAAGCAGCATTTGCGTGGGCATTGTTCAAATCCTTCATATTTCCGCGCATATATAGGGGACAAATGAATTGTAATTAGTGTGCGTTCATTATTGCAGAAGTCATATACCAGGTATTCATGAAAAAAAAAAAAATTGCAATAGCTGTGAGATCGAGGAGTACGTCAAAACTCAGGTTTCCTGCGCGACTTTGATGGGACACACGAGCGGGGCCTGGGGAGGTCTGTATCACTCTCGGGGAGACTTCCTTTGCAAGCTGTGTGTCATACTTGAATCACGCGTAGTTTGGGTTTTACATACTTGAATCACGCGTACTTTGGGTTTTACTTTATGGCCTCATGTAGGATATACCAGGTATACAGTAGACAGTATCTGCGTCCTTGTTTTTTCAAGAAATTACTAGTGTAGCAAACGCGTTTACCCTTTCTTACCGCTGCGTACATGTGTTGCCAATGACTCGCCCAAAAAGTTATGCTCCTTCCACCGAGGAGCTGCACATGCATTCATTGGAGGTAATAAAACACAAAGAGCTGTGAGATCGAATTTTTCCTCAAGACTCATATTTGCAAGCTTGGTGCAGATGTACAATACCTGGCGATAATCCCATGCCGAGCAGACCACTCCAAACGATCCCCGGCCGATCGTTTTGAAGCCGCTGTAGCGGGAGTTCAAGTGGAACGTGCTGATCAGGCCGCTAACAACCCCTGTTCCGACCCCATCTGCCGAAAAAACCCTTGCACTACCCCGCCCCCCCCGGCAACGCCTTCGTTGGTGGTTGAAATCCTTCGTCGCAGTAGGGTTGACGGATCCGTTGACTCTCGTTACCATCGCGATCAGTTGGCTCGTGCACGGATCCTATGAACAGCATCGCCACGGGAAAAGGTGAGTAGATGGACGTGTAAGGAGATGAGAGGAGGTTGGAGCGACGGCATAGCAAGACGGAACTGCACATTGATGTTGCTAACCGCTGTAGGCCTTAAGGGCTGCACTCTCACTGTGGGGACAAGTTACTTGGAATTAAAATCAGATTTAGGTTTATATACACTGCACTACTAAAATTGTTCAGTAGGTACAGTGCACGATAGAGTTTGACTCTTGCATCGGTCTCACACATCGGACACATCAGATAGATAAGATAGATCAGATAGATCACTCCCATTTACAGTGATCTGCAGGTTAGATCTTCCAGGGCATATGCATTTCCTGATCTGTGTGATCTACCTATGTATGCAGTTCATCATGTTGCCGGGCGGAAGCCGTACAATCTGCATGATCGCGCACATGCCCCCTGGGTTGTATTTATCTGCACGATGTACATACTGCACGACATCTCATAACGGTAGGTGAGGATTCAGATGGTCTTTATAAATACATGATCTATCATAGATGTGTGATAGTTTTCCTTTCGTTTGGTATCCTGGATGACAGGTTCTCCTTCTTCCTAGGGACTTTGTGTACGTATAATAAGTTGTCGAAGTTGAAGCAGCATATCAAAGTCTTCCGCTGACAGCGCATTGGTAGGTTTGGCCCCGTCAACGCATCTTTCACCAGTTCTAGCGTGAGAAGTTCCTTGATGCTAAGAAGGCTGTCTGTCAAGGGGCAAGAAGAGTGTGGTCAGCCATCGCATCATATTTGCTGCGAAATTTGCGGATGGCAAGCATGATAGTATGCGACTACCGTAATACTATACTATTGTTGTGTTTGCCATCGGACAATGTGCAGCAAGAGCTTCAAGGTTGATTAATCATAAACATCCCCCGCTTTTTAATAGCTAGGCTATAGGTCCAGATTGCAGTACAGTACGGGTATATCATAGATACTTCTCCGTCCAATTTCCGCCTGATATACCCTGTTCCTTTGGGGCACACGTGCCAATGGGACTTTCCACGAGTTCCCGTGGTATCTCGCGGGATGTCACGAGAACAAGTACGATTCCGATGGGACGTCCCAAGAAGGCCGACATTATTTCGCGTTATGCCGCGGGATACCGTGGGTAGTTCCAATCGTTCCCGCGGGATCCCGCGGGCAAACCCAAAGGATTCTACGTGAAGATCCGCCACAGTTTCCACAACATGCCGTAGAAACAGAATATTTATACGTAGGTCGACAAAACACGCCGGTTGCTCTACGATCAATGTCGGGCTACGAATGTGTTTGAACTCGGCGAGCTTCTTACTGGCTCTTGGACGTGAGGCATCACGCGTTAAACCTTAGCACAACTGACGAACGTACTATTATATTGTAGTTACATGACGCACCTATTCAGAAACCGAGCAATGAGAAAGGAAGGCTGAGATTTACAAGAAACTAAGAATTCGTGAGGGAGTTGCTATACTGGAGTTAGTGTACTGTAGAACGAACCCTTTCTAAAATACTATGTTCAACCTGAAACATTTTTCTCTTTCGTATTCGGTTTCCGGTACTGTACCTGGGAATATATTACGCTACGAATCGCACGAGCCATGTAGACTACACGTTCGAAATGTATGTTTTTACTCATACCAGGGGGGTGTACCAGTACAAACCATAAGAACGGCAGCGAGGCTGAGAATTTCGTCGAAACTTGCCATTATTCGCAAGTTTTTCGATCGCGCGGGCTACGAGTACTATATACCTACCTGGTTAAATAGTATGTACGAGTGCGAATGCGGAGTGTGTATGACCTCGTGCTTGCAAAAAATACCCGATATGATACGTACGAACATACCTGGTACGATTATTCGTTTGTATGATACTTATTTCATACCAGTACAAGTACGAGGTATGATACTGGTACGTACGGATACTGTTTCCGGCCTCGGGTCGTTGAATGAAAGGTGTCACCAGGTACGAGTATATCGGGGGGTTCTGTGTCACGGGCACGGGCGGGGGGCGATCGTTGCCACGAGTGCACTCACTCGTCGTCTACCAGTATATACTCGTATCATAGACCGATATACTCGTACTATAGACTAATGTACACCGGTATACTGGTTATATACCAGGTATACCTGATATCTACAGCAGTAGTATCTGCGATGTGAGAATTCTCTTGGCCGTCGCATGCCTCTCAGCGGATGAGCGCCTACTACGTAAAGCAGAGAGAATATGCAATATGCCGTGCCTGGTGCAACGTACACAGCAGTGCACCAGGCAGCGCACGAGGTTAATGTTGATGTCATCGTATGGGCTGCTTCACAATCTTCTGCCGACCCATACAAACGGTATATTATACCCGATACGTGTTCATAATAAAGCTGCGTGGACCGATTCAACCGTATTTAGGATGGTCATGCATTGATCGTCCCTACGAGAGCATAAAAATGTGCGTAATAATACCTGTCTTGTACCTAGGGTGACTATATACTCGCGCCCACCGGGGGCTCTCCCTATTGGCCTCGGCTCACGCACGGCCCTTCCTTGTGTTGTGCCAGAGGTACTACCTCGTACAGCAGTATATAGCTGGTACTTCCTGTTGTTTATTTCGTTATTGTTTCGACTACCGAGTACTCTACGGCGTACGAGTATGCGCACAGCAGTACATACAACTCCTCGTCGTGGATTTCAAGTTCTCGACTCGTACCTCGTGGATTTCATGCCCACCGGATACTTTTAGCGGCAGTACCTCTCGCAGGCCGACGAAGCTGCGAGTGTTAAATACGTAAGTATACACACCTCTCTTTCACCAGAAGCCCGATGGGTAGTGGAGCGAAGAGCACGGTAGGTTGGAATGTCACGGCCAAGCCGGCACTATGGGCAGCAGGAGAATAGCTCCGAGCGTCGTAACATATACGAGTTGATATTGGTGACGTCAAATTTAAAGTAGGTGGAGGACGAATTATTCGGATCGCTCACTCGCACACACAGCAATCAGGCTGTTCGACGGCTGTCTATACTGCTGCTGTAGGCTCTACGTGAAACAGCGGCGGCTGACAATACATCGTTGTAGGCTGTGTACTGGTGGGTAAATATACACGTCCAAGGTGCTGCTGTTATGCCCTGCCGTGTGATGACGATATCGTCGCACGAAAGCGGTCGGTGAGGTGTGCGTCATGATGCTGTCGACCCGTAACCGTGTAACCGAATATATTGTTTTTGTAACTGCCATTTTCCACGAACCGACGCGCCTGGTAGGGCAACGAGAAACAACGAACAGCAACGAACACCAACTAGCAGTATCAGCAGCAGCAGCAGCAGCAGCAGCAGCAGCAGCAGCAGCAGCAGTAGTAATGCTATACAGAGTTACTGTAGTAATCAGGCCATCTTCCAGTACGAGAGCTACTACTCTGCCAGCTGCTCCGTTTCTCGACACTCGCCGTGCTTTTCTGTTTTGCTTCTCTCCTTCCAATTCCCATTCCGAAGTTCCCCTTTCACCCCGCCCTGTTGACGATATATTAAGTTTCGCCGAATCACGCCTCGTCAAGAAGAGCACAGAGTACGAATAGCTCCATTTTATGTTCAATCAAGTATTCAAGTATTCCGAAGTGGGGGTCTTCGAGGATTCGAAGTTCGAACCAAAGGAACGTCTACCGTGTGACGTGTGACCCATGTGAAGGTACTACTATTATTAATGTTGTACATAATCACCACACGCCATCGAATCGGATCGATCGGTTTATACCCGTACCTTGGACGTAGACTCCTACTGTAGTATTCGAATGTATGTACTATTAATAGGTATATAATATGTGCACGCATCACATATGATATACGTTGATGCACAGCAACAGCAGCAGCAATGCTTTTTTATTGATATACTGTATACAGTATAGTGAGCACCGCACACCGCACATACCGCAGGCCGCAGGTCGCAAGTGATACACGAGACTTTCAACTTTCACGAAAAAAAGTCTGAGAAGATACGTGTACGTCAGGATTCTCATTTTCGTCAGGAGGTGGGAAACGACACATACAACGGATACACCTTTATACGAATATATACGCCAGATGGCACTTCGACCAAAATGGAAAACGTTTTTTCTTTGTCGGTACGGTATACACCGTACACAGCTTTTTTTCTATTGCACGATACACCGTACAGGGTTTTGTTCCACATCTATCCCTCGTGTACGTAGGATGTAGGGCGGCAAGCTTTCTTTGGAACATAACAAAGAGCAATGCACATACAGCCCGCCGCACAGCTGCACACATACATACGCACACAAGAACGACAACAACCAGTTCGACTGGAACAAATGGTCGATATATACTCAATTTATATGGGGCGCTTATTTATAGAAACCAGGCAAAAAAACTGACCAACGCTACTGCCGTGTATCCCGGTCTCCCTTTTCCCTGGAAGGCCGAAAAAAACATGGACCCTGATATAAGGATTACCCTGGGCTGGGTAATCGATCGATCTTTTACCCCTATAGCTCAGTAGGTAACACCTTCACATCTGGCGTCGTCCAGGTCACGGGTTCGAACCTCACTTCGAACGTTTCTTTTACACAAACGCTAGCGCGTGCATCCCTAAAAAAAAAACATATGACTCACTGGTCCCCAGGTAATGAAACGAAGCAGATAGGGCAAGTCAGCGTACAGACGTAAACGGTTCCGATGCCCAAGATCCCGCCGTTCAGAGGGGGGGAGAGTGTTATAAGGATTACCCTGGGCTGGGTAATCGATCGATCTTTTACCCCTATAGCTCAGTAGGTAACACCTTCACGACCCCCTGAGCTGCATGCAGCTTCTCGGTCGCCAGTCCAATGTTCCGCAGGGGAATCTTCGTGAACGATACTATTGCTACTACTACTACTACTACTACTACTACTACTACTACTACTACTACTACTACTACTACCACTACTACTGCTACTACTACTATTATTACTGTACGTAGCACATAACATATTCTACAACTGTAGTGCATACACGTAAGCGCGACTGTCTTCAAGCCGACCAAAGTATTACTACTACTGGAATCGATACCAGAATCAACTTTGCAGGCTGCATAATGACCTTCGCTCGCCGGTTCTACATACAGTGTTGTTCTACGAGTACAACAACAAGAAGAAGCAGCAGTCCTTTCGTCAACGAATACGTTTCGCTTTTAGGCTGCGGTGAGCTTCCTCGCTACGTAGTGGGGTCAATTGTCATAGCAAGGATAACGTTGATTTCTACCCAAATAATATCATTACGTACTCAGAAATTACCTTGCAGTGCATTCTAAATCCCTTTAGGGTGTGGTCTCTGTGAAATATACCTCGTATATGTATTACCTCGGTTTTTCGACCTTCACCGTCGCTGAAAAATCCAAGCTCAAGAAAGCCACGGCCACACACTCGCGGCGGTGGCTTCACACATGTCACCCACCGCTGCCTGGGAGGTATCGTGACACAGCTCGGTAGGGTCGGCGAGTGATTCCATTCCGCGTCTGCAAAAATCGTATTTCGCTTGATCAGAGACAAGAGTCTCTATTTCAAGACAATGAGAAGACAAACCGTGATCTTTGTTCTGATTGTTGCTTGTAGCCTTGATTATTTCCACTCATTTTTTTCGTTTGCCTTCCGGCAAAGTGTAGAGCCGCACCTTTTCATACCACCAGTATCACCCAACCAATTCTCCTTCCCTGCGTATACTCAAGCAAATACGCACCACCACCCTTTTCCCAACTATCGTACCTACCAGGTACTGTGATATTATCATCGGGTAACATATTGCTATGTATATTCGCCGGGCGTCCTACTCCGTATCTACTTTCAGCCCCAAGCTGTGGGAAGTATTCCTCCCTCTTCCTCCCTTCTCCCCCTGGCGGCCTGGCGGTCTCGCAGGGTGGGCTTGTATGGATGTACCCGGCGCGAGATCACGACCTGTGTGGTCACCGATATGACCTGAAAAGGTGCTCCTTACAGACACCGTTTTGGTCTAAGGATCCCCCTGTCCGTTGCTCCGACGATGCTCGCCGCCAGCTGGTCGATGAATTTACTACCTTCTTTTCCGAGGCATCCAAAGCTTTCCACCGCAACTGTGACAAGATTATGGCTGCGCTCGTCGATGGACACTTGTCCAGGACGAGCGCAGTGGTTGCCCTTCCGCGCCTCAGAAGTGGAGACAGCTGATCCGTCTCGATCAGCGCTGCCAGCCCACATGTGGACCCTCGCTCGGGGGTCTGCATGCATAACGTCGAAGAGTATCGCCTGTTGCTGTACTCTGACGCGAGTGTGTCGGAGGCCTCCCCTCTCGATCACTTTATCCATGCGGAGGTTCCTGTCGGCGTTGAAGGGCGCTCCGCTTTCCACTTGATGGCGGATAGACAACCGCTTGAAGGTGCGGGACAGCACGTGGACTAGCGGCTGATGTTGGTTTACCTGTGCGATGCTGGTTTCCCTGTGCGCCTGCTCGATGCACGGACGCGTGTTGATACACGTCGCTTCACAGCAGAGGCCCCTTGCTGCTAGGGGCTCCTCGATTCCCAGGAAGCGCCGTCCCATAGACACGAACTCCGAGGTCGGTATGATTCGTACCGGATTCACAGGTTTTGGCCTTAAACAGGCGATAGCGCCTGGTCCCGATAGACTCCGCTGCCGAGTCATTGATCTCCCGGAACACACCGTTCGAACCCTTCGGGCCTGCTGCCTCGAATAGCTCGTCCAGAGAAGCAACGTACCGTTGATACCGTACCCGGTTCACCTGCTGCTCCAGCGCGTGCTGCGCCTTCTGGGAGCTGATCGTTTGGGCGTCATGTGCCGGCAACACCTCTACATCAGACTTCTCTGAAGCTCCTTCCTCGTTCGCGCGGAGCGCCCTGCTCCGCCAACTTTCCGGGACCGGGTTCGCCACTGCCTCCTCCGATACCCCATGGATTTCGGGAAGGTCTCTGACGCTACTCCGTATACGGCGAACGAGGTCCAAATTGGGCAGCTCTCTTCTGAATTTTCCGCCCAATAGACAGGGGAGATCAGCGAGGACCTCTGGAACCGTCGCCCCCAAGTTCCCGATGGACGCTGACATTCTCCTTGATCTAGCCGAGGACAATCCAGACCCCCCGGCCCCCGTGGAGAGACTAACCTGCGCTTTCTGGTGGGGCTGTAGCGTCAACCGGTTCGGCGGGTGTCCGTTCTCAAAGAATGATGATGATTAATTCGCTGTCCCTGGAAGCTCAAGAAGGCGCTCGAGCATCCACAATGCGCTAGAGTCCGTCCGCTGATACGCGGGTAGTGACAGCTTCGGGTCCATCATCCGCTCAATATAGGAAGTCCCTCGTACCATTGAGCTGGTGGCGATGAGATTCGCCGACTGCTTGTCCGGCATCTGCGGACGGATGCGCGCGAGTTGCTCTACTCTCCCGTCTCGGACTATCTCCACGGCGCTAGTCACCACGAATGGATTGTTGCCTATGGGCACGCCAACCACCTTTGCCTCCCCCCCTTCCACAATGCGAACATCGATGCCCCCCGGACGTGCAATCTCTTCCGACGTAGGCTCATGCCCTTTTGAAGGCAAAGCAACCGTCTTACCTATGTCGCACAGCTCGTGCTGCAGAAAGGACATGACCCTCACAGTGTTCGGTGTGATCTCCGACATACCGATGCTGATGTCATCGAGGTAGGCAAAGGCTTCCACATGTCGGGGTCCGAATTCCTTACGGTCTCGCTTCAGCACTGGCAGCAGCGGCAGGCAGGAAAACGTCGGGCCCATGGCGTCCTGTTGCTACATTCTCCTGGATATTTTGCCGCTCGCCCGAATCCATTAGGAAGGACGCAGGGGCAGGCCTCTCGCCGTAGCATTTTGCGATGAACGGCGCGAGTGCCGGCATGTAAGTGGCCGCCTCTGCAAGCACTGCCGTCCGCTTCACCTAACTGAAGGCGTTGGAAGAGTCGGTTAGGATGAGCCAGTTTCTTGCCTCATGGCGCACTCAGGCGCGTGGAACTACCTGCTCCACCCCCCCTCGAACCTCGACCCCAAAATGCGTTGCCTCACGATTAGTCCCTTCCAGCCGTGGCCGCCACTGCCACACAGTCCCGACTGCGAGAAAACGTCTCCACGTCATACCTACACATACGGGGCGGCATTTTCCCCCTAAGGTAGTGAGGTTGGACTGCAAGAAGACAGAATTCCAGCGGGAATACACCGGGGTCGTCGAAGATCCGTCTCCAAACGGCCTCGATGCCAGCTCCAAACTTCTAACAACCAAAGCCGGTCCTGATGATTGACGGCCGGTGTGAGAAGCGTAGATTGTCACTCCCCGCGCCTGAGATGGCGTTTCAAGAGTTGATGACGTCGAGGCCACCTGCGAATCAAATTATTCCTCTGGACGCCAGTTACGAACACTCTTTTCCTCCGGTTCCATGGAGCTTGCTGCTGCCGCTGCCGTCAAAGACTCGGAGATGGAGGCGCGGTCTTCTCCCCGGAATTTTGGCTTTCCCTCGCTCCCATGTCACCTCGTCGCCGGGCGCGCGCGGTTCCGCAAAAGGACCGCGTGTTGATACTGACACCTCGCCCGAGTGCCGACATGCTGACGATGCGCTAATGTACTTGGCCGCTTCTAAGGCCTTGTAGGTTGGGCCCCTGAGCCGTGTCGATGCTCGACTGGTGTACTCGATCAACCACGGGAGATGAAGAGCGATGTCACCACGTTTGACAAACGCGAATCTCTTGCGTCGCTTCACGCGGCTGTCCTGCGAGTGTAGCAGTGTTGTCACGGTGTACCACAGCTTGATGGCCCTCACGAGCGAACTCGGTACCTCGGAGTGTCTGTTTGGCCGATGCACTCTAAGGACGTGGTGAAGGAGGCCGAGCACGTGGGTGAGAAGCTTGGCGTGAGCAGTAGCTAGCCCCGGGCGCACCTTGTCAACGGTGATAACGCGTTATTGGAGATGTACAAGAGAACATCACCAAGTGACCCTGCTATGCCTAGCGAATTTTGGTCCCACGGGTAGCATATCTGTTCCCTCCGTTCGCTGCAGTTGTTGTCCGACCTTCCTCCAAGTCTTGCGACCGTAACGTGGCGTCCAGGGTCAGCCTGAACTGCTGCCTTCAATGATTCCCGTCTCTCATTGCGAGCTGTGCCCTCACGAGTACCGTAAATGAGTGCGTGTGATCCACCCCTTCGGGTAGCTTCCACTACACACCGCGCGTGCATAACGTGCTGGTTTCCACACGGCAGCCCCACCGCTCGTGCCCCGGGCAACTGCCGCTCGACACCCCCCGCACATCACGCCGTCTTAGCTGGCGCCAATGAATGCACGGAGTCGCCCTAAGCTCCCCGATGCTGATCCTCATCCCTCGCTACCTCCTCCTTCCCAGCGAAATTCACTCTCTTCGCTTCCGTCCTCTTTCGATCCAGCAGCCGAGAGCGACTCGGCGCCCCCTCTCCATCCAGGAGCTGAGGGCGGATCGTTACCCCTTTTCGATCCAAGAGCCGAGGGCGGCCCGCTGCCCCGGGGTCGAGGGATTATTCCCCGGTTCGTGGCGACCCCTCTCCCAGTTCTTGTCGCTCGTGACCCCCTCCCAGAACCACGCGGTCGGCCTCGTCTGATTCTTGTGGCCGCCCTCCCTCCCTCCGACTGCGCTAATAGTATCAGACGAAGTATCCCAAGGTAGTGCTGGGGTGACGCCGGGCTGTGTAAGGGGGACTCCCGAGCATCCCGGCGGCGTGTCATCCTTGTCTCTGGCGGTTTGGAGGTTTGCCATGACTACTAGAACAGCATTTCCTGGATCTACCTGCCCGCTTATCCTCGAGTCGCCCTCCAACGCCAGAGCTTCTCTTCTGGATTGTGCCGTCCCCACCACCGGAGCAGTGCAGCACCTGGATATAGGAACCTCCAGCAATTTCCCCCATTCCACCTTGGCCGCCCTCGCGCGAGGGTGATGCGCTTCCAGCTGGTCTAGGGAACGTTGCCGCCGCAAATGTTGCAGAAGCGGTACTGGGCCTTGCCTGGGGATCCCCGCTTGTCCCGTTAGCGCGGCATCCCTATCCCCCTCGGTGTGACGGCTCTCTCATCGGCGCTCCCAGCGACGCCTCCCTGCTCCATCTGCCCCCTAATTTGCGGATCGCTCCCTACCGCCGGATCCGTTCCCTCCGGTGTGGCCCCCGCCGCCGCCGGAAAAGGAGGCAGTTCGTCCCCTGCCTCCAAAAGCGTTTTGGGCCCCGAGGGCCCACCTCGCCGTCGGAAAAGGAGATAGCGCATCACCTGCTTCCAACGCGTTTCGTACCCCAAAGATCCCTTTCATCAGGCGGTCTTCCCAAGTGGAGTCGAGGCCCGCCCGAAATTCCTGAACGTGGGGTAGGATGTACATCCTCGGGTTTGGGAGTCGGCGTAAAATATCCATCCCTCGGTCTGGGGAAGTCGAGGGACGACCTTTGGGGCAGGCCGGGAGCATCGCTGAACAGGAGGGAGCTCAGCAAGAACAAGGAGGTTGAGCTCCTCCCATTGGCCCTCATCGTCAGCTCGAAAGTGCCGTGGGAGCCAGTCGTCATGTAACTTGCTGGCTGCAGCAGCCGGCCGTCGTCCTCCTCGTTGAGTTCGATTACTTACAGTGCACCTCCCACCGCCGGCCACATCCCCCTCGGCAGTGGCCTTGGAAGGTCCTCCGCCATCTCCGTTGCATGGGGAGGCCAGCTTCTTGCCGTCCATTCGGAGCGACACGTAACACGTGGCTGCGGGTCTGCGTGCCCACTGGCGAGGCATACCGCACGGTCCAGCATGCAGCTAGTGTGCGCTTGCTCTCCTTGGGGGCACGGGATGCCATGAAGAGTTCACCGCCGTATCCCCGGACTAGTCCTCTAGAGTCCGCCCGCAGTAGGTGCAGAGATGCACCCCTGTTTCCCGCGGTCTGACCACTCTCTGTGACACCAAGAACAGCAACCCCCGGCTCTAGCAGCCCCCTTTCTAGTAGTTCACCCTCCCGCGCCGAGTCCGACACAGCACGTGGCATGTGACACGTGACCACACCTCGGATAACGTAACACTCGGATAACACTTATCTACGTTATGGGGCCTAGCACAGGAACGTGGTAACGTACTAACATAGTGCTAGCACTGGAGGAGCGATCACGGTAACGCAATAACACAGTGTTAACTGGAAACCCACGAACGTGCGCGCGCCTTAACGTTTTGTTGCTGCTCGATCTCGTCCAGCTCTGGTACAGTAACACGATGCTATGCCGTGATCAGTCCTTGAACTAACACCGTAACACAGTGTTAGGCTTTGACCAAACACGTACGTTGTCGCTCTAACATGCCCAGATCGATATCCGCATATTTACTAACACGATAACATAATGTTATTGTCGACGCAGCGTTAGACGTAACACACTAACATTATGTTACCCTCAGGAGGAGTGTTACACATAACACCCTGACATAACGTTACCATGTTCGCCAGCACTACTAACACATAACATTATGTTACAGATAACACACTAACGTAACATAACGCATTGGCCAGCACTACTAACACTACGTTATCTGGACCCTCCATCTAATTGCCTTAGGGTCGGACAACGTAACACTTAACGTACGTTTGATACGTTACAGTCTTAGCCGGCCCATACGTAACATTATGTTAGGATGTTAGCCTAAATGCGGAAGTCTTCGTAACATTATGTTACCGTGTTACCGTCAGTAAAGATCTGGCTCATGACAAACGAAACATCTGCTTGCTGGGTTCATGGGAACGCTTCGACCTGCGTGTTTTCCCCTTGCCTACAACTGGTATACTCCGGAGTATAATAAACCAGGTACAGGTGAATTTAACGATCCGGCCAGATCTGGCCGCTCGCAATACGGCCCAGGGCTGCGGGGTTTTGGTCTGCCCTATTGGATGGTATTTATTTTGCTCTCCCACCCTCCTTCCGTGCCGTGCCCCCCCCCCCACCCCCCGAGCTTGGTGCAAGTAATGTCTGCCTGGCCGGTGAAACCCGACGTGCTCCGCCTTGGCATTGTAGGGATGCGAGGGTCTATGGTCATACGACTACGGCCACGCATGATATCGAGAACCCTCCGCTTTTTTTCGGCGGTCGATCACAGCTGGTGATCGAGTTATAGATGATTGTGCGGGGTGGAGAACCTGTACTCCGCACAAGGGGAATGATCGCATCATGCAGTGTTTCTGGTACGGCACCCATGAAGCAGTTCCATAGTATACCCATTGCTGTCTCTGGAAATGGACACACCGGAAACTAGGTAAACTCACTGAAGCAGTCATCCATGTACAAGACCGCCTCACTGTAGCAGGACACAGCTCATCCTTCATGCGGCTCGCCGAACACCTTACGGCGCTTCGGGCTGGGTACAAGCAATGTCTGTCTGGTCGGTGAAAACCCAACTTGTTCTGTCCCGGCATTGTGGGTATGCGAGGGTCTATGGTCATACGACTACGGCCATGCATGATATCGAGTACACCCCCCACCCCGCGCCCCCCCCCCTTCTCCCGCCGCCACCCCTCCCTCCTTCCCTCCCTCTACTACCCCTATCTCTTTAATTATTTTCTAGTTGGTCGAGGTCGGAATTTTACGAGGTAGACCATTTGTCATTTCTGTCTGTCGCTCTGCTTTGCAGGTGCACAGATTTTTGAACCAACGTATCCGACTGCATTCAGATGGAAGCGGAGGACATCTGAACGCCCACAAGCGAGCGGTACGACGAACCACGTTAAGTGCACGTATGTCAAGTATTTGGCACTCCGACATGCACCCTACACAACGTCCAGTCTGACGTGAATCGAATATCCTCTATTACCGCAGTAGTACAGTATAGTCTCTCTCTTGTATCGCTCTGAGCCAACAAATATCCCATTTTCCCTTCTCGAAGGCGACTTGCATGCACCTCCCTCCCTTGGCAACCTCTTGTCTACCCTGCACTGCTCCTTGTCAATGTTACACCCCCACGTCACTGGCAGCAGTCCTCCAGTTTCTTCCCCCCTTCCCCTGGCAACCTGGCAGTCCCTCAGTAAGTTCGTACCGGTACACGCGGCGCGACAATCGCGACATGGGTGGTCACTGAGACTATTTGGATAATGCGTTCTATGCACACTCCTTTCCTGGATAAGGACGACCCGTCGGCCCCACCGACGGTGCTTGCCGCTACCTTGTCGATCAGGTCGCTGCCTTCCTTTCCGAGGCGCCCAATACACATATTGTGCCAAGGGCACACGAAAAAAATCGGCATCCCACTTTTTTTTTTCTTGAGTCCCAAATAGGGTGGTATACTAAAATCGAGTAAAGTATTTTTTTTAAGATGTTTTATATAATTTCTGACAAATCTCAACCAGCTGCATACGAGTATTTTACTTTCAGTTCCGACATGGTTGCGAGCGTGGCTCCGTTTTCTCTTTTTTTTTTCGTGTAACCCTGGTTGTGCTTGATTTTTTCCCCTATCGGTACGCTTTCTGGCCTGTTTTTGTAACCAGGGGCTAGACCTCCTGGTAAAACTAGCTAACGTGAGAACATCGTCATCATGTCATACGTCGGATGGGGTCTTGCCAATATAAGTCCCCCTATATATGGGAGAGAGTCCTGAATGAGCTAGAAAGCCTGTCGTTTTTTAGCTGATCCAGTCATCCACCACTTTACCTTACCGCCTATAATATTACCATTCGCCATATTGCTTGCGCCTTGGCTTCCTTGCATGTATAATGACGCATGCGCTGGAAACATATGCCAGGTATGAGTACCAGAGGTACCAGGTAGACTAATTACAGTATCCCTAGCCCTTCGGAGAGAGCGTTATAGATAGGGCGATCATGCCAACAAAACAACTGAAAGGTGCCGATCGTGAGACATGCTGAACAGCTTTTTCATCACACGGGACGCTCGGGGGGAGCGTACTCATTTGTTGCTTGCCATTTACAGTGGTGTTTCTACCACAATGACTACGCATCTCTTCCGAGACGGAGCACGTGGGAGGGAGGGCGCTAGTAGAGTTCAGCTCGCGCCACCAGCCCACACGATCCCGAACGTTTCACAAACAAGTAGACTGCCAACGTTGTCCGTCGTGAGCTCATATTTGAATTGCAGGGAAGATATATGGCCGGTCGCCTTCGATATCGACGCACCGTGTCCGACCGGTATCATCATCGTGGAATGTGGATAATTTGTTTTTTCAATTATATATATCGCTGTTGTACTATAGTGGCATTTGACAATTTTACTACCCCCTTTTTTTTCGATGAGCTTATCGTTTTCTTTCGTCGTATAAACTCAGATATATTGCATATCAACAGCCCCCTCCTCCCCCTCGAACGGTGTATAATGCCTCGTGTGATGTGGGAGAGCAGTAAGGGTTCCAAGGGATGATGATCCACAGAAGAGGTGTGACACAGGTGCCTGCGCTTGGTCAAACTCAAACCTAGTTCTTATTGGCATTCTCTTGTTTTATTGATGCGAGGCTTGCTCGAAGGGGCAAGTGAGAAGAGTGAGAAGGGAGGGGGGGGGGGAAGCAGAGGCTTTTTGAAGCCAGAGGTATCATCTGGCTTCAACCGGCTATAATCTACTGGCAAGGGTGCATGCGTCACCCTCAACTTCAATAGTATAACACCTCGTAAGGGTGCATGCGTTACCCTCAACTTCAAATAGTATAACACCCCGTAAGGGTGCACGCGTTACCCTCAACTCCAATAGTACAACACCCCGTAAAACCCGTCGTATGGACATACCACGTGCGTACATCTCTGTATCCTCGGCTACTTAGGTGCTAGTCTGCGTATGTATGTATCCTTTCCGCAAATACAAATACCTTATCCTAGACGGTAAACGGGATACGTGTACGGAGGAATACTATTAATAACCTGCGCACCGGTATTACAAATACAAGGTATCTTATTCCATATTCCTGGACGGTAAACGGGATACGTGTACGTACGGAGGAATACTAACCTGCGCACCGGTATTACAAATACAATATATCTTATTCCAGACGGTAAAAGGAGCAGGATCCAATTACTAGAATAATATCTAGCGGTCCCTGCTGGTAGTTGGTCTATATATAAACCAGGGTACTCTATCACACTCGGTATATAATATACGTGTGATGGTGTTACTTACTGAGCTATAGGGGTAAAAGACCGATCGACTACCCAGCCCAGGGTAATCCTTATAACACTTTCCCCCCCTCTGAACCTTTCTTTGGGGCGTCGGTAATACCGTATACGGTCATACGCTGACCTACCCGCTTCGTTTCAATATCATTTCTGGAAACCAGTGAGGGAGACATGTTTTTAGGGATGCAAGCGCAAGCGTTTCTATCAAAGAAACGTTCGAAGTGAGATACGAACCCCCGTGTCCTCGACGACGCCAAATTTGATGATACGAACTACCTAGTACAGAGTTATACCGTGTAGGGGCAATATAAGAGACCGATCGATTACCCCAGCCAAGGGTATAATCCTTACAACTTACGCGTGCCTTGGTTATTTTCACGCGATGGGTCAGCGCTTCTTCCATCGCTCGTCAATTGACTTTTTACAGTGAGTGAGTGGTATGAATAGGACGTTAATGTGCTCTTTGGCGTCTTATTACATAGCGGTCCTGTTCATAGGACCTTTTGTAAAACCTACTCCTTACTTATGTTGTGCTCACAGTCAGGTGCTACGAGTATACTATTATACTACAGTATGTCACCACATGTCTATTGTTTGTTTTGTGTTGTTTTGTTGTACCGGTCGTTGCACTTTTTAATGCCGACAGCAAGTAAGTATCCATGATTCCGCATGCCGGCTACCTTTGACGAGCAGTGGGAATGCTGAACCCTGTGCACGATAAAGGCACGTACCGGGGGGGAGAAGGGACGACACCTGTGACCACGGCTTGTCCAGAAGAAGACCGCTGAGGGTAAAACCTCCTACTCGTACGAGTTAGGCTGGAAAGTAAAAATGATTAAAAAAAACAAAAAACAAAAAAACGAGTACATTATTACAATACTTCAGATGGCAAGCATATAGTAATACAATAATACTTCAGTCGAGAGGTGTGGGGAAGGGGGACTGGGGAGTGGGGGGGCATACGATTCACTCTATACTATGTATATTCAATAGTACGTGCATGTCATATACCATGGTATACGGAAACATTTTTATTCGATCATTTTGTTTTGGGTTGTCGCGAATAATCGCGACGACGGCGGGACCGACGGCGCCGCCTCTAACCTGCAGTATGAGCGTGGGCAAGTCGTCGCATGTTTCCTCGTACGGACATATATATGCACGACGACAGAGAAAGAAAAACGCGGTGTGTGGAGACGTGGTGGTGGGTCACAATCAATCAGCGCCACAGGTTACGATGTTTCCAAACTTTGGCCGAGAACATAATGTCCGTTTGATGTTGATACCATAACCCAAACATGGATTATATATATGTCAAATTGGCAGAAATAAAAGCACTCACTTTTTTTATTTCCTCGTCGGCAAGTCCGCCGCCCCAGCAATTATTTCCAAGTTCTGAAACATACGGAGGTAGGTACTCAGAATTACACTGCCTGTGGGTGTGTACTGGCTTTCACGCTTCTTCCTCTCCTCCTCCTCTCCTCCTCCTCTCTGTCGCGCAACCAAATTAAATGTGGATACCAGGTAGGAGACGCTCGCGCCAACGCCAGCACCGGACTCGGAATTAATTGCCTGATCGTACGAGATCAATGTGCTGCTGCTACGTACGGACGTATATCTCGTACTGGTGGTGGTGTGTTGTGTTGTGTTTTATACTGCAGAGTAGTACAACAGCAGTTATTAATAGTTATTTTACAACGATAATACTAAAAAAGTATTGCTGCTGTTCTGTTGTTATGGAAGGAAGGTCGTCAGTAATAATAAGACGTTAGGACATTAAATTCTCCGTATTTTTTTCAAGACGGACGGAACTACTTGAACAAAAAGCAGGAACTCCCCCAAAAACAAAAAAACATACATATACATATATACACATATTCCATATATATACATATGTCGTAGTCTGTGACCACAGAGCTCGTATCTTTCTAGGGTGAAGAATCAGCACGGACACTGGGCTTGCTGGATGTCGACGAGTAGAAGAACGGTTTAATGTGAAGAACACACACACACATACATACCTGGTATACCTCGGTACACGTCGTGATAAAAAAAAAAAACGTATATAGCTGTTGTACACGTATCAGATTGAATACTTGTCGAAGGCACAGATAAACCTAGTGCATACTTGACTTTTACGAGGTTTCCTTTTCGTTTCCGGGGATTTCTTCTTTCTTCAGGAATGTTTTGAGTGATCAACGTTCTCATCCATGCAAGCTCGATGACAACACAACATGCTGCACACACTCGGACAGCAAGCATAATAATAATAATTTAGGACGGCAAGCATAATAATAATAATAATTTAATGGGTATATTAATAATATTAATGTTAGCAGCAGTGTAATAGTAAGTAGTAGTAGTAGTAGTAGTAGTAGTAGTAGTAGTAGTAGTAGTAGTAGTAGTAGTAGTAGTAGTAGTAGTAGTAGTAGTAGTAGTAGTAGTAGTAGTAGTAGTAGTAGTAGTATAGTAGTGGTAGTAGTAGTAAGTAGTAGTAGTAGTAGTAGTAGTAGTAGTAGTAGTAGTAGTAGTAGTAGTAGTATTACGGGGGTCCATAGTTAACAGGACCAAATTTTGTTAGTAAAAATACGTGAATATATAGGTTTTTATGTATGCCATAGGTCCTATTAACTATGGACCCCCGTAAATAGTAGTAGTAGTAGTAGTAGTATTATATAGTAGTAGTAGTATTAATAGTAGTAGTATTAATAGTAGTAGTAGTATTAATAGTAGTAGTATAGCAGTAGTAGTAGTAGTAGTAGTAGTAGTAGTAGTAGCAGTAGTAGTAGTAGTAGTAGTAGTAGTAGGTAGTAAGTAGTTCTGCTTGTAGTGGTAGTAGAAGTAGTAGTAGTAGTAGTAGTAGTAGTAGTAGTAGTAGTAGTAGTAGTAGTAGTAGTAGTAGTAGTAGTAGTATAGTAGTAGTATACTGTGTAGTAGGTGCGACTATGTGCGAGTGTGACGAGCACTACGTGCCTGTAGCTCTGCGTGGGCATGGACCGGTCCGGGACACGTCTCACATACGAGTACAAGCAACGTGGAGCACGCATCGACGCGTCAATCGTCGATGCAATCCGATCTCTCTCGTACACTTATTATTAATATCAAAGATATCAAAAGATATGTTTTATCGCAAAGAAAAATCGAAAAATTGAATCACTCATCAAAACCATCAAAATGAACAAACAGCAAGGAATCCCAACATACATCGTAGTCAGCACGTACCACAGGCACGCGATTTTTCTTGCGATTTTTTACTTTGACTTACTTGCAGACTTGCTTGGCACAAGAAATAAAAGACGAGACAAAAGAGCAAGTCTTGAGCTGAACAGGCAAAGGGGCATCGAAACCAAGACACACACAACGTCATCGCAGCGGTGCTAGAAGGGAAGGGGAAAAACTCATCGTGCTGCTAGGACATCCTAGACCTCCAGCTCGAGCTTTGCTCTGTCCCAAGATCTGCTACTATCGTCTGTGGGGGTCAATACGAGCAGCAGGCAAAGACTGCTGTTTGTCTGGCACACTGCTGCTGCTTCCTGGATCATCAGGTAGGTGAGCGCGCGTTTGTGCACGTTTGGGGTAAGCAGATCTTGGTGAAGCCTGTTTCTACGTCTAACCGACGCACACATAAGATGAGACTATCTATCTGGTGTGTATACTAATGATACTGCCTGCTGAGGCTCGGCGAGGCTGCGGAGCACCCGAGTCTGCAGTGGTGTCGAGGCCGCAGTCTGTACGCGGCAGGACAGTCAGCCCAGAGAAAAACCAAGTGCATCGTGAATACCCCCTCTCTTCTTCGTGGTATCTGAAGTACCCTGAAATCTTGACAGAGTGCGGTGTCTTTTGCTCGGTCTGTCTTGGCGATGGCTTTAGATAACGTCTTGCAATCTTCGCGAAGAGATGCGCACCTGTATAGACCAGTACGCTGCAGCCTATCTGCCCCGATCGACACTACTTCGTACTGCATGCTCTGGCCTAAAAATGCGATGTGTGTTTCAAAAAAGACCACACACTGCTGCTGCTGCTCCTCCTCCTCACTGGGATATGTCAGATGTACATTACCGTCCGCCCAAAAAAGCGAAAAAAGCGAGAAAAAAACATATTTTTATACGTGCGGCTCACGAATCGTACACCACACGCACGACGACGGAGGTGATACGTACATACAAGTCTTCTTGTTCTGCTTATACTGGTGCCTTTACCCTCTCTTTCATTTACCCTCTATTTCATTTACCTCCTCTCCTCATCGACAACGCACAGGACTTGCCCTGATCCGAATGCAACGATATCACCAAGATCGACCCGTGCGCTAGAACAGGACCCCCCCCGCCTTTTCTGATGGTGACTCGCGATAGCAAGAGCCGGGAGAACCCTGCTGCGCGCAGCAGCAGCAGCAGCAGCAGCAGCAGCAGCAGCAGCAGCAGCAGCAGCAGCAGGAGCGGAGGAGGAACATGACTTCAAGAGGAGTGGGAGCTCGACAGCGCCGGTTGGTGCTACTGCGGGGGGTGCCGGAGGCGGAGGCACGGAGTCGTCGTACTCCATCATGAACAATACCTTCCGCGTGGACTCGCGGTACAGCGGACTGAAGGCCATAGGAAAAGGATCCTTCGGGTTCGTCTGCTCCGCGTCCGACGAAAAACAGGTAAATTTGATTTTGGAGTGTACCGTCCCGAATGTAAAATGTGAGGACCAATTAAAGCAGAAAAGATCATTATATTTCCGCCCAAAATCGTGTTTTTCATATTTTTTTCGAACCAATAATTGAGCGCCTGCACTTGGAGATAGTGTGATTTGTTGCTTGATGTGATGTCAGTACGAAAGAAGGAAAATGAATTTCGGTACAGCAGTATGTTCTTGTTGCAAGTCACTTTCTTCTTGTTTGTTGCTCCTATCATTTCGTGGATTCTCTCAAAATTGGGTCAGCTGTCATGTTGTTGTCGTTGCTGTTGCCGGTGCTGCTGGCGTTGATGCTATTGCTGTTGTTGGTGGTGATGTTATGTTGGTGGTGCAGGTGGCGGTCATCGGCGATATCGGTTCGTACGAGTGTACGTGGCAACTTCGTTCGTTTTGTTGTCTACCCGCATCAGGGAACGGCCACGTGCCACGTGTTGCGTTTTTGAAAGAGGGCAGATCTCCCTCAGGTCCATGGTGGTGGTGGTGGTTGATGCTGGTGCACCTTTCTTTGTCAGTCCGCTCAGACGTAGAAAAAATGAAAAGCTCTGGGGAGATCGAAAGGATCATCTCAATCTTCGGGAGCACCATGCAAGGCCAACTCGCACTACTAGCAGTACACAGAATAGCGGGGTGTACTCGTAGATTCGTAGCCTACCGCAGAAGTACGCGTACAGCAGTATCCCGGTATTACTAACAACGGAATCAATGCTGAGGGCGCCTTGTAGCGTGGGTAGGCGAAGTAAATACGATGCGAGCCGACGAGGGAAAATGGAGCCACATCAGTCTTCTCGCGATAAAAATGCAAGACACCAACCGTAGCCGGGACGGAAAGAGCGACAAGAGCCTATTATTAGTAATATTTTGTGGCCCCGAATCTGACTTACGACTATGAATATTTATTCATAATATGCTTGTGTAGAAGGGCGACGATAATAAATGGGATTTTAAATATAACAAATGTGACGCGTTGACTGGGTGCCGGTGTCCGCACGTGTACTATGGGATTCGCATCTTGTACAAAGCTAAGATCGGTGTTGAATTATCAACATTTTCCCAAACGTTTTGATGTAAACGAAGACTATATATACTACTGTTGTAAAACATAAACTCAGAACAGGTGTGATATGATACGGTCAACCTTTTCTGCCATATTGTCAACTGAATCATGCATGCCCTTATTGCAGCTCCGGCGTAAATCTTCTCGGGCAGGGGAACTTCCTCAGACGAGCCCGAATAAAATGATGTGGTTCTGATGAGGCTCGTAGGACTAGACCAATGTGCAGAAGCGGCCTGCACAAAACTTTGCGCTGAAGCGGATCTTATTGGTCTAGGCGGGTCTTTCGGCCACCCGGCGCTTTTTTTGGAAAAACGCCACCAAGACACGCGGCGGGGCCGCGTGACGGCCCCTGCCGACCTCGAGCCCCCCCAAAGGTTGGGGCTCGGGTTAGGTCTAGGGTTAGGGTTAGGGTGAGCCTGGGGTCGGGTCGGTCTGGGCCGACGTGCAAGGTTGAAATTGACGACACAAGTCCCGCACAAAGTTTTGTGCAGGCCGCTCCTTCACATAGCGGGAGCCGGCTCGTAGGGCGTTAATTTCTAACGGTGAGCTTGTTTTTCGACTTCGGTTAACGGCAGCCACCACGCCGACCCAGAACTCTAACCCTAACCCTAAACCGTACCCCTAACCAGAGGCAGGCCTGCTTGGTTGGTGTGCCAACTGGTCGATGTGCTGATCGGGCACATCCTCTGTTCACCTGAACGGGCAGATAGATTAACGAGAGCACCCCTTTTTTTATCTAAAATTGTCCTCTTGACCCGGGCAGCATCCAGGGGAGCCGCTGGCCTATATCTTTGACAAGGAATCACATACCTGGTATAGAAAACGCGCGTTCGGTTTATCACAATACTTGTAAAATTCGGTAAAAATGGAATATATACCAGGCGTATTATGCAGCTTGCAAAGTTGAGTATCAACTATTTAATCAGTCGAACTCACAGCTGACGTATTTCAAAATTTATAAAAAATAACATACAGAATACGCGCGTTCGGTTTATCACAATACTTGTAAAATTCGGTCAAAATGGCATATAGACGAGACGTATTACGCAGCTAGCAAAGTTGAGTATCAACTATTTAATCAGTCGAACTCACAGCTGACGTGTTTCAAAATTTATAAAATAACATATACCGGTACGAAAATATTACGTACGGTACCTAATAATACTACATACGACAGCAGTAGTGCAAGATCTCCACTCGGCGTGTTACCGTCATCAATTGTCGAGGAGTGACGCAGAACTAGACTGATACCACTTACTGGAATTCATCAAAGAAATGTTCGACACATACCGCCGTGTACGTACGTAGCCGTTACGAGAGAAAAGGGCTGGTAAACTATTATGTTGTTGTTGTTGTTGTTGTCTTCACATTAAATCGTCCTTTCTACCCAGTTTCATCAGTACCACCCAGTGTCCGTCCTGATTCCTTATCCTAGAGACATACTGATTCTTTCCGTGGTCGCAGACTGTGAGACAGAGGAAGACCAAAAATACAAAATAATCGCAAATTCAAGTGTCAAGCAAGTGAAATGTCAGCGTACCGGGTACGAGAAACAACAACACAAGCAGGACCAAAAAATAAGAGCAAAAATACAATGAAACAAAAATGAAATGAAGAACAGAATACAAACGACGCAAGGACTTCAGAAAAGGCTGCCAGACGGACAGCATACGTACTCAGGAAGGACAGATATCTGCTGCGCGGATGAAGCGACACGAAAGAGAGGGAGCTACAGGCAACAGCAGTCTATAAGATTATATGTATCATATTATTATACTGGTACTCTCGAATGAGAGGGGCAGAAAGATGCGCCAGTTTTACATGGTGTGTGCTTCTGCTTGGCCGCTCCGATCGATGATAGGTATACTGCTGTATGAGGCCGAACCAATCGTTACATATCACGTGACACATGGTACGCGGTACATCCAATGATCTCACTTATATAGCATCACATCGCCAAGATGCCCTGACAGGAGACCGGTCTGTGGGGCGCGGCGAGGCCTTTTTTTTCCTTTTTTCAGGGCTGTTCACGGGTCGGGTCAAGCCTCGCGGATCAGGTCGAGCCAGGTCGGGTACGGGTGACTCGACCCGACCCGATCCGACCCGACCCGTGATATTCATTAACATCCTGGCCCAACACGATTCGGGTTCATGACCCGTGACGAGCCCTGCCTTTTTTGCCTTATTATACTGTTTTTGGTGGAGGGGGCTGTCAGTCAGGCCCTCCACGAGCAAACATGTTAAAATCTTGTAGGAGACCGGTCTTTTTGGGCACGTGAAGGCCTCTTCTGGCCTTATTGTACTGATGTCAGTGCGAGGGAACGGTCAGTCAAGGGGACAAACCGCGGTCTCCTTCGTAGCATATTCTCTGTCACCATGATATCCAGTCGTGAACAATATCAATAGCATCAATAGTAAACAGCCCTGATATGAGATGTTTTTACGAGGTAACTACGATACGAAGATCTTGCAAGTAAGGTGCGAGATGAAATCAAAATTGCTACACTGCCTGTTCAGTATAAAGTCAAGGCCGCCTCGGGGTGGTAAGAGTGATTGGTTACTTGGGAGATCTAAAATGTATACGTCTTTGCTTTCTGAAAAGGACGGCAACACCACTCGCGTGGACGAACATCAACGTCGTTCTCGTGCGTAGGAGATCGTGTGTTTTTTGTATTTTTTTACGGTGATCGGCGTTCGCGGTATGCGTGCACACAGTATTCTCCGTTGTTTTTTTTCTCACACTGCATCAACGTCAACAACAGCCTGTCTGTGCTATTCTTACCTGTATAGCATGACCGCCTTGCAACACACAGGCCGCAGGTCGAGAGTTTTGACAGCCTGAGACAACAACCACAACCACAACCACAACCACAAAACAGCAACAGCGACTGCAACAACAACAGCGGTACATAGCATTGCTTGCAAGTTCACTTGCCACTTTTTTCACCGACGTCTTCGTTAGTATCCTTCGTTTCCTTCGTCTCCATCGCATCCCTTTCGATCCTCCATATCCTTTGTGTCCTTCGTATCCTTCACAAGCTTGATACCCTTCATATCCTTTCGTATCCTTCATATCCATCACATATATTTCAGGGAAAGAGGGTCGCCATAAAGAAGATCCACCCGATGGCACAGCACGTCGTGGATGCCAAGCACGTCCTACGCGAGATTCGACTAATGAGGTACGAAGAATAAAACTACGATACCAACTGGACAACATTTTCAACTCTAATTACAAGTAGGTCACATATCGGACACATCACGATCTTCATGAAGATCGTATATATAGATCCTACATGTGCCGTTGTGAGATTTTTATGCAAGAGCCTTGTCACACATATCCAGCCAGGCGAACATGTATGTGCCCAAGATCCGTGTCTAAAAGATCCCCGCCCCGGCAAAACTTGTTCTAGATCGTGCAGATCATATATAGATCAGGAAAGTATCTGCTCCGAAAGATCTAGATCATGAATTGCCGGATCTGATCTGATACGTCTGATGTGTGACGTGTAGTTTGCCCCCGAATCGTGGGTGCCGTTGTTACCGATACGGTAAAGGGGTTCCTCTACTCGTGGCGACGAGAACGACCTACCCTATCCACAACGAATGGGTTTCCATGGGCATATAAGGCGTGCGTGCGGTCTCTGCCCCCGTGTACCGGTGCTGAAACGGTCAGGACAAGGACGTCGCAACGAGTACCGTTTCCAGATGAGCAACTGAAATATTTGTCGCTATGAGAATAAATGAAGCTTAGTGAAGAAAACAGAAGGGGAGAGGTGGTAGGGATGGGGTGAGGGGAGGGGGGGGGGGTCACAAAACGGTGCGCTGTATTGATAAACACATCCCCCATCCCTCCTCTGGTTGCATGTTGCGGTAGTACAGGCTCATGATCATTACGGCCGTGGAGTCTCGGAAAATCCCCTCTCGTAACGTAAACAACGAAGTTTGTGATGTTCCCAACAAGGTTTGGACGGGTTCTTCAAAATTTGCCCCAGGCCCTTTATTTTGGGAACAGTTTAGTCCCACGGACCCCATGAAACTTCCGCGGGACTTCGGAGTTCCCCAGTAATCCTGTTTAGTATTAGAGAGCCGGCAACGGACGGGTTTCCATGTTTCCATGGGCATGTATGGCGTGCGGTCTCTGTCCCCATGTGCTGGTGCTTGAACGTTCAGAACAAGGACGACGCAGCGAGTAGTGGGCTGGACGTAGCCACACCAGAAAACTAGTCAATGAATTCTAAGCTGTCGTCCAATGCAAGCCAGTCTCACAAGCGATTCTTAGTAGGATGCAAAGTCCTTCATTCGACTCGCCCAACACCTCACGGCGCTTCGGGCTTGGTGCAAGCGATGTCTTCCTGGTCGGCGAAAACCCGACGTGCTCCATCCCGGCATTGTAGGGATGCGAGGGTCTATGGTCGTACGACTATTAATACCATGCATGACGGACACTGGGTGTACTGATGAAGCTGGGTAGAAGGGACGATTTAATGTGAAGACAACAACATGACATGAGTACACCCGCCCCCAACCCCCCCCTTCACCAACCCGTTTAGCCTGGACCGATGCTGAAACCATCGCACCTCGGAAACGTTTCCCATTTGGAGCGTCGATTCCTCCGAGGGACTCAACGGTATCATTGTAGAGAACGGTCATGTTAGGCACTTCAAGGCCTTCTTTTACCTTAATATAATAGTTTTAGTGTAGGGGGCGGCTAGGGGATGGCTTAAACCGCGATTGCCTATGTAGTTTAAGTGATGGCGGACCACCACTCGCAGTGTATTGTTTTGGCTTTTTATCCTGGTTTCGGATGAGATAGTGTCCCGCCTGGTAGATGTGTGTTTTCGCTGGGAAGGGTGATAGATGCATATACAATGGTTGGCATGGTAAGGGTGCTTGCATTTTTGTTTTGTTTTGTTTTTTTGGTGCGAGAAATCGTCCGGTACTGGTTCCGGTGCCTCTGTTGCGTCATGCAGGTACCTCGGGTCCCACCCAAACATCGTGTCACTGGAAGACCTCTTTGTCTGCGAGCACTACGACGAGCTGTACATCGTGATGGAGCTGCTAGACTCCGACCTGCACCGCATCATACAGTCCCCGCAGGCCCTGGGGGATGCCCACCACCGCTACTTCATGTTCCAGCTCCTCAAAGGGGTCAAGGTCAGAGCTATCAGAGCTGCGAGTGCTTGGTTAGCTCTACAGGCTGTGTGTGCCTGCTCATAGTGGTGTATTTCATAGATTATTTCTCTATTTTACTTTGGGACCTGAAGGCATGCCTTGAAGGGCCAAAGGCTTGGTTTTTGTACAGCATCGCCCACGCCAAGTAGGTACCGGAATCGTCCTGGTGCCTATATTTATCGTATACCACTCGCTCTGTCCCGAAATATAGGAAACGTTTGTATACTAATATTTAATCCCAAAGGTCCTTTTAATTCGGGACATGGTGGTATGTGTGTCCTGTGCCTGTGCCTCCGCCGACATCCTGCGCTGACTGTTTCTATTTTAATAGTCGATGTACAACGTCTTCAGCAAAAGCGGCTTGCCCCTTGCCTGGGTGGAGATGCGCGATGTTTATGCTGATGGAACTTGAAAATGTTGTGCTCAAGCACTCGCCCTACCACCCTCCCTGGGGCTGGTTAAGCTCGTTTTTTTTCTCAGACGGAGGATGAAAGTGTTGTGCTCGAGCGTTCGTTTCCCCGCCCCCCCCGAGCTGGATATGATGGTTAGAAGGGATTACCCACTAGCCTACTATGTTAGCGCTGACTGACTACTGAGTAGGCTACTGAGTAGGCTAGTAGGTTGTCCCTGCCATCCAGTGCTAGCTTAGTAGGCTACTAAGTAGGCTACTGAGTGGACTGAGTAGGCTAGAAGGTTCTCTCCCAAACAGTGCTGAGTGAGAAGGCTACTAAGTAGGCTACTGAACAGGCTAGTAAGCTATCCCTCCCAACCAGCCCTGACTGAGCAGGCTACTGAGCAGGCTACTGAGTAGGCTAGGCAAATTTTATACGTCACGGGACAGCTTACGCGGACTTTAATTGCGCGCCGCGCAATGTATGTAAAACCCCTGTTTTGGCAGATACTGGAGCGATGTATAGTCATTCCCAGTGACTAGAGCCAACTTTTATGAGAATCCTCGGCAGACATCGATCGACAAAACCAACGACACCGTCATGAAATCTGAACGGAATGCGCTGGTTAAGGTCTCCGACCCAGCCTAGTGTCACAGTGCTCACAACTCGGTCGGTGATATGTGGCGTGGGCTGACCAGGCGTCTGATAAAAAAACATTTTGGCACTGGTCTGTAGAAGGCAGACGACAAAAAATCTCTACCCCTCACCGATGGCAAAAAATAGACAATTTCTCAGGTTTTGACATCGATCGACAAACCCAACGATTACGTCACGAACTCTGAATGAAGTGCGCTGGTTAGAGGCTCCGACCCACACTAGTATCACAGTTCTCACACCTCGGTCGGTGATATGTGGCGTGGGTGGGCCAGGCGTCTACTAAAGACATATTTGGCAGCTGGTATGTAGAAAACAGACGACAAAAACTCTCGATTCCTCTCCGTTGGCACGAAACAGAACTTTTTGAAAGCTCTGACGAAGAGCATAGGACGCCGCGACCAACCTCTCGCCCCCTAAACGACGGATTCCAATTTTACCTCCCAGGCCATAATTTACACTCATTGGCCTTGCCCGGTACCAAGTTCGTTGACCATGGGTGGAGTATATGTCGAGATCGAAGGTCAATCGTTGCGTGACTGCGGGTGTGCGAGCTGCGAGCTGTGTCTTTCTTCTTCTAGTTTGTGTGCGGCGTGATTTCCCGTGGTTCCCGTGGTTCCCGTTAATACAGCGATTTTATTGGAAGATGGCTCCCGTCGTTCGCGTTATTTCAGCCATTTGATTGGAACATAGCTGGCGTCAACTGCCCCGTGTTATTTTAGACTTGCCAGTAGGCTACCTCTGTAGTAGACTATCCCTCCCGAACCAGTGCTGACTGAGTAAGCTACAGACAGTAGGCTTATTAATAGTAGCTTGTGCCTCCCCAACCAACGCTGACTGAGTAGGCTGCTGAGTAGGCTACTACGGTAGGTTCCGCTGAGTAGGCTACTACGGTAGGTTATCGCTTTCAACCAACACGGCCCGTTTGATCGCTTTCCCGATGAGGCATGAAAATGTAGTGCTCAAACGCTCGCTTCCCCCCCCCCACTCCTCGTCCCGCCTCGCTAATATCCTGGCAGCGACCGTGTCCACTCTGCTTGGGAACAGTTCTTCCACGATAACCGCGTCATTATACCCAGTCACGGCTGACTGGGTACGCTACTGAGTAGGACAGTAGGTTATCCCTACCAAAACCGTCGCTGACTGAGTAGCCCCGTGGCTTATTCCTTCTAACCTCAAGGGTGCACTTGACTTTTCCCCCTGATGGGCCATAAAAATAACGTGCATAAGCCCTCGCCCCCCCCCCCCTTCCCGTCCCACCTCCCTACTATCCTCGCGGCGATCGCGTCTACTCTGCTTGGGAACAGTTCTTGCACGATAACCGCATCATCCACCGCGACCTTAAGCCCGGAAACGTGCTGGTCACAAAAAACTGCCAGCTCAGGATTACCGACTTCGGCTTGGCTAGGCTACGTCCAATGGGTAGGGGCGCCCACCCTGATGATGAGGTAAGGGGTTACCACGAGTCGGACAGGTCACCGTCTGAATCATCTAGAGCTAAATTGGGTGTTATTTGAGTCAGGTGGGTGTTGTCTAAAATTGCGTGGGTTGGTGTGGGTTGGTAACCAAAAGTCAGTTGGTTGATTGTGTAAACGCAACACCTGGTGCGTGCTTATGCTCCGGTACGTACTTAGATCTGTAGAATCCCATAAGCGGATGCGGGTCCGCCGTGATGCGCGAAGAGGAAACACTTTGCGCCCGGGCGCCTTCCTAGTTTTGGTGCTTGCAGTGGTTGAGGCAAGCTTGGTTCTTCAGCCAGACCACGACAGACACAGCCGACGGTTAGATGTGCGTCATGTCTTGTTCCTTGGAGGTAGAAAGTAAACAAGGTCTTGAATTGGTGTGAACTCATTGACGTATACACCCGTGCGCGTTGTGGTTGAATTATTTTTATCGGTCCACCGACCAGCGGGGTGATACACTATTCCTGCGAAAACTGACAATATCCCTGCGAAAACCCGGCCCCCGTTTGACAACATCCCACACGTCGGGCAGATCTTGTACAGATAAATCAGATAGATCATCTACTGTAGATCATCTAGATCCTAGCCTGCCGTTACGTGATGTTCTGCAGGGTCTGTGTATTGATAGTGCAGATCCAACCCCGGACACCTGTCGTGCAGAATATACGGCTCCCACAAGGTGACACGAGCTAGATCATACAGATCGAGGATGCATCTACCCTGAAGGGTGCATGTCATGCAGTGGGGATCGGTGATCTGTCTGATGTGTTCGGCATTCACAGACCTACGACACAACGCCTAAAAAATCAGTAAAATCAAGGTTTATTTCAGGCATTTACTTTTTATCCAAGCCACTGCATATATATGTCTGTGCCTGGGAGAGACTGACCGCGCGGTCACGTTCTAGGGGGGGCAGTGTTTGGCGAAGCGAGGCAATCGCTCTCTGTTCAAGCGCAATACTGTAATTTTTCAAGAGTTACCACCATTTGCCACTGTAGAGCTGTCCTCTAAGACGTACCAGGTATATACCTATGTGCGTTCCGGAAAAGCTTACCCTTTTTTTTTCTAAGCGCACCGTCAAAAGCCAAAGACGCGATAGTTGACGGCAGTCTTGCCCCTTGACTGACAGCCGTCGAGGAACGGCCTACACAAAAACTAGTATATTACGGCGGACCATAGTAAATATAGGACCTGCGGTACACACAAAAACCTATATGTTTCCCTATTTTTTCTAACGATATTTGGTCCTATTTACTATGGTCCCCCGTAATAGTAAGTGTAAACAGGCCTTGACGGACCAAAACTAGATAATGAACCGCGCACCTTGGACAGATCATCATCTACAGATAGATCATCTACAGTAGTCCCTCACCTGTCGCTGTGAGAGGTGTGAAGGATCTATCTGCATAATACAGATCCAAACCAGAAACATGTACTAGATAGATCTCAGTGCAGATTTTGACGGATCCCGCCCGCCAGCGAATGCTACAGCAGCAGGCCATCCAGATCATCTAGATCACACAAGATCATCGGGAATGTGTCTGCCTTGAAAAGTGTAGATCATTTAAGTGGGACTCGTTTGTCCGAGGTGTGCATCTTTGTTGAAAACGAAATACCTGGTATGCCGTGGAAATCTCTCGGTTAGTGGAGGGACGCGGTCGGGTCAAGGGGTCAAGATCCCTGCCCCTTTCGGAGCGGTTACACGCTTGATGATGAGATCTTATCTGCAAATTGCCAACGGACAAAGAAAACATACCACCAGGCGTGCCGTTGCCTGGGTTCGTTTAGGGACTCGATCTAGCCAAAGAGCCAAAGAGACCTGCCCCCTTTTGGAGTAGCTACGTTCGAGATACGACTGCTAGCAGCAATTCATGACGGCCGTGACACTGTTTTACCCTCCAGCTCAACGCGTACTATACTAATACTATTATGCGTAGAAGGTTTCATCCTCGGCGACATTCTGGACAAGCCGTAGTGACAGGTGTCTCCCCCAACCCCGGTACAGTATTGCCTCCATTTTTATCGCGCAGAGGGTTCAGCGTTCCCACTGCTCGTCGATTTTCTTCGCATTTTTTATAACTCACGCTCTCGGGGCTCCGGTTTTTGAAAATCGCGACAGGTGGACAACCCGATGACCGAGCACGTGGTAACGCGGTGGTACCGTCCCCCCGAGCTGATGCTCTGCCCCGACGGGCTCTACGGATACGCGGTAGACCTTTGGAGTGTCGGCTGCATCTTCGCTGAGCTGCTTGGTCGCCACCCTCTTTTCCCCGGAAAGGTGACGCTGGTTTTCTGTGTCCGAAGGTGGTAGGCCCCGTTTTCGGTAAAGTGTGATCGGAAAATGTCGGTCGGTGTACGATGTATTCCGAAAATATCGGTGCCCCGTGTTCGATATAGTGTAGTCGGAAAATGTCGGCGCCCCGTACTCGGTAATGTTTTTTCGGAAAGTATCGATGCCCCGTATTCGGTATAGTGTATTCGGAGAATATCGGTGAGCACGTTAACACGGTGCTGCCGAGCTACTGTACGTGGAATAGTGGCCCGTTTTCCCACTAGTAGCCGGGGTACCTGGAAGGGTAGCCCTTTTGGTTCCGACACCACCGTGATTAAGAAACTCTGTTCTCTGATTTCAATCGGTATTCGGTGTCCGATGAAATATTCGACGTCCGATTCAGGATTCGTCAATAGGGGGCTACACGCTTTGTCGACTAAGACCTATGCCAATGGAAATGCGAGGTCCATGTTTTTAAAGCAATCTGTGGGAAAAAAGGGAAAAAACGTTTGACTGTATCTTTTTTTTTTTCTAACGGCTGCAGGCGGCGCAATATGTTTTTTCTCGTTGCAAATTGTCAACGCGCTGATAAAATCAGCTCGTGCGACGATAAACGCTCGATCTCGATGTAGACTCAGCCCCGGCCAACCCGCTTGGTGTCGGGCAAGGCCAACGAGTATAGATGACAGCCTCGAAGATAGAAGGTGGATCCATGCTATAGGGGGCGAGAGCTTGCCGGCGGCGTCCTACGGTATCCTCCCAAGCCTGAACCAAAGCCTGCTTTTTGCCATTCGAGACGGATCGAGAAACTTTGTCTTGTGTTTTATGCACACCAGCGGCTAATTGTTTTTTTATCGTACGCCTGGCCAGTGCCCGCCGCACGGCACTGGCCATTGTGTGAACACGGTGACCCTAGGGTGGGTCGGAGCCCCTAACGAGCGCACTCCGTTCAGAATTCAGGACGCAGTCGTTGGTTTTGTCGATCGATGTCTGTCGAGGACTCGGAATCTCGCCGCTTACCCAACATCCGCTGGAGTTTTTCTGAAGCCGATCTTGGCCCAACATCGGCTCCAGAATTGATTTTTTCGGGCTTTTCCAAAAGTTTGGAACTTTCCATTTGAAGAAACGTGCCCCTAGCAAGCTGTACCTGAAAAACTCTGACGGGTACCTTTGGAATTCAAACTTTTTACGGGAAGTTTGCGTTTCCATTGGCATAGGTCTAAAAAGCGTTTTTTTTTTCCGCCGTTCTCGAGCAGGTGAAAAAAAAAGTCTTTGGTATATATATCAAGTGCCGTTTGAAAAACTCGCATTTTTTCGTGATTCGGTCGTCAGATTTGTTTAAGACGAGCCAAAGTGTAAGTTTCCGCAATCTAGCGCTCAATCGGGTGCCATTTTCGGCTAGAAAGGCTATAATCGGCATGGAAGCTATGATAGACAGGCTGTTATCTCTACTCGGCTCGTTTGCAGCTAGATATGGCGCAATCTGCTCTCCTCTGCGTTGCTATCAATAGAAAGGCCCTACAACTACGTAGAAATCCTGTGTTCGATTATTTCCCGGGCAGACATGCTGCGATCGATTCGTTTTCAGCTAGAAAGGCAGTGATCGGTTCGCACGGTTCGCATAAGTCACTGGTCGGGCACCCTTGGTTGAGTACGCAACATGGGACCTTGTAGCCCGCAGCTTCGTTCTGCTGGTAGAATGAATGAAGCTGTGGCCGTACGAATGGCAGCACTACTGCTGTTGTATATAGGACGGCAGCGCAGATATCGATCGGTTTCGTCAAGTCCTATCGAGGGACCGAGTTGATTCTGGCTACGTAGCACCGCCTTGTTTTTTTCCTTTCCGCGCGTACTGTCAAGACGTGAACACCCTCGGCGTTCTGGCAATAACTTCTCCTACGACGGCCGTTTCTTAAGAGCTTTTCCGCTCCAGTGAGGATCACCGTTTAAGAGCCAACAGGTCACGGTTTAAGAGAATTGTGGTATAAGATAGGTCGAATGGCTTGGCATAGGCATGGGCATACTATTACGGGGGACCATAGTAAATTGGACCAATATTGTTAGTAAAAATAGGCAAATATATACCACCTGGTAGGTTTTTATGTATACCATAGGTCCTATTAACTATGGACCCCTGTAACAAACGCTACCATGGACGGGAATGTAAGGAATGGTGTTTAGTCTTTCATATTTTATTGGCTAAACTTTCCTTGTGTTGCCGCCCAGAGTGGGGGTATACAGTACCCTTTCCGGTTCAAGACAAGTTTGGCTTTAGCAAGGGTCAAACAGGCCTGACCCACTAGCGACACACACACCCCTCTCTTGAGTAGTGCCCCCCAAGTTATTACAAAGTTATCTACGACGACAACGCTTGCCGCGCGTGTGCGAGCATGACCGATTGATAAGGCAGTAACCCTTTGAGGGCCCATGCGTGAGCGACGAAACAACGGAGCAGTGCGGCCTAAATATCACAGTGAGCATGCACAGCATAGTTTTCCCCCCCCATCGAGACGTTGTTTTTTTTTTGTTTAGCCTTTTTTTGTGATAACGGGCTAGAGTTCAGGGAAATGAGCTGATGTGAGAAACATCATCATCATCATCATCATTATAATATTGATCATCATGCGATGGCAGATGCTGCCCGCGTCTCGTGTGCAACTCTTCTTACGTTGGATCCCGACGTTGAAAGCATCACCCCCCACCCCACACCATAGCAGCCCTCGTTGAAAGCATCACCCCACACCCCACACCATAGCAGCCCTACCTTTACGTTCGCTTCGTTTGCTTCGTGTTGCCGACTGCTGTATTCGCGTACTACTGTAGTATTTTTATTGCTCGTCAAGCTTTCCAGGGCTGTCCACGGGTCGGGTCAAACCACGCGGGTTAGATCGGGTCTGGTCGGGTAAGGGTCATCCGATCCGACCCGACCCGACCCGACCTTACCCGTGAGATATCAAGTACTTGCTGATCCGCGGAGAGCCCTGAAGTTTTCCCGCTCAAGTCTCCAAAAGGGTTTTCACGTTAGAACGGCATTTGGTGACAAGGCGTTGCAAAAATGCAGTATGCCGCGACAAACAAGCGTTCCATTTTTAGGGTCATTTCTAGCGAGAACGCAGAAGCAAAAGAAACACGTTGCGCAAGGGCACCCTTAAAAAACAAAAAAATGTGAACCGTCACAGATTTTTTTTTTTCGCTAGACAGGGGGGGAGGTTACTAGAACCAAGTGAAAAAAAAATGAACAAACGAAAAGTATGTATATTTTTCTTATTTCATCATGTGATGACAACGGTTGCAACGAATGGTTTTCCATTCTGACCTCTGGGGGCGTGTGTGGTGCGTCGTTTTCCCTTTTTTTTCCCGGACGCCCCTGCGATGCGTGACTGTAATAGTTACAATTCGTGTTATTTTTGAGAAGTGGCGTTATGTCGCTTTTCTATTGTTGAAAAAATCAAGGTTTTCTGCTACACGAATCGTGGCCAACAGTTTTCTGCATATACCAGGTATATATTAAAATTTCCTACGTGACGCGTTTAGTGACAAAAGTCATGATTCGCGAAAACGTCGCAGATTATGTACGTAGTCACATTCGTTTTCTTTTTATCAGGAATGGCCCTTGTTGACACGAACCCCCCCTTCGCCGTACGTTGCACCTCGTCTCGTCAGAATTTCATGGACCAGCTCACCCTAATCTTCGATGTGGTGGGATCTCCTCAGCCCCACGAGGTAGCCCACATCCGCAACTCGCAGGCGAAGAAATTCTTGGAGTCGATGCAGGACAGGGTCAAGGTGAGAAAACAGAAGTAGCTGTACGCAGCCTCTCCGGGGCGGCGTATGCATCTATGATAGGTTTTTGGTAGATTTTCAGTTCCAACCTTCTGGGCCTTCCCGGCGGGCGTTCGCACCTATACGTGTGTAACCTTTGCAGTATATTTTCAGCTATTACCGTCTAGGCCTGCTCGAGGCATCCGCATCTGTCTTTGGGAGATTTTCAGTTGTAATCCTCTGGGCCTGCCCGCGGCAGCTTTTCATTTTTCACGTATTCGAGTGCGCGCATAGATGCGTGTGTGCGAAGCGTTGCTACTTGAGATCGGTTCAATGCGCTACCTTGCGGGACACCCAGCAAGGGTTTGGTGGTTGGGTATGACGACGCACGGTTTGGTTGGGCGGTGCGACCCGGCAGGGGTTTTATCTGTCCCGAAGAGAAGGCGCCATACCTTGCGTGTAGCAGCGACGTGGTCGCTCCCACGATTGTTCTAAATAATATTGTAGAGCAGGGCAAGGGTTGCCCCGCTGTTCCCTAGATGTTACCATTTAATAAAAGGTTGGACGGAAGTATGGAAATTCCCTCGCGACATAGATATTTGCTATTAACAGGTAGAATTTATTTGTTTGAAGATCATCTTATGCTGCTGTCGCCGCTATTTATTGTTCCTTGCGTAAGCTTTCAGAAGAATTGAGAACAGCAGGAGATACCAGGCATGCTTATTACACAATAGACGCTGACCACCCGCGACTAACCCTAACCCGAACGCTATGGGGTGACCTATGCTTGGATGCAAAATAGGCACCGCGGGTTGTAGGTATGGAGAAGTCATAGTATCACTGTTGTCTTGTTTCGACCTGGTGTAGAAGGGCAGGTGACTGTCGTCCTATGTTGTTGTAGGCCGTTGCTGTCGTGAGTCGTTAGCTCTTTTGTCGCAGTCGGCCTTTTTTTTCTTGGAAATAAGTATTGTTTCCCTTCAGCCTTTCTTCCTGGGGATTTTTATGAGCGATGGACGACGAAACTCTTCCTTCATGCCGCACACTGTCGGACGGGAAATTGCTGGCCTCACTATATGGACACTGTGGACACTTAATTGCTGTATTTTTCTACCTGTTGTCTCAACACAAGGCAGCACTACACGTACAACACCCTACACGAAACCTACGTGACATACATACCCGTGCGTGTGCATGTAGAACATCCATTTAGACGTGCAACAGCAGTAGTCGTAGTCATGATGTTTACCCCCAAATCTCTGTTTTTTTCATCGTTCGTATTCGTTTTTTGCGACTATCTCGCTTAGTTTGAATTATTTGCCGGGTTTTTTTATTTTTGATCGATCGAAATTTTTAATTTTTTCGCTGTTTTTTTTCTCGTTTTCGTATTTTTTTCGCATTTTTGCGGATTCTTAACGTTTTTCTGTAGAGTTTCGTCCTGCTTTTGTGATAGTTCGCGTGCGAGCTCGCAGTACGCAGGTATGGTCCGGAATTGTAGAAGGGGGCGCACGTAAAGCACCGCTTGCATGTTCGTTTTCGAAGAGTTCACGACGTTTACCCTATTTCTGCGATTTTTTCATCGTTTTTATCCCGTTTTTCGAGATTATCTCGCTCAGTTTTGATCATTTTCCATTTTTGTTGGAATTTTAATCGCGATCAGTCTTTTCGATTTTTTTGGCTTTGTTTTTCGTTTTCGTTTTTTTTGCCGATTTTTAACGTTTTCCTCGGTTTCGTCGTTTTTGGTATTTATATCATTCGTGAGGTACTTGTTCAGAAATTTGAGCTATGCTTGACTATTTGTATGAGTTGTAGAAGGGCACGCACGTAAAGCACCGCTTGCATGTTCGTTTTCAAAGAAGTTACGATGTTTACCCCATTTTTGTGATTTTTTCATCGTTTTTATCCAGGTTTTTTTTTCGCGAATATCTCGCTCGTTTTTTAATTATTTTGCCATGTTTTTTTCAATTGTGGCCGACGATTTGTTTCTAATGTTTCGCATTTTTTTTCATTTTCGTTTTTTTTTTTTTTCCAATTCTTAACGCTTTTCCTCGGTTTCGTCCTTTTTTGGTATGTTTATCGTTCGTGAGGTATTTGTTCATAAATATAAGGCACGCTTGGCTATTCGTATGGACAACATACGAAATGGCTCAGGGACCTGGGTGGGGCGATGGAAGTGGCATCTCGTATAATATGCTACTATGTTGAACATGGATGCATGAGAGTTGTCTGGTGGTGTAATGACGTTCGCTGCGTTTTAGACAACACACACAACGCAGAGTCTACGTCGCCCACGGCCTTCTCCAAGAAAACTTATTGTCTCGTGGGAGAGCTCGAGCTGCCTGGTCGGCTGCTTCCTGTCGCTGCTGCTGCTGCCTGGTCTGCTGCTGTTGCCTCTGCTGTTGCTGCTGCTGATGTGGTGGTTGTTGTTGCTGCCTCTGCTTGCTGCTTGCTGTTGATGGTGCTGGCACTGGTGCTTCTGTCTACAGTATTAATAGTAGTAGCACGGCCTTCCCCTTGAAGTCGGCTGCTTTGCGGGTGCTGCTGCTGGAGGCTGTTGGTACTCCTCCCGGCACTGCTTCTCCTCTTCGGCGTCTGGAGCCTGACACGGAGAGCTCTGACTGCCTGGTCTGCTGCTGCTGCTGCTGCTGCTGCTGCTGTGCCGCTGCTGCTCTGCTGCTGATGGTGTGTTGGTGCCGCGCGGAAGGTGCCGCTCGTTCACGAAACTTGACCGTCCAGTGAGCGTGATTCGAATTTCGGGGTGATTTCGGGGTGATTTCGGCCTTTTGCTCAATAGAAAATAAATCCCCGTCTCCTCTCATGTGATAATTTCTGCCTGATTGGAACACCTTGCATCGGTCAAAAAGAAAAAAATGGAACAGCAGAGCTTCTCTCTGAGCCTCGTACGCCGCCCGCCCGTCTCGCGACCACCTCACCACCGATTCGGTCAGGGTAAAGCTTTCCTCCCTCTCTGCCACAGTGAGCCCCGTCGCCCGCCTCGCGTGAAGCCCGGTGCTCACCGTGGCCCTCGTTCGCCAGCTCGACAAAGTTGGTGCTCAGACGGCGTCGCTCTGTCTGTCAACTTCAGCTTGGTCGCAAAAATAAGCAACCCTTGAATTTTATTTTTGTATATCAAAACGACCCTTATAAACGCGTACATGGTATAAGCGGAGCCTCACGAGGAGGCCTGACAGAGCCCATTCGTGCTTCCCTCGTGTCTCGAGGCACACGCGACGCTTAGCCACGGAAACGGCGAACGCGCTCCTTGCAACCCCCCCTCTACCCGCCAGCACCCGCTGACACCCGCGGCGGCACCGGGCTCGCCCGCGGTGCCGTGCTCTGAGTACACGCACGCACACGAAACGAAATAAAATTTCTTCAGAAATAGAAGCTACGCTTGACTCGTACCAGGTATGTTCGTATGAATACGCGTACAAGAAGGCGCTTGTATTCATGATTGCGGTTTTTGCTCGTAATTATAAGCTACACCAGACATTGCTTTTTTACCAGAAAAAGGTATACCTTGACATAAAACGTCATCTAACTTTGGTTTGGTGTGCCTTGCTCACCTTGTTTTACTTTATCGTACCGTGAACTGGAAAAAAATGACACTGGTATACCGTTTTTTGTCATTTTTGTGACTTGGACGGACATGGAATTTTCGCCTGAAAACGGTATACCTTTACAGAAAGCATCATGTAACTTGGGTTTGGTGTACCCTGATTTGCTGGTGTTCATCTTTTGTACCGTAAACTGGCAAAAAATCACTGGTGTACCGTTATTTGTCATTTTTCCCGATGGGACAAGTTTTTAATTTTGCTTCTAGATACCCTAGGTAAACCTAGGGAATACCCCTTTTTCCGTAGCGCACCTTTTTTTCGGGACACACGATATTTAAACTTAGACCTGGATTGTTTTTGCGCTAGTGTGCGAAGTAACAGCTTTCCTTTTTTTGTTTTCCTTGGGATCCTTTTTTGCACGAGTAAAAACATACTTCGAACTAGTTTTGTAGACTTCGATCATGTTTGTTTGCAACTCTTAAAAGAGACTTAGAAATAGACTTGAACGATTTTTGCATGGATGAAAGGGTTAAGGGAAGCTAAAACGAAATACGGTACGGTCGAAGGTCTTGTGGCGTCGAATTCTTCCGTAAATCCGTGGGAGGGACGTGTTGCAGGTCGGGTGGCGTGAATGATCCAGGGGTCTTCACCGGTCATGGCCCGGCCCGCGGGTCAGGTCTGGAGGTTTTCAAAATTCCCCCACTGGTCTGGCCAGGTCACCCTGACCCGACCCGACCCGACCCAGACCGAACCGAACCGAACCGAACCGAACCGAGCCGAGCCGAGCCGAGCCGGGCCGAACCGAGCAGAGCCGGGCCGAGCCGAGCCGGGCTGAGCCGAACCGAACCGAACCGAACCGAACCGAACCGAACCGAACCGAACCGAACCGAACCGAACCGAACCGAACCGAACCGAGCCGAACCGAACTGAACCAACAATCCACGTCGGCGTCAAGCGTGGCTAGGAAAATAATCAATACGACGTATATCTCGTTGCAAAGGCTGAGAAACCTGCAGCGGTTGAGTTGCATGCCATCGAGGGTAAGCGAGGTCATGATTGCTGTCATTGGGTTGGGTTGGGTTGGGTTGACGCGGCGATCTGCATCCAAACAATTTATTATGCCCTCCGCATGAATCTGTTGACCGCCCATATATGTAGCTTAGGCAGCGGCGGTCGTGGTTTCACTATGTGATGCTTTGCGCTTCCTTCCCGTGGTCGTCACCCGGTAGGTGCCCTATGTGGACCTGTTCTCCTCCGCGTCGGAGCAAGCTGTCGATCTCCTTGAAGGACTACTCGTCTTCGATCCCCCAGGTCGCCTCTCAGTTGACGTGGCTCTGGACCACCCCTACTTCCAACCCCTCAGGTGATGGTGATGATGGTCGCGATGGAAGTAGTGGTGGTAGTGATGATGATGATGGTGATGGCCGCGATGATTCTAGTGGTGATGGCGATGATGATGGTGATGACGATGGGAATGACCAAATTCTTGGTTACAATGAAAACTAATCGGGTACCGACTGCACTTTTGATAGCACCCCACAGGCGAACGTCTGGGAATGCGTACGATGTCTCGAGAGATCAAGGATACAGACCGCGCCGGACTCCTCCAACGACCCGAATTGTTTTCCCGAATCCGGCGCCATGACCACCTCTTCGTTTTCCATCCCGTTTTTCGCGCTTACCGCAGGAGAAGCGATGTCAAGCCCGACCCAGAGGTCGCGCCCGGTTTCGAGTTCGACTTCGAGAGCGAGCCTCTGTGCAGAGTGCAGCTGAAACAAATGATTCTACAAGAGGTAAATTTTACGTTCATGTCTTTCTCTACCTTGTCGTGCTTTGTCGTCTTTTGGGTCGCGCCTCTTCGCGTGGTTGAAGATTGAAGCTTCTCCGTCGAGCAAAAGAAAGCGTGCATGTAGAACAGCTGTGCCGCTGTCTGTCTGGCATTGTGCTGTTGTGCGAGAAGCGAGAGCGCATCAACTAGACTATCGCGCGAAATCGTTGCTTACGGATAGCGGGGTGTGTGTGTGATTTTGCACACACTGGACAATAGCCTATTGAATATGCCTACTGGTCGGTCAATAGGCTGGGGTATTGCATGTCGTTGGTAGAATGTTTTCCCATATTCCACCAGCGACGCAGCGCACCCCACTGCACCACTGCCTGTCGAAGGACAATACCGTATCACACTAGGGTGATAAGGTAGCACACCCCCTCGGACGAATTTCGAAGCCGGTTTTCTTGACAACGGGGATGGCGTACTGATTACGACCAGCGATACAACAGTCTGTGGAAATATCTCGACGCGATATTTTCCATAACCACCATTTTCCTTGTGTATCCCCCCCTTGAGGCATGCTTTGGAGAGAATCGGCTCTGAAATTCGTCCCAGGGGGTGCGTTATGTCTTATCACCCTAGTGTGATACGATATTACTGCGCGTCTGAGTCCTGCATAACGCCTACACTCTTGAACTCTTCGGGTTTTTTTCCCGACGCTGGTCCCAAGTGCTTCGTCCTCGAATCGCGGGCCCAATTAAATACCGGTTACGCCCTTTACACCCTTCGGTTGGCCTGAGCTTACGAGCACGACGTCGCTGCCGTGTACACCGTATACAGTGGTGTACCTATTTTAAGACCACCCCGCGCCCAAAAAAGTGGTGTTGTCTCTAATCAAAAGTCTTATATTTTACCGCTGAAAAAAAACATCCCACACTACTTCCAAGTACGTGTTTTTCTGGCGACAAGCCGATTTGCCTGGCTTTTTATCTACTATGGCTTGAATCCAGATGGTATTAAAATGGGTATATCTCTACTGATAACTTGGGTGATAAAATAACACACCCCATGGGGTGAAATTTCCGGGACGATTTCATCCAAACCATGCCTTAAGGGGCGAACACGACACGAAAACCGTTGCTTTGGAAAGATCTCGTCGAGGCGCTTCCGTAATAGACGCATCGCTCGGCGTTTGCTCTCTCTCTCCGTTGTTTAAAGAACCTGCTTGGAAATTCGTGGGTTTGGGGTGTACTCGATGTAAGAGGGGGGGGGTGTACTCGATATCATGCATGGCCGTATTTCATAGTCGTACGATGGCCATAGAAAGCGGGCGGGGCGTTAGCTCACGTGCAACGCGGTAACCGTTTGAACAAATGGTATCCCTACTAATTTCGAGTAATTTATGACCGAAAGGGTTGTGTGCTAGTAGTTCTGAAAGACTGAACCCCTTTGGAATCCCGAGGTAGACACAATGATAACTTTGCTGTACCCGTAGCGCTATCATATCCACCGACGAGCAGCGTATTGGCCCAGAAGTAGGGGTGGGATCATGCTGTGCCCGTGTCGTACGGCTCCTTTCAAAGCAACTTCGGACACCTATTTGTATCATCTCCCAATGACGCAGTAGCCGTCGCTACAATCGTCACTTTTGGTCGTGACGTTTCCCCTGTGAAGTCCCGAAAAGTGGGCGAAACGACCTCTTCAGTCGGCGATGCCATCCACCCCTTCTCCCCTTCCCCCCTCTTCCCCGCGAACGCCACCCACGTCGGTCGTACTCTCTGGATTAACTGTACGTGGCGAAAGGTGGAGTCGTTCCAGAGGGCGCAGCGTAAGCGCGACAGGCGAGCGCGAGCTGCGGCTGCGGTTTCGGCCGAGTCCTCTTCGTCCTCAGTTGCTGCGGCAGGCGCCAGCAGCAGCGGCAGCAGCAGCGGGGGCGGCGGAAAGGTCGGTCCCGCCATCAAGAAACTCGCGCCCGCTGCTGCTACTACGGTGGACCAAGACACCCTTATGAGTGAAGAGCAGCAACAGCAGCAGCAGCAGCATGAGCATCATCATCATCAGCAGCACCACCAGCACCACAAGCAACAGCATCAGCAGCAGCAGTGGCTGAGGAGGCAGCGGCGGCAAGCGACGGTGGTTACGGAAGCGGCGACCTTGCGGGGTTCGGGTATGCGTGGCGGCAGCGGCGGCATCAACGGCGAGGATGGCGTGGGAGAGAGAGGGAGGGGAGAGAGCGCCCATCTCCGCTGTTCGTTCGGCTCAGGTCAGAGACACACCGTGCAAAACACCAGCTATTTTTCGTTTCTATATTTTTTTAGTGCCAGGTAGAGGAGGTGAGTTATATTTACAGTAGGACCAAGCCTGACCCCTTTAATATATACGGGGGACCATAGTAAATAGGACCAAATATTTTTGTTAAAAATATTTGAATATATAGGTTTTTGTGTATTCCCTAGGTCCTATTTACTATGGTCCCCGGTAATAGTGCATCTACGCTTTTTCGGACAACTTACTTGATTTCCAGGGTAAAAAAATGTCTCACACGTCGGACATGTACAGTAGATAATCTACTGTACATATCATTCCCGCTTCATGATCTAGATCTACCAGGGCAGAAACATTCTTGGTCTGTACCAGTATGAATCTACAGCACATGTTATGCTGCTGGGTAGGAGCGTAAAACCTGAATGATACAGGGTGCATGTATGTATCCTGGGGCTAGATAGGTGCTATACAAATCCTGCACAACATCTCAGAACGGCAGATTAAGATCTGGATGGTCTATCTGTAGATCACCTGTCCGATGTGTGCAAGATTTGCATTCGGAAAAAAAAACCCTGCGGGTAGTCAGAGTACTTCCTTTTCAGGAGATGTCCATGCTGCTAAGAACGGCACGGTATGTATGTACACTGGCTGCTAGAAAAGATGGGTCGACAGTAGCATCGCTGAGCATTTGCTGAAGTTTGTTTAGGTTCGCGTGCGCACAGAAGAATGCCGAGTGTGGAGATCCGTTCGGTTTGCGTTTCGATAGCCCTCAAGGAATGTTGACGTTCGTCGTGCTACTGTAGCTGGCATCTGCTTCTCTAGATGGCCGCAAAACTACAAACCATCTTCAAGTAAAGGAGCTCCTATACAGGGGAACATAATAATATTAATAGTAGCAATGAAAACCAAATATGATACGTAAACGTAGGAATATACCTTGGTTGGTTGGGTCCATCGTGGGTTCTGATTGCCATGCATTACTATGTATTACTAAGCAGTTCTACGTATTACTATCCATTACTAGTAATATGTATTACTATGCATCACCATCTATACCTATATATTGGTACGTACTTCTATGCATTACTATGTATTACTGTGTATTACTGTCCCCCCCCCCGTGATCGCCGGACACCTCACGGCGCTTCGCGCTTGGTGCAAGCAATGTCTGCCTGGTCGGTGAAAACCCGACATGCTCCGTCCCGGCATTGTAGGGATGCGAGGGTCTATGGTCATACGACTACGGCCATGCATGAGATCGAGTACATCTCTCTTGTCGAGTACACCCCCCCCCCGTGATAGTGCGTGATAGTGCAGGGGAACACGGGGTCCTCAACTTCGGAAAAAAGAGTACCGACGACGCCTCGTGCCCACCACGCCAGCGGCAAGGCCCTACCGCAGAACACTATTATCACCCGTGTGATAAGATAGTACACCGCCTCGGACGAATTTCCAAGCTGGGTTTCTCGACAACGGGGAGGGCGTACACGCCCCGCTACACTTCTATGGACATATCTCGGGGAGATGTATTTCCAGAGCCACGATTTTAGTTGTACTCGTCCCCCATAATTTGGAGGAAATCGGCTCTGAAACTCGTTCCGGGGGGTGTGTTATCTTATCACACCGTGTGATACGGTGTATTCGCGATCGCTACTGTGGTCCCGTGACGCTGAAAACACGGCACGACACACTGCTATCAGGGCTACACAGCAGCTTCGTGACATCTGTCGGTGTGGTTGTAGTCATCTGGGGAGGAGTTTAACGCCCAACCACCGACGTGGAGTCTGAAAGTCAGTATCACCATTACAAACTGCCAGGTATTAGTTGAGGACACTACTATACGCTATTGCTGTAGTGAAGGGCACTTGTACTCTAACAGCTATTAGTGAAGGACAAAATTACTAGCTATTAGTGAATGGCACTATTAATAGTACCAACTGCCGGTATTAGTGAATACACTAGTACTAACTATTAGCAGTGAAACACACTATTACTAGCCATTCGTGAAGAGTTTTCGCGGCTTGCTCGCCTTCGAAGTACCGCTAGATCTCAACATAGAACATAACTTCTGTTGCACACCGAAGCCAGCCAATTATTTTTTTTTTTTGTGCCGCTGCAAAATATCAATGTTAGCGATGAAACCAGCCTATAATATTTTTCGTGCCGCTAAAACGTCAACGTTTTACAATGAAAACGCCGTGTGAACGCCCCCGGGGACCACCGCTCTCCATCCCCGCCTTTGGTCGCTTCGATTCTTGCCAGCAGGTCGTGAGCGAGGCCGCCACAGTACGTGCAGGCCTCGGATCTATGAAGAACTCCGTCCAATCGCACTGGGGACCAGTGGGAACCGCAACCGGACCCCCTCAGGAGGAGTATAAGAGCCCCCCTCCCCCGGATAATCACGCCATCAGCGGTGGCCTGAAGGGCGCCTCCGCCGCCGAGCCCATGGATGACGACGGGGATTCTTCGGTGCGAACGTCTCCCAGGGCATATTTTTTCCGGGGGTATTTTGTAGGCTCGTAGACCCCCCACGCTTGATTGTCGTGGCCGTGACTCCGTGATTGGCGCGCGTGTTGGAAGGGAGGAGGGCGACGAAATGTTGGGAGCGTTGTTTAGCACGCATTGGTGCGCAAAGAAAAATGGGCGAGAAGGGATAGCAGCAGTTACCTGACTGTTGGCGCGCTGTCAACCGGAAACCAAATGTGCTTTATGCTGGGGTGGCGGGTTGTAAAAACCCTCCTTCTTGCTCATCGATTCAAACTATTACGGGGGGCCATAGTAAATAGGACCTACGCCATACACAAAAACCTACATGTTTCCCTATTTTTACCTACAATATTTGGTCCTATTTTCTATGGTCCCCCGTAATAGTGTAACTACGCTGTTTGGGGTCCGCCTTTTGTCTACGGTAGTAGGTTCTTGCGCGCTCGCTACGAGTTTACGAGGGTCCCCTCGCAACGAAATGCCGCGCTTCGGCTGATGCTTCGACTCGCTCCGGCTGAAAGTATACAGGAGGTATTGCGGGATGTTTTTCGTGCCGTGTCGGTGCGTGCTGTGTCCATACGTACAGCAGTACCTTCACCCCCACCAGCATCCGAAGACCTGTGCTTACGGTAGGGAGTGCAACTATAATAGAGGTTGTTGCACTTTTGAGCCGCCAAAAAAACTCACGGACGGGCAGGTTCCCCAGCCATTGCATCTGAGGAGGTACTCGATGTCCTTGTGTCCGATAATCAATATGTATTTTTCCTTTATTTTTCGTCAGACACCTAACCTACCGTAGCCCATGGAGTCATGTGAATGGTGCTTAGCGTACTTTTTTTTACAATTAAAAGTCGGTCGTTGCGTGGGGCATACAGCTCCTGAAGCGTGAAGCCTCAGAAGAAAACTAGACGCTGTTGTTGCTGTTTCATTGTTTTTTCTACCCCAGTTATGATCTTCGCTCTTCCTTCTCCTGCTCCCTCCCTAGTCGTATCTCAGATACGGAGTCGCGTAGCTGACTCTTCCCCCCCCCCCCCCCCCCCCCCCCCCCCCCCCCCCATTGTACGCACCTTGCATTTTTATCGCGAGGAGGGTTGATCACTTCCTTCTCGCGCCGACTCGTGTCTTATTGTGTTGTATATCCCTATCGCCGCACGCCTCCTTATAGTCTCCTCCTCCTTAATCTCGGCTCCTTGTTTTTTGTCGTCTTTCAGTCGAACAGCCGGTGGTGGCACGAAGAAAAGACGAAGACAACCGCCCACCCTCACCACCACTCCCATCACAACCCCCACCAGCACCACCAGCACCAGCAACACCTGCAGCAGCAGCAGCAGCAACACCTGCAGCAACAGCAGCAGCAGCAGCAGCAGCAGCAGCCCCATGCTTCTTACCCGACTAACGACTACCCTCGGCAGCAGCACCAGCAGCAGCATTGCCAGCAGCCGCAAGCACGCGATGCGGGCAGCAAATGGTCGGCAACCGGCGTAGTGGTGCCGCTAGATTCACCTGTTCGCATCCGCCGCTCCACGCACTCCTCCTCGGCGATACCAGGCGACGGACTTGCGGGGACCAAGAGGATCCCCAGCAGGAAGGAGGGGCGCGACGGCAGCAGGGGAGGGGAGGGAGCGCGGGCTAGCGCGGGGGGGCACAAGCGTTCCGGTCCACAGGCGGAACAGTATCAGCCTCATCAAGCGCGCCACCACCACCACCACCAGCAGCACCTACCGCAGCAAGAGCAGCATGTTTGGGGGGCGCGAAGCCGGCCGCGTTACGAGATGTGGAGGACAGGCGAGAGAGAGAGAGAGGAGAGAGAGAGAGAGAGAGAGAGAGAGAGAGAGAGAGAGAGAGAGAGAGAGAGAGAGAGAGAGAGAGAGAGAGAGAGAGAGAGAGAGAGAGAGAGAGAGAGAGAGAGAGAGCGCTATTGATGTATTCTGTTGACAGTTTTGTTTTGTTTTGTGTTGTTTTCGGTGGGCGGTAACGACGGGGGCTATCTGTGGGTGTCGGTCAGACCGCTGTTTTTTTTTTTTTGCAGCATGGGCTGATCGCTGTTACCGTTGTTTTTCATCTATGTCTTATCTTGCACCACGCTGGTCGGAAATAGAAGGACCATTGGGTCTTCCTGTTAGGTAGTTAATAACCCCTTTCAGGGCTGAGAACTAGTCCAGCGCTGCTATCCGACTTTTTTTTTTGCGCCTTTGCGCAGGTGTTGAGCCCTTTCACACGTCGGACAGATCATCTACAGCAAGATCATGATCTGGACCTTCCAAGGCAGACATATTCCTCATCTGTATGTTATGCGTAGCTCATGTTTCCGGGTGGGGGAGCTGAATAATCTGCATTATCTAGGACGGGTATCCTGGGTTAGATCTGTACGGTACAGATCCTGCTCAAACATGTCATAACGGCAGGTTAGGACATAGACTATCTAGATCGTGATCTGTCCGATTTACTGCTGAAAAAATTATAAGCCACCTCTTCTTCCGAGTAAGTTACTTTGCAGCATGCGTAGAACGACGTACCTTATCACACGGGTGATAAGATAGCACACCCCCTGGGACGAATTCCAGAGCCGATAATATATGAGGGGTACATATTTCCATAGACTATTCTCTCGGCTTTTACTCTATCCCCGTTGCCCCTGCCTTGAAATTTTTCCGAAGGGGTGTGTTATCTTATGTCCCGTATTATACAGTATTGAGCTCGTCTCGCATCAACTACAGTGGAGTTGGATGCTGGAAATTGTTGACCCCAAGACACTCGTGACCATGGCGTGTCCAGAATGTCGCTGAGGGCAAAAACCCTCTCGCGAGTTGAGCTGACAAAAACAAGAGTGATGGTTAAAAGCAAAATGCGGCCCACCCTCTCGTCTTCCTGCGGAGCCATCACATGGCGGTGGATGCTCGGTTTGCCACCGCCCAATCCTTTTGGGGTGCTCGAGGTATAGGGTGGTGGGAGACGTAGCAATTTACCCCCCCCCCCCCCCCCCCCCTCCCCCGGCCCTTCCTTGTGGATCAAAACGCCTCATTTGAACCTCAGGTTTCACCGGATGAACTTCGACAGGGCCAAGCACGGACGTCGGACGCACGACGACATGACCGACCGATCAGCCGGTGAGAGGGGAGATAGTACGGATATGTGTCCCCTTTAGATCTTTGGAGCGTTGGGTCATTTGAGCTTGAGATATTTGAATAGTAGGATATTTTGGATATTTTTATCTTTGGCATGACTACGTACCAGCGTTTCGGTTGAAGGGTCTTGAATATGCCCAACGCAGCCGGAAAAATGGTTGTTGCTTTAGCGGTAGACCAGCCTATTGTCTGCGGGTCATTTTTCTGGCCTCGCGGTGGCAGAATCCTTTGTTTTCTTTCCTCCAACGCTTTCCCGCGAAAGGCTAGCGACCCTAAGGTCAACGGGTATAAAAGCATGCCCGCCAACGGATTTTACAGCATACCCGTAAACAGTTGTCACAGCATATACGTCAATGGTTTCCATAGTATGCCCTTTAAAGGTCATTACTGTATGTCCGTCAACGGATACCCCGGCATGCCCGTCAACGGTTACCACAGCGCGCCAGTATAAACATGGTTTTTACATTTGTACCAGTAACTTCCCCATCAACAGTTTTGTCAGCAAGCCTGGTATATGCAACGGTACTTGCTCACTTCTGCTACTCCCCCTGTCTCTTTCCACCCTCTGCCGCACCTACTCAAGGCATGCGAGCACCCCAGCGATGAAACCTTCGCCTGCATGGGTCTCTCCAAAGCACAACAACGCGGGGAGGTAAGGAGGCATGTAGATAAGTCTCCACTGCTTGCCTCGTCAACGGATATCAACCAACGGGTGGGAGCCAGTCTAGCTCGACGAGACATATAGCTGACGCATGGGGCGCAGAGAAATACTTCCCTAAACGGAGCGAGCGTTCCCATGCTAGTAGAGGGAATTTTTCGAAGAGACTTACACCAAGCTCAAGCAGCGCATCGACAAATTAAGACTTAGGCTTGCATGAAAATGAATTTCGCGTGGCTTAGGTGCGGGGGGCGTTCACGACGGCGTTGTCGTTAAAAATCAGCGCGCGCGCCGCTTGGCGACCTCGAGCGTGTATTTGCCCTAAAATAGGTTCACTATATAGAGACACGACTGTCGTTCAAATCAGCGCGTGCGGCGTTTAGAGACCTCAAGTGCGTTTTCTGCCTAGGTTTACTTTAGAGACATAATACCGGTGTGGGGCAGGGGACACGACGTGCGCTATCCCCGCCCTCAGCCCTCATGTCCTGCATATTTGACGTCGTGATGGTGGTACACCGAGCGTTGTTGCCGGGGTCCTGTGGTTGCTATTCTAGAGGTATCTATTGAATGGCTTGAGATCTTGCGGTTTCTATTCTTGAAGTATCCGTTGAATGGTTTGGGGTCCTGCGGTTTCTATTCTAGAGGTATCCGTTGAATAGTTTGGGGTCCTACAGTTTCTATTCTAGAGGTATTCGTTCTGTTTTTTGTTCGGTGTGAGATGTTTTTGTGTCGAGGTCATGGACTCGAGGCGAATGATGCGCCCGTCCGGTTTTTAGCTCTGCTATTTAAACGTGTCGGGGGAGAAACTCCAGGTGGCCTTTTCCCCTGTTTTTCCGGCAAAGCGCGGGATAGGTGTGGGCAATCGTGTGCCGTGCGCAGGACCGACCCGAGCTTAAGGTCGCATGGAAAAGTTCCGAACAGGTGGGTGGGGTTTTCGAACTGGCGTTTTGCCGTGCTGGAAACCCCCTCCTTTGTGTTCGGCGGATAATAGACCTCTTCCGATATACCAGTAGTAAAACGCTGTTTCGCTTGAGAGGCCCAAACTAACCCACTAGAATGGTCTTGTGAGGGGATGCTGTGTCGTTACGTTTTTTCGAATTGTTGGCACCTTTTTTGTGTGTGGCACGTTTTACCGCAAGAACCCCACCGAGAAAAAGCTTACCACTTCGTAGAGGAAACCCGTGAATACTCTGAGCAGCAGGTAGCAGGGGGAAGGGGGGGAAATTGGCAGCCTCGGGGAGACTAGGCGTTGGGAAACAACTCAGGATGATATAGTTTGCAGATTGTAGTGTGGTATATAGTTATCGTCTCGCTCGTTGTGAGAGCCAACTATATATTCTAGCTAGCTAAGGGTTTGTTGGAGGTTTTGGGCTCCTACAGTAGTTGATCTGTGTGAATTTTATTTTTAGATGGTTTCTTGATTACGATTGGCTGTGGTTAACTGTGGCTGGGATATGCTTCGTTGTCATATTGTGAGTGACTGTGTCCGGGCACCGTGGTGGAAGTTTGGCTGTTTTTTGTGTGACTGAGCGGGGTGAGGTGTAGGGTAGGGTGGCGTGAGGTGGGGTAGGGTGGTGGAGGTTGCTTTTGGTGACTATCTCTGTTCTGGAGCGAGGGTCGTTTTTGTTTGGGTAATTTTGTTTTTGCGAGTGATCAACTGAAAGGCCTTCCGTTTCAGGAGGACTCCGTCTTCAGTTTTTGCGAAAGAAGCTGCGTGCGACTAAAGCCAGTTTTATTTTGCTATTGCGCAGAGGGCACCTTCAAAGCATCCCGACGGGCGTCTGTGCTGTAGCTCCCGACTCGGCAGCGCCCTGAGCGACAACCGTAGACTGATATTTAGCGCCAGCAATGGTTTAAAGGACGCTTGAACTAATAGGAGACGGTTATGTGTGCATTTTTAGAAAATTAAAAAGAAAGCTGTGAGTTCCGAGGATTTCGTCGACACTCATCTTGGCAAGCTGCACGCGATATTCTATTATCCTGTTCTAGACGGATCTCCTCCACAACAGCGACTGATGGTACTGCCGTGAGCGCTTGCGACCGGTGTTTGCTGTCCTTTTTTGCGACGTTTGTAGACACTACCAAAAGGGCTCAATTCGCTCGGGGCGAGCTTATAGCTAGAGAGAGGAGGGTATGGTTGTATTCATAGCACGCTATGGCGTGGTTGCGTGCATCATTGATGGCATGCGCAACTACATGCGGCGAGTTACTACAGAACTTAACTGATGTACCTGGAATATACGATGGGTACCTTCAGCTAGGGGGTTGTGGGGCACGGAGAGGGGTGGGAGGGGAGGGTGAGTGGGCACGGAATACGGGGTCCTTAGCCATCGGCTGCGTATGACGGAAGACAACACGATACGCGGGCGCTCTTTCCCTACATTCGTATGACAGGCTGGATGAACTTTTTTGTTTGTCAAGAATTAAACTGCGCCTGCTAAGACAGGAGGGCGCGCGGCAGAGATGTACGTGCGCGCAGTCCGTATTCCTGTACTATGGGTTGGAAGGGGGTAGCATTCACACGGATTCGGGGAACGGAAAGCGGGCAGGGGCTGTTGCAGCGGGCGTGGGGCGGGGGGGGGGGGGGGGGGGGGGGGGGGGGGGGGCGTGAGCAGCCTTTTCGTGGTTCGCCATTTTTGCTCAAGTACGACAGCTGTAAGAAGCGTGGGTACGGTACGCGTTTAGGGTGTACGGCTCGTAAGGTACTGTGTCGGGCGCCAAGGGAGGGGGACAGGGGGGCGGAAAGAACGAAGGGGGGGGGGGAGGGAGGGGGAGGGGATCGTGGAGCGAGGAGAAAAAATATATCACGCAAAAAAGGGAGGGTAATCGCGCGCTGTTTCCTACTGGCTATGGTATGATTGCGGTTGCAATTACGGACGAGGGGGGTAGTGAATACTCAACTCGTGGAGTCATGTGACGCTGTGTTTTTGGCCCCGGTACTGACCGTACAGCAGGAAAGGCTGGCAGGTCACGGGTTATAGTTGTTGCACGCATGCGCGGGGGTGATACGGACATTTGTGGGGGTTGCAATAAAGCTGGGAGGGAAAGACTCGTGAGTTGAGGTTTGGCAACCTTGAGGACGCGAGTCTCACCGAAAGGCAAAACCGATTTTGAGCTTGCTCTGGATGTTACCATGTCAAGTTTGGTCAGGTGGACGGGCGGCATAAATCGACTTTAAATCTGGAACCCAGCGAGTCCAGAGAGGAACGCCTATTAATAGTAGCGTTCGTAGCCACGGACTGGCACTTTCTTAGGGTCCCAGGACTCGCGACGAATGGACTGCGCGTTCTACTGGTGAAATAAATCATCACGGTACCAGGTATCCAACCCAGGCCATGTATAACATGCGCTGAGTGTCGTACAAAGGCAAGGGTCATCACGAGGAAGTGTCGTGGGAGGCGTTGATTTTCAGGACGTTACTATATTTTGTACCGCCGCTTCTGCGGAGTTTTGATCTGTCACTTTGCAAGGCGTGCTGTTCCCGCCACTTGGATTCGCCACACGCATTATTCAATCCGGAAGAGTAAGATTCGCCGTTTCAAAGAATGAGCATATCTGGTTTTCAGAGCGACAGAAGGAATCCTCATCTCTCCCTTCTGACGCACCTGATAGTGCTGAATACAGCAGAAGGAGAAGAAGGAGTGCTCTTTTTATCTTGTCATCAGCTGGTCTTGCATAGGGGCGCGGAATAACAACACAGCAGTTTACACAAGCGGACGACACGACTGTTGATAGGCACATGTAATATGTAGAAGCAGAATTGCTGAAGAATATCTCTTTCTCGCGATGGCTACGGAGCGCTTGTCGATAGATATTCCGGAAATCGTTGCCCAGCGCGCGCACTCATACGTACCTGTGGTCACTCTTCGTTGGAAGAGCTCTATGACAAGTCTCCAATAATACTTCAGGGTCTCGTTAGCCCGTTTTCCACCACCACGATTCTGTATTGAGTACGTATGGAATTTGTAGGTAGTGCAGCGTCAGTACATGGCATTGGCGTGCTGATCCCCAAGTGTGCCGTTTTTGTTTCAGGTTGGGCGGTCGTACGAGCGACTCCCCATATTGTATATCGGTATGTTTCTAGTTAGACCGCTGAGAGGGAAATTGTCATGCCACTGCAGTAACTGTATTTATATGTACCAAGTAGAGTATAGCTATTAGAGATGTACCAGTACGTACTACAGTACAGTATTATTAGTTTATTTCGCAAAAATATTCTAAAGCGTATATTTTGGGACGCTGTACCACCAGGTATGCCCACTACTCCACTACTACGTCCTTTATTTTCGCTACAAGGGGGGGGGGGGACACGATATTGATAAATATGCCCGATCAGCTGTGAGAGCGAGGGTTACGTCGAATCTCATTGTTCGAAATTGTGTGTTGTTGTCTGGTGGCTGTGCCTCTCCTAGAGACTCACAGAGAGGACCATCGACTGCTGTGAAGGATCGAACGTTGAGCTGCTCAAAAATAGCAGCGGCGAGAGAGAGCTGAACAGTGTGGCGCTTGTGGACAAATTGATAACCTCAAGTAAGCGATGAAGAGGTGATCACCTTGTTTTCCTTGTTCCTGAATACCCATGAAGAAAGCTTCCATGTACTTTCTTTCAAGGTACTTTCATGAGGGCTCCATATTACTTCCATGGCATCTCATGAAAGTACCATGCATAGAGTTTCGATGAAATTACCATGGGACTGCCATGACATTGTGATGACAGTTGCTGCGAAAGTACCATCAGACAGACTAAAGAGTAGTTGCCATGGGGACTTACTTCCATTTGTTGCCATCAAAGGGGCCGCTTTTACGACGAGTTCTGCAGGAAGGTTCTACTGTAGATGACAGTGAAGTTAACGAAGTGTCCGCAGGTGGCACTACGGTAAACGTGGTGGTCGAGAGGCTTGGCGCGAGCCACTGTCAGACGTGCTCATGAGATTCGCTCAGACAAAATAGATAATGTGGCAACATGGCTCTCTCTGGGCCGTGATGAAGAAGACGAAATAAATTATGAGACCGAATTGAGGATCATGGTTGGTGAGCTTGGTGGGCGCAACAATCAATCTCGGCCATCCCAGCTCTACGGCCAAATGTGCTCTACTCCGGGTCATTGAATTGACAGATCCACAGCAATGTTCCTTGACGGTTGTTCGTGAAATTTGATCAGCTACTAACTACGTTATGTCGCAAACTGATGGCTATTGTTATAATTATTACCTTGGGCAAGGTAATCGATCGATCTTTTACCCCTATAGCTCAGTAGGTAACACCTTTACACTATGCTACTGTACAGTAGTACCAAATACCTCTTCATATGTACATGCCTGAGGGTATCCTTACATACTGCAGTTCAATAGTAATCCATGCTACTGAATATTGAGTCGATGGATAGGTTGCTTCACACACCTAAATACCTGCTACTATCACAGACGAAAAGGATTGTTAGCGATGAGCGACTCGGTAGGCTACTGATTACTGCTTGCTGCTGCTGTAGCAAACTGTTTTTATTTACACGACCCCTTGATGGAGGTGACAAAGTCCAAATTTATGTGAGTCACCGAAACTAGTTACCAGGTATCAATTAACTGGCCTGATGTTACGTATTCGTGCTTGATACATACGGCAACTGACTACTACGTCACATCATTAAAGCATAATTCCTATATTATTGTTATCTCGACACTTCCACATGTTGTTACCCCGTGTACTTTGCTTGTCGGTATATTTACAGGTGGAATCCGTTGCTGTGTCGTAATAAAAGTTTACTACAGCACGTACTCCTTTGCCGCGCCGCAACAATATCAACAGTTGTTCCTGCTTTCTCTTACGACGGATGATCAATCCTTATGATTCAGCTATTTATTATAGCGCAACACGTACATCGCGTCGCCTGGTAACGTAAAGGCACAGTGTTATGACAGGTTTGAACCATGGACGAGTACGTACGAGTAGCAACTCGGTACTCTTGGCGTATAGTCTGTTTACCGGATGTACCCGATGAATCGCAGCTCTACACATGAAGTGCCAAAACAATTCTAGGCTCGTAACCTGTCAAGGGAGTGTCAGAAAAGTGGCAATGTGGTGGACGTGTTCGCTATTATTATAGTCCAGAGGCTTGGCGCGAGCCGCTGTTAGGCGTGCTCGTGAGCTTCGCTCGGAAGGAATAGAAAAAAGAGATTGCAAGATTGCTATACCTCTGGGCCAAGGTGAAGTAGACGAAACGAACGATGAGACAGAGCTGAGAAAGCTGGTTGTGAGCTAGGTGGGCATAAACTCCATCCTCGACCGTCTCGACTCTACGGCTAGATGTACCCTACTACGGGGTTATGGTACTGCCCGACTCACAGTAATGTTTTCTCGATGGTTTTCTCGTGGAGGTTGATCAGCGACCCCGTGCTGGTGCATTGTTGTTGCTCCCACAACCGACGAACCGGTATATATACTCATAGGAGCCGGCTCGTGCCGAAAAGGCCGATTTTGGGGTAAAAAATCCGGCGGGGTTCATTTCTTTGGGCCGGTTTTCAAGGAGCCGAAGCATTCTATATCCAATCGACCGGCGTCCCCGGTGGCTTGGTAGGTGGTCCGCGTGCCTGTCAAGATCAATTTCGTGGGTTCAAGCCCCACCGAGTGCATGCTCATAGGGACTTTTTCTTGCATAAAAAATTGATAAGCGGAAAGCGCGAAAGCGTGAGTTGGCTACATTCGATGAAAATCGACGAGCAGTGGGAATGCTGAACCCTATGCGCGACAAAAAATAAAGGCACGCACCGGGGGGGAGAAGGGACGACACCTGTGACCACGGCTTGTCCAGAAGATCGTCGAGGGTAAAACCTCGTACGAGTGGGCTGGGAAGTAAAAGTGATGGATAAAAAAATATATATATATATATATATATCCCCAATTTCACTCGTCCCTGGTACAAAAACCCCTAAGTTTGTTATTTCCGACGAAAATTATTCGAAAAATAATGAATGGGAGCTGCATTAGGGATTTCTGTGACGCCAGCTGGCCGATGTGGCCAGCGCTCTGCTGACAATGCACGCCCCTCGAGCCTGCTTCCGACATAACAAAAGCCCATTTCCTCCGTGTGAACGAGCCGATTTGCAAGATTTCGAACCGACTTTTATATGTACGAGCCGAAAAGGCCGAAAAACTGTTTTTCGATCGGGAGTCAGTTCTTGAAACTTACTTGCTAATTACGCCGCATATTGATGGTTGTCCCCATGCTATTAACAGATGCACAGACTGAAGATACAGCATACGCCACCAGCAGAGTATCAACACCAAGCACTATCTATTGGTAAGTACATGACTGAGGGTATCCCTACTTCAGCAATGTACTCCATGCAACTGAGTACAGACTATTAATAGATATATACCAGGTATACCTTTTGGTAGGTTGTTTCATGCATGCATCAGGCATGATGAATCCTTCTCCTTTCAGGTCCTTTCTCGTTGCCCAACACCCGATGAATATAACGCCACTCACAAAACTAAGAAACCTTATTTGAAATAATACCGCAGTTGTTGTAACGAAGATGGTCTAGGAGTAGAATTGCACAAACGCGCAAAGGCACGAAGCCGCGAAGTGGAACCGCCTGAACTGGACCGTAGCTGCAGACAGTTGTATCGTGCGAGATTTATCTTGTGAGCGCAACGTCGTGTTCGAAAGTCTTCTCACAAATCAGATTTTGGGACCGCAATACTCCTAGGCAGTGAGTTATCTCTCTCTTCGCTGTGCCTGGTGTGGAGTGCTGTAAATTTGGTCATCTCTCATAGGTCAAAGCTCACTGCTGTGGTGCGCTGTGTTGTGCTAGGCTGTGCTTTGCTTTCCACAAAGGCCATTCCAGCAGCTTCAAACAGTGCATACATGGCTCGACGAAATGAGGACTTCGCTCGCCTCGGCTCTCATGGAGGCTACACGCAAGCGTTGACTGTCGGCAAGGGGTTTTCGGGCGCTGCGAGGCGGGACGCTAGGCAGCAAGGCAGCGCTTCGTCGGGGCAGGGTGGCGGTGGTGGCGGCGGCGGCAGCGGCACCATGAACGCTTACGCCAGACATCGGGAGCTCATCCGCAACTACCACCGGTACGAGATGGCGTGGTTCTTGACGCGCCGTGTTTTTTTTTTCTTGTAATTGTGTCGCGTATTGCATGTCCTTACCTCTTGGTATCGAGTACGTCCTGGTACCTGGAACTGATATGTGCATTCCTCGTATACCCGTAAATGCCAGCACCGTTACGAGTCGTACTGACTGCACGGCAGCCGTACTCGTATTATACGCTCGTATACATGCGAACACTTTAGGTCAATTGCATCATAGGGGAGGACTGCTTGGACGATGACGTCCGAGATTCACCGGCGTGGTCGTTCACCATCCCGTCCGTGCATAGGCCAATATCAGTATTCGCAAGCGTCACGATTGGTTCGCAGCACGGCATGAATTAACTCGGGTATCGGAACAACCCCTCCAAAAACATCCGTGCTCTCGTCCGTGCTCATACTTGTAGTGCCTTGTTCAGTCGAGGGGTATGTATATTCGTACATGAGTATTTACGAATTTACCGCTCCCGTATATATCACACGTGTGCGAGTTTCTACTATTTATAGTGTTGGCGCACCCAAACATTGGGACCCCTTTCGGAAATCGCTACGACCACCCGACATGTCCGACACGTAAGTTGGAAGACAGTTGCAAAAATCCTGCTGCGCGAGTTCTAGCGGCTAGCGAAAGGTTAACGGCCATGCCTCATGCCTTGTATTCGTATACCTCCCAAACGATAACAGTCGACGAGCAGTGGGAATCCTGAACATGAAACCTACTACTGCTGTAGCACTCGTATACTGTATCAGGTATGCGCGGTAAAGACGAAGGCAAGTACTGTATCCACAACTTCCAGGTCCTGCAAGGCTATTGGAAACCCCGACAGGGCGTTTGTTCCCGTCGCCGACCAGGCCTAGCCTAATCTCTCGCTTAGGATCCATCTTATCGGGGACTTTTGGTCCTTTCACTGTGATTCGATTTTTTTTTTCTAATTTAATTTGCATCTGATTGGCCAAAGAGTGAATGACCAGGCAGGATTCGAAGGGGCAAATTAGAAAAAATCAATTTGAGTGAAGAGTCTTTTGGAACCTTTTTCGTGTGATTTTTCTAATTTCAATTTCGAATTTGGGAGTTGATCAGCTTTGATGTAGCATGTTCATGGTGGGTCAACACCCCCGCTGGAGTCTGGGGTGATTCTTCGCCGCTTCCGTGACCACCGTCGAGGCGATAAAACGCGAACCTCAACGACTGGCGACCGGAGCTATAGCCGCGCCCACGGCCACAGACCATATCACATCGTACCCCGGCGGTGACGCCTCAAAATAAATCATGGCGGCCGCAAGCCCAATTTTTCGGCCTGCTCGATCGGCCAACCATCACGAAGACCGAGCAAACGAGCAAAAAAAACAGAGGATACGCTCGAGACCTCGATAGCTGCACCACCGTTGTTGTTCCGCACGTGGCGCTTGAGGGCTCCCTACGCCCACCCAAGACACTCTGAGATAGCTTCCTATCCTGCGCCACCAAAAGCAAAAAAATGCTGGCGGCGACGCGCACGCGACAACGCAAACCTTCCCTCTCGTCTTCGCTCGTCGCTGTTTGTCGGCTGGGCGTTGTGTGACGCGCTGCGTTATTCCAGGTTGTTTCGATTTCCTTTTTGTTTGACAATGAATGCGCTGTTTCTCGATGGGATACAAACACGTTTTTTTTTTTCGAAATCAAATTAAAATTCATTGTAATTGAAATTTTATTTCCAAATTACGAAATTTAGCGTTCCCCGTTAAGATGGGCTCTTATCATAGGCGTCTCTTGATTTATTAATTTGTATAGTTTTTAGCAAATCCGAGCTTCCAATTTTGACGGCGCCACAAAAAATAGGGGACCCCTTTCGAGCTCATTGAAGCGTCCGGCGTAGGACATACTCCGTCCGCACGCACCCAAGTTGACGGCAGTTACTAGTATCCTGCTGCGTGAGTTCCTAGCGACTTGTGCTCGCTCGTATTTTCGTCATATCACATCGCGGACACGAACACGACCCGAAAAAAAAATAGGTACCATAGGAATGCTCAAGTGCCTTCCGCGGGAGCGATCGAAGCCAAAGGTCTACCGGGGCAGCGGCGTCTGACGGACGATCAAGCGCTCAGGCGCCAACACCGCTTTGTCAGAGACCATGGCGAAGACTACCGGGCACACGAGGTGACCCTTGTTCTTTTGCTTATGTACGTGATGTTTTATTCTTTCGCGGAACCATGCCATCACGCGCGATAAATTCTTCCGCCGAAGTATGTATGATATGCTTCGATGGGGCGCGCCAATGTTCCTGCACCTATTGAATTCACTTGGAGGGGCTCGATGCCTCACTCAGAGCCCGAATCTGATGAATACTGTACGCAGCGGACAGACGATCGATTCCCACTTCATGACTAGATATTTCAAGGCAAATAGATGTATTCCTGATGTGTGTGATCTGTGCGATCTACAAGTCATGTTGCCGGGTGGGAGCTGTGTGATGATTTGTATGATCTACAGTCGGGCATGTTTCCCGAAATTAGATATGTACTACATAGATCCTGCAAAACATCTCATAACGGCAGGTTAGGATCTAGATTATCTATCTGTAGATGATCTATCTGTAGATGATATGTCTGTCCGACGAGCGGAACATTTGTACGCTCAGCGCGATGGACAATCCCGTGGCTAGTTATTGCATAATTGTCGAATACCAGATACGAATGAGATTCCAACAATATTGGGTTGTTCCTCAGTTGCGCGCTAATAGGTTAAGAGCCCCGTCAGACAGGAAATGTTTCGACACTAAAGTACCCCCCCTTGCCGTGGCATGCAATTCATCCGACCTTGTCATCCTTGTGCATCAAGCGCCCGCTTCGCAAGCGGCTCGTAGCAGGACGCAGCTCACCACCCTTCATGCGACTCGCCCAACACCTCACGGCTCGGTGCAAGCAAATGTCCGCCTGGTCGGTGAAAACCCGACGTGCCCTGTGCCGGCGCCATAGGGATGCGAAGGTCTATATGCTCATACGACTACGGCCATGCATGGCATGAGTACATTCGTCTCCTACCGTGGCAAGCATAGAGCCGCCCTCGCTTTGCAAGAAAATCGACGCGCCGATGCCCTTGCGTGTACGTTCTGGCAAGACTATGTACTTGCTGTGCGACGCGCTTGGGAGAGTGCGATCAGGAAACACTCGAACGGAATTTGGTTGGCTGGATTTTTGTTCACAGGGGTGATTATTGGCCGATCGGGGAACCCGGCCAATGACCGCCTCTCGTGCGTGACCGATATGTACGACGACATCACGGTAGCGGTGTTCCCGCTGGTGGGCGCTGCCCAACGGACACGATGAAAAGGGCGACAGCCCGCTTTCTTTGCTTTGTTTTGGTTTTGGTTTAAGCCGGCCGGTCGTCAGTGAGGGCGACCATTCTACCGAAAACGCGCGGATTTACTTTCCCGTGGCGTGCACGAATAAGGTGGCTCAGCTTGACGCTCTTCCGTCCCCCTCCTTTTCCTCCTTTTCCTGTCCCCTATCGCCGCCGCCACCACCGCCGCCGTCGCTGACGCCGCCACATCCTTAGGCCCGGGGACTCGAAGGGGCAGATGCGGACCCCCACGCTTGGGAGGTCCGAATGGCGGCCAAGTATTACAAGCTCCTGTTCAAAGAGTACGCTCTGGCGGACCTCTCGAGGTGATAGAAGTATTGAAATGCCAGTAGCATCCGGTGGCATTCTCGACCTGGCCCACCTTCATGTTCACGACTCGGCCCATCTTGGAAAAGATGGTTGAGATTGCACACTAACTTCCCATTACGCGTTCATTCCAAGAATTTTCCTAGGGCGTTAGTTAGGGTTGGAGTTAAGGTGTAGAGTTTGAGCATGGTTTCAACAATTTTGTCGGAGATGGGCCCAGGTCTGTACAGCCCTCTGGTGAGAGGACTTTGTCCGCGGCTTGGCGTGGACCGATGGCATTGCGACGCCAATGCTGGTGTTCCGAGCGTTCAGAGCCTTCTGTGGCGTTGGCGTGGGCGAGACTTGTGTCCATGCTCCTGTAGGCGGGAGGGGTATGCGTCCCTGCGGCCGAATAGTCACGAGCTGTCCTTGTCAGCGATCTGTCTTACCAGTGAGCTGTCTTATCTGTGAAGTGCGTTGTCGGTGCGATAATCTTGTCGGATAGCTGTCTTGTCAATGGACCGATTTGTCTTCATAAACTGATTTGTCTTGAGGGTGACCTTTTATCTGTAAACTGTCCTGTCAGTGATTTTTTTTTCTGCCAGTGAACTACTGCTTTGTGAGTGGGCTGTCTTGTTAGCCGCTTGCCGTGTCTTGTGAATCTTCTCTTCAGTAAAATAGGCCTTGTATTGTCAGTGAGCTGCCTTGACAGTGAACAGTGCCAAAACATGGATTCGCTTAACGTTTCCAGTGCCTGCTTGCCCCGACGCTGCGACTCTTGCGTTTTGTGTCCCGGGATTTCGTATTCTGCTTATTTCCCGACATATCATACGCCGCAATGATTGAATTCCCTGGTGAAGGCCTGTACTGACGAGCCAGCACCAGCACCGCACTGCCGGCTTACTGCATGCGCTCGGCTTGGCTTGGGCCGTGTTTTGTTTTTGCAGGTACAAGGAAGACAAGGTGGGACTGAGGTGGAGGACAGAAAAGGACGTCGTGAGCGGAAAGGTAACGAACATTGCGGAAGCGTTGCAATTAGCAGCTAAATTGTTACCGAGTATTGCAGGGATTGCAATAATATAATCGTTTCTCGCAGGGCTTGCAACAAAAGGACGCGTTTTGTGCAGGTTCAGAAAGCGGCTCTAGAAGGTGTTGCAATAGAAAAGGAAGCATTGTCACTAGCAGCGAGAGTTGCCAGAGAAGCAAGGTCGCTTTTAGCATCACTTCGCAAGAAAAGAGAGCGTTTTTTTGGTAGGAATCGCAAGAAAATGACGCGTTTTTTGCAGGACTCGCAAGAACCGTTTCATCAAAGCCGTTGTTTTACAGGTGTGATAAATAACGGCAATGTTCGATAAAGCCGGTGAGTCCCACCCACCCAGCGCACATCTGGAATGCCCGTGTCTTCCTGTCGAAAGAAGCGTACTGCTGGACGCGCCAGTACACCATACACGGTAGGGTGTAGCGTTCCGTCAGTGGCGCCCGAGGCATTTTTTGTTGTTGTAAATATTATAAGGCCCCGCTCTGAGCTCTAGGCGCACACGGGGGCGTTTCGACTCATTTGCGAGGCAGGAAACGCAGTATTGATCAACTCGGGGTGTCAAGATGGGATCCACCGGCGTTCTGCTGCAGTGCGAAGTTTGACGCCTTCCGCCAAGTTTTCCAGTTTTGTTTTGCCTTTTTGAGCGCTGTTTCGAGTTTTCTTACGGTCTGCAAGCAGGACGCTGGTTGATGCCGATGTGTCGAACCCGCGACGCGAGTGTTTCGAAGCTTTCCATGTATACTTCGGTCTTGGTTTGTTTTGAAGAATGGGTATTTTGGGTCGCTACATGTTTTGAGCTAGCGGTCGAGGTATACCTGTCGGGGGTTCCCCTCGGGTGCAGCTCGCTGATTGTTTTTTGTTTCATCAGAAAAAAAAAGTTTTGATGTATAGCTTTTGTTCGTTTTGTTGTGTTTGTTTTCGTTTCGATTCCCACCTCGCTTGATATCACCGAGGAATGCGCTGCGACCCACACTGCAAGTAAGATCATGCTGGCTGATCGCTTGTTTCATTCGACATTATGTGTTTGTGTTTGCTTGGCTTCTTCACCCCCCCCCCCCCCCCCCCCCCCCCCCCCCCCCCCCCCCCCCCCCCCCTTCCTTTTTCGATCGATTGCGATGAACGCGATCGATCCGCGCTGAAAGGAAAGGCATTCCAACCAAACCTGTTTCGGCCATCGGCCCACCTCTGTCGCTTCGGATCGAGACACCTCACTCTGCGAACAAGCTCAGAGCGAGCGCAACGAGTCGCTCAGTCCGCCGATAAATTTTGTTAGCCTGTACTGGTACGAGTTTGTATGCCTCCTTCCATCTCGTTAAACTAGAAACACGACTTATCAAAATTCCTAGCAACAAAAAAAAACGGATAAAAGTGGCGGAAATTTATCGACACATCGGACAGGTTGCCGATCCCTACGTCACAATCTAGATTTTTTAGGGAAGATAAATGTATATATCCCTGATCTGTATGATCTGTATGATCTAGCTCATATGCATAATCTAGGACATGTTTTCTGGTTTGGATCTGTACCATACAGATCATGCCCAACACATCATGACGGCAAGTTAGAATATAGACTATCTACAGTAGATCATGATCTACCTGTAAATGATCTGTAGACGATCTGTCCGACGTGTAAACTCGTGGAATGGCATTGACGAAGCATGTCGATGGGCGCCATCTCGAGGAAGATTCCGAGTTAGTACGTTCCACCTCCTCGCAAATATCTCGAAACAATGTTTATGTGCGCAGTAAAGCAAAGCACGCTACAGACTGTAGTCGCAGTGCTCGTACAAATATGCAGCAGCAGTATTTTGTCTACCAGGTATGTTTTCTTTTTTAGCATCACTTAAAAAAAAATGTCCAGCTCACTCGTGGGAGTTTTTTTTTTACCCTCAGTGGCATTCCGGACGGATCACAATCTACAGATGGATCATCTGTAGATCATCTAGATCGTGACCTTCCGTTAGGATATTCTGTGTGGGATCTGTACGGTGCAGATCCAACCGCACAGGAAAGACGTCCTATTAATAGATCACGTGCGGGTTATACAGCTCCCACCCGGCAAGATGAGCTAGATAATACAGATCAGGAATATCCCCAGAAAGATCTAGATCATGAGCTGTAGATGATCTGTGGATGATATGTCCGAGATGTGCAAGTGTTGTCCTGTTCTCTGTATTGGTCATGGGCTCGGAGATAGACCAATCCTAACGATGGACCATGTATGCACCTTTCGGGGCTTGAAACGAGGACACGAGGTCCGCGGAACGTAGACGAACCCGCACCCTTGTGGGCTTTTTGACGCTCCAAAAGATGCCTACAACGTAACGCCCGCGTTTTGCTCACCTTATACTGCGATCTCGAAAACGGGGGGGGGGGAACTTTCACCCGCGTGGAGCATGCTACGGTTCAAGGGCGCATCTGCCATTTTCGGAAGCTTTTCTAAGACTCCTGACTTGAGAGAGCTCCATATCACACCCAAACACTGGTTTTCAAGGAAGTAAGGACTTTTAACCCGATGGGCGAAAACCCGATGCCTTGGGTTTGTAACGAAAACCACTGTTAAAACACACACGATTTTGGGTAGTTCCTTGGTTTAGGAGCGGGTGTCGTTCGTACAGATATGATGCGAGCGTAACACGCAAGATAGTGACACACACCCTGGGACGAATTTCCAACCCTGGTTGTCTCGCGACAACGGGGAGGGAGTAAACGCCTACCAGGTGCATACATACGGACATATATTCATACATGCATACGTCTATCGAAAAAGCTCTCGACGAGATCTTAGTGAGGTCACCACTTTTTCTTTGCGTGTGCTCCCCATATTTTCGGAGACTTATCGGCTCTGAAATTCGTCTCAAGAGGCGTGTTATTTCGCGTGTTATACGGTGTTTACCAGCATCATATGTACCCGGGGACCACTCTGTTTCGAAATGTGAGGACCTGTGTCTTTTTTTTTTTCCATCCAATTTATAATCTTCGCCCTTCTTTTGTCTCCCCGTCCGATTACGGAGGACCATAGTAAATAGGACCTACGGTACACACGAAAACCTATATATTTTCCTATTTTTACTAACAATATTTGGTCCTATTTACTATGGTTCCCCGTCCTAGTCGTAAGTCAGACCCGAGGTCACATAGCAGGCTCTTTATTCCCCTCGCCACTACGGTTGGTGTCTTTATTTTTATCGCGAGAAGAGGGTTCAGGTCTTTCTTCCCTCGTCGACTGGCGTCTAGTCGCGTTTCTGTATTAATACTTCCAAGCAGATAATCTGAAAGATGCTTTCATTTGGATCCATCCGTTTATGCTTGGAAGTCCTCGTACTTCGGGAGAGAGCGGCACTGTTTTTCGTTAGTAAAAGGTGACGCAAGACGCGCTCGTCGACTCTCTCTCTCTCTCTCTCTCTCTCTCTCCCTCGGCCAGGGCCAATTCGAATGCGGAGCGCTGAGGTGCGCGGAGAGGAAAGACCTGCACAGCTACGAGGTCAACTTCAAGTACAAGGAGGCTGGATCGGTTAAGAACGAGCTTGTCAAGGTGACGGACCTCACCGATCGATCGACGGACGGACTGACCATCGCTGCTATGCTGTAGTGTACCGGTGTATTTTTCTTTGTCCTTGTCGGAGTTTTCTCTGTGGCGGCAGTAGAGTCGTACGACAGTCGTAGAAGGAGTTCTTCTGAACTGGGTGCCGTGACAATAATAGAGGGAAGGAGGGGTGGGGGTGAGGAGAGGGGAGGGAGAGGGGGGTGGGGGAGGACAGCAACTTTGAAATTGTGCCGAGATTTTTTTCTCTCGGTGAGTGTGGAGCGCGACGGCTCAGGGACGGAAGACCACGCCTACGTCTTTTTTTTTTCTCACGGGGTCACGGAGTCACGGCTCTTTGCCTCCGTAAAAAAACATGTTTCGTATGCGCGTTTCTATGTAACTGTTCAACATTTCCTTGTTACAATGACTGCATGCGTTACCCTGGTATTTACCGGTACTGGAGTAGTTTGTCCTTGAACAGTGTGCGTAGGTTTAAGACCCTTCTGGGACTTGATCACAGTATGGAAGGAAGAAATGCGGAATGGAAACGGCCACTACAGCATAAACAACTCGAAGAAACGCGGGCTAGGTACTGTAGGTGACGAGACGTGTTAATTTAATTTTGTTTTCTTTTTCATGTCGGACTCCGATGCAAGGAGTTGTGCGACACGCGTGCGTCACGAACCATGGTGTGCTGCACGCGCACGCTAGGAAGATGGTTCAGCTGTCGCTAGCACCTCGCGCAGCAGGACATTTATCACTGCCGTCAACTCGTGTGTGTTGGTGTAAGGTATAAACAAATAGAAACCAACTTTTTTTGGGCGAAACCCATAAAAAATACCACTGTCCTGAAAAAAAATATCCCACGGACTATAACATGAATTAAAAAACGCTCCTTCTACACATTTTCGGAGCGTAGCGGCGGGGGCGGATGCTTCAGGCAACTCGACAGGGTCCCTTTTTTTTTGGTCACCGTCGCTAATTCAAGACTCGCTTTTTCGGTTTTGCCAAGGGACTAAGGGGGTTCATACGTTCGAATTAACCGTCAGCGCATACCGTGTATATAGCGCGCAAGATAACATACCTCCCGGGATGATTTACTGTAGTTTCGGAGTCGATTTTTCCCAAAACGTGGGAAGCGTACCGATACCCAACGAAAAATGTTTCCGAGATATTTCTAGTGGACGTCTCGCTCGTCGTATTCGGTACGCCCTCCCCGTTGTCGAGAAACCCACCTTTGAAATTCGTCCGAGGGGGTGTGCTACCTTATCACCCTAGTGTGATACACGGTACCAGGTGTAACATGAGTTGACCTTTGAAACCTCTTCAAATATATTCCTACTGTTAATTCAAGTTGAAATCTCTTCGAATGTATTCCTGCTGTTAATTCAAGTACGACTAGCTTGTCCCCGAATCGCTGCGAGAGTGAAGCCGTGAGGGGGCTCGCAGGTTCGATGACCTAACCCCCCCTATCCGTTTCTGTGTAATACATGGGAAAAACCGTATCGAGCGCCCGAACGTTGGAGGTGTCTCTACTTGGGAGTAGGAACGGTGCTCCCGTCTCGAACGGGATGCGTGACCAATGGTAAAAAAAATCTGAGGCACGCAACGAATGAGTACGCGCGCCCTCCAAATGTCTACCTGGTCGGTGAGAACCCGACATGGGCATGCGAGGGTCTATGGCCATACGACAACGACCATGCATGATACCTAATACACCCCCCCCCCCCCCCGAGAATGGGGATAATATTTAGCACAAAGTTTCAATGGAATATATGAAAACAACTTAATGAGCGCCCAGCTGTTGGAGGAGTCTCTATTAGGAGTACGAACGGTGCCCCCGTCTCGAAAGGGATGCGTGGTCAATGGTCAAATGACTAAGGCAAGCAACGAATGAGTACGCCCCGCCCCCCCCCCCCCTCCCCCGCCCCCAATCTACCCCGTGGGCTACGACGTACCATCCAAAACAAAGCAGTTATACGTAGTCCCGGGTGGGAACCTTGCGGGCGCACCACGGGTCGGGTCAGACTGAGTCGCTCAACCAAGCAAGCAAGCATGTCCTACACGGCTTACGTCCATGCGCATAACTTACAGGCAGAGCCCCTTGTCATCGCCTCAACAGGTGCGCGTGTGCCCACAGTGCGCTCGGAAACTGTTCCGAAAAAAGATCGAGGCGTTACTCCGCCAGCGCGAAACGGAACAAGCGGAAGCCGACCGGCAACGACGGAGGGAGGCCAAAGCGGCGGGAAGATCCCTGGACGGGGCTGTTAGAGATGCCGCCCCCGAGCCGGAGGGAGGAGGAGGCTCTGCACGGTTGTCGGACGGCATTGTTGTGCAGGGGGGACGAGGGTTGTCCGCGAGTAAGACGGCAGGATCTGGTGGTGGTAAGGGCGGAACCAAAGAGGCGGTTTCTGGAACGACTTCGAACGCAGCGGGGGGGGGACGGGGGTCACGACCTGATTAGGCAGGCGGTGAATGCTGCGGGGGGCGAGGAGGGTGCTCGTGCTGGCGCTGCTAAGAAGCGTGCCAGAGCATCGCGGTGGGGAGCGGCAGTTTTGCCTTCGGAGGCGGCAACAGCACCCTCTACGGTAGCGGTAACGGCAAGATCAACGGTGGACGGCAGGGGGGTGTCGAGTGGAGAGGGAGCGGTCGAGCGGCCGAGCGTCGACAACGCGTCGAGGAACGCATGGGCGGGGGAGCTGGAGAGAGATCGGACGGCGGAGGATGAGATGGACGACTATCTGTCGTCGCTGCTCTTGTGAACGTTATTGTTTTTGTTGTTGTCGCTGTTCTTGTTGTGCGCGATATAAATTTAAGTTGTGTAAGGTGGGGCAGAAGGGTCGATAGTGAACGATCTGCACGCCGGCGGGAAGGACGTTAGCCCTTTGATTGAACAAGCCAGCGTCGCAGAACTTGAACTCCCCTAAACCTCGGCCGGACAAATCGAAGACAGCTTACTGTCTTGACGGTCCTTGTTGCACTCGGAGGCGGCTTCGTCCGTGGCGCGTGTGGGGCGGCAAGACTCCCCATCAGCGTGGAAGTATTATGTTGTGGGCGCTTTAGAGGAGAGCCGCTTTGCGTCGTCTGCGGTGACAGACATATTCCTGTCGCGCGTGCTGCCTGGTGGAAGATCTTCGCCGCAGACGAGGCAGTTGAGGAGCGGCCGCCCATGAACGACGCCATGGATGACGACAACAACGGCTTGGGATTATGAAGTCGCTGTTGTCGTCATTTTATGCCGTCGTTCCAGAGCGGCCGTGCCTCAACTGCCTCGTCTGCGGCGAAGGCCTTCCGCCTAGCTGCACGTACAACAGGAAGATGTCTACCGCCTCGGACGAACAGGGCGGGCCCCTCTCCGAAGCGCCCACGACACACTACTTCCAAGCTGATGGGGTGTCTTGCCGCCCGAAACGCGTCGAGGACGACGCCACCTCCGACTGTCACGCCTGCAAAGATGAAGCTCTATTAATAGAGATTTTTTCGTGTTCTGTGAGAGTTTCTTCTTCGTTCAAGGGGCTGCTGCTGTACTCCGCGCCGAGGTAAAGTTCACTAAAAAAAAACAAGCGCGCCAAAAGGCCTCCGTATACCAGAGCGCGAAGGGTAAGCGGCGTGACGTGGATTGGATGCACCGCGTTGACATCTCGAATCTCGTCGAGAGTCTATGTACGGAGGATTTGGCATCCGGGGATCATCCTCTCACATATCCCCCGGTCTACCTCTTGAACCGTCGCATGTAGCCGACGTAGAGACTTGTGAACGTTGGCGACTACAACGCAATACAGAAATATCTGCTTCTCTCTTTGTTGTTGACCTGAGTCCATCTGCCGATCCGGGTGGGCAGAGCTGCTGACCCCAGGTTTCTGCGGAGTTCAAGGGTGTGGATGTAGTGCCGTGAATGATTTTTTTCCTCGCGACATCATAAGGAATACCATGGGTTCTCGATGTTGTCCTATTTTGTCTTCGTAACGTCGCCTATGTCTCTTTGATTCCTCCTGCCCTGTATAACTTTCTACGGGATACAACACGGAGTATCGACGTGCCCGCAGCCGGCGTTTTGGCTTGCGTTCTTCGTGCTTATTTGTTGTAGCTTCTTCGATTCGTGTTCTTTGTCGTACGACCAACTTCGCGCACAGAAAGACGCGAGCGACTCGTTTCACCATGAAAGAAGCACATCAACCATCGACATGGAGTCAACTACCTCAGGATTGTTTCCCGAATCGCCCGCAAATATTGCACTACCAAGTCCTCGTATAGATATAAACTCCCCGGGACATAATCCAGGGTCAACAATGGAAAGCCCAATGGCTTTTTCGTTTGGCCTTACATGTCTCAAAATATCGGGAGTGGGGTTGGTGTCATGGCTTGTGCCAGGTCGTGCCGCGTCGTGTTTTGGTTGTCAAATCATCTTTACACTGTAGCTCGCCATCAGTTGGTACCAAGGTGTTCCATTACATCCTTCTTTCCTTTTTCCCTTTTCTATCGTTTGTTTCTATTGGGGTTGCATAACCTGACACGCTACAAGTTAGTACTAGGTGTAGCAGTACTTTCTTTAGACACATTTACGATTTTTTTTCTACTACAGCAGCAATAGTAATGTAACCCCGTCTATTTGCTTGCGCTCTTGTACGTAGTTATCGCATACAGGTTCGGCATTCCCAGTGCTCGTCGATTGTCATCGAGTTTTTTCTAACTCAGGCTTTCTCTCGCGCATTCCTCGACATGACAAACTGGCACAGAAATCACTTTTATTTTTTTCAAGCCGGGTATGGAACCCGACCCTCGTGCCCAGCAGAGGTGACACGTAACCTGACTACGTACTTAAGGACAACTACGCCCTGTCTGCAGCGTGACGCTAGACCTTGAACCAAAGGCACTCGATCAATGTTCCAACAAGCAACCAGAGATGTTTAATTCTACAACCCAATGTACACGTACGTGTAGACCATCCTATGCGTCTACGACAATCGAATCTACGACGGCAGCGGTTTCGACTACCACGTGTATAGGGCCTAGGGCCCTTCAGGTGGGCCAACGTTGTGGCGTCATCACCATCATAGTAAGTACTGCCTGACTGACGGCGGTGATCTCGGCTACAAAATACATACGGGTCATTCCAGGGTGGGCTAATGTTATGGTATCCCCTCTGTTGTAATACCGGCTGCCAGGACCTTTAAGGCTACCGCCCCACGTCACTAAAGGGACTACCATCACGTTTGGGCCCGTAAGAACCGAGAGGTCACCTTACGTACCTGTTCGAAGCTTTCCGAACGATCAAACTTTGAAGTTTCAAAGGAGACTTTTGATTGGTGGCATATATGCACCACGTGACATCATCCAAGACCCTCACGTCGCATTTGGTTAAATTTTGTTCGCCGTGGATTAACGGTACCACAGAAAAATTCCCGATTGGGCGATCATTTTTAAGGGGCCCTGGTTGGGTGTGTCTCATTGATTAGTGTAAAATGCAACTATCTCAAAAAACAAAAAATAATCTCTGGATGTGATAACTCCCGCAAGGCTCTTTGCCCAAATCGAAAGCAATTTTACCACGAAAGGAGAAAACAAGACTTGAAAAAAAAAACTCGAAGGCCTGAAAAGTCAACAAAATCAACGGGTACAGACACGGCCTCTTCATCCCACCTTGCTTCGCTTCTCCCTCTCGTGGCGTTGCAAGGGTTGCTCGTACGTAGCCCTAAACAAACTATCAAAACATATCGTCTTTTGCCACAACCTATTTCTACTGCCATCAAAACGAAGCACAAGCCGGGACCACCACAGCTTCGACCGGCACGGAGACAAACTGCCTGAAACGGCGACCCCCCCCCTCCACCTGGTCGGTGAAAACTCGACGTGCTCCGTCAGGGCATTGTAGGGATGCGAGGGTCTATGGTCATACGACTACGGCCATGCATGACATTAAGGTGCTCCGTCTCGAAAGGGATGTGGTCAATGGTCAAATGACTAATTTGTACGCCCCCCCCCTCCCTCACGGCGCTTCGCGTTTGGTGCAATGTCTGCCTGTCGGTGAAAACCCGACGTGCTCCGTCCCGGCACTGCAGCGATGCGAGGGTCTATGGCCATACGACTATGGTCATGCATGACAATGAGTACCCCCCACCCACCCTCTCTCTTCCTCCCCTCCCCCTTCCACCCCTGATAGGGCACGGTTGTCACATGCTCGCACACCCTCCGAAAGAAGACACGCAAAAAAAAACACAAAAAACTGCGCAACAAGATGCGCCGGCCAGGCATCACAAGCCGAATCACACGAAAAGGGCGTGGAATACTCACTCGTACTCGTACATAGAAATAATATACATACGGTGGAATCACACGTACGTAGGCAAAAATGCCACTAATTGGAGACGGGTCCCTTTCAGCGCGGCACGCGCGTGGTCCGTAATAATCAGAAACCACGACAGAACCAAAAGCCATGTATCTCCATTAGGACACACACCAGATTTGGTTCTGATTACTGCTGTATGTTCTCCGGTGAAAGCATAACAATACGGGGGAACATACAGTAGCAATCAAGACAAAAAATGCTTCGTAAAAATACTATAGAACATCGAGATTGTCGTCTATACGATGAGACCTGACTACTGTGGCCCCCCGTTATAGTATAGTACTGTAGTTTTAGTGAAGGCTCTTCGCGGGTCATGACCCCGACCGGCGGGTCGGGTCAGCAACTTTTTGAAGTCTCCCGGATTGTGTTGGGTCGGATCGGGTCGGGTCGGGTCGGGTCAGGAGGTTTTGAAACTCTCACGGATCGGGTCGGGTCACTCTTAGCCGACCCGGCCCGACCTAACCCGACCTTGACCCGCGAGGCTTGATCCGACCCGTAAACAGCCCTAAAAATAAAAAACCTTTTAGTGAAGGGGGTCAAGCCGGGATCTCCGATACTTACAGCACCTTTGATGCTGGACCTCCTTTTTCAGTAACGGCAGACAGTGGACCCTGTCCGTCCGCGTCTGCCTGCTTCAAAACGCTAAAACGTTTCTACAGCTGCACGTACGTTTTCCCGAGACTATTAAGTTGAATTTAGAGTGGGAGAAGTCTTGCCGTGAGAAACCAATCCAGAGGAAAGATCGTAAAAAGATACACCTCGCACTAATTCTCCCGGGACTATTTACTTCAATTCAGAGAGGGAAAAGTCTTGCTGCAAGAAAAAATCTAGAGGAATGATCGTTAAAAAGTATGCCAGGTGCCTCGTACTAATTTTCCCGGTCTGTTTACTTGTACTAAGCGTGGGAAAGATCTTGCCTTATATAAGAAACAAAAAACTAGAGAAAATATCGTGAAAAATTATACTCGTACGTACTCGTTCCTCCGACTGTTTAAATCAGACTCGAAGAAGTCTTGCCGTTTTGGAAAAAAAAAAAAACAGGAAATATCTAGAAGCACTATACCAGCCACCTCGTTCTATCAATAGCACTATTGGTTAGTATCTACCATCAATACGAACAACGCCACGTACAATAACAACAGCGCAAACAATAACAAGGCCATGAAAAAAGTTTTCAAGATGACTTCGTCAAAGGACGCACGAGAGAAAAAGCCGCGGGTATTCCCCACACTCCCAACACACACCGACCGAAAAAAACATGTTCAACATCTGCATCTTCTCCGTGCACACTCGCGAGCACACACCCAGCAACCTGGGGGGTTCGGGGGACGATGGCGGGGAGGGGGGTGGCACTAAAGTGGGATGAGGTGTATGGGAGGAATTATAAGGGGACGGGGGTGGGCGGGGGGCAATACTGGGGGGGGGGGTGGGTACTCGATAGCATGGAAAGGGTGTGTGTGTAATATTACTCGAACTGATACAAAAAACAGTCGCGGTCCTCGTAGCAACTGCTCCTAGCTGCGTCCTCCTCCTTCCTTCTGCCTTGGCTGAAAGCTAGAGGCTAAAAAGCACTGCCTTGCTGTCGTAAGGTTTGCTGCTGCAAGGTAGCGCGGCGTGATACATCCAAGGTGTCAATGTCAACGTCATCGCCCTTCTCTCTCCACTGGAATGCTGCTCAGGGCCTGCAAAAGGGAGAAGGGGTTCGGTTGTTCCGCGTTAGGTTGATGAAACGCTGTTCCATGAATTGGTTCCATGAGTTGGTCGCATCGTGGTTCCACGCACTGGTGACGCTGTTGTTCCACGATTTGGAGACATAAGTCCACGATTGGTCGGGCATTCTTTCACGAGTTGGTGACATTGTTCCACGATATGGAGGTACGCATTGCTCCACGACTTGGTGGTATTGACATTGATACTCCACGACTTGGACATATTGTTCGACGACTTGGTCGGTTGTATTATTCCATGAATTGGTGGCATTGTTGTGCCACGATTTGGTGATATAGTTCCACGATTTGGTGGTATTATTCTACGAATTGGTGACATTATTGTTCCAAAAGGGTGACATTGTTGGTTGCACAATCTGGGGGCGTTAATCCACGAATTCGTGACAACATTGTTCGACATTTTGTGACATTGTTCCAGGATTTGACATAATTATTGTACGAATTGGTGACATTCTTTCACGAATTGGTGGTATTCTTCCACGAATTGGTGGTATTCTTCCACGAATTGGTGAAATTGTTGCACGAAATTGTGGCATTGTTCCACGAAAGGGTGGCATTCTTCCATAAATTGGTGACGTTGTCCCGCCGCTTTTCTAGTACTGCTCTGCACCCAAGATACCACACAGGAGAGCGATTGTATTACCGCTGTTCGGCGTATTGCTTCAGATTGCTAACGATGTGTCATGCCCACAAGATACGGTACAACCCACAACGGGACACCAAAATTAACGGTCAGCTAAAAAGTGTAATCGCATGTTTTTTTGTCCCGGACACCGGCAAAATGAACAAATTAACCGCCATCCAATAAAAACACCAGGTATCACGAGATGCGGAGAGATAGGTAGATATACCCAGCCCGGTCGGGGACCCCCTCGCATTGAATCGAACCGCACTGAAACAAAATCCGAACCTAATCGCATCGCACCTTGTAGGTATTGGAGATCTTGTTGAAGAAAGAAGAGTTGCCCAGCATGTTTCTCGTGTTTTGACAGTACCGGATAAAGTTCTGCAGATCGGTCGCCGGGGAAGAAGAACGTTCCGCATTTTGTGTCACAGTACTGGCCCACGCAAAGTGCCGACTACAGCGCAATTGCAACGCAGGCGCATATGGCGCTTACGTTGGGCGAGCGGCATGAAGGCGATGGGGTGGTGGTGGTGGTCGCGATAATAATAACGAGAGGGAGCAGGGGGGGCGTCCATAGTGAGGGGCAGCGCGCGGGGGGGGGTGTACTCATTACCACGCATGGCCGTAGTCGTATGACCGTAGACCCTCGCATCCCTACAACGCCGGGACGGAGCGCGGCGGGTTTTCACCGATCAGGCGGACATTGCGTGCACCAAACGCGAAACGCCCTGAGGTGTTGGGCGAGTCGCATGAAGGGTGAGCCGCATCCTGCTAAGAACCGCTTTAGACGCGGATTTTCTTGCATATGGATGACAGCATCAATGAATTGATTTGATTCCTGGTGTGGGCACTTCCAGAGACAGCAATGGGTTTACAATGTAACTGCCTCGTGGGGCAGCGCGCGGGAGGGGGGGGATAAGGAAGGGGAAAGAAGAAGTGGGAGGCGACTATTGTGAGGGGGGGGGGGGGCGGTACTCACTGTCTTTACGTGAGGGGGGGGAGTGTACTCTACAGGAGAGATGTACTCGATATCATGCATGGTCGTAGTCGTATGACCATAGACCCTCGCATTCCTACAATGCCGGGACGGAGCATGTCGGGTTTTCACCGACCAGGCGGACACTGCTTGGGAGGGGAGGGGGGGTCATATTGAAGGGGGGAGGGGAGGGGGGACACTACTATCAAGGGGGAGGGAGGGGGGGATGGACAAGTATGAGGGGGAAGAGGGGGGGGGCGATAAAAATGCCGGGGAAGGGGGGGAGGGGCGATAATAACGAGCGGGGGACGGGAGGGGGGTGAGGGAGGGAGGGAGGGGGTCAGATAGGAAGCATCATCACATCACTGATGTTGCGCACAATGGTATGTATCACTTGTTCCACGTTTTCCACGGGGCACGTCCAACACCGAAGAAGAACGTGTGGTTCTCAAAAGTAGAATTGCTCACGATACAAAAGCCCCAGAGGCCTAACGTTGGTGGCATACAGGGGGCGGGAGGAGGGGGGATATTAACTAGTGGTCCCTTTTCAATATCACCTTTTCAATCTCACCCATTGCTCTGGTCAAATTCTCCATAGCATATAGAGGGGGGGGGGGGGGGCAGTGACTCTTCTCAACCATACTGTTAGTACATGAGCATATAGAGGGAGGGGGGGGGGGGGGGGGTGACCCTTCTCAACCATATTTAATATATATATATGATCATGACATATAATACCGATATGTTAACCCTCGTGGGACTTCAGAGGAGAAAATAGACGATAAAAAAGTGGTGATGGTTGATAACACGAATCTTATCGTTGTTTTGGTCGCTGTCGAAGGGGTTCCACATGCTTTGGTCGCTACCGAAGGGGTCCCAAATTTTATGGTCGCTATCAAAGGGGTCCCAAACGTTTTGGTCGCTATCAAAGGGGTCCCAAATGTTTTCGTCGCTATCAAAGGGATCCATTTTGTTTGGTCGCTATCGAAGGGGTTCCAATTTTTTCGATCGCTATCAAAGGGGTCCCAAATGTTTTGGTCGCTATCAAAGGGGTCCCAAACGTTTTGGTCGCTACCAAAGGGGTCCCGAAAGGGTTAATATGTTACATACCTACAGTAGTACAGTAGTAGTACAAAGCAATACCTACCAGATATCATAATATCTAAATTATCACAATCACGTTGCTCACCCTCGTGCAGCCTTGACCGGCATCTAAGGCGAACCAAGCGGCTACGGCGAACCCGTGGCCAGCATCTAGCGCGAACCAGGCAGCTACCACGAACGTCGCCATCCAAGCGCACGCCATCACAGACAAGACCCCCCCGACCCACTTCAGGGCGGCGCCAATCACATTCGGCGGCTGATGGACATCGAGCCAACCCGTTCACCAGGACGAAACAAGCAACGACAAAACGAAAGCGATGATAATACGTATTTTTTTGTCATACTGTAAATTAATCCAATGCTTCACATTCAAATTCTAACATAGTGAAACCGACGATAGCATGGTTGGTACTACCAGTGTGAATTAATTCAACGGGCTGCATGAAACCAATGATAGCATGGTTGGTACAAGGTACCAACAACTGAGCCACCGACAGAATGGGCTCGATGATAGATAGATGCCACGGTTGGCAAAACGATGAAGCCAACGGCATTTAGAAAACCGTTCACGAGAACGAAACTCACACATATTTGAAAACCGGCGATAGCATGGTTGATATCAGGTATAAGCCAAACGGCAGCGAGGCAACTGTTCAAGAGCACAAAACCCGGTGACAGCATGCTTGGTACCCGGTACCAGACCACTCTGTCCCGAAAAAATAACGATAGGTTGAATATTAATAACCATACAGTTCGCTCGCTCGTTTTTTTTTGGTCGTTCGTTGATTCATTCCTACCCGGGTAAAGATGGTCTAGTCGCTGGTGGACACGCGGAAATCGTGCCCAAAGCGTTCTGATTATCAAGCAGGTGTTCTTCGTGGCCTATGTGTGTACGCGCAAACCCCGCCCGAAAGCCTCCGTGATAATCGCTGACAAGTTCTCCCTGGCTCCCCGTGGCAGAGTCGGACTTAGCAGTGAGTACCCCGCAATAAGCCAGATATTGAACCTACTGTACAACTATATTCAAGTTTGCCTTGATCCCGATATAAGGTCATTTATGCCTTACCTCGGGATAAGGCTAAAATCGGGCTTAACCCTTTACAGTACTGCAGTCCCGTTTTGGGGACGAAGTACTCAAATTACAAGCAATTTGTGCCCAAACACGAGACTGCACTCCTAAAAGGGGTTAAAGCGGGAGAAATCGCCCGCCTGGACACCGTATTGAGTTCAAAAACGGGAACAAGCCGATTTGGCCTGCCTTATCTCTACGTTATTACGGGTGTCCACAGTTAATAGGACCAAATATTGTTTAGTAAAAATAGGGAAATACATAGGTTTTGGTGTGTACCGTAGGTCCTATTTACTCGGGTGTCCACAGTTAATAGGACCAAATATTGTTTAGTAAAAATAGGTAAATATATAGGTTTTGGTGTGTACCGTTTAATAGGTCCTATTTACTATGGTCCCCCGTAATAGCGTCATCAACGATCGGCGGCTTATTGCGGGGTACCCGCTGTAACTGTAACCGAAACCGTCCTTGTATTTGCGGATAGAGTGACGCTAATTAACCCTTCAAGAGCTGCAGTCCCGTTTTGGTGACAAGCCACTCTAATTCCAAGTAATTTGTCCACAATTGTTCCCCAAAACAGGATTGCAGTCCCAAAAGGGTTAAGCCAATGACAGCATGAAATCGACGAAACCGTGAACGGGTGATTCCAGGGGGGTCGTTTTTATGTACCTGGAAATTTCTTGAGTCAGTCAAAGAATTGAAACCGACGATAACATAAAACCGATGATAGCATCGCTGGCACTCTGGCCGTAAATATAAGATGCGCGTTAATTGAGTATCAAATACCAAAAGGAGATTATATTTTCGGACAGAGTGGTACAAATTAGGCAAAATGGCATGAAACCGATGATGGCCTGCAAGCAATGCTACGCACGGTAGCAGAAAACCGACTATCGACTTGAAACCGGCGACATCATAACACCAATGGCAATATTAGTAGTACGAACGTCACTGGTAAAAACTACCGGGCAAGATGATTTCAGATTAATCCGATGATAGCAGGGAACCGATTATCGCATAAAACTAGTGTTGGATACCGTACGAGTGTCGACATATCGTATTGAACATTTTTTTGCTCTCCATTCCCCGCCCCCCTCGTGTTATTCTCCTGACAACGAACGAAAGCCTCCATGTATCGATTCTCGAAATCGTATCGATTACCTGATATTTTTTTCGGTTATCTGTATCGTATCGAACTCGATGTCGAAATCCGATATCCGATATCCAACACTATGTGACATTAACGATAGCACGAAACGGACTATAATGTACCATGAAACCGATTACAGCACGAAACGGACGATAACATGAAACCGATTGTCGGATAGTTATACGAAACCGATTACAGCACGGAACCGATTCCTAAAACAAAACGAGTTATAGCACCAAACTGATGATAGCACCAAACCGAATACTAGCCAAAAACCAATGATAGCATGAACATACACGATACTCGTAGCACAACACCGATGACACGGCACAGCATAAAACCGTTGCGAGAATCGAGTGCGATACGACAAGGAACAAACGCGTTCGATGGAATCTTATCCAAGTTCGATATATCGATATATCAAAACCTCCAATACGATGAAGGCCGAACAATACCGTTGCACGAAAGAAACGTGGGAGAGGGTGGAGGTGGGTGACCTTACTTAACTGATGACTTAAGCTAGTACCTGGTAGTTCGTATCGTGCTGCTCTACCTTGGCGATGACGCAGGCTCTTCGGTACCAGCGGAGCATGTCCCGCGCAACCCTCTCGGGAGATTGCAGCTGAACCTGTACCATAATAGAGTAAAATCGACGAGGAACGAAACAGGACGCCACCATGAACACGAACAGACCACGGGGGCCGGGTGGGGGGGGGGGGGGGGGGGGAGGGTACACATGTCATGCATCGCCGTAGTCGTATGGCCATAGACCCTCGCATCCCTACAATGCCAGGCGGCGGCGGCGTGGGGGGGGGGGGGGGGGGGGGGGGTGTACTCATTATCGGGAGGGGGGGGGGGGGGGGGGGGGCGTACTCGTTTGTTGCTTGCCTTAGTCATTTGACCATAGACCACGCATCCCTTTCGAGAAGGAGCACCGTTCCTACTCCTAATAGAAACACCTCCAATAATTGGGCGTTCATTACGTTGTTTTCATATATTACACAGAAACGGGGGGGGGGGGGGGGGGGGGGGGGGGGGGGGGGGGGGGCTGAGACTACGTAAAAAACTACGTAAGCAAATAACCCAACGACTATTAATACAAAGACGAATCAGCTATGTATGTATTCGACCAAGCTGGTTAACCATCCTATGATCATGTGGTGTGGTGTGCCAACGCCGCTCAAGAGAAGTCGCGAGCAACATCCGATTCGATGTGCATATCATAGCCCGTGCGGGAACATCGCACGTTCGAGCGTGCCCCAGTGGATCAGAAAACGTGAGTACCTAAACCGTAACCGCGCTATATAGGGACCCATGGTCGAGCCGGCTGAAGCATACCGGTAATCTACGACCGAGATGTCTACAACCGCCGAGCGGGATTCGTATCGTATTCATGAATACGATTCTCCAAATTCTCCAAGTCAACCATCGCACACAATTTTCTCGACGGTTACAAACGTCCTGCGGCGCGAGTTCCTAGCGACAGCTATACTTGTCGATTACCCGTGAACGCACCAACCCATGCACGCCTCGGACATATCATCTACAGATCATCTACAGATCATACAGATCATGATCTAGATTATCTAGTTTGTGCAGAATCTGCCTTATAGGGCAGATAGATCCAACCCACAAAACATGTGCTACACCATTCGGAATATACAATATACGCCTCCCGCCCGGCAACATGAGCTAGATCACACAACATCGGCAATGGATCCATCTGTCTTGAAGCATCTAGATCATGAACTGTGGGAATGATCTGTACATGATCTGTACATGATCTGTCGATGACCTGTCCGACCTGTGACCCTAACCTGTCGGCAACCTGTGATCTATGACCCCCAACAATGGACCCTTCCAATAGCGCCGACAATGTGACAGCAGAAAACGCGCGCGCCACGCATGTCCCGGTCTCTTTCCCAGGGCAAAACGGCGTCCCTTCCAACCCCCCCTTCGCACTCCCCCCCCTTTCCCCTGCCCAGCCCAAAAACCGCCGTCAGGCTCTCTACAGCGCCGCTCTTCCACCGAGCTAGCGAAACGCTGACGTGACACTGCAGTTGTATCACATCGTATGGCAATGGATGAGTTCATGATTTTATCATACAAAAACTTGGTACTATACGACAAGGTTAGATGTGACATGGTAGTATGGCACAAATTATGTGACGTGCTTTGATGCGATAAGACATGATCGGGGGCCCACAGATGATACGATACGACTTGATGTCACACGGTACGGTGCGAGATACAAAGTGACATGGCATTACCCTCCACTATATAATAGACGCGACATGGCATGCTATGCTCTGATAAGATACGACAAGATAGTAGACCAGTAGAAAAATAAAGAACATCAGCTGTGATCGGAAAAACATATATCGAACTGTGTAATACTGCGATGACATGCGATACGATGGAGCACCACGATGCACCGCCCACCGACCTACCTTCTTCCTGCCCCGCTCCCCCATCCTTCGACACAAAGCGCGGTCGTCGCGCAAACGCACTAAAAACGCCGCGCCCGCCGACAGGCGCATGCCGTCAAACAGAAACCCGTCCTCCTGCACCAAGAAGCGACACCGAGGAGCGAAGCGGCAGCAGTTGCACCGCACAAAAAAACCCGGCAAAAACAGGAAACGGGTTGGCCGGCGAGCGAGAGATATAATACCACTTTGGGCGGAAACATGAGGATTATTTGAGGGAAAATATGAATACCAACCTGTCCTTACATTTCCGACTGTTACGGGGGACCATAGTTAATAGGACCAATTTTTTTTAGTAAAAATAGGGAAACATATAGGAGTTTGTGTGTACCGTAGGTCCTTTCTACTATGGTCCCCCGAAATAGACAGACAGGTTCATATCGACGCCATTTTATCAGGCAGCAGCAAGACTTAGGGGCTTAGGGGGGGGGGGGTGTAAACAATCGAGCAACCGTTTAGTTTGCTGGTCGTTTTTGCTGCCGATATTTTTTTTTGTTTTGATCTCTTGGAAAGCGAGACAAGGCAACCGCTGGGCGGGTGCGTGTCACGCCTAAAGGAAGAAGAAAACCCAATATGTCGAGGCGTGGCTAAAAAAAAAAAAAACGACCAGTAGCTTTTTTTAATCTCTTGGAAAGTGACACAGGCGACAATGGACGGGGTGTGTGTTGTCTTCACATTCAACCGTTATTTCTACCCAGCTTCATCAGTACACCCAGTGCCCGTCCTAATTCTTCGCCCCAGAGAGATACAAATTATGTGGTCACAGACTGTGACAAGAGCAAATAAACCAAAATAATCGCCAAGACGCTGGGGTGGCGAACCAAAAAGAAAACCATCCAACCTAGAGACAACGCTGCCGTGAATCGTTATAATACCCTGGAGACACGCTGACGCGAACCGTTTCCCTTCAGCAGAGGCAAGCTTGCGACGAAATGCTTGCTAAAGGGGTGTAGTGGTATACCCATGTCTTGAGACAATCCCGTGATTAGCCAATTGACGTGCTTTCATCTCCATTTTGGTCTTAAATTTTACTACTAATCGTAATATTACGGGGGTCCATAGTTAATACCTGGTAGGACCTATGGTACACATAAAAACCTATATATTTACCTATTTTTGCTAACAATATTTGGTCCTATTAACTATGGTCCCCCGTAATAGTTTAAATACCGAAAAATGATCCAATACAAATCCCAAGTACTTTTTTTTTTCTCGTGACGATAAGCCGATTGACCTGGTCTTAATCTCTACCACGGCCTTACACCGAATGGTCTCTACATCGGTACACCGCTGCTGTATGTCGCTCTTGCATGTTGTGAGATTCTGCTCACGTGAGGAGCTCTGCACTATTAGTGAGTCATCCCAAAACCTGACTTCGAGAAAAAATGTGGGTTAAGACAGGGCTCCTGTTTTGGGCACAAAGTTGCACGGAATTATAGTTAAGTACGCGCGTACGTGCAGTGCAGCAGTACATGGGTTGTATCTCGAGGAACCACCCCATGGTGGTCAAGATACACACCGACCATCACGGGGGACCATAGTAAATAAGACCAAATACTTTTCGTAAAAATAGGTAAAATATACAGGTTTTCGTGTGTATCGTAGGTCCTATTTACTGTGGACCCCCGGGTTACCATCTCCTAAAAAAATATTCCAAATAAATCAGCTGCGAACTGTATTCGACCGATTGGGCGGTTTGGTCCCCGACGCAAGCTTTGCGAGCTGCGTCGTGATGTGACACACTGTAAAACTATCGAAGAAAAAAATGCCTACTACAACAGTTGTTTTTCACTTGAGGGGGGAGGGGGGGCAAAAATCGAGAGAGAAAAAAATGGCCGAAACACCCAAGCATGTGCTAATATCCCTGTACCCTTCCATCGTACCTCAGACACATCATCAGTGATCTACAGTAGCTATTTCAAGGTAGATCTAGCCTCGAAAACACTCTCCATATCTGATAATCGCACATGGTGGGGTAATTTATATCAAATATTATAGGAGTAGCGATATCGACATAGGTATCGGTAATGTATCATAGTTTTATAAAGGTATCGTACCGACATCGATAATAGTTTCGGTTTTCGATGAGTCGATTATTTTTCCAATATTCACTGACCCCCTACTGCAGTCTCTCCGCACCTCGTGATCGACGGTGTCCACAAAGCCCTGCGCCTTGGGCACCACCACGCTTGTACCGCAGGCATGAGCCTCCAAAACTGGATTGGGGTAGAGTAGGGTGGGGATGGGGTGGGGGGTGGGGTGAGGCGTGGGAAACGTCTTGTTGTCGTTGTTGCTCAGCCGCTTGTTGCGTCCATGGCCAATATTGTTCATGTTTAGTGTGTCACGTTCGAAACCGCCTGAAACGCCTCCCAGAGAAACACACCCTGGCCTCGGCCATGACCCTGTCACTCACCAGTATTCCCCAAGGTCTCAAAGTGGGAGCAGGAGACGTGCACGTCTGCCGTAGCGTAAACGGGGGCGAGGTCTTCGTGTCCCAAAAATCCCGGCCGGCAGTAGACGCCCCCCTATTGAGTGCAGTAGTACCCGAACCCGTTCAACAGTCACCGTCATTGGAAGAACAGGGGGGCGCGGGGGGACAAGGGGGGGAGTAAGGCACGGGGAGTTCGTCGAAGGGGGGGGGGGGGGGGGGGGGGGCAGGGGGGGGGGGGGGTGACAAAACGGCTGGCAAGAAGATGACAAGGTACCACTCTGTCCTGAAATATAAGAAACACTTACATACTAATTTTCAATTAAAATGATTCTTGAATTTCGGTACGAAGTGGTCAAATTGTTTCTTGAATTTCGGGACGAAGTGGTTCGACAGCTGGTAAGAAGTGACAAAACAATGGGCATTGGCTGGCAACAAAAATGAAAAACGGTTGGACGAGAGAGTGATACAATTCGTGTTGGGTGAAGCGCGACCTTCTGCCGGGGAAGCCGGCGGAGGGAGGTGGGTGCGTGGTGGCCATGGCGCTTCAAGATCACCCCGCCGCGACCGGTAGGCCTGGCGAACAGCATACGCCCAGGTGTTCAGTGCTCCAAGAGTATATGACAGTGCCCTCCGGCTCCAATTTAGGGATGCACGGCGCTCATTGCGTTATTGTTTCTGCGCTTTTACTACCACCGGGGAACATGCAACATTATCAGTAGGAATCAGAGCAAAACATGGCCTATAAACATGGGGGGATACCCGCAGAAGTTTTTCAGGTTAATCATGGATTATGATGGATGTGCCCCATCTTAATATTGGTATGGTATAGGCCATGCTCACCATCATCGTCACTCCAACCCCTCAATGTCGTCGACAGCCTCAGCCTTATCATCATCACTTTACCGCCATCGGCAGCAGCACCATCATGACTACCACTCGCTGTCATCGTCAGAATCAACCTCACGCACTCGCTCGCTAACACCAGCAGCATCGACATCACCATCAACATCACCATACGCATCACGGTTTGTCGCGGGTCAAGACCCCACCCGCGGGTCGGGTCAGGATTTTTTACTCAATCTCCTGAGTGGTGTCCGGTCGGGTAACGAGGCTTTCAAACTCTCACGGGTCGGGTCGGGGCGGGTCGGGTCGGGTCACCCTTTTACCCGACCCGACCCGGCCTGACCCGTGAGGCGTGACCCCACCCGTGAATAGCCCTGATCAGCATTAACATCAGCACCAGCATCAACACGACGTTCATCATAACACCACCACCACTTGAAATATCACCAACATCTCGAACACCACCATTAATATCATCACAACCTTCATCATCATCATCATCATCATCATCATCATCATCATCATCATCATCATCATCATCACCATCATGATGATCATCATCATCATCATCATCGGGATCATAACAATACACCGCCTTCAGGACTAGGAGACAAAAACCGAAGAAAAAACCTTGGGGGGGAAAGAAAATGCATATCGCAGTTTTTCACGCCCGTTTTTTTTTCCGCAGGACATTGTTAGTTTTTTTCATTCCCTCCTCCTGAAAGCGGTCTATAGCCATGAACATATGTTGGCTTATATAGCGCTACCCACCGGCCTACATGGAGGCCCCCCGCATGGTATAAGCCGCCGCCGTCACCGCCGCTTTCGCCGCCACCGCCATCGCCGCCGAGTGGGCGCCCTGCCCAGGTGACGGCGCAAGAGTCGACGATGCTGATTCCCTCGCAGCTGCTTCCCTGCTCCTGCCCCCACCGGCCCCCCTTGTCTCTTATGGATAGCGCTACAACACCAGCAACATTATCATCTTCCTCCCCCCTCTGCCATGGGTAGTGTGCTATAAAACCAACAACATAACCATCCTCATACGCTGCTTACCCTGGTTCGCCGATTGCCCTGTTCGGACCAGCTTCCGTGACGCTCAGACAGCCAACTCCTCATGGCTCCATCCCCGATCAGTGCCAAATAGACGCCATCCACGCTGCCGCACATCGTCAGGAGCTGGTCTATACGCTTTCGGGAGCAAAACCGACGACGGACGCACACACCGACATGAAAAAAAAAACAAGCGTTACATTCGAATATCTTAGATTCGAACCCAATACGCGATTCACTATGGTACCCGACCCTGAGCACAAATTTCGTCGGTCAAATTCTCACTATTTTTTTTTTCGTGAGAAAACGAGCCGAAATTTCTCACAGCTGAAGTTCGGGTTTGTTAAGAGCGGACACCCTCTGCATGTACGTACAGCGTGGGTACTCCCTAGGAGATGCTCCGGAAGAAGGCCCAGAGGAAGAGGACGGGGCATGGGTGGGAGGGTGCTGTTGCTGGGAGGTGGGCTGACGAATACACGAGAAGGACTTCTGTGATAGGGTTCCGCTCTCTGTTGGCACGAGCCTTGCTGAGTTCGACGAGAACGAAGAGCCAGGGCACTGGCCTTTTCGCGGCGGGGTGGTAAGCCTCACGGATGTGGCTCTCAACCCAGACTGCCCTAAGAGCACCCCAAGATGAGATAATTCGGGATATGAAAGCGGTCAAAAGCGGCATACGTCCATTCTAAAAGCTGTAGATATTGCCCACTGCGGACAAAGACCACAACCTTGGGGCTTCACAGGGGAAAAGGTGACGATCACAGTCAAAAACAGTCACTCTGTGATTGGGGGATGACGATACAATGGTTGGTGTCCGAGTTACAATGGTTGAAAGCAAAGAGTCGTACGGCAGGGGTGGACGCAAGATTATCCTCCCGCTGTACTGCCGGAGACTCACGCTGCTCCTATTGCGGGGGACCACAGTAAATGGGACCAAATATTGTAAGTAAAAATAGGAAAATACATAGTTTTTTTTTTGTGTACCGTAGGCTCTATTTACTATGGTCCCCCGTAATATGCGGGTTGACAACAACAATTTTATCGTTGTTTTGGTCGGTACACCGGGGTTCTTAACTCGGGGGATTAAGAGCGCTTAGTTTGGGGTGTTCTTAACTCGGGGACTACCCACTGTACTCCTTGACGTCAGGACCGTGCTACCAGAGGGGTTGCGACTAGAGCTTGCAGTTAGGGCTTGCAAACAGGAGTTACAATCAGGGATTGCAATCAGGGGTACCGATTAGGGGTTGCCATCAGGGCTTGCAATTATTAATAGGCGTTTTTCCTATAGGGGGTGCAAGTAGGCGTTGCCAATAGATGTTGCAATCAGGGGGTTGCAATTTTAACCCCAAAAACACTTCCCACTGGCGGGGGTCCTCGAACTGAGGAACTTCCCAACATGCTTGCATCCAATGTGCATTTGCATATTACTATTTGCAAGCCTATTTGATCGTGCATCGGGTCTACGAGCTTACATTTTTATCCCACCCTAACAGTCGGTTGTTGGGTGGGGGCCCAGAAGGAGGCTCAAAAAATTTCGGTGTACTGTACCCTTACCGTGGCACGCCTCCTTACACTACAGTAGGAAACCTTAACCTTTTAGTGCTGCCCGGTACATGAACATGTACTTAGTACCCGTAGCTGACTTCAACTCCACAACGGGAGTGCAGTCCTAAAGGCCTAAACAGGTTAAACCGTGACTTTCAACTACCACCATCCAGCACGCCTAATCCGGCGCGAGTCGACGGGGGAAGGAGGTGCTGAATGAACCCTTCCCGCGATAAAAAGGCAAGGCGCGTACCCTAGTGAAAGGCGGATGGGGGGGGAAGAGGAAGAGCCTACTATTAATATTCGACCCCGGATCTGAGTTTCGACTGACAGTAGGAGAGAGCAGGAGGAAGAAGGGCGAAAATAACAAATGGGATGGAAACAAAGAAGAAAAAAAAATGTCCTCGAAGGTTCTTCATCCCGTAGAGAGGCACCAGCTCTGCGGCCACAAACTGCGAGACAGAATACAAATGCATCGCAGGCCATTGGGTGCGTGTAGCGGGACGTATCATACATACATCCACAAACCAGACAAATCGCACGAAAGAAAGTGAAAGAGACTTTTTTTCAATAAATTACATTATACCTGGTATACTAAACTATTCCAATGACGTACCAGGTATGTCTATACCCCTCTGTTCGGAAATACAAACCTCGTTTGGGGTTCGGAGTGGACATCCAAACGGACGCGATATTTCCGAACTGAGTGGACTGAATTATCCCAAACGCACTCTATATTTCCGAACAGAGCGAACTTTGTTGTTAACGACACACACAAGCACCTTTTCTGGGCCGAACCGCCCGACGTACACCACCAGCAAGCCGTCGGGGTTTCCAAACGTGAGGCGATTTCGAACCTCGGCGTTTCTGCAAAAACAAAAAATAGGGCGCGTAACGGCGCGGGGTAGAAGAACGAGGAAGGATCGGCAAAAAACGCACGAAACTTACAAAAAACGAAAAAAAAAAACGACGGTTTTATGTGTGAGAAGGCATTCCGCAAGGTGCGGCTGCAAAATTGGCGGTAGTACTGCTCCTAGCGTGAAACTGCGCAAAGGTAGCAAGCGGGCAGGCGAGCCAGCTATATGTCAAGCAAGCTAAGAGCGAGACTGGCAAGGCGGGGATGCTTCTTACCCCCCCACCCCTTCCCCCCCTCTCCCTCTTGAAAACAAATCGGGAGTATTCTTGCCTTGCTCCGGGCCTGAAGAGGTCCACCGCCACGCCTGTCTTCATGATGTGGTCGGACAAAACGCCTCTTTGCGCCAGCTTTTTCTGGGTAATATATTTTGGAGCGTCGCATGACGGGACAATTAGTATTCTGTGCACCAAAATGTCGAACGCGAAACGACGTATCCATGCGGATCAAACGCAACCCTTCCTTCGTGAACCAGCCTCGGGGCGCTACCACACAACCATCACGTACAACAACAATAATGATGATAATAGTAACAACAATAATAATAATAATAATAATAATAATGATAATAACAATAATGATAATAATAACAATAACGATAATAATAATAATAACGATAATAATAACAATAATGATAATAGTAACAACAATGATAATAATAACAACAATAATAATAATAATAATAATAATGATAATAATAATAACAATGATAATAACAATAACGATAATAATAATAATAATAATGATAAAACAATAACGATAATAATAACAACAATGATAATAATAACAATCATAAAAATAATAACAACAATAGTAACAACAAAACCACCACCACAACAACAACGACAAGAAAATCAACACCACCAAAACCACCACCAACACCACCACAGGTACCTTGAAAGACGGAGACGTGGTGGCGCAGCTGTCAAGCAAACGGCTCTCAGCCCCCTCCTTCAGGCCAGTCACAAACCCCACGATCGGCCACACTCGCATCTCCGATAAGAGCTCCTGAAGCAACAAAAAAGCATCGGTGGTGGCGGACGAAACGGAACGGGACAAGACAGGACGCGCCAGGGCAGCACAGGGCAAGGCGTGAAGAAGAAACGCGACGGACGGGGCGGGATAGTACGGGACCGCGGTGGGACGGAACAGGACGGGGCGGGACGCGGTATGAAGAGACGGGCTAGGACGGGACGGGGCACGACGGGACGGGATGTGACAGAACGGTATAGCACAAAACAGGATGGGATATGACAGGACGGGATAGGGCAAGACAGGAAGGGACAAGACGCCAGGGCAGCTTGGGCCAATGTCCCGGTTTCTTATTCTTAATGGAGGGCCGGTACTGTCTGGAACCCTCGTGCGCAACATCGGTCGGAGGGGGGGGAGCGGCGGGCACCTGAAGATCGGTGTGGACGGAGCCGACCACAGGCACGTTGTTCATCCTGGAAGCAAGGATCAAGAAGGGGCTGATGGCGTCCATGGTGCAGTGCATCACGTCCGGCTTCTCTCTTCGCATGACGTTGAGGACCAGCATCTGAAAAATCAAACATCAAAAGAGCGTTAATGAAAATTTAAGATATGACGATGAGGACCAGCATCTGAAAAACCGCACATACACGACCATTAACAAACTGACATTAATAAACGCATCCAATATGGTTGTGATTTCGTGTCCCCCCCACCGTATATCTCGTCCTAAGCGCTCTTGAATCCGAATACACCCCCCCCGAACCCGCCAACCAACTGGTCAACCATGATTAGGCTGGAATTCACGCCCAGTTAATAGCTGAGTGGCGGGAGTGAGCCAACTAACCGACTTATCGGTACATGGTATTGTTTTATCAATTTACCAGTCGGTGGAAAACAAAAGTCGAGACACGAAACGCACCGAACCAGATGGCGGAACGGGATGCTGATTTGTTATTGCCGAGGTGTGGCTTATCGTCTTCTTTGATGCTAATTTGACAGTGGAAAATCAAACGCACGAAGAGGCAAAACTCTTGCGAAGTATCGTACGCGATTGCTACGGAAATAGTGGTATAGCAGTTAGCAAGATTTAGGCGTAAGTCGGTCGATGTTCTGAACTAAACGATGTTGGACAGCTCTACAGTAGGGAACACTCACGATCTCTGAAAGAAGTACACCCTTGTTTTCGTGGGGGGGGGGGGGGGGGGGGGTTCGTTACTTTATTGACGGAAGGGCTATGAGCAACAGAAATGATCTCGCAGCACCTCTCAAGCGGTAGCTGTTACATGTCAGACAGCAACTGTAAAAGCTAGCCAGCTATGAAATAGTCCCCGGCTTACAGTCAGCCAACTTCCAGCCCTAGGATTCAGGTTTAAGATGGCATGGCTACAGTGAACGGCGGGGGCGGATGGTGATTGAGATAAGGGTGATAGAAGCGCGCTCGGTTGCGGCTCAACACCATCACCACAACCCCCAAAAAATACGAGTACACCAACGAGGGTCGCAACAACGCACTGAAAACGCCTGACTCCAACATAAACCCGTACTAAAGCTCGCAGCCCCGCCACTGCCCGCACGCGTAATTTTCCCTACGTGTACCGCGGTTGTATGAGATGGGAGAATCTGACCACGTACTGCGGCTATTAATAGCTCATCCATTTCAACTACTAAATAATGGTGTTGTGATAAGACAAACTATCCATGCATCATGTAATCGTCGTTTCTTCTCGTATTGTGACACGGCTAACGGTACTCTTTGCTGCCACTTTGTCGTTGTTGTCGTGATGACGAACGACAGTAGCTACATTATGCAACCTTCACTACTAGTACTATTACTACTACTACTACTACTACCGCTACTATTACTACTACTACTACTACTACTACTACTACTACTACCGCTACTACCGCTACTACTACTACTACTACTACTACTACTACTACTACTACTACTACTACTACTACTACTACTACTACTACTACTACTACTACTACTACTACTACTACTACTACTACTACTACTACTACTACTACTACTACTACTACTACTACTACTACTACTACTACTACTACTACTACTACTACTACTACTACTACTACTACTACTACTACTACTACTACTACTACTACTACTACTACTACTACTACTACTACTACTACTACTACTACTACTACTACTACTACTACTACTACTACTACTACTACTACTACTACTACTACTACTACTACTACTACTACTACTACTACTACTACTACTACTACTACTACTACTACTACTACTACTACTACTACTACTACTACTACTACTACTACTACTACTACTACTACTACTACTACTACTACTACTACTACTACTACTACTACTACTACTGTTAATACTATTATTATTATTGCTACTACTTGTACTACCGTGACATTGCGATCGTGAGATGGAGATGTGGAAGAAACTGACCATATTGCTGAGAATTGGCGCGGCGACCCTTTTGGTGGGATACACCCGAAGGAACGTCGACGCCAGTGTCACGTATCTGTCAACAGGAAAGAGACGTCCAGAAAACGATGGGGTGTGATGTCATCGGGCATGATGGTAATCGATGCGGTATCATGTTGATGCCATGTGATACTATAATATATATATAATATCATATGATATGATAGGATATGATATTATATCATATGATATGATAAGATATGATAGGATATGATATGATATGATATGATACGATATGACATGGCATGATATGATATGATATGATAAGATTAATGATATGATATGATATGATATGATATGATACGATATGATATGGCATGATATGATATGATATGATACGATACGATATGATATGCTATGATATGATATGATATGATATGATACGATATGATATGATATGATATGATATGATAAGATTAATTATATGATATGATATGATATGATATGATATGATTTGATACGATATGATATGGCATGATATGATATGATATGACATGATACGATATGATATGCTATGATATGATATGATGTGATATGATACGATATGATATGATATGATATTATAAGATTAATACATCATATCATATCATATCATATCATACGATAAGGTGCGATGTACTATTTTGTTGTGGTATTCCCACCGGAGATCTGGTAGTGCCTTTATTGCGGGCAATCGGCGAGAAAACCTACGCCTTCAGTTAGTTGACTTTATGTCGGCGCCTGTCGACATGCTTGTTTTAAATATATGTGACGCTTCGTTCGATGGTTACGTTGTTACGTTCCGTGCCTGATTGGGATGGACCCCTCGGAAGATGCCGCCGGCACCTGGGGATCCTTCTCGAGAGTGAACAGAAATACCTGCAGACAGCCGACAGACAGAGGTTGTCGACACGCGGTGGGTTCGCCAGCGATGCGGGGAGTGGCTAAGAGCAGAAAGAAGCATGCAAAAATCAGCGCAGAAACCATTACTTCCACAAGGATGTGTATAACGGATGTGCGGTTTTCGTTCGTTTCCGAACTCACACACGGCTTGCTGCAAAATCGTCACACATGCGTCAACTGTCGTTCGACCGATTGGGTGGTCGATACTCAGCTTTGCAAGTTGCGTGCTACGTCGGCCATGCGTGTTCTACCTTCCTTTTCAAGGATATAGGTATCGACTAGTGACTGCCCAGGGTAGCGAATGGGGCATCGGCGATTTTACCAGGACGTACTGCGTACTGGGCACTATGGACAGGCGTTAGTTCTCGAGTTGCTGCCCGGTGCTTGACACTCAGGATGTGCGACACACGCGCAGCACGACGATACTCGAACTACAGTAGTTCTGCGGTTGCCCGCCAGAGAGCTTCGTTATATGTACTGGTGCATGACTACGGCAGTAGATGACTTGTCTTATAACAATACATGGTCCAAATGCAAGGCGGGCAGCTGGCAGGGCAGCGAGCGGCTGGACGAATGGCATAGCGCAAGAGGGGGAGATCACTACGTATTCGACACTACGGTTGAAGGTCACTGTTTACGATACGAATTCGAATACGAACATAACAGCATACCTGACCTTAACCCTGAGCCAATCAGACCCAATCAACCATCGGTTAGCATCAGTCCCTTCGTCTCGTACACAGAGGTGTGCTTCAACCATGGTGTCGAACAACTGGTGAACTCTACCAAGTCAACAGGACATCCGTTACCCGTTATCAGTTACCCGTTCGACAGTGTTCGCGGGTAACATGTCGCCCAACATCATTCTGCTTGCCATTTTGACACTTGCCACTTTGACAATTTGACTTGTTCGCACGTCGGGCAGATCAGATAGATCAGATAGATCATATCACCACAGCTCATGATCTGTGAGATCTAGCTCATGTTTCTGCGTGGGAGCCGTATAATCTGCATGTTCTACTTCTGCCCTAATGACGTAAGGACATGCTGGACACGTTCACTGGGCTGGATCTGTACTGCTGCTGTACGCGTAGTCTACTACCGCCGTATAGATCTCCTACACAGCATATCATAACGGCAGGTTAGGATCTACGTAGATGGTCTACAGTAGATCGTGATTTGTCCAAGCTGTGCACTCGTTGTCTCCTCTCACACCGCTTACCCAGTTACCGCCCACCGCCCACCATTTTCAAGTCCCAGAGGCCAACGGGCAACTATCCCGCCGCGTCAGCAGGTTGGTTGTTTCATTCATGTATGCCAGTACTTGTGTACTTGTACAAAACAGTCGAACTCACAGCTGACGTATTTCAAAATTTATAAGGTAAAAATGGAATATAGACGAGGCGTATTACGCAGCTTGCAAAGTTGAGTATCAACTATTTAATCAGTCGAACTCACAGCTGACGTATTTCAAAATTTATAAAAAAAAAAAAAAAAAAAAAAACAGTAGTAGCACCAGTCTTCATGAATAAAAGTACTGCTGTAGCAGCATAGAAGCAAACGGCAAACGTCTCACCTCGTGACCATTCTTGCTCAGCTGCTGCACGAGCGACGTCATCCGCCTCGAGACCCCATCGACAGCCGGTGGTATGGAGTGGCTATAGATGGCGATTTTCATCTTCCTCTCGCCTCTGACTCACGCGGTCGCCAAAGGACACACAACAGAGGCCGCAAAGGCCGCAGGACACAACGACACAACACACAGCCAACACACACAGCCAGCAGTGAAGTGGATACAGCAGTTATGCCAGTGACCACAGCAGCAGCAGCAGCAGGAGCAACAGCCGCACCGCGGATTCTACACTATTTTCTATCGGCAGGACCACCGTCTCGTTTCCAAGGCACACCTTCAGGTTGATCGGTCCAGAGGAACGACGTCTGCTGATACCTAGCTCGGTCTCCCGAGAGGCAGACTTCACAGGCCTTCAAACTATCGAGAGTTCCTTGCTCGTCGTGCCTTGCCTGTGACCGACAGGAGTAAATGTTCAAGACGCCCTCGTAGGGTCCCAAATCAGAGTTTGAGCACCCAATCACATGCACTGAGCTGCTGGGGTTCGAGTTGGACTGTGCGATGGTGGGATGGTGTCTCGATCGTCTCCTGGGTGAGTGGCAAGGTCAATGTTGCTCGAGGAGAGAGCGTGAACGAACTCTGCACGTAATTCGGGTGTTCTACTAGGTTCTCCAAGGCATGTCTGAGATAGGGAGTCATAAGCATGACAGAAGCACACAAACAGCAAGTTGTTTTTGAGGCTTGAAGCTAATAAACCCCAAAAATGCTTCTGAATTGAATTTGCGAGCCCATGTCACGTGCCATATGTATACACCATGTTTACGAGTCGTGGCTGAATCAAACCAAAGATCAAAGGTGGCACCTGAACGCGGCACCCTCGTACCGCAGCGGCGGTGGTGCTACCTGGTGCTCCTCACTCCTCTCCAATACCCATGCGACAGGAAATTTGAAAATATTTTTGAAAATCATTGATCAACAGCAGTCGCGACTTGTACCAGATATGCATCGCTCGTACCAGAGGGTACCGACGAGTACCATGAACAAGGACCAATACCCGTAAGCTTCCATGTTCAAGTGATATTTACGTAGTCGTCGACCCTGCTACTGTGACTCAATCTCTCCACCACCCAAGACCCATATCGGTACTGTTAACAGTGACTGTCGGCCCACAGGATACATACGCGTCCACGACCAACAAGCAACCCTCAAAAATACACTTGAGAGGCTCGCAATTTAGGGGGCGCCAACTATGGACTCACGGGCTTTGACCATGTACATAGACGTCAACACTGGCTGACACATATGGACAAGATAATATACAGTAGTTCGGAAACTGTAATGCATCGCCCATGAACGGCATTGACGTGCTGTTCACCTGCATGTTACGTTTTGTATAATGGACGGCTGGACCACGCTGCCAAGGAAACACACTAAAGAAAAAATATGAAGTATATGCTCATTGTGACGTGCTGTTTTTGTGCGTAATAATGCGTTTTTTACGAGATACCTGGTAAGAAAAATACGGAATAAAACTCATCCGCGATTGCAACGTAGTCTATCGTCAAGGTTGGTGTCACAATAAGGCTTCGGCCTTGCTCGGAGGAGGTCGGTCTTGTTGGCGGACCCATACTGCTTATTGCGAGTGAACTCTATAGGCCTCCTGCCATCGTACAAAGTTCTCGCACAACAAGAAGAGACGTGCAAGAAGAAGGTAGGTAGGTAGGTGTAGAGACAAGCGCTCACACCGGAATACGGCACTGTTGCCACAGGTGTGCACAGGTCGTCGTGCAACAACGAACAGTGTGCTATGTGGGCCTGTAGACTACCAGGTATTTTTTTTAATATTTGTACATCATTCGAAGAAACACAAAAAACAGACGCAACCGAAGCCATTGTTCCTTATTCCCGTAGGCTGTACCACCATAGCATACAGGAGCGGCGCCCACGCAGGTAAGTTGCAAAGGTATACTACGGTGCCTCAACAGCAACCCGATACGATGCTGTGTTTTCTCCACCTTTCACTGCTGTACATCTAGTTTGGTGTTGTACTGTTTCGGGGGGGCATGGTAATACATACTGGTACATACCTGGTAGTAATCAAAACCCACGATGTACCCAAAAACCATACATCTCCCAATGTTTACACAGCATATTTGGTTCTCATCACTCTGTCATACAGTATGTGAGTAATAGTGATTTGTTTTTTCACAGCGGAGACATGCCCCGGTAGAGCTATTACGTATTACATTCCTACCTGAGGAGCTGTGTATCCCACCCAACCATCCACCTCAAAAAACCCCGCAAGCGCAGCTCGATGAACGATCTCACTGGCTAGCTAGGCAAGAAACGAACATTAGATGGGAACAAACACCCACACACACAAGCGGGATTCCAAAACGATTGGGTAGGTTCTCAGTCCATTCAGTCCAGGAGTCCCGCCAGCTAAAATAAAATGGGCGAAAAAAAAAGTACCCCCCCCTAACCGTGGCATGGCCCAGCTGTGTCTCTCTAAGATGATACGCTGCCAATCTGATACACTACAACCGTTTGGTGTGCTCTTACGCGTTCCCAGCTTTACCTCCCTAATGTGATACGCTGCTCGCTTGCTATGTTTTGATAATGTGTTGGGTCACGACCACTTCTAAACGAAGCGCGTCTGCTTACAGCGACTTTTTTCTCGGCGCTATGGTCGACTGACTACATGACGGTATACGCCGGGCCCCCCCCACCCTCCGGCACCGTCCAGTCGATGTACTCCTCGGGCATCTTGATGGAGCAGCACTTGCAGTGGATGCAGTTCTGCGCGTTGATCACCTTGCGATTTCATTGTTGCACGGAGTTGCACGGACGGCGTGTTGCACAGGGGTTAAGGACACACGCACACAAACAAAAGCAGCAAAGATAATGGTGATGAATGAATTTCACGGTTTTTCGCGCAGCACCAGCACAACGGACGAGGATCACAAACCAATAGTGGTAAAAGTTGTGTGGAGAAACAGCACACCGTATGAGCATTACAACTTCATGACCCCAAGCGTACGCAAGTGTCCGATAGGTCAATGTTTAGGACGTCAGATCAGGGAGAGACCCGGTCTCGGCACCAAATCGACAATCAAAAGCTATAAGCTCTCTTGGGGGGCAATTGCGACGGAAAAACTACGATCGCTCTGAACTGAAAATCGAAATAACGAAACCCACTAACCCCTTTAGAGCTGCAACCACTGCAACGCTATATTGAATAGGGTACATACTCTCCATACACCCGGGTATCTACCCTAGTATTATCAACATAATCTCCATATACCCTGGTATATGCCCGAGTATTGCCAACATACTCTCCATATACCCGGGTATCTACCCGAGTATTACCAACGTATCAGGTTGGGACTGTCATCGGGTACCTGGCAGACTATATGATCTATTTATATAGCCCATGAGTACTCAACTCATATCATATACCCCAGAGAATAACCCCTACTAAACACACCCTTGAACCAACAGCAGCAACAACAGCAGTGACAACAGTACGCAGCATTGTGATGTTTCTTCGGGATCGTTAACACTGCGTACAGGCAGAGCGGGTCGACTCCACAGATCACGTCAACCGCCTACCGCCATTGGGAACACCCCTGTCAGTCAAGCACTCCTTCTCCGCAATCCTAGCACTACTGTACTACACCGGAATAACCCCTTGAGAACTGAGCACAATTTTCGCGGGCGAAGTAAAAGAAATTAGACTACAGTAGCGTTGAATCATGTTTGCCCCGCAGTAAAAGAGTTTAAAAACACGGGAAAAAAAAAAATCACTTGGTAAAAATTGTTACAAAATACGTTATCGGTGAGTTCGACCGATGGAATGGTTGATACTCAACTTTGAAAGTCGCATGATACACCGGGAGCGCTTTAGAGATTGGCCAGCGTGTGGTTCCAGCATTCCGAGCAACAGGGTTATCGCGGGCGTTCCCAACTTTTCCGACGTTTTTAACCTCGCAAAAACGCTCGAAACATCCGCAGCTAACCGCCCCCCCTCTCACCAACTGCGCATTCTTTCGCCCGTCCTCTCCCTCAGGTACGTTGTACTCGTACACCCCAGCGGGGCAGAACCTTTGCTCCGGGCCGGCGTATTTGGGGTAAGAAACCTGTCGGGGAAAAAAACGCAGGGTGCTAAGAAATACGATAGGAAACAGCAGCCTATTGCCATCATCAATAAAACCAGTAGCGACTGCAGTACACCTGCAGTACACCAGCCGATCTATACGAGCCAATGCTCCGTAGCATGGAGTGGTTGGTATTGAAAAAAAAAAAGAGACAAAAGCATGCTGTGAGATCGAAAAAAAAAATCCTGAGAACTCATAATCGCAAGCTTCCTGTGATGCTTCGATTAAAGCGTGCCACGGGGTATGTAGTACCGTCAGTCCGAAGTGCTGGGACCAAAACGTGAAACCCCCTACGTACGTACCGTGGCATGGCATGGCTCTACCGCCACCGTCGGCGGCAGCATTGCCCTCCAGTCAGCGGAGCGGACGTGTCTAACTTTCACATCTTCCACGCGATCATCTCAACTCTCCACACGCCGAACAAGTCTCTACAGATAGATCACCTAGATCGTCTACGTTCATCCTAACCTTCCCTTCTGAGATGTTGTGCATGATCTGTACCGTACAGATCTGTATCGTGCAGACCCAACCCAGGAAAATTGTCCTAAAATCAGGCAGACTAGACGACTTCCACCCGGCAACTTAAGCTATTAACCCATTTAGGACTGCAGGCTCCTATTAGGGGACAAACCGCTCGAATTCCAAGTAGTTTGTCCCTGAAACGGGACTGTGGTCCTAAAAAGGGTTTAATAGGTCATATTGGTACAGATCAGGAGTATATCTATCTACACTGAAGGATCTAGATCATGAAGTGGGAATCATGTGTCCGATGTTGTGCAATCGTATTCGGTATCACATGTCTAGACTGCTTCCATGTAAATGCTCGTTGGAACGCGTTCAAATTTGAGGGTAGCTTCTTGCCGAGAAAGTCGACACAGCCTGCGCACGAGACAAAATGTGAGTAACCCTAATCCTAACCCTAAGCCAAATCAAACCCAATCAACCAACCATTCGCCATGTATATTCCCTTTCTCTTGCGCATGGTTGTGTGTCAACCATTTTTGTCGAATATGTGAAAAGCTGCTTCGGCGTACTGTGACTCTCTCTCAAAAATCGTTTTTTGGGTCAAGTACAGAACTCTACATGCTGTATGTATAGGAACCCGCGGAAGAAATAGGTGCCCCCTGCACAGCACCATGACTAGATAACGGCACCTCGGATGCAACGCTTTCCATCCCCTCCTTGACCCTCAGGTGGGCAGGCTGGTCGTGTTCGTGCTTCACCCCACTCAGGGCCAAGTTGCTCAGCAGGTCAAAGCTCAAGACGCCGTCGGGCTTGGGGTAGTCGATCGGCTTGCACGCCGGGTCGTCCGCAGGAAGTGTCGTTGCGGCGTCTCTTTTGCCGTTTCGGAACGACCACGGCTCTCGCCCTTTCAAGATATGCGCCGCCAAGCCTGGGTCGCGAAACGGTCCGGAGCGGCAAGGGGCACGTACGGGTAGCTTTGTATCAAGAAAATATTATCGCACGCGAGTTTCATTGGTCGACAGCAGTAGCATATCACACTCAACTTGTGGTGCTGCACGGGACATCTACCAAGAAAATGAGCACCAAGACAGCCAGGCTGAGATTCACAGGAAAATAAGAAAATCGAGAGTCGTCACACTGAAGTTAGTGCAGACGTGCAGGCCGCATCCATTCCTAAATAAGAAATCCAGCTTGGACCAGCTTTCCTATTTCTTATTAGATGGCCGGTGCTGCACGCAGTACAGCAGTATGTTGCACTCAACTTGTGGTGGAGGTACATCAGAATGTATCACACTCAACTACTGCTAATTGGACCGCAACATGCCGCGCTACGTACCAAGGGCTTTTTAATATATCTATACACGTATTGGACAGCTTTCGTTTTACATAACGTCACCTTACATCTTCGTACAAGACAAGGAGAAGAAAGAGTTCGAACCCGCTCCTTCTTCCGCACGCAGGCAATGCGGGAGGCGGGGTGGCGAAAGCATCCGTCGTGTGAGATAACGTATTCCGGTTGGTAGTGAGCGAAGCCGCCCCCGAAAAAGTAAGGTACGAAAACAAAAAATCCCATTCTGATCGATAGGCCCAACGCAAACATGCCTAGTTATCTCTACCAAACAAACGACGTTTGGTTCATTACTGCGTTCGTGGAGGCGTTTGCTGACGATCCTACAATATCCTCTCGCAAGAAGTAGCCAAAGGTTAACTGGGGGCGCTCTGTCCCCTTTGCAAATTCCAATTGACACTTCCACACCTCGGACAGATCATCTACAGATCATACAAATCATTCCCACTTAATGACCTAGATCATTCAGGGTAGATAGATCTCTGGCTAGTATGATCTGTATGATCTAGTTCATGGTGCCGGTTGGGAGCCGTATAATCTATTACTGCATGATCTAGCACATGTTTCCCGGGTTGGATCTGCATTATGCAGATAGATAACCCCTCAAAACGGCAAGTGACGAACTAGATCATCTACATGATATATCTGTAGATCATGATCTGTCCGAGCCGTGCACAATCCAGACGCTGGAGTTAACTACGCACCTGCACCTGCGCGCCGGGATTTCTCATGTCAACCTTAAATGGACCGCCCGTAAATACGGTATTTCCATGCCCAACTTCCTGAAAACGCACAACGGTCGCGATCGTCTAAGAAATACACTGACTGGCACTCCGTCCGGATACGAAAGGGCCTGCTTGGTATTACCATGAACGACCGAACCGTCCGAACAGTTCCTGACCAGAGTGGTGTGTGTTTTACTTTTCGGATGGGAACGCTGCGGTGCGGCACGATCTCATTTCACACCTGTGTAGGCGAGTCCTGGGAGCATACCCTTCGCAAACGACGCGTGGCAGTTTCGCACTTCCTTGAGCTCCTTCATCACCTGGCCACGAGGCAACCAACATTCAGCGGATCATGGTAAGGAGTAGACCAGTGAGTCGAAACGTCTTCAGTCACCAACTAGTTATTAGTCGGATACATAGCTACCTGGTAGTCGTTTGCCGGAGGTGTAAACTACCCGACTTCGTTGGGTTTCTACGCTTGTAGGAAGGATTGCTGAATGCGATATTTGTCACTTTTGGGCGGGACCCCTCGGCCAGGGAAGGCTGATTTGGCTGATTCCGATCACCTGACTTGAGTCGGCAAATCGGCTGGTCATCAGCTGGCCTTTGCCAGCCGACTTGCCGATTAGTTGTAAGTCGTGAAATCCTGTCAACTGGCAGCTCAAATAATGAGGAATGAGGCGTTTGTGCCCACGATCAACCATTGCGTCCAAGACTCTGGGCCATGTCGTGTACGGTGTACCCCTGCCCGGAGCAGTTGCCTGACGAAGCTGTAGTTAAGAAGTGCATAACATCGCCACAGCAGCAACAACGCGCAAGGCGCCTTTCCTTTTTGTAAACTGCTGAAAAAAAACCCGTCAGCTGTGAGTTCTCCGGCTAGATTGATGATACTCGTCCTCGCAACCATGCGTGGTACATATCATCATCTCACATGATTTTTCTCACCTTTAAATGCTGCGTGATGCATCTCATAATCTACTGTAGCATGCTACCCAACTTTGCAAGCTGCGTGATACATCTCGTCTTAATATACATACTGAAGTATCAAACGCAGCTCGCAAGGGTGCATTTTCGACGAAATCCTTGATGACACAGCTCATGTTTATTGCTGGCGTTTACTGTACATCGCGCAAGCGAAGAAGCCGTCGGATTCTCACCCAAGAGTCGTCCATGCGCTTCTGAAAGTCCGACTCCAGGGCGCCTTCTGAGGTGTCCACGGCACCGCTCTCGGCCACAGAAGACGCGTCGCTCGCCTGCGCACCACCACAACAGCACCACAGCGTGACAGCACGATGGCGCGACAACACGACAGCAGGAAGAGCCGATACAAGCGCAGGGGTGAGAACGCGGCGGGGTGTATTGCCCGCCAAGCACGGAGCAGTTACACAAATGACAACGATTTCCTGATTTTTTTGCCGTACGCACGAGAGCCGGTGCAAACGCGGGGATGAGAACGCGGCGGGGTGTATTGCCCTTCAAGCACACAGTAGTTACACGAAGATGTTAAAAAACAGTACTTCTCAGGCATGGCGATACAATGCGCAGCATTATTTCGCCCTCTAAGGCGCACAGCAGTTACACAATTACAGTCACAAAAAGTCCTACTAATATATACTTTCCATACCAGGTACGGCCTTTGCCGCACGGCCATCGCTGTACGACCATGGCCGTTTCACGAGCACCCCCTCGATGCACCACAGGCAGACAGAAAGCAATAGTGGTACCGGACGCCCTCACCCTAACCCCAACCACCTGGGAAAGCTCTACATCCCTAATCCTAATCACGAGAACCACATCCTACACTATAAAAAGCATATACAGGCCAAAAGAGACCTTGAGGCGCCCAACAATATCGGTCTTCTACATACCAGTGCGGTCTCTGCCGGGAATATGATCGCCTTTTGGAAGCTGATATGAACATCAAACGGGGCGTATTTTGTCGGCCCGAGGGGGCCGTATTTCGTTACGCTGCACAAGGCAGCGCGTTAAGCTCCGCTGACCTGCAGAGATCGAAAGACGCCTCCTCCACGAGCATTCCTGACTTGAAACCGAACGAAACCAAACCACGCCGAACCACACCAAGCCAAACCACACCAAGCCAAACCGACACCAGCAAGGCAAGTCACGCTGCACACGACAGTAGTTTCGCTTACCTGCAGGAGATCAAAAGACGCCTCGGCTGCCAGCACCCCCGACTTGAAACTAAATCAACACGAGTCAAATCCCTAACCAGACCCAAACCAAACCCACACCCAAAAAATCAAACCCAGTCAATCCCAAACCCAACCATTTCCGAACCGGCAACATGACAGCAGTGATACACCGCTCTGTCCCCAAATGTAAGGGCCATTAGGACCAAGCATCAACTACAACCGGTCAATACGTTTGGGGGCACAGTGGTATATCATCACGCTGCTGCTCAAGACAGCAGCAGCAGCAGTCACACTGACCTGCAACTAAACCAAACCAAACCGAACAAAACCCAACCAGACCCAAACCCGAACCGACAACGATACAGTGACACGTACACAAGACAGCAGCAGTGGGTAGCAGTCTCACTGACCTGCAGGAGATCAAACGACGCCTCCGCCGCGAGCATCCCCGACTTGATGGCCGTGTGGGCCCCCTTGATCTTCACCGCGTTGAGGAACCCCGCCGCGCAGCCCAGCAGCGCGCCTCCGGGAAACGTGAGCTTCGGCAAAGCATGATACCCCCCCTCGTTCAGGGACCTCGCTCCGTAGGCAATGCACTCCCCCCCTTCCAGCTGTTCGGCCACCTGGGGGTGGTGCTTATATCGCTGGAACTCCTTGTACCTGTGGATGCGGGGTGCGATGTGTGAGGTGGAGGTGTCAAGACGGCGAGTATGCGCGGGGGGGGGGGGGGCGCACGGATCTGTCAGCGAAACTGTTGCCAGAGCTGTTTTTTTTCAAGTTGTACTTTTTGCAAGCGTCATACTTGTATCTCTGGAAAACCTCTTACAATTGAGAGTGCAGGGTAAAGCAGCATACTTCGTGTTTACGCGTCAAGACGGCGAGGACGTGGGGGGGGCGCACGGCGCTATCAGCGAAACTGTCGACGGAGATGCTTGAATATTTTACAGTTTCATGCCTTCAAGGGTGCGGGGTGGCGAGGTGTGCTTGTATCACTGGAGCACCTTGTATCTGAAAGCGCGGGGTGCGGGGTGAACGCGTCAACACGGCGTTGACGCGAGGGTGGGCGTGCGGGACTGTCAGCGAAAATATCGCTCGATATTTGTTCAGTGATACGATTTCATCTTTTCGAAGCGTTCTAAGGGAAAAAACAAGTGCAGGACCCAGGAGCGGTCAAGCGTAGGGAAGGTCCGTGATGTTGTGATAAGTGTTGGATATCGTATCGAAAGTTTCGATATATCGGATTATCGAGCCTTCGATACACTGCATCGGACGCGTTTTGCCCTCCGTCCCCTGGCATCCCCGTATTTTATGCTGCCACTGAACCAAATTTTTCACACGTCTGACAAATCATTATCTATCAGTACGATCTATCTCTATCTACTGTAGATCCTTTAGATTCTAACCTGCCGTTGAGCGATGCGGCGCAGGATGTGTACAGCACAGATCCAGCCCAGGAAAACATGCCCTAGATCATGCAGATTGTACGGCTCCCACCCAGCAACATGAGCTAGATCATACAGGCCACACGGATCAGAAATCAGCCTTCCTTGGAAGATCTAGATCATGAAGTGGGGAGCTGATCAACCTGATCTATGCGTTGCGTGAAGTGTTTAATCTTTCGACGTAGCGACTGTTAGTTACAGTCTAATCACCGTATACTAATCGGTATCGTATCGAATTCGCTTCTCCTCCGACATCTATCACTATATACAGTAGTGCGCGCACACTGTGCCGCAGAAAGTGCTCATCCCTCTTCTACTCGAAGTGAACGCTCCTGCGGACATTGCACGGAATGCTTCCGGGGGCGTTGTGCATGGGATACTCCTTACATGCTGACATCTCACAGGATGGTCCTACGTGCCGACCTTTTTTCTAATTTTTCCATCCCATCTGCTTGAAAGTATTATATTTGCCCTACTTCTACAGTGCCCCTCCTGTCACAACTTAGATCAACCATTGAACATTGATCACATAGCGGGCACGCCCCCCCCCCTCCCCACTACGTCGCATGCCTTGACTTGTATCGCGGGAGAGCTTCAGCACATTACACAGGACGATCCCACCGACGGTGAGCGGGATACTCCCACTGGCACCGCACGAGATGATCTCACCAACAAGGGGTGCCTCCACCGACATTGGACGGGATTCACCTACAGCAGTATGCATGGACTCACGGGTTGAGGTGCGGGTTCTCGTAGTCCAGTCCCACCACGAGGCCGACCAAAATCAGGTCTGGTTCCTGGTGGTACAAGAATGAGCCCCCGTACGTCTTGGACATCGGTCCGGACTGCAGAGGCCACCCCAGCGTGTGCTGCACCAGTCTTGCGGGAGGAAAACAAAACCAGAGGCACAAGAGAGGCGTTAGCGGGATGGATGGAGGCGGCGTCGGGATCGAATCTCATCTTCAACACCACGAGGTCGTTCAACCATTCAGCTGACCCCCGGGAAAAAGGGCGGGGATGGGACTCTACCCCACCCCACTCCACCCCACCCCACCCCACTCTACCCCACCCCACCCCACCGCACCCCACTCCACCCCACCCCACTCCAGCCCACCCCATCTCACCCCACCCTAACCCAACCCAACCCAACCCAACCCATCCCAGCGACAACGACAACGACACCCGTGAACCCCTCCCCTCGGTGCACTGCGTCTCTCGCTCACCCAGGCTTGCACTTCTCCTGAGGTACTCGCCACACCTCCTTGAGGCCGAGGCCGTACGACTGCTCGTCCTTGCCCTCGCGAAGGTTGAACTTCGACATCACTGCCTGCATGCGCGTGTGTGTGAGTGTGAACCGTGGTGATCAGGGGCCATCCTGGGTATATTCCCGGGTTTCCTATTAATAGTAGATCAGGAAAATATCACGGGGCAACAGACCATGGTTCCTTGCCCCCGCAAAGGTTTGGACTTCGACATCACCACGTGCATGCCATGCGAAGTCCAATAGCGCGCGTGTGCGTGTATTTGAAGCAAAGATAATGCTTTTGTTGACGCCGCTTCTTGGCGAACAACCGTCAAGGACATCCGTCAAGAAACTCCCCACACTAAAACTAGTACAACAAGTCCACAGAGGCCTTGACAACTAAAACTAGTACAACAAGTCCACAGAGGCCTTGACAGGTCAATCTTACTGTTCGTCTGCCAACCGTCATAGACTTACTTACAGATTTATTTGCTCATCAGCGCGCTCGGTTGGCACATCCCTGGCCTCCCAGAGCTCCCACTTGAGAAAAGCCTCCTCTTGTTTCTCGCGGAACGTTTCAGCCTTTCTTTACTTTCTTCAATTTATTCGTTTTGTTTCGCTTTATCGAAAATCACACAGCTCCAGCTCAGCCCACTAAATCCAATATAAAAAATATCCCACACAATAATTTCATTTTTTGCAAGAGGCGAAAAAAAAAACGTCAAGATATGGATCTTCAAAACTCGAGTCAGAATCGAAAATCAGTCAAAAGTGAGCGAGTCAGCCGCTCCCACACTAGATTCAATATAAAAAGCCCTAAAAAACAAATTGTAACACAAACTACAAACCGATTTTCGGAACTCGAATCGGAATCGAAAAGTACGTCAAACCTGAGTGAGATAGTCCCTACCATACTTCAAGATACCTGGTAATATACGGAGGCACGCAGTACCACAATAGTATACTAAAAATGGCACAAATCACACCCAGCTCAGCTCCGCAGCGCAGCGCAGCGCTCTTACTAGCTTTCGTTCATACCAAGTAACATACGAAGCACTAAGTACCACATGAATCAAAAGACCCAGCCCAGCTCATCTCATGCAGCAGCGCAGCACTGTCGTGCTGCGTTTTCTCTTTCGCACATATCAAAAGAGGTATGTACGTACATACATGCATGCGGCGTCCGTCTTGTTTTCCTAGAGCACGGAGCTCTTGGCATTTGCAAGTCGCTTGTTTGTACCCACAGCAAACTTTAGGACCATCTGGTTCCGTTCTTTTGTTCCTTGTTTCTAAACACCTCTCTGCGTTCGCCTCAATCCACAGCTCAACGGATATGTTTGGGTTCGAGCTCAACGGACATTTGGTTCGGTTTCAGCCTGTTACGACGTCGCTTACGCTTCAAAGATATGCAATCGGTAACCGCACTCTTGTCCCTTGACGAACAGCCGTCAAGAAATTCCTTGCACTAAAACCAGTAAATCAAGTCTAAAGAGGCTTTGACGGGTCAAAGCTCGACCGCCACCCGACATCTTAGGTGTGAAGCGGTCGTCAGCGGACCTCTAGTTACATCCCCGGGTTTCCTACGGTAGGTAGGCATTGTCAACATGACGGGTGACGGACAAGGCTGCTGTATATCATCGTACCCAGCCACAGTGCTTGCGTGCGTTGTGAGACCGAACACAACAGGTCTGATATACATGAAGACAGGGTCTGGGGAGGGAGGATGACAGCTGAGAGTTCAAACGAAGTCCCACGCTGTACGAGAACGGCAGCGCAGAAGTAAATTGCAACATGATATCGAAGCTGGGTCAAGTCGCACGCACACACACGTAAAAAAAAAACGTGTGTGCAAGTGTGCAGCAGCACGTACGACACGTCAGCACAAGAAGCTTCAGGTTCATTCCGGGACAGAAAAGATGTAGACTTTCCTTTCGCGCTGGTCGCCGGCATACTGCAAGGCTATTGCCATGGGGACTCAGGATAGCGTAGAGATAGAGGAGCAGCTTTATATTATCCAATTCCGGTCGCTCGATGACGCCTGACAGTAGTGGAGGGTCAGGGTTCGATATATTTTTTAAAAAACGAAAAAAAAAACATCTGTGATATCGAGGAACGCGTCAAAAACTCGTCTTTGCAGGCTGTGTACCGTATGATACTTGGTTCAGTACACGTATCACGTGTTCCCTGTTTCGTACCAAACAAGGCCTCCCAAGTAATACCTCACTCCTTCCCGTACATAATATTCCTACAATAGTAGAGCTGTGAGTTGGCTGAAAATCAATGAATAGTCGTCGACTAAGTTATTAGTTGGCTAGGTGTTACAGTTGGTTGCGTGCGGGTGTTGGCGGAGTTCTGCGTCTTTGGATCTGACTGTCGCGTTTGGGGCTCGAAGTGCGTTTGACCTCAAGCTAAAGACTCAAGTCAGATAGTCGGCCTACCTGTAGTTCGCCGCGCAACTACGTAGTAACTCAGTACCAGGTATAGCTTACCAATTCTTCGAGATTTGGTCTAATTGGCTCAGGGTCATGGTCAGGGTTGCTCTGATTGGCTTAGGCTTAGGGTTAGGGATAGTTTCGTTCGTCTTGTACACAGTGCGTGTCAACCATTTTCTCGACAACGTGGTAAGCAACCCTAGAGTAACTAGCCACCAAGTCCAGCTAGAGCACGGCACTCACAGCCCTAATTCCTACGGTTTTACCGGACCTTCAAGGGCAATACCACCACAAACGCATGCCGGTACGCACCTCGGAGCAAGACCCTCGCGCACCCTCCGCAAACAGCGTCTGCCTGGCCCGTATCTCTATCCCGCGTTCGAAAGTTCCCTTTCTGCCGCCGTCCTTGGCGATGCCGACGTCACCCGTGGCGACGCCAACGACGCCTCCCTGATCAATTGATAATTTTAATATATCGGAATATCGGAAAGAGGGCAACTATCGATAATTGATACAAGGTACCCCTCCGGGAGGTGCCTAGAGGAGTGGCGCAACGAATTCAACACTACTCATATGAAATACCTGCACACCTGTTTAAAACTAATAGCATCCACCCTTCATCAATGTGGAGAACACACACACATTTTTGAGGACAGACTTATACTGTTTGTGGAAATAGTGAGGGATCATTACTACAAAATATAAAACAGGGTACGGGTAAGTGGATATTGATCTTGAACAGATGACTCGCGGCGATCAATACAATGTTTGCGGCGTAAACGAAAGTACGAAAAAAGTTGCGTGAGGTCGAGGTTGCGGCATAATACTGAGTGACCGGCTGAGTAAAATCCAGTACAAACAATATATAGATATATATACAATCCTTCGCGACGCCTGAGAGCGAAGCATTCGCCTCCGATTCCGAACATTTCGTGTTGAATTTACAGGCTGGATTGCAGACGCCTTCGCTTTCCTGGCTTCGCGCTTGCTTTTTCGGCCGCTTTCCTCGAGGGTCGCGCTCGCCGGGCTCCGACGGGTGTTCTCCCGTGCGCGCATCTCGGAGTCTCGCGCCACCGACGAGCGCAGCGACCCCGAACTCGAAGGATCTTTGCTGGGGCGAGGAGGCACGGAGGTTCTATTTTCTTCGGTCCTGGAGATTTGTTTCGCTGTTGTTGCTCCGCGAAGAGCTTACTGCGACAGACTCGATCTTAGCTTTTTTTCTCGCCAAGGTTTGATCTCTCGGCCTTGCTGATGCCATCGCTCTCTCCCGACTCCCTTGCTATGCGGGGCACCATCGGCCTGTTCGACCCCCTCGGCCTTGCCTTACTGTGTGGCTGCCTTCCCTTGCCGCTCCCTCTCTCTTCGCGGGTCGACTACGCGCGCCCTCCCGGGGTATCGCGTCGTTCTTGCTACCAGATGGGTGATCCGGGATATCCCGGTGATATAGTGTTTCTCGGTATGATTCGGCACGTCATTTGTTTTCGCCGGTCGAATTGAACGTGAAGGTTGTTGGATAGTAGTACCAATTCGGCCGACCGAGTGTTGTGAGTTCGATAAAAAACAAACCGACCAAAAGCATCGGAGGGTATCCTACACGTGGTCGTACATGCTCGGACTGTCTACTGCTGCAAAGTCTGATCTCTGGAGACGCATTGAGATACGAGTACTACTGCAGCAGCAGCAGTACTGTAGTTCAGAGGCGGTCTACGAGTGTGTACAAAGCAAAATCAAATATCCATAGCAAGCGCGCCCGATGAGCGTGTCTGACGTGTCACGCAGCTTCCAAAGTTGAGCTTCAACCATTCAATAGGTCGTACTCACAGCAGACATTCTTCATTTTGAAAAAAAAAAATCATATCCAGATGCCAGGTATCTACTAAAGAAATGGGAGATACGGTCCCGCTTTAAAGATACTATCCTTCGCACCAGGTATACGATAAGATGTCCGCCTTACCATTTTCTGGTGAAAAACGCGTCAAGTTGTTTCGGCGAGAACTGCTGGAGGTAATCGAGGGTTCGAGACTGCTTGCTCCCACTGCGAGTACTCGCAGTACGTCGGGGTTCTGTGCTGCTGTGGACACTGCTTGCTGAGTTCGCTTCACGCATATCCAACCTGAGTATTTCGGGGTTCACACTGAGTATACTGCCCATGTTAGCAATATTTTTCGAGGTTGTTCTGTATTGCCGATCGATATCAGGTATCAGGTGTTCGATACTGCTCATACCCGCAGCATCTCGGGTTATTTACTGCGATTACTGCTTGTACTCATGATTGAGAACTTCATGGTGCGATAAAGCGCGTACAGAACACGTCGTACTCGAAGTAAAAGCTGGGCGGATATTGCAATGTTGCGGCTGCGGCTGCACAGAGGAAGCAGCAGCATCAGCAACCAACCGCAGCAGCAGCAATGCCTGCTACTACTGCTGCTGCTGCTGCCATCGCTTTCATGTGAGGGAGAGGCCATCTCTCCTGCACAAGCGCCGTTGGCAGTAGGTACAGCTCGCCGAAGATAGGTGCGATGCTTCGGCGTGGGCATTGGGTACTTGGCTACTCGGCAGATAAAGAGAGGAAGTACTACATTAATATCACACAAAATCCAAGTAATCTCAGCTCTGAAAAAAGTGAGAAACTTCTCAGAACTCAGCTGATTTCTGCCCCCTCCAGGAACTGAGATCACAACTATCGATGATTTCCTGACCCATAATAGACGGTTCTGAATTTCGGGCTTCAGAAATCGCTGAAAAATACATAAATGACGTCGCAAAAAATTGCCATGAAGAAAGTTGGTCTATACTACAGTATAATGCGAGTGAGGTAGATACAAAAGCTGATAATTGAAACTCGGCATGCCTGTTTTTGCGGTTGTGCTGCTGCTGCTGCTATCGCTTTCATGTGAGGGAGAGGCCATCTCTCCTGCACAAGCACCGTTGGCAGTAGGTACAGCTCGCCGTGGATAGGTGTGATACTTCGGCGTGGGTATTGGGTGCTTGGCAGCTGGGCAGATAAAAGGAGGTAGTACTATAGTACGCAAAATCCAAGTAATCTCAGTTCTGACAAATGTGAGAAACCTCTCAGAACTGAGCTGATTTCTGCCCCCTCCAGGAACTGAGATCACAAGCATCGATGATTTCCTGGCCCATAATAGACGGTTTTGATTTTTGCAGGTCTTTTCGCGGGTCACGTGGTGTTCAAAATGTCACGGGTAGCCGACAACATTTTCGCGGGTCACGTGGTACCCAATACCCACGAAGAAGTATCACACCTATCCACGGCGAGCTGTACCTACTGCCAACGGCGCTTGTGCAGGAGAGATGGCCTCTCCCTCACATGAAAGCGATAGCAGCAGCAGCACAACCGCAAAAAACAGGCATGCCGAGTTTCAGTTCTCAGTTTTGTATCTACCTCACTCGCACTATACTATAGAATAGACCAACTTTCTTGCTGGCAATTTTTTGTGACATTATTTCTGTCTTTTTCAGCTATCTCTGCAGCCCAAAAATCCAGGGCTTTTCGCGGGTCAGGTCAAACCTCGCGGGTCGGGTCGGGTCGGGTGGGGTCAGCACCCGACCCGACCCGCGAAAAAATTGAGATAGGTTGACTTGACCCGACCCGCGACATTTGAAATGCCTTTTGACCCTACCCGACCCGACCCGCGAGATTAAAAAAACTATTGACCCGACCCGACCCGCGAGATTTCGAAACCTCTCACCCGACCCGACCCGACCCGACCCGCCACCTTCCGATTGACCCGTGAGACTCGGCTTTCATGCGGGTCGGTTCACCTTGACCCGCGAGACCATTTATCTTGACCCGCAGGTTCGACCCGTGGATCTGGCCCGTGGGTCGACACTTCAAAAACAATTCAATTTTCATTTTGGTGCCCCGCACCGATATATGGCCTGGCTATAGTGGATATGGATGGACGCGGGCATGTGTATATCGATTTGGCGATGTTTAAAGTTGGAGTATTATTGAGTATTGGTACGGGAGAAGACTTTGGGTAAGAGAGGGGGAAGTGTTCTAAGTGTCGCATCGGCGAGCCTGATGCGCGGGTCCGACCCGTGGGTCAGCAGAAAACAACTCGCGGGTCATGCTGGCCCGACTCGCGAGTGACCCGCTTCTCGCGGGTCATGACCTGACCCGACCCGTGAGATTTGAAAAATTCTTGACCCGACCCCACCCTACCCGTGAGATTTGAAAAGCTCTTGACCCGACCTGACCCGACCCACGAGATTTGAAAATCTCTTGACCCGACGCGACCCGACCCGCGAGATTTTTTAATAACTAGCCGATTTTAGCCGGTAATTCGGCTGGCGACACCAGATGATGATCAGCCGACTTGCCGACTGAAGTCAAAATCAGCTCCCCCCCGGGCCAACTGGCCCCCGACCAAAAACAAAAATCATCCCGCACTCAACACTCTTTCGTACAAGCGTGGAAACCCAGTAAGTCAGATAGTCTGCGCTTCCGGGAAACCACTAACTATTTCTCCAGCTAATAATTAGCTGGTGTCTTAAGTTGTGTCGAATTACAGCTAGAAAAGGGGGATACCTCCCCTAGCGTAACCTTGGTCCCTCCCACACCTTGTCATCATAGAGCACTTCGGCCGCCGCAAAGCCTGGGTACACCTCCACTCCCTCCTCTTCCGCCTGCTGCCCCATCCATCTCACCATCTGAGAGAGCGAAACCACGTAGTTCCCGTGATTACTCTGGAGCGGAACGGTCCGAAGAACGGTTCGCATGGAAGCGCGAGGGGCGAGGTTGCAAAGGTAAGTCGGGGAAAACCACGTACGGTAGTCTCCGTGGTTTTGCTCTGCAGCGGAACGATGCCAAGAATCGTTCGCATGGAAGCGCGAGGATAGGATGACATGGTGCCAGTTGGCGAGCGTTTCATTGTCATTGACTGCTGTAAAAGCACATGGCACTGACCGAGTGAATCGTACCGTGATCTACATCATAAAAGGCTCTTTGGGGATTTTCCGTCAGAGCCACCGGCAAGAGCGGGCCTGCTCTTTGTGTGTCCGCTATAATATCGTGGCTATAATACAACCAAGAGTTCCATACGAGCAAGTGCACGCTCCATATATGCGGAAAAAAAGGACAAGAAAATACAGCAGTACGAGGAGTACAAGTGTCAACTTCTCAAAAAGATATACCAGGCATACAAGCATCGAATTGATAGAGCAAAAAGTACGAGTACAGGTTATCAACCTCTCAAAAAGGTATACAACTTATCGAATCGATTGACAAAAAGTACGAGTACAAGCTATCAACTTCTGAAAACGGTATACTTCTATAAAGTATCGAATTGATCAAACTAAAAGTACGGCTACAAGTTATCAATCTCTCAAAAAAAGTAAATAAAGTATCGAATTGATAAACAAAAAGGTTATACCTCAATCATGTTTATACAGGTGGCGAACAAACCATTTACTTTCTAGGGCTCGATGCTGGACCAGCAACTACTACCTGTACACTGGTACTGAAAGTATACTGGTACTGGCTGAGGGAAGCGCCAGGATTCCAGGATTTTGGATTTGTACCGGTATCATCTTTACAGGTAGCGAAGGAAACAATCCATTTGGGCAATCTTCCTCTATACTGACACACTCTATGGGATTGGACTCCCTTCCAATCTTGCCAACTGCGGGGGAAGCGACAAGTTCGGGATCTTGAAAGCCTTCGACTCCGTGAGACGCCTGAAAGACCAGTGTCTACTTACACTTTACACCGACTACGCTTCAAGGGATTGGACTCCCTTCTGATCATACCAACTGCGGGGGAAGCAAGAAGTTCGGGATCTTGAACGCCTTCGACTCCGTGAGAAAGCTGAAAGAGTCTTGCGTCACCGGGGACGCTACCGGAGCTCCCCGCTCCTTCCAGTCGGGTATGAGCTCGTCCAGCGCCCTAGGTTCAAACACGTTTCCTGCTCAAGCGAGGTTCGCATTACAAAAACGGTAGAACGAGTCGTTGTTAGGCATGACGTACCAGGAAATTTCTGCTGTAGATAGCTATAAAAGCCTTTGGACTACCCGGTATAACCTCTTGAAAACTGGGACAAAATCACTTGGAATTAGTGAAGGATACATTCCGCGGTGGTAAAAGCCAAGTGGAGGCTGGAGGGGGCGGCGATTAACACATATCCATAGTGATAGTGGGCCCGTGGTTCAAAAATCAGCGACTGCGTGTACCAGTAACGAGGTAGGGGTATACTAAGTATGGCATGTATCTGATGTTTCTGAGGTTCCTCCTCGCTTGTTAAGGAGCTCTACGCCCCATCCAACAACCGACTTTGAGAAGTATTCGCACAGATCATTGGACAGATCATCTACATATCATTCATGATCTAGATCGCGCACGGCAGATAGATCCCTGATCTGAATGATCTAGACCATGTTGCCGGGTAGGAGCTGTATAATCTGCATGATCTAGCACGTGTTTGCTTGGTTGGATCTGTACGACGTGTTCGTATCCTGCACAACCTCTCGCAACGACAGGTGAGGAGCTAGATGATCTATCTGTCGACAGATCAGATAGATCATGATCTGTCAGAGCTGCGGGAATATTTTTAAAGCTATTATACGTAGGCCCGATGCACAATCCCGTGGGCTAGATATCTGACCAACAGTACTGAATAGTATTGTAAAGAGGACACCGGATTCAAAAAGTAATTAGCAGCCCATCAGTCGAATAGTTCCGCCAGTGAGTAAAAATGTTTGGAGATCAAAAGTGCAACCCCTAATTGCAACCCTTATTCGCAATACCTACCGCAGCACGGCTCTAACGTACAGCGTTGGTTGCAGCGACATACGGTGCTGGTTGCACCCTCGTTCTGTTTGTTCTTTCTTGCTCCAAAACATGAGGGTCATGAAGGCTTTTTTCGCACCAAAAAATGCCCCACGGCTCTAACGTACGGTACTGGTTGCGGTGACGTACGGTACTGCCGAGGCGCCGCCTCGGTCTGTTTGTTTTTTTTTGCTCCAGAACATGAGGTCCATGTTCGCTTCTGTTTTTTTTTTTTTACCCCATCAAATAAGGTTCTTGAAGCCCCCGCGGGCCTCGTGTATGTATAAGGCCGTGCGGGTTGCCTCCAGCATTTAACCCGTGATTTGAATCCAGTATTCGTTATATCATAACAGGTAAACCTTCCAAATCATACAGCAGTACCTGAGAGAATGTGCGAGCCGACCTCCGCGCCTTTTTCCAAGACGCACACGCTCAGTTCGGCCCCTCGTTCCTTCGAGAGCTGCTTCAATCGGATCGCCGCCGCTAGCCCCGCCGGTCCCGCCCCAACCATTGCGACGTCGTACTCCATCACCTCCCTGAAGGGGGAAGCCGGGACGACACTTTTTGGTGAATTTAGGTGAGAGGTGTGGGTATCTGTGCGAGGTGTGTGTAACAATGTACAAGGTTTTCCCCTTCGAAGGCATTCGGACGTGGGGTGGAGGTGACGCAAGGTATAATCCGACGGCGTTTTGTGCAGCTGTGAAAAAAACAAAAGGCCCACCAGCCGTGGAGAATTCGAAGGTTATTCAGACCAAAAATCGAAAGGAATAACGTCAGCGAAAGGAAATCGACACATACTATATGGTATACAAAGTTCCCCTTCGGGATGTAGGTAACGTGAAATCCCGGGGGCGTCGCAAGACGAAAAGGGAGTCACAGTTAACACACGTATAGCTGTTTCTTGGCGGAAACGTGAGCCAAGGGTTAACGTATTGCTCGAAGGGAACAGTAATAATAGCAGTCAGCAGGAACTGAGTACTACTCTTTCTGTGGTGAATACTATACTACATGCACGCGGTACCATGGGTTGACTACTATGCTGTTACTATACACCACTACCACTACTACACAGATGTACTACACAGATGTAGTACAGGTAGAGGAGCACGCACTCCACGAAATACTACCTGGTACACTATACTACTACCACTACTAACTATACTACTACTAAGTACTACTGCTAGAGCATGACCAATCGCTCATACACTACACACAACATGGTAAACAGAGAGGTCAAATAACCACGCGGTACCATGGGTTGGGGCATGACTACTATACTGTTACACTATACACCACTGCCGGTAATACGTAGACGCAGTACAGGTAGAAGCAGCATGAATAAATACTACACTACTACCAGGTATTAATACTTCGTACCCACTACAAGTACTACTACTACTGCTACTGAAGTAATAACTTTCATACAACGGCAACGTAGCATGCAAGCGGTACCATGGGTTGGGGGCATGATTACTTCAGCCAACCCGTCGCTGCCGGATAGGGATGATGCGCACGTACCACTCTGAAACCTACACACCCCGTACACACGAGTAGTACGCGCGATCGAAGTATCGCCCCAAGCTTCTGCTAGGGGCTGCTATGCTGTACCACACGCTCGCGGCATGATGAGTCATACTCACGTGTATGGTACTGCAGATTGCTCCCCTACTTCAGACGCTGTTGGTCATTGTTCGTATCCTATTTTGTTTCGAAAGTTCTCTGCACCCCTATTGTACGTACAGACTGTAATACAGACACCCGTGAGCTCCCCTTTATCGCTGCCCCAGTAGCAGCAGTACCATATAACACGGGCTATAACACACCCCCTGGGACGAAATTCGGAACCGATTTGTCAAAAACATGCCTTAAGGAGGGCACATACAACCGAAAATGGTGGATTCGGGATATTTCCATAGACGCGTCGCTGGGTGTTCACACTGCTGTCCTCTTTATCGAGATGAATATCTTTGAAAATCGTCTAAGGGGGTGTGTTATCTTATCACCCGTGTGATAATACGTAGTTTTATACGGTGCGTGGTATATGGCCCCAGTTTTCGGCACACCTATCAACACCCAATATGTTGTGCCTGCTGCCTACTGTACCTGATTCGCGCGTACTGGGTTGCACCTACTGGGTTACGCCTGCTGCCGCTTGCAAGGGCCCAACTCTGCGAGCTCCTCTTTTATCGCTGCAACGACATACTAGGTATACCAGGTATACTATCATCAGCCACGTCGGCTCTGCGGTAAGAAGCCTTCCTGTTTGAGGCACAGCAGACACAGCAGCAGCAGCAGCAGCAGCAACAATAGCAGCAGCGCGTGTTGCAGCCGTAAACAGAAGCACGATCAATAACATCATAATTTGCACGCGCGTGAAGGTACGACAAGCGCGAAGCATGCAGACTGACGACGACGGCAACGAGGTGGTAGTGGTATGAGGCCTTCCCGCCATAAGGCTAAACGGCCCCGCCGGCTGGGCCGGCTTCACAGAGTGCCGGCAGGGGGCAGGGTACATACATCAGTACCAGCAAGCGCTCACGATCTTTGATATTTGACCCACAACACCAACCGAAGAACGTTGAAGTATAGTAACAGAAACACGAAACGTTACGCTACTACTACTGTTGTTGTGCCCATCAAGTGCAAGTTCTGATGTTCTTTGTGTACAAAACATACAGAAATCCGACTTAGGCGTATATAGAGCGTCACGCTCGCGCCTCACCTTGGCTCTTCTGTTGGCGATGCAGCTGTCGACCCCAATAATCTTGAGCCCGGCATGGGTCGCCCGAGTCTCGCGGCCGGCGGTAAGCGAGGTTGCACCGAGCTCATTTTTGCAGCTGCAAGGTTAGTCTTTGATTGTCGAGCTGCTGCGGCGTAACTACTACTGATAACTCGAGCAGCAGGTGATCTTGGCATCGCCATCATCCTGGCCGCGGTGAGCTGGCTCATTCTCGGAGTCGACAGCGGGGCCAAGGGTTCAAGTACGAAGCAGCACGACGGGGGGAAGGGCAAGGCGTTGGGGTAGTGCTTATGTATTGTAGGCACTGCTTGCTATGTGCAGTTGTGTTGTGTGCGTGCTGTGTATCGAGTTTGTTCGGCTTCGGTTTCAAAAGGTTTGGAGGCGAAGGCAACTTCATTTTTTACAGGGGTACCGGGGTTAATATTTTCGTTTCCTTCGTCGTTACGATATATAAATCTGGACCCCTACCTATGGTCGCTGAGCCTCGTCGTTTCGTTTTTCATGTTTTTCGTTTTGCCCCCCCGTTTTTTTTGTATACTTCATTTTCTTTTTCTTTTTCGGTTTGGTTTCTTTGTTGCTTCTCTTTCTTTATCTGTGTTATGGTGTATTCGGTTGCTGGCGTATGTATGTATGTTGTGTCGGCCGCACCTAGTGCGAAGGCATGTTATTGCGTAGGCTATTAATGCATTACGGTGTGTTATCTCTGTGTCGTAGTCTGTGACCACAGAGCTCGTATCTTTCTAGGGTGAAGAATCAGCACGGACACTGGGCTTGCTGGAAGTCGACGAGTAAAGAACGGTTTAATGTGAAGAACACACACACAAGCTTTGATTTTATAATTTTTGAAATACGTCAGCTGTGAGTTCGACTGATTAAATAGTTGATACTCAACTTAGCAAGCTGCGTAATGTTTGATGTTATAAATTTTGAAATACGTCAGCTGTGAGTTTTCGACTGATTAAATAGTTGATACCTGGTCCTTGATAGTAACAGCAGTAAAAGGTTCCACTTCGGAAACGTGATGACTTGAAATCCCGGGGGTGTCGCAAGGTGAAAATGAAGAACACACACAGCAGTCATTCGTTCTGAGCTATACTCGTACGAGTACGTGTAGCCACCGGGCAACCACACGCAAAACGAAGACCATAAAAAAAATATAGGGCATACGTCGGGACGCCTTGTCGACTCCAAGACGATACAGGCATATCCCGCGGGACTAAAGTTACTCCCGGGACCAAACGGTACTATATTTGTATGGGATGTGGCCACCACGAGACGTGTTTGTGCGGGAACGGGAGTTACACTTTTCTGTGGCGCGGGGGGGAACGATATCACTAGTAATTGGTGGTAATGAGGCGCGACCTCAGTAATACCTACAAAGAGTATAGCTCGTATCCGAGCCGCTATGAAGAGGTTTTTATTTCTTGGAAAATTCCAAGAAAAAAAAGGCACGCACGCTCTGCGCGCTTCGCGCGCCTCATTATTAGAATTTGTGCGGGACTCGCCGTTCGTGCGGGCACGGGATTTCACATTTATCACGGGACCGCGGAATTTCTGGCTGTGGCTTCGAGTGCTGTGTGACGCGTCGGACGCCTTCACACACCTTATGAGAAACGTGACCCAACTTTAACTTTATGGGCCTTTGGGGGGAGCTGTAGCTGTCTGCAAGCTAAGCGCAAAAACGTTCAGTAAGGGGTTGTTTTTAGTTTTTTTGTCGCCTTTTGTGCGGGAATGGAATATCATACGTAGTATGGGCGGGACGCGTTTGTGCGGAAACGGGATTGACAACTTTCCGTGGCGCGCGGACACGGGATATTCTGATTTGTGCGGCACTCGTTTGTGAAGGCACGGGATTTCACATTCATCACAGGACCACGGGATAATCCCTAATCCCACTCTAAACCGTGGGATAAATCCCGCGGGAAAAATCCGGAGGAAAACCCTGATGACAAGGATGCGGTTTGGGATTTAAGAACAATAATAAACTAGCGAATACATAGTAAGATGTAGGAAGGAGTAAAGACAAAATAACACATAGAATATCGTAGATAAAGCATAAAATGAAGTAGACATAGAAGATAGATAGACCTTGTGCATAGGTTTCCTTTGTATCCGGGTATTTCTGCTTTCAGGAATATTTTGATTGATCACCGGTGAAGCTCATGCTGCACATTGTCGGATAGCAAGCTCAACAATAATAAACCTTGAAGGCTAAAAATAATAAAGGACGCAGCGCGTACAGATACATAGTCAGTGAAAATATATCGGTAAAAGGTAGTGCGTATTCAATTGAGTATACGCAAGGAAGGAGAAAAGGTTGGATAAAATTGAGGGTGTTCGACGAATTATGTTAGTTTTTTCATCTTGAATGAATAAGGCCCTGCACATTGTCAGAAGGCAAATAATAAAAAAAATAATAAAGGAACAATAAGTATACATAGCACCGGGCAAGTAACCGCCGGCAAGTAACACCGACCAGCTCAAACGATGAGTTTCGTAGTTAATAATGATAATGACGTTCTTTATGAGGTATCATTCACAGACCCACAGATTCCAAGCATAATAGCTTACGCGTACGTACATTAGCTGCTGCTGGCAGCTGTTGAAAATAGACGTAAACACAATTTCGGTACGCGCTGCCATCACACTTAGCCAATTCAGCGTTGCGAGTGTAGTTGTGATATGGCTTCAGACTCCAGACTCGTCTTGTTCACGAGCTCTCTCTCCACCAGAAAACGCTGCGCCCCCTCCTATATATCGTTGCACCATGCATGTATGCATGCGCATCACTCAATGTCGCAGGCCTGCTGTTGTTTCGATGAAGTGCTTCCATCTATTGAGACAGCTGTTCCTCACACCCAGCGCTTGATTGCCCCCGGGGCAACATATCTTATTAGATCGCCTCGGTGGTAAAACCTTACTCATAGAACGAATAAAAAAATACCAGGCACGTGGTATGAAACAAACTGAGCTATCTGGTATGGAGGTCACAGGAAGCAGTCCCAATAAGCTTCCTGTGGATGATGTCTCAATCTCGAGTTCATTTTCACCGCGGACGCCCGGAAAACGAGGTAAACTACATCAGTAGTACAACAGTATATTCGTAGGTAAAAGTAGTATTGGTGCCTCTGGTATGATGCCGATACTCGTACGTGGTGTGCGCTCGGATGGTTTGTTTTGAATGTAAGTTTATATAGGAACGGCATCTACACTATGTTGTCGGAAGGCAAGCACAATAATAATGTAAGTGCGTTTTGTCAACGCTGGGATATGTGGCATCTCCTATATGATAGTTATCTCTACGGATGAACCCTCTTCCCCCCTCCCTCCCTTCCAAAGATCCGATGTCCATCCGCGCTTTCCGAGTTATGACTTCTTTCGCACTTGGTTGTCACAAAATCATGGGCAACATACTCGTCACCCCCAGGTGATCGGGGTAGTACACGGCCCTTTTTACCCAAAACTATACACAGTAATACTGCGGCATTGAAGCTGCCGGCTTCATCTAGTCTGCATACAAGACGAGCTGACGCATCGTCTACACAACAATTAATGGAGTGTAGCCTATCTCATTTACCATCCTGTCCCTATACATGTTGGCTGCGTTGGTGGTTCGGGTATGTTCGTATATAAAAGGATAAACCACTGAGCTACACAGCAAGCAGCTGACTTAGTGGCTCAGTGGTTTATCCTTTAGGAACGAGCACGATAAGAAAATTTGGGCTCGATACGGCATCCCGCTGAAAAAAACATCGTCCAGGTAAGATCAAGACCCCACTCAGGTTTTTTTTTTCTTTGGACCTGGTAAGCTGGATTTCTCAACCTCCACAACACCCGACAGACGTTCAATGTGCACATTACTCTACCCTTTGACTGGCAACATTCTGCGCTAGGCCGATCTCACCCACCCCCTTCCGACCACCCCGATACACGTCGCAGAAACACAGGTTGGTCAGAAGGCGACTAACATTACACTGCGGTATGCATTACTTGAAAACGTTACAGTATTATAGCAGTCCTCGTTCGAGTGCGTAATATCTCCTCAGCAAGCTTCATGCGCGTCGTCCTGAAACCGTGTCGTCCTAAAAGCGCCGTGTCGGGTCACCCCCCTCGCAACCGCAATGCTTCCGAAGAGTTGCGGCCCATGCATACCGCAGAACTGCCCCGCCGCCGTCCTCTATGTTGAAGCAAGTATAAATCCATGTCGAATGCACCTCGCCTCAAAACAGTTGCCCGCCCCCCCCCCGCCCCCCGCGGTCAGTCTTTCTTTGCTCTCTGAATTTGACATAAGTATTGGCAATTGTTTCTACATACTACTTGAGTATACATCGGTCAGTCTTTCTTTGTTTTCTCGATGTGAAGTATAAGTATTTTGATCATGATTCAACATAAGTCGTGCACGTCGAAAAACATCCGTTGAATACAGTAAGCGTTGCTCGCTGTCCTCGTCATGGTAGTGCGCACTAAACTCATTTTTGGACGAACGAACCCCTCGCCCCCTTTCTCTACTTCCTTGACCTATCCCTATACCGTCAACCGCTGCACGCCAGATCTCGGTACTCGGGAGGGCGTCCACTGCAAAGTACTATCAAAGGAGGCTTGCACTAATGCTACAGAAAATGCTTCGCCGTGGGACTCGCTATAGTAAATGCCATATTAGGTAACAATTCCATGTTGCGCCTGATACTGCAGTAGCATCTTCTTTGTGAGGGTCTATATCTATCATCTTGACTTCATGCCCAAACTTTTGTCCCCAGCTAGAGGTCGTTGTCAGTCCGCATCCTTTTTACTTTCATCTGTCTGGCAAGTAGCACCCAGAAAAAAAACGAATCAATGACCAACACTCCCTTTTTTCAGATTCGGCCCCCCGTGGGACGGCGGGGTCAGCCACACTAACATCAAGGGACACACTGAGTATAGGAGTAGGGCATGGTTAGTTTTCATCCCCTCCCCTACGAACGCCAAGCGATTTCTGTGGAACCCGACCTTGAAAGTTATATTTCAGCTTTTCGAAGGCTAAATATCTCACCTCTGATGAAACCGATGCACGGAAACGTGCAGACAGGCTTCGTTGAGCATCTCTGAACGGGTCTGAGTGGTCAATGCACCACGCTTGTTTGTGTCCGTGGAAGCTTGTACCGTGGCATAAGTTCAAAACGATTTTGTTCGGTTCATCAGGGCTGCGGGGGGGGGGTAGTATATTGGTCATGTGTTTGGGTTTTGGACGCCTTCGGTCTGGTGGCGAGAGGATGTCTTCGTTCGGATCTCCTGGACGGCTTCCTCCTGCCGCTGACCTTCTTATAGTGCTATTATCTGTGTAAAGCATCACAGAGCGTGACGTGTATGTATACCGCGAGGATCGTTTCTATCGTCTCATCTAATAAAATCAGATGTGCTGAGGGCAGCTTACCATTTAATAGACACATCGACACTCTGGTTGCCGTGTGCAGGCACATAGTGCGTGGTGCGGTCTGCTGCAGTACGGCACCTTGGGTTTTGTTTGCGTGGGATCGCAGGGCGCCAAGCGGAAACGGGGTGTAAAAGTATGTCTGTGTGCGTTGACCATTGAAGCATTCCGGAGCAACAACAATATTTGACAAATCATGAATGGGTATTCCTTTTATATGTGGATGGTACATATGATTGGAACAAGCGCTACACAAATTGTATATGGTGATCTCGACTGGTTCGTAGTGCGGGTCGAGTGCGGATGTGCGGATACACATAACATGCACCCGGAAATATTGAGGTCTGCTCCTATTGATAGCATATTTGAGCCACACGAACAGGTTCGTTTGGCACGCGCCCTACCACTACCTGCCTCAGGCCGCAAAATGCCTACGTTTACGGTACGGGGTCAACGGGTCAAGGTGGACAGCTGAGCTGCTGCTGTCCCGTAAGGGTCTTGCATTATATACCGGTACGTACCAGCTACGCTTGACCTTTTTTGTGTGGGGGGGTGGCGAGCTAGGGGGGGGGGGGGGGGGGGGGGTATACCTCTGAACATCAAACATCGCCCTTTTGTTGGTCTTGGAACTATAAAATATTCACAATAGTTGTGCAGTTCGTGCGATGTTCGATGTCCTTCCTCGTCCAATCCAGTGTGGTTGGGGAGTGGTGCAAGCAATGATTGCCAAGAGCTGTCAGGAGTCACGAGATGTTGTACCAACGAGTTTTGTTTTCCCCCCACATGCCCGACATAAATCATCCAACGTTCCTATCATTCCTCACAAGAACACGACGAGGTCATTTCTAGATCGCAAGATCACTGTGTGACGGACTTGCCTCGTATACTTCGTGTCCGGGTGGCTTTGATCTTTGATACTCGGCCACACCAACGCGCGCAGTAAATATTAACTATAGACTGGTCGCGAGAAAAACTGGTGCCGTTGTATCGTACTCGTACGCGACTCGCACCTGGTACTTTGTATTTCAATGTATTATACCAGGTACCAGGTATATCGTGTATATGCGTAATCCTGGAGTGTATACCCGGGTAGTCTACCTGCTACTTATGGTACCTGGCGCCTGGTGCAAACCCGATGATGTTTCAGTAAGTTGTGTTGGCAGCTCACGCTGGCGTTATACCTGCGTAAATGGCAGGTTCTTCGTGTTGTTGATCTCAATCGTTCGATGCGCTTTTGGGGTATCTTGCGCCGCCGCGTCTATTGACCATTTTCCCGACAATGCTCCCACGCCCCACTGCTTGCTGTCGATACACCTTGGTACCCAAGCGCCGTGACTGGATGGATTACACAGACCGATAGAGCTGACTCGGAGACACAGGGTCTATGCATATGGCAGCGTCATCGTGATTCGGTATTTTTGGGCTCCGAACTACGATGACCTTATATTGGCGGCTGTCGTTGTATGTCGTTATCGTTATGCTTGACCTCTGGACTCTGGACTCGGCGGTTGGCAAGCGGCGGTTTCGGTTGGCGTTCGGCTGTCTGTCGGTTTCATAAAAACGCGGCGAAATTATGTGCGAAATGTATAACGCCATTGGAAGCACACTGGAAGCCCTTTCCAAGCAGCGGCCACCGTCTCCACGCGCCTCGGTGAAGCACGCTGCTAGCTACGACCGAAACTACAAAGACTTAGAGAGAGTCGTGGCCGCAAATTCTACTGGAACAAGCAAGCGGTCGGGCTTTGAGCAGATTAATCGCGATAAAATTGGGAGGGGGGGAGGTGCTTCCATTATTTGGACGGCATTTTTTGCTCCAACCACGCAAGCTGTCTCAGGCGAGGGGTGTCGTTGAAAACTCCAAAAAGGATAACAAAATCCTCCTCCTCGTCCTTTGCTCCTAGCCTGCCACCGATTCAGCAACACCATGGCCGCCCGTGACTCGCGTGACAAGAAGGGAGTCGAGCGGTTCATTCCGCCTGAGGAGCAGCAGGAGAAGGGGAAGCACGCCATCTTCGAGGTGAACCCTAAATTTTTGAAAACAATCTCTTTGCCACATCGGTGCTTGGCAGCTGCACACTAGCTCTAAATCCTGAGAAGGCTCGCGATTTCTTCGCAGTTGGGTAGTCGTCATGGTGCGAGTAGAGCCTGGCAACATGCTGACGAGGGTCGCCGGGAGGGACGCAGAGGCGGCGTCCTCTCGAGAAGCTTGTTCCGTCAGTGGCAAGAGTTGGTGCTGCTTGCGGCGGGGCGCGAGAATCGCAAACGCTTTCTGGCTTTGCAAACGGCTTCTTTGTTGGGCTCTTCTCGCTTGGAGTTGGGGTTGAGAGACAGTTTGTGTCGGGTGTTCGGTCACCACCACTGCTGCGCGCAGCACGCCAAAGCCAGACGCGAGGTCCACCCCTCCTCGAGCTCTTGGGGGCAGCCTTGACAGGCTCCTTCCGAGCTGGCAGCGCGAACCCGCGAATTTGAAATCTAACCAAAAAATATCGCATATTTTTTTGTCCTCCACCTACTAGCTACCACCTACCCCTCTCGCCTCACCTCACGTCTTTACGTTCAAGTGCATGAAGCACGTACGTAAAAGTTACGTACGAGTTGTACGTAGAGAAAAAAAAAAGATACCACACCTGCTGCAGCAGCGAGACTTCGTACGAATACGTGGTGTGTGTGGGACGAGGAGGGTACTGCTGACCTAGGAATTCAAAAATTGGCCCCTGAAAATCTCTCTGTTGCCGCCAACGCTTGTTCTTCGCCGTTGTGTATCCCTCATGCCGCTGACAGGGATCAGGGACGAAGCTGGGGGACATCCCTATCGGTGAGCTGGCATTTTTGTGTCGTATGTGGATCTCCCATGTTACCACCCTTGGTGTCGGTCATATATGCTGCCTTCATGGTTTGCGTTTGAACTCGCATTTATTATATCGTATGATGTGTACACGTATCGAAGCTCTTGTGTCTGATTTTCTCCCGCGAACTCTGGTCCTTGAGGTTTTCCGGTTTTCTGTCGTAGAGCTCCCAGTACCGAATTCAAAGCAGTACTCGTAGTCGTCCCTCCATAGTGCCCGTATGCGCCGGCCAACAATACCGGCACTATACTCGTAGCAGCGACCGACACTATTCTGCACACTGCCACGATGGTGAATCCCATGTGTGCCAAGCCGTTTCACAGGCACTACGCACTCGTACAATATAGCGGACAATCGGCACTATAGAGGGACCACTACTGCTATTCTTATGTTCATACTGCTATTACTATTAAAACTTTGTACCTCGTAGAGTATTCCAGAACTACAAGACACCTGCTACGAAAACGAGTAAAAGGTAGATCAAGAACGGCAGGCTGAGGCCGTTTCCTATGCGGTTCAATTTTTGAGCTTCAGATTTTGACCCGATGGCATTTTCAGATATGAGCTTGACAAATCGAAAGGGCCTTCCTATGCGGAAAAATCAGATTTATTGCGCGTGTAGAGATTCGAGCAAACACCGAGACCAACTGCTGTTTTTGTGATTTGGCGCCGCGAAGAGACGCGCTGGGTGCGCTGCCCTGCGCGTAGGACCCAAGCGCCCGAGCCCACGCTGACTGCCTCTAGTCTGGTGGCGAAGAGATGTGGCGAGTGCGCTAGAGTCAACCTGTCTTGGTATTTTGTGTTTGATTTTGTGACTTTTTTGCTTGCTGCTTGCTGCTGCTGTACAGCTGCAGTGTAGTCTACGAGTACGTATCCACGGAGAGGCGCGTGCCGAGTGCTCTTCTCTTGGTGTCTAGGCCCGAGCTCGCGCCAGCGGACTCTAGTCTGGCCACGGAGCGACGCACCGTCCGCGCATCGGACGCGAAGCAACGTCGCTATACAGCTGTATCACCATCCAACTCATCGATCGTTCCGCTGCTGTTTGCTGTCGTGGATAATCTTGAATTTAGAGAGCATGCCATTTTTCGATTTGAAAATCTGATGACCAGGTCGTCGGATTTTGGCCCAAAATCCGACGACTTGGGTCATCGGATTCTCAAATCGAAAAAATTCCGGTCGGATTTTGCATAATCGGACTGCATAAGTAGGATCATTCGATTTTGAGATCGAAAAATACAAATCTGAAGCTCGAAATCGAACCGCATAGAAAACGGCCTCACAGGCCGTTTCCTATGCGGTTCAATTTTTGAGCTTCTGATTTTGACATTTTGACCCGATCGCATTTTCAGATGTGAACTTGGCAAATCGAAACAGTCGTCGTATGCGGAAAAATCAGCTTTATTACCCGTGTTGTCTTTGTATTTTGTGTTTCATAATGTGTCTGACTGCTGCTGCTGCTGTACAGCAGTGTAGTCTACTACGTATCCACGAAGAGGTCCGCGCCGAGTGCGCTTTGTCTTGGTCTCTAGGCCCGAGCCCGTGCCATCCGACTGCAGTCTCGCCACGGAGGGACGGGTCGCCCGTCGACCGCACTTCGGGCGCGAAGCAACGTCGCTACACAGCTGTGTCACCATCCAACTCATCGATCGTTCTGCTGCTGTTTGCTGTGGTAGATAACATCTTGAATTTAGAGAGCATGGCATTTTTCGATTTGAAAATCTGATGACACAAGTCGTCGAAAACCCAAATCGTCGGATTTTAGACGATTTGGGTCATCGGATCCTCCAATCGAATTTTTTCCGGTCGGATTTTGCATATTTGGACTGCATAAGCAGGGCCATTCATTTTTGAGATCGAAAAATATAAATCTGAAGCTCGAAGTCGAACCGCATAGGAAACAGCCTGGTATTCCGGGGAAAATAAGAAATTCGAGATTCGTTTGTTGAAGTTAGTGTAGAACGCACCTATCTTATAATAAGAAATCCAGCCCGGACCAATTTTCCTGTTTATTTTTTAATAAAGCCTGTTTCTTAACTGGTAGTTTGATAGGTTTCCGGACTACTGCTGCCGGTATACCCTCTGCTGCTGGTTGGCATACATGATGCTGCTGTCTTGCTGTCAGAGTTGATTCGGGTCATCGTGTTTTGACTTCGGATTGTAAGACGCGAGGCACAACGAGGCTACTGCTGCTACTACTGCTGCATCGCATCACATATGTCATACATGTGTGCACAGAAGGGTGTGGTTGCTGAAAGTGGGCAGTCCATAGAAGTTGGTATCATGTTTGAAAACGATATGATATGATATGATATGTGATACAACGCGCTTCGCATAGCGGGGGTTCTGCGCGGTTCCTCCCGCTACCCTCGCTCACGAGGAAGAATGGAACGGAACAGACGGTCCAAACTACTGTATTAGGTGCGAACAGGCGACTTGCCAAGAACTCCGCGCTTCATCTGTTCGTAGAGTCCAAGCCTGGACTTTATAAACGAACATCATCCAGGAAACAACCCGGACACCGCGCGCATGTATGTACGATATTTTCTTATTTTTGGTATGTACGAAAGAGGAAGCACGGCACGGCACAGCACCGCAAAAACAATGAAGAAAATGAAAACGGAATTTTAATAAAGAAAAAGAAATCCCCGGGCCCTCCTATGTAACTACTTCCCGCCTGATTGGAACACCTTGCGCCGGTCAAAAAAAAAAATCGAACAGCAGAGCTGTTGTCGGCCTCTTACGCTGCCCGCCCCTCTCGCGATTACCTCGCCACCGAGTCGGTCCGGGTAAAGCTTTCCTCCCTCCCTGCCCCAGTTAGCCCCGTCGCCCGCCTCGCGTGAAGCCCGGTGCTCACCGTGGCCCTCGTTCGCCAGCTACGACATTGTTGGTGCTCAGACTGCCATGCTCTCTCTCTGGAATTCAGCTTGGCCGCAAAATAAGCACCGCTTGAATTTTATTTTACCATCCCAAACGACCCTTACAGACATATTATATCCTACCCCACACCAGGAGGCCAGACAAAGCCCATTCATGCTTCCCTCGTGTCTCGAGGCACACGCGACGCCTAGCCACGAAAACTGCTACCACGCTCGTTCCACCCCCCCCCTCTAACCGCCAGCGCCGGGCTCGCCCGCCGTGCCGTGCTCTGGGTACACGGAGGCACACAAAACAAAATAACAAAAAAGGGAAAAAAGCTCTCGCCGGCAAGTAGTGGAAGAGGCGGTATCCAAGTGGGAGCTCTGAGATGCCAGGGATGTACCAACCGAGCACGCTCAGGAGAAAGATATCTAGAAGTAAGTCTATATCATGTCACATGATATCATAGTATATCACGTCATGCGATGTGATATGTGATGCGATGTGTGGATTGGGTCCTTGAAATGTATGGGCTATGTTTACCCTAATATGGCGATTCATAGCCCATATAGCTTAAAATCATTCTGGATTTGACAGTTTCGTGTGTAAGACGCCGTCGCTTTGTATCATACAGTACCTGGTATGGTGTTAATATCACATGGCATTTATGACATACCTGGTGTCGTATCATATCATGTGTGCTATGTGATGTGATGTGTGCACTGTGTGATCAGCCGGATTTGCCATGATCATATCAACAATTGACATCATATATGACATGATATAACAAGTCATGATGTAGAACCGATCTCTGCCGTGCACTACAAACAAAAGCGAGATCAGGGGTAAGGGATGCATACACAACAGCGTTGGAATTGTCTACGTATGTACAGTCAGTATCGACCCCGTTCATAAGAAAGTGGTAACTCGCAAAAAATTCTGCCCGAAAATTTGGCAAGAAAAAATACAAAATGCTCTCAGCTTAGTCAGTGCCTACGTTGACCCCTTTGCGTGGCTGGCCTGTGAGCCCAAGGCACCATTCATCGTGCACTACTATGTACTGTAGGGAAAACATCTTCTCGGGGACCACAATAAGAAAGCGCTGCAAAGAAAGTGTGCTTTCGCGCCCCGCCAGAATACCAAAGCCAGCCTGAGCCCGATGCCTGGTTTCTTGTGGGAGGGCCGGCCGGTACTGTGCTCGTGTAGGTGTATGTCACGCCCGATCTTTATCATGTCCAGAGTACGACAAGAGTCGTAGAATCAAGATGACCACTCACACCTATCTTTCTTTCAAGCACACTGCTGCTGCAAAGACAACTTTTTTTAGTACTCATGTTCGCACTCGTATATACTGATTGAGCACCTCACCAGCCCGCCCGCTGCGTGGAAAGAAATACCTGCGGTTAAGCCGTAGCCTTTAAGGCACGCCTGAAAACATTCCTGAACCACCTTTTCTGAAACAGGCGTGCCTGAACTCCCGTCTTCGTGCCTATATTGTCCATCTTTCGCCAGACACGTCTCAAGGCACTGTTAGGCACTACGCAAAAACTAACGCCGTTTTTCCGGAACTCCCAAAATCAGGGGAAAGGGGATGTAAAATGTGGGATCTGTGCATGCCTTGAAAATCTGAATACCTGAATTACTTTTTCTTTAAACAGGCGTGCCTGAACCGCTGTTTTTGTGCCTATTTTGTCCCGGGTAAAGCATTGTTTGTTATTTTTTCAGGCACTCCATCCCTTGAAACAAAACAAATTGAAATTAGTATATGATACGGTTTCAGGTAAACGCCTGAAATGGATGAGCGCGTTTAAGGCACATTCAGGCACTTCAGGCAGACATGTATATGCCTATCCATATACCTCTCTCAATTTTTCCTCCGTGCTCGAAAGACCTGTATTTTATATATTACCGGTATACGAGTAGTAGTTTCAATTTCCAAACCAAACGTGCTGGCTCCTGAGTGAGTATTGAGCAGCCTACCGTAGCTTGCCGTAACTTGGAGTATACCAGGTACCTGGTATACGCCAATAGTATACCACACCAATATACTCACAAATATGTCTAAATACCTGGTAGGTCGAAGTATGATACCACGCAGCAGCAGTGGAACCGTGAATCATGTTATACGTACGTAAAAGAAGTCCCAGGTATAATATTTATAGGCGCTATGAATAGGGGTTTGGGTTGGCGGACCATAATTCGCCGACTAGTGACTATTCAATAGTTGTCTATTAATATCATAGGTATGATAGTTATTAATAATGAGGCGCGCGCCTTTTTTTTCTTGGTTTTTCAGGGAAAAAAAAACTTCTTCATACGAGGCTAGGGTGCCTCTTTTTTAGTTTTAGTTTCTCTGTGTGTGTACGTGTGTGTCATATTCAACGTTTTTTTAGGCCACGTTTGACCACCGCGCTCAACGCACACGGCACCAATTCCAATCTCGGCGGGCTCTGTGCACGCACACACAAACGAAACCTTCTCACGCTGGTGCGGTGGTAATTCGTTCACAGTTGATCGAGCTGGGTGCGGCAACGTGTGTAGCGAGATGGCTGGGCCTTGATATAAAAAAACAGGACCGTAGAATATCATATCATACGTTTTTTTTTTTTGGAGTGCTACCAAACGAAACCGAACTCTACGAGTACTCGTTGGCAGACTGTGCCTGTGCACAGCAACGTTCGGGCCGTGTCCTAAGACATGCTGCAGGTGGTGTAGTCAGGCCCATCGTCCTACTATTACTGATGAATAGACGGAGAAGCCGGAGAAGCTCTGCTGCAGATGTAGTACAGCAGTAGTAGTGTGGTGGCACCTGTCATACATAACGGTTTTGTTTTTCGAGTTCTACCTAAAACTAACCAAACCCACGACTCTACGTGTACTGGTAGGCAGAATGTGCCTGTCCTCTGCTGTAGATGTGGTACAGCAGTAGTAGTGTGGTGGCACCTGTCATACGTACCGGTTTTTGTCTTTTTGAGTTCTACCTTAAACTAACCAAACCCACGACTCTATGTGTACTCGTAGGCAGAATGTGATTGTCCACAGCAACGTTTGGGCCGTGTCCTAAGACATGCTGCAGGTGGTATTGCCAGGCCCACCCTCCTACTGATGTGGGGACGGAGAAGCAGGAGAAGCTCTGCTGGAGATGTCGCGTACAGCAGTAGTAGTGGTGGCACCTGTTACGGGAGGCTTTTGTTGACGTACCAGGTTGTAGATTTCTCGTCTACAATTTTTTTTGCCGACTTTCGAGGTGGGAAGCAGGAAACGTATACCAGGTACACAACAAAGAAATCCGAGTACGTGTACGCACGTGTACAAAGGGTGCAAGGGTTAGACCGACAAGCCGAGGTTACAGCGACGCTGACCCTGGCCTCGTGTGTCCTACTGCTACTGCTGCTGCTGCTGCTGTTTTGCGGTTGGAGAAGCTCTGCTGTACATGTCGTGCAGCAGTAGTAGTGGCGGCACCTGCTACGAGAAGCTCTGGTGGACATCTCAGGTTGTAGATTTTTCGTCTCCAAATTATTATGCCGAATTTCGAGGTGGGAAGCAGGAAACATACAACAAAAATCGAGTACGTGTACAACTACAAGAGGTGCAAGGGTTACACCGACATGCCGAGCGTATAGCGACGCTGACCCTGGCCTCGTGTGCCCTACTGCTGCTGCTATTGTTGCTGCTGTTGTTGCTGCCGCCCCGTCTGCTGCTGCAGCTGCTGACGACTTTCGGTTTCTTAAAATAGTTAACCCAAACAACGTATGACCTCGTACGTACGTACATGTTCGTTCTTGTTGGTTCAGCATGCTGCAGCATGGTATGGTAATCCGTATTCGTCCAGCATGATGTATCGCAGATATGACTACTGCAGGTACTGAGGTCGCGCCTCATTACCACCAATTACTAGTATTAATACTTGCGCACGTAATTTTGCGGAATTATGCGTTTTCGTATCTGACTGGCGCGTTTGTGCGTCGGACTAAGTTTTTATCTACTATGAAAGAACACGCAGGAAAACAGTTACGTGGTTGACTCACCCCACCATACCCAACTACAATACTGCTGCTGTAACACGGTAACTATTAATAGCCGTGAAGTGAAGTCCAGGCAACCCACAGTCCTACTGCTAAACGCTGCTGTTGAAACTTGAAACCAGTAAAAATCTGGTGTTGAACACGCACATTTGCAAAGTTGAAAGTTGCCAACAAGAGATACCGAGGACAGAGCCTAAGGCGGTGCCGTAAACCTGCATTAAATACGCTACCGTATAGAATAAGTATCGGTCCCTCTATAGTGCCGGTATGATACGCCTGCCAACAATACCGGGACTATATTTTATAATTTTTGAAATACGTCAGCTGTGAGTTCGACTGATTAAATAGTTGATACTCAACTTTGCAAGCTGCGTAATACGCCTCGTCTATATAGGTAGCGGCAACCAACCGGCACTAATCCCTCCGCACACTGCCACACTCGTTAATCCCATCTGTGCCAAGCAATTTCACAGGCACTACAGCGGGCAGCCGGCACTACTCAACCGGCCCTATACTCTTAGAGGGACCACTACTGCTGTACCTTTGTACGTATATATATATATATGTAACACGCAATGCAACACGCCCCCTGGGACGGTTTGCAGAGCCGATTTTCTCCGAAAGCATGCCTTGAGGACCTAGTGCACACACGAATAAAGTGTTGGCTTTGGAAAGATCGCGTCGAGTCGAGATATTTTCCGTAGACGTGTCGCTCGACGTTTTTTACTCTCTCCTCGTTGTCGAAAAAAACGGCTTTGAACATTTCGTCCGAGAGAGGGGGCGTGCTACCTACCACTCTGACTCGGAATGTAAGCTCCGTATTCGATATGCATATTCGTAGGCATATCAGAGTCCAAAAGTAGCTTATACTCCCGCTCAGAGAGGTACAGTTGTATCTTTCGTGCTATACGGTAACCTCGGCTGTCAATTTCGGACAGGCCAGAGTCTCTTGACTTTGAGGAGAGCGTTATCCCAGTCAGGACTGCCGTCCCGTTCTCGAGACAAAGTACTTACTGCTGTAGAATTTGTGTGGTTTTCCCCCCGAAGCGGGACTGGGGTCCTAAAGGGGTGAACTCGTTTGGGACCGCGCTCCCGTTTTGGGGACAATTTACTTGGAATTATAGTTGAGCCAGATATACGTTTCTGTGTGGTGCGGTACTAAATACCGTAAGAAAGCCTTTTGGAGTTCCCACAGGAGCGCGATCGTTTTCTCAGCGCTTTTTTTTTTTTCTCGGCAGCGGTGTAGGTAGGGGTGCTAAAAGCCGAACATGATGTTTTCGGAATGCTCTCGACCAGCATATTTTCCGAAAACACCTTGTCATTCAGTATCGGTGACCTTAATCTTCCCCTTAGTCTGGAAAAACTTGAGCGCTAAACCGATCGCACCTCTGTCCGAACTCAATGCTTTTTACTGTAAATGAATTCTTTTTGGCGGCCGTTTAGGTATTTCGTTTTTCTCGCTCTGGCCGTTCATTGGTTTTACACCTGTCGGGAAGCATGTTTGTTTGACCGACCTCACTCGCCGTGCCGTCTCACGGTAGACGCCATTTCTATTTCGGCTGTCGTTTTCAGATAGGCGAGAATTTCTGAGTTTGAGGAGAGCGTTTAATTGTTCGATTTAGTTTTCCTCGGCCTCGGCCGTTTGGTGTTTCTCTTACTGCTCAACCATGGGGTTTGTTTACACCTTCGGGACATGTTTGTTTCGTTTTGGTTCGTAACAGTGCGGTGCAGAGCGCAGAGTACCGCCTCGCCCGCCACTGAAACACTATTGATGAGACTTCTACAAGGTACAACAGCAGCATGTATAATATAATGCGTGGTACTCTGTACTCGCACACCAGTACCAGTGCATGGAAGTGACGATATATATATCTAGCGTCCGCGCATACAATTTGTCTTTGAGATTAGCCTTTTTCCGTAACACCCTGTTTTCAGTACCGTCATGAATGAATAGCGGCATATTGCATACTTTCTGCATCCGCTTGTCGAAATGCCCTTATGTGCTATTATTTCAACATTTTTGTGCTGCTGCCTGTCTGCGCGTTTGCCTCGTCCCTGCTGTATCGGCGCAGTCCCGATCAACCTGAACAAGATCGACGCCGACCATGACCTCCTGAAGGCGTTCCACAGCGTCCTGTACGGCGCGGTTGGCAAGAAAACCGTCAGGAAGAAGAACATCCGCAGGTACCACCCCAATCCCCCCATGCATGCCCTTCTGACATGCCGGGTATCATTTTCGAAACCCTTTGGGACTCGGGCGCAAAAGACCGCCGGGAAGAACAACATCCACAAGTGCCAGCCCCACACCCCCTCACAACAATAAAGATGTCAGGGGACGGCACTGTCACCCCTCGACAGACCGCACATTTCTCATTAATTTGACTTGACGGACGCCATGCTATTATGTAGGTTTTTGTGTGGGACAGTCGGCCCTACACCCTTGACCGGGGCACGTTTTCTCTTGACTGACCGTCTAGACGTGGTTGTCCCCCCATGCATGCCCTTCAGACATGTCTGTTGTAGTTTACGAAACCCTTTAGGACCCGCAGTTTTGAGACCACGGGAAAGTCTACCACTCTGACCGGGTATATACTCCCCGTTGTGACTCTTATATGAGCGTCAAACGGGGGTTATATTCCATGCCAGAGTTATCTCTACACTGATACGAAGATAACTCAGTACTGACAGCCCCTCATGTGCTAGATGTCGTGAGGTAGATACTTAATACTAGTGCTGCTGCTACTACTACTAGTGCTACTACTACTACTACTACTACTACTACTACTACTACTACTACTGTAGGTACTGTTTAACTCGTTGAACAGATCACGATCTGGATCATCTGGATCCTCACCTGCCGTTGTGATTTGTTGTACAGCAGCAGTATCTGTATGGTAAATATCCAATACGTTACACGTGTGCTACTGTTGACCAGGCGGCTGAGTATTCGGCTCCTACCCGGCAACATGAGCTAGATCATACAGATCATACAGGTCAGGAAACTCTCTGCCCTCGAAAATCTAAATAATGAAGTGGGAACCGATGGTCTGTCCGAGGTGTGTATTGTTTTAACTGCCGTTTAGCCCCATTGAAACTTGAAAAGGGGAAACACGTAAAAAAGTCGTGACGGTTACGGTATCGACCCTCTGGCATGAAAACACTTTGAAAAATTTACTGTAGCGTAGAACTGTTGAAAGTTTATTTTAGTACATGTGCTCATAGGTAGGCGAAAGCCCAGCCTCTCGTCGGGGTTGAAAACGAAGCATACCGTATAATACTTGCCTGTTCATTAAGTACGGGGTCTTTTCTTGTCGGCTACTGGCGAAGGCCTGTGAATAGAGTGTCTGCGCAAAATAAAATATATTGCGAATTTTGCTTATCTATGCCTCCGTTGCCGACGACTGATAAAAAATCCTAATCAAATTGCATAAAAATGACGAAGTTACGCATTTTTGGATAGCATATTATACTGAGCCATATTTGTGTGATATGAGATTCGACCGCTGCATTCTGTTGGCCGAAAACTCTCCTGACGCTTGGATTGGCCAAGCTTGCCTCGAGAGTGGCCTCGCACCCTCGGACCATGTCTGCTACCGGCGGAGTTTTGCGAGAAGAATTGCTGCCGCTGATGCTGCATGCCTCTGCTGCCTGCTGCTGCAGCAGCTGCTGCTGTACGTCACCGACTACTGCTGCTACTGCATGTAGTGTGCTGCTGCTGCTACTGCATGTAGTGTGCTGCTGCTGCTACTGCTGCTGCTGCTGCAAGTAAGTGCTGTTGCTGGAAGCACTGCGGCAAGCAAGCACTGCGGCAAGCAAGCACTGCGGTGAGCAGGCGCTGCTGCAAACAAAAGCGCTGCTGCACACAAGCAAGGTCTGTTGCAAGCAAGCGCTGCTGCAAGCAAGATCTGCTGCAAGCAAGCGCCGCCTCAAGCAAGCGCTGCTGCAAGCGCTGTCACAGGCGCTACTGGTGCTTGCGGCTGCGGCTGCGGCTGCTGCTGCTGCTGCTGCTGCTGCAAGCACGTGCACCCTTGCCGCCACGCCCCTGATCTTCGCCGCTACGACCCCTTTTCGGGCAGAGAGGACAACGAAGAAGGAGGGCGATCTTCTCGTTGTGGCGGCGTTGCTTGCACAGCGAGTGTCGAGGAGCGCAAGATAGATCGCACTTCTGCCTGTTAGTGCTTGCTGCTGCTTACTGCTTCTGCTGCTGCTGCTGCTGCTGCCGTTGCTGCTGCCGCTGCAGGTGCTGTAGGTACTGCTGCTTGCATGACTTCTTGCGTTCGGCTCGTTTGGTGCAAAAGTGCTGTCGCTGCTGCAAGTGTTTTTTTTTTCGAACATAATAATCCAATATTTAGCTATTTTTCGTCTACGATTATGCGCATGCCGAAAGGCTTTCGATTATGATTACCTTTCCGACGGAAATCCTTGATAAACAAAAATAGTATGCCCCGACAAACTACAGGAAAAATGAACTCATGAAAGTATTGGTGGAAGAACGGCTCTGTTCGGTTGAAGAAGGGCCGTTAGCTACGAATAGCCGCAAGCAACACCTACCTTACTTTTCTGAAAACGTAATGATTTTGTATGTCGCCTACATACAGTAGGCGCTCGCCGTCTATATAGGAGGTTGTAAGAAACCTACCCTACCCCTTTTCGCTCCGCCATATTAAGGATGTTAGCCTGCAGTAACATTTTTTGGCGTTAGGTTCGTTACAACGTGTCCGATACTGTGCAGCATCGGTCGCACGGAACAGCCCGGGGGCTGTTAAGGGTTGATTGAGGTAGGGAATGTGCCCGAGCTGCAATGCGAGGTGGTCCCCGACACGCTCGCGGCATGATACTTGTGGTACTGCTGTGCTTTCCCACTATTCCGCGGGGCCATAGTAGTCAGATGGACTCGATACCGACATATTTTTTGCGTACTGCTGTACGTTCCCACTATCGCGGAAGGGCATACAGTAGTAATCAGAATCCACGATGAACCCACAACCCACATATTCCCCCACGTTTTCGTACCATATTTGGATCTGAATCCTACTGTATGTTCCCTAGCAAATAGACGGTTGATAAAGACGCCCCTGACGTATCTTATAGTTTTATTTTGTCAACTAACCTGGGCCCAAGTTATGTGAAGGGCTATTAACACAAGTACATACCTGATACCCTGGTATTTAGGAGACTGCTGTAGAGCCGAAAAGCCGATTCATCGAAGTATCCAGCGAACAGCACTTCGTAGCGGATGTGGCGTCGGAGCGTATCGTACTGCTGCAGCTGCTGCTGCTGCTGCTGCTGCTGCTGTACCGGTATCGTGCTGCTGTAAAGTGGTACCCGGTATCATACTGCTGTATCGATCTCCTACTGGTCTATGACTAGGTATCATGGTATTATACTGCGATGCCGGTTCTTCGGCCTCGTTTACTTTCGACCTGGATTAATCATCCCTAAGGTATTCACCTGGGTGCTACTTTCGTACCTGCTACGTACCTGTTACCTGGCATCGCGTATGTCCGCATAAGAATCTACAATCAGTACTCGCAGTGTGCCGCGTGTTGATCACCTACGGTATTCACCTGGGTGTTATTTCCGTGCCTGTTACCCTGCACGTTTTACGAGGTATATCACATATTATATATAGTGCGTCCGTGTTAAGAACACAAACCGCACTCGTAGTGTATCGCGTGTGTCCCAATATGCTCTCTGCTGAGCTGTTGCGCTCGTGCCGTTCGGGCATGGCCTACTCGTATCGACCTCGAATCATCACTATTACGGGAGCCATAGCAATACATACCTGGTGCAGTAGTATTAATACATACTGGTACATACCTGGTAGTAATCAGAACCCACGATGGACCCAAAAATCAGATATCTCCCTCTGTTCACACGCCATATTTGGTTCTGACTACTATTGCGGGGGACCATAGTAAATAGGACCTACGGTACAAACAAGAACCTATATATTTAACTATTTTTCTTAACAATATTTGGTCTTATTTACTATGGTCCCCCGTAGTACTACCTCGGACAGATCATGTGCAGATCATACAGATCATGATCTAGATCATCTAGTCGCTCACCTGCCGCTGTGTGAGGTTGTTTAGGATTCGCATCCACCCCAGGGAACACGCGACATGAGTAGACGATGCGGATCATACGGGACCCACCCGGTAACACGAGCTAAAAACCATGTAAGAAAGATCGGGAATATGTCTGCCTTGAAATACCTAGACCGTGCAGTGTGGAATTACTTTCAATATATACCAGGTACCTGGTATACAGTATACTGTAGGTACTGCTGTAGCTCCTTTTTGGGGACCCCTTTGAAGGGAAAACGGTACAGTAAATAAGGGTTCTATTACGGGGGTCCATAGTTAACAGGACCAAATATTGTTAGTAAAAATGCCTAAATATATAGGTTGTTATGTATGCCATAGGTCCTGTTAACTATAGACCCCCGTAATAACAATTCTGCCAACTACTGACAGTAAGGGGCCGGTACCAATCCTAACTAACTCTGACCAGGGACTATTACGGAGGGCCATAGTAAATAGGACCAAATATTGTTAGTAAAAATAAGTAAATATATAGGTTTTTTACGTATACCAAAGGTCCTATTAACGATGGACCCCCGTAATACCCTACTGTACCTATTTAGCCCTTTTAGAACCGCAGTCCGGTTTTGGGGATAAACTACTTGGAATTTGAGGGGTTTGTCCCGAAATTGGGACTGCAGTCCAAAAAGAGGTTAAGGGACCTTCGATCTATTTAAGGCACTGTTAACTATTCATAGGATCCGTTGAATGGGGCTACCTACTGCTGTGTACATGTCCCCCGGTAATATTGTCTACTGTCCTGCCGTACCGCCCCTCTTCCCCGGCGGAAGTTTCTCCGGTTTCGACGACAACGAGGACGCCACTGTGCGCGCGGCGAGGGTGAAGAAGCTGGGCGTATCGAAGAAGTGGACCGTCGCCGCCCTCAGAGACCTCTGCACCCTGCTCGGACTGGAGAAGGGAGGAGATAAGGTGTGATGGGACGGTAAACAGAACGTTTTTTTGTTTGTTTGTATCGTATGCGTGTATATACAATTCTATGCGAGGAGCCGACGAGGGAAGGAAGGGCTGAAGTTTTTCGCGATTAAAAAAAAGCAAGGCACGTACCTTAGTGGGAAGGCGGGAGACAAGCCTACTTACAGTGGCCCCGGATCTGAGTGACGATTGGAAGGGCGAAGATTATAAATGGGATGGTGAAAAATGATAATGTATGCAAGGTTCCCCTCTCCGACATGCCTACATAGGGGAGTGGCGCAAGAACGACTTGAAAACCATACAACATGCAATATTGTATCATACGCGTATGATATAATATTTCGACGTTGTGAAATATCTGCATATTAGTGTGCATATATACATGCAGAGCCTCTAGAAGTGCACCTGCATTTTTGGGGACGAAACATGCTCGTACATGGAAATAGTGTGGGACCGTTACTCTGGACTGAATCCTTATTAGAGATTTTCTTGATGATTCCGCCGAACATTGTATCATATTTGTCAGTATGTTAATGCTTATCTTTGTTGTGGCGCTCACGGCGAAAAACGCCTCTCCCGCACAAAACCGAGGACTGCCGACCATAAAAAAGGTTGGAAAGCCCTCCACGCGTGACACACACGACACACACCGCACACACACGCGTGACACGCATCACAGCGGTACAGTGGTGGGATAAAAGTTACAGAGATATAATATTACGGGGGGCCATAGTAAATAGGACCTACTCTACACATAAAAACCAACATATTTCCATATTTTTACTCACAATATTTGGTCCTATTTACTATGGTCCCCCCGTAATAGGATGCACCGAAGAAGGGGCTGAAACTCTCGGCCACACTTGGCTGCCCACGAAAATCGCACTGCAGCAGCAGCAGCAGCGTTGTTGTACCTGTGGCAAAATGCATGTATCACGCAACAGCAGAAGCCCCCAGCTTTACTACAGATTGCAGGGTCCGATAAAAAAAAGAAACTTGGAAGCCACGGCAGTACAGCGCTGACAAGACTACGGCACTCGCATGATGTTCCTTCCTGCTCTGCTGGCGGGCGGCAGCCGTGTACTTCGTATTGCGTTGTAGCCAGGTGGTTGTAGCATGCGCCCTGCACTGCTCGTGTGCTGTCTGTTGTCTGTGATGTCTGGGTTACGTACATAATACATACCATGGTAATAAAAAGTTGATGAACTAAAGTAAAAACAAATACCTGGTACTCGCAGACATGATCTCTGCGAGGCTAACTCTCGTCCATGTCTTAAAAATGAAGAGTTGTTATTGACGTTTCCAACAAGCGCTGGTGTGATCGTTAGCCGTGATCAGCTCTTTGGTAAAGTTTCTACTGTTTCCAACGAGTGCTGATGATCGTTAGCCATGATCGGTACTCTGGTGAAGTTTCTTGTTTAGATTCGGATCGTTGTTCCTACCGGCCGTGAGCTCAGTGTTCGAGTTGAGGGTAGTGGTCGTGTGAGATGCCCCCTCTTGTGGGCGTGGAGCACCTTCCTCTTAGCAGTCGACATCGTTATGAGTTGTGGAATCATGAATGGAACACCATGTCGTTCCGGCGGTGCCTTCCAGCTCAGCCTTGTCTCTTTCGAAGGCAGGGTTTTTGTTGCTTCTATCCTCAATGAATAAGGCGCAGCCCCTCTGGCAGTGTCCTGGCTTGTTGTAGTAGAGGCAAACCACTTGATCGGGGTCGGACTTGGACTCGGCCGTCATGGCCGCGCCGCGGCCAGCTATCCTGCCGTCGTTATCGTCCCTTCGTGACAGGTTATCGAGGTATAGTATAGTGCACGGATCGCGCCCGGACCTCGACCGTTGTGTCCGGACGGGCTTCCCGTGTAGGCGTACCTGGCGTTTTGCCGAAAAGTGCTCGTACGAAGAGAAAAGTAAACTTCACATTCATATCTATTAGCATATCTAGAATGTCGGGAGAATGATATGACATGCATGGGAAAACGTGCTCTATCGATCAAAAGGGTGTAGAGGCCGAGTATTCCACACTAAGACATAACACTCTTGTCCCTATATGGATCGTTTGTACCACTATTAGTATGTAATATTAACACACAGACGGTACTTGCATGTAGGGGACAGAGTGGTCGTATTTTGGTGTCAGTCAGGCAAGGCAATTTGATAGTCAAGGCTCTTGTGCTATCTGTCAACGAGGTGAAATTGCTGTCTCCTGTTACGTTTTGTTTTCAAGTACGAGAAATGACTGTTTGTTTGTGTGGGTGCGTAACCGGTTTGTGGGTAGTGATGCGCGGGACAATTCCTGGACGGTGTATGTAGTACGCACACGTTTTTTTCAATTATCTCTCTCTCTTTTTTTCTCTCCCCCCCGTCCCCTCTTTCGCTCTTGCTCGCTTCCTCTCTCTCTCTGTACCCCCCCCACCCGTCTCTTTTTTCTCCTCTTGTGCTTCGACTTATTTTTCTCTGACAAAGAGCGATGTCGTGGACAGAATTGTCTCTTTCCTGGCCAGCCCGGACCCGGCGGCCTCCAAGGGGCCGGTCGTGAAGAAGGCCAAGGCCGTCAAGAAGGTACGCAATAGTAGTCCCTTTATTGTGCCGGTTGAGTGGTGCCGGCTGCCTCTATAGTGTCGGTATTGTTAGCTGGCGCGTACCGGCACTATTCCGATAAACACGAACTTTTCTCGATACGATTTCGATGCTTGATGCATGGAAGCTTTCGATCAATGTCAGCGTAAAAAAATAACACGGGGATGCCAGGGGATGGAGGGCCAAACACTTGAGTTCGATCGATATATTGAACATGCCGACATTTCGATATATCAAGACACGTTTGATAATTTATACCTGGTATCGAACATTCCGAGATATCGATGTATCAAAACACGTTCGATACGATACATCGAACATTCCGATATTTTGATATATCTAACAGCAATACGTATATTGTACACTATAATGCCGTGCTTTTTTCGTGCTTGGGTTCGTGCTTCCGTGGTATATACTGTACTGGCATGCGTTTTTTTACTATTTCTGCTATTAATACTAAAGTAATAACCCTACACTGAATCAAAGTAATTTGTCTCCCAAAACGACGGTGGTTTTGTGGGATCGGGGTTCTTGGTGGTCCCTGCCGGCGGCTAATTACATTTCCAGGTTCAGTTTGGTGGACTCAGGTTAGCGTTGGATGAGGATGCCAAGCTGGAGCAGGGCGTTTTAGAAGCATTCTTCTGGTATACCAGTATATTGTGTAGCCCTACGTAAATTCGTCGTTTTCTTGCACAAATAGCTTGTTGCAGACTTCTGCCCATATAGATATGTACCAGGTGCCTGGTTTGCTCCCCTTCACTATCAATATTGCTGCATTTCCCCCCACATACACTACAAGTAGTCCACTAATTTAGACGTCGGTGCAGTTCTTTTGTGTGTTTTGTGTTTTTGCTTGTGCTTTGCTGGTGCTCGTGTTTTGTGGTGGTTATTGTGCTTGGTGTTCTCGAGCTTGTTCTTGAGTTACAGCAGTAGGTATATATTATACGTACATACAAGGCGCTTCGCTCCGCGGGCGGCCTACGCCGCCCGCTACGCTCGCTCAGGAAGGAAAAGTACATCAAATTATGCGAAGCGGACAGAGCTCCATGATTGAATATTGTTTTTTTCATGATTGATTGTAGTTGCAAATTGGCGACTTTATAATGCCAAGAGTCCCGCGGCCATGCTTCAGGAGAAAACAGCTCGGACGCCACATACTCTTCGCGTCGCGGGCGGTTTTCCGCTACGCTCGCTCACATGTCGTACGTACGTACATACCCCAGGTAAGATACTTATTTTCTTCTTTCGATATGCTCAATATGTCTGTACTCGTATGTACGAAAGATAAAGCACAGCACGCACACCAGCACCGCAAAAACAATGAAAATGAAACTGAAATTTTCGGAAAGAAAAAGAATCCCTGTCCCCTCTCGTGTAATAATTTCCTGTCTGATTGGAACACCTTACGCCGGTCAAAAAAGAAGAAAGAAAAAAAATCAAACAACAGAGCTTCTCTCTCAGCCTCGTACGCCACCCGCCCCTCTCGCGACGACCTCACCACCGATTCGGTCCGGACAAAGCTTCCCTCACTATCTGCCACAGTGAGCCCCGTCGCTCGCCTCGCGTGAGGCCCGGTGCTCACCGTGGCCGTCGTTCGCCAGCTCGACGATGTGTTGGTGCTCAGCCTGCGTACGTCTCTCTGTATTTTTTTTTTAATTATTTTTATTTTTTTTCATCATCACTTTTACTTTCCAGCCCACTCGTAGGAGGTTTTACCCTCGACGATCTTCTGGACAAGCCGTGGTCACAGGTGTCGTTCCTTCTCCCCCCCGGTACTTGCCTTTATTTTTTGTCGCGCATAGGGTTCAGCATTCCCACTGCTCGTCGATTTTCATCGAATGTAGCTAACTCACGCTCTCGCGCTTTCCGCTTATCAATTTTTTATGCAAGAAAAGTCCCTACGAGCATGCACTCGGTGAGATTTGAACCCACGAAATTGATCTTGATAGGCACGCGGACCACCTACCAAGCCACCGGGGACGCCGGCTCAGTTCAGATTGGTCGCAAAAATTAGCACCAATTGATTTTATGTTGCTAATCAAAACGACCCTTATAAACTCGTAGATACTCTATCCGAAACCACAAATGGGGCCCAGACAGAGCCCATTCATGCTTCCCTCGTGTCTCGAGGCACACGCGATGCCTAGCCACGAAACCGGCGACCACGCTCCTTGCAATCCCCTCTTTACCGGCCACCATCCGCCGACACCCGCGACGGCGCCGGGTTCGCCCGCGATGCCGTGCTCCGAGTACACGCACGCACACGAAACGAAAGGAGAAAAAAGAAAAAAATGACTGAAAGTGCCAAGAGAAATGGAGAAAACAAAGACCCGCTGGAAAGGTCGGGCAAGTAATAAAAGGAGGCGATTCCCGAGTGGGAGCTCTGAGAGGCCAGGGATGTACCAACCGAGCACGCTCAGAGATCGAGATATATATAATTTTATGATACAGTAGGTATATACGATAGATCTCGTTTTCATCTACCGGATTTTTTTTTTCAAGTACATACATATACGTACGACGTACGTACCCTGTTTTTTTTTACATGGTATATCGTTTTCGCGTTTTGTTGTTCGATGTTCTAATATCCGTCTCATTCTATGTTTTGTTCTCTTTGTTTCATCGTATTGCAGCGAAAGTCCGTCGGCAAAGACGGCAAGGAGAAGAAGGCTAAGAAGGTCAAGCGGGAGGTGAAGCCGAGGCCCGTGTCGGGGTACATCATGTTCTGCAAGGGGGCTCGCCCCAAGCTGGCCAAGGAGGAGGGACGTGAGTTGATGCGAATTCCAGGGCTGCGAGTTGGCTGTCTAAAAGTCGCCGAGTACGGTATACTCTGTCCCTAAATCTTAGCACCTTTGTGGGTTACATTTTGAAATACAATCGGTCTTGACGTATGCTCGTAGAGACCGAATGGTTACTGTAGTTGGCTAGGCATTAGAGTTACTAGGTATTATTACCTGGTATTAATGTTGTGGGCTAGGTATTTTCAAGTTAGTTGTTGCAATAGTTGGCTACTTAGAGCGCATACTTGCTGTAGTATATATAGGTAATGCAGCGGGGTTTTTTTGTACGGTAATTTTACGGAGTTTTGCGTCTCTGGCTGGCGCGCTTGTCGCTCGAACCGTTTTTTTTTTTTTAATAATGCAAGGACAAAAGTCAGGTAGTTGGCTTAATTCGCACCGAACTTACCCAACTTCTAACCAGCCGTGAAGTCCAGCTAGATTCCACAGCTGTATCCGTACGTACCGAAGTCGGTTTCGAAATTAGTGACATGCAAATATAGTATGATACGAGGAGACCGTTTATTTTCAAGCCTTACGGCCTTTTTGGCGTTAATAATATATATATATATATACTGCCTGGTCGAGACCACAGTAGTAGTTTGAATATAATTCGACAATAACGGTTGCACATTTTGGCTCACTATTTCGTGACTATGGATACACTCCTCGATTGAGCAACTGCTTGTTCATAGCAGGTATATAATACGGTTGCTACTTTAAGTATATACGGCTCTGTCCCTGAATATCAGGACATCTTGTATATTAATATTAAATGAAAACGAACCTTACATTTAGGGACATAGTGCTATGATGTATCTATATTTGTTTTGCACGTAGGGCAATTACGGGCGAACACAGTAGTAAGGACCAAGTATGCTTAAGTAGTATTACGGGGGACCATAGTAAATAAGACCAAATATTGTTAGTGAAAATAGGTAAATATATAGGTTATTATGTATACCATAGGTCCATATTAACTATGGACCCCCGTAATAAAAACACTGGAATGTATAGCTTTTTGTGCATATGATGGGGTCCTGATCACTATGGTCCCCCGCAATCGCGCTTAGAAAAAGTAGGCCGGGTTGCGCGGACCAGCTTCTTCGAAGTCATCTCAGGGGTGTGAGATATCGAGCTCCTCATGTGCGAGGAGACCTCAGAAAATAGCAAGCCACCACCCGTACACGGTGGTGTTGCTCGTCTTAGTGTAGGGGGGGGGGTGTACTCATTATCATGCATGGCCGTAGTCTTATGACCATAGACCCTCGCATACCTACAATGCCGGGACGGAGCGCGTCGGGTTTTCACCGACCAGGCTTAGTGTAGGGGGGGGGGGGGGGGGGGGGGGTACTCATTATCATGCATGGCCGTAGTCCTATGACCATCGACCCTCGCATCCCTACAATGCCGGGACGGAGCATGTCGGGTTTTCACTGACCAGGCAGAGGGGGGGTATCAGTCAAAGGGTCAAACCCGCGACCTCGACGCCGTCATGCTTAAACAAGCACTGGTACCGCATTTGGGAGGTAGGTTTGCGCTCGTTAACCCATTTAGAAGTGTAGTCCCGCTATAAGGACAAACCGCTCAGATTGCAAGTAAATTGTAACCAAAATGGGACTGCGGCACTAATAAAAAAGGGTCAACCCTCTTGGGACTCCAGAGGGGAATGCATGGACGATAGCGTGTGTGTGACGATTGCGGCAACGATCACTGCGTGATTGAGGGATCATAAGACATTGGCGTCCCGAGTTACGTGCGTCCGTCCACTGCAAGGAGTCGTACGGCACGAGCGCAACGTGATTTACTGCCGGGCGCTCACGCTCCTTGTAGTCGGTTGATAGCGCCAAAAGTACTGCCAGGTTATTGTTTTCGTCGTTGTCCCGGCATCCCAAAGCCGTTGTGTCCTCTTTTGACCTCAATGTTCTAGTTTTGGTATAGGGGGCGATCAGTGATAAGGCCCAATCGCGGTCTCGATGCTACCTACAGTACGAGACCGGTCTGTTTGGACTTGTAAATAAGACCTCTCGTAGGCTTTTTCATAATATTAATATTACGGGGGACCATAGTAAATAGGACCAAATATTGTTAGTAAAAATAGGTAAATAGATAGGTTTTTATGTATATCATAGGTCCTGTTAACTATGGCCCCCCGTAATAGTAGTATTGCGGTAGTGGTTTCTGTATGGTGCCGGAGTAGTGCCGGCTGCACGCTATAGTGCCGTAGTCTATGCATACCCTCATCATAAATTCCATATACAGTAGTCTAGTATTTCCGCAACACATGTAGTCCGTGCCCGCAAATGAACTTCGATTGTCCGCAACACATTTTTGAGGCAACCGCCCGTCCTATCGTACATAAGGTCATCGGATCCCTCTCCTCCCTTCCCACTCCCCAGCTAACCCCTCCTCCCTCCGTCTCTCTCTATTGCCCCTGCTGGCCTTGCCTCTGTCTGGTCTTCTTGTGCGCTTCTGGTATGGTCTTGTGCTGTGTTGTGTTGCTTTCGACAGCGATGAAGCCCCAGGAAATTATGGCGAAGATGGCCAAGCTGTGGAGCGAGTGCAGCGATGCCCAGAAGCAGGTGCGATACGATATCATCGCACACATACAGCAGGACAAGTCAGATCCCTATTTCATTTCCTAGACCTCTGTTACATGATCTACAGCAGCACATCCCTTTTTCATGATCCAGGTCCCTATTTCGTTCTAGATTTTTTTTTTTTTTTTTTAATCCTCCGGCGGATTGATAAAAATAAAGCTTAAGCTCACCACACTTCCACGTTCCAATTTCGTGTCGTGTGTCAATTTAGCCCAGTTGGGCACGTTGACCCGGCCTAACCCCCGAGAGGAGCAGGTGCGGTGGAGATAGCCACCCGGGAGAGTCCTCCCGGGTAGTGTGGGACTTGCGCGAGCTCACCGACTAACAAAAACCGAGTCTATGAGGCCTTCCCGCCGGACTCGGACCAGTTACGGTCCACCCTACCCGTTGGGGCGTTGGTCCTCATAGAGATCGGTATTTCTTTATCCAGATCCCTCTTTAATTATATAGATCGGTGTTTAATTGTCTAGACCCCTATCACATGATCTAGATCCCTATTTCATGATCTAGATGATGCGGAGCAGATATATCCCTGATATATACGATCTGCGCGATTTGCTGCAGATCGTGTTGGCCGGGTGGGATCTGTATTCTATCCGGCTCTTGCACACGTGTTTTCCGGGTAGGATCTGTGTGATAGAAGCTTTTTACGCGATATCTCATCACGCCAGATATAGGATCTAGTTGATCTATGATGCTATAGATAGATGATGTAACGTAGATGGTGATCTGTCCGTTCTGTGCATCATGGTAGGTGTTCTACGTTGTTGCACACATCGGCATTCACCCTTTCAGGACCTCAGTCCCGTCTTAGAGACAGAGTACACAAACATTTGAGCGGTTTATCCCCGAAACGGAACTGCAGTACTCCCAGCACCAAAAGAGTGAAATCAGATACACGATATGGTTGCTCGCTCGGGACACTGCCTGCTTCGGGCTTCGATTACGCTTTTGAGACTTAACGCCCTTTTATGGCACACCTCCGGTCCCGTTTTGGAGACAAAGTAGTTAAGAGCTTCAATGTTTTGTCCCCAAGACGGGACTACAGCTCTACAAGGGTTGACGAACATGCCACTACACTCTCTATCTCTACCAGACAAGATTATTTTATAAACTCTGCCATGTACATGTATTCTAATCCAGGGGGCCATAGTAAGTAGGACCTACTGTACACTCAAACACCTATATATTTATCTTTTTTTACTGACAATATTTGGTCCTATTTACTATGGTCCCTCGTAATAGTGCTTTTGAGTAATGAGGTATTTTACTGCCAGGTATATAGTGCACTGTGCAGGAAGCTACTGTAAATCTGACTCTAATTCCAAGTGCTATGTCCCCACAAACGGAAGTGCAGTCCTTAAGGCCTAAACGGGTCGAAACTAATATCCCCATTTTTTTACTTCGCCCGTTGGCTGTATTATACCGTCAACAGAAATTCAAGCAGGCAGGGGTGAAGGAGTTCGAGAAGAAGCAGGCAGGCTTGGCCGCCGCTGGTGCTGGTGCGGAGGGTGGCGGTGGAGACGCTGAGGTACGTCAAAAAAAAATAGACGTGCTATCATGCCTGCAGTGGTGCGATAGGGTACGATATATCTCGCTATTACGGGGGTCCATAGTTAGTGGGACGTATGGTATACATAAAACCTACCAGGTATATATTTCCCTATTTTTACTTAACAATATTTGGTCCTATTTACTATGGTCTCCCGTAATAGGAAATCGCTCTGGTGGGGTGGACATTTTTACTATTGCCGAGAGAGAGAGACCCAGCACAACAGTGGTAACTCTGGTGATGTCGCCCAGCAGCAGTACGGGTAGAATCACGTTGCACCCGTGCCGTACTTCTGCTGCATTCAACCATTGTAACTCGGACACCATGTTGTAGAATATCATCCCCCAATCACCAATCACGCAGTGGCCGTTGCTGTATCGTCATTTTTGTAACGTCCATTTTCCGCTCTGAAATCCCGAGAGGGCTAAATATAGTGTGCGCTGGCTGCCAGACAGACGCACATAACACATTTTCCCGTCAATTTCCTGAGGCTCCTCTCCTTTTGCGGAGAGAGCTCTCTGTACTCTCAGATAAGTCACACATACATTGACTTGCGGAAACGTAACAGTACAACCCCACTGAACAATATCATGGCCTACCGTACTGCTTTAGGTATAAAAACGAGTGATATTGAAACAGAACACAAATGGCACTCCAACGATATCGGGTACACTGCTCTGGACGGAAAACTAAGGAGCGTTTGAACGTTAATATGGACACCAAACGGTCCTTACCTTTCCGATCACTTACAGCTCCTCGGTTGAAGAGCCCCGTTCGGCAGTTTTTTTTTTTTTTTTTTTTTTTTTTGCGAAAATGTGCTATATATACACCCCTGTCTTGACCGTTTTAGTACTGCAGTCCCGTTTTGGGGATTAACTACTTGAACATTAAGTGAATTGAACCCCAAAGGGGACTGCAGCGTTAAAAGGGTTAACGCGCGTCGAAAAAAAACGTGACGATGACGGTATCCTCCACACGAAGCAGCCCGGGCTGCCAGGTTGGGGGATATGATGCTTTTAAGGAGCCCATTTGAGACCCCCGAGAGACATACGTGACAGATTTTTTTTTTTTTTAATCGGCCACACCCTTCAGTCTCAGTCCTCACAACAGCAGTACAATATAAATGTTGCCAGCCAGATATCCACCGCCAGCTTCCTGTGCTCTGCCGTGTATTCTTCGCTTGTCTAATTGCCCGCCGTGTCCTCGTCTCTCTCCTGAATCAGGAGTTCAACTTCAACCAGATTCGCTCTCTCTCATACTCGTACGTGTCCCCATATCAAATATGCTTTCCATGGACGTTACGATTCAAATGCCGGTCCACAAACCCCAGATTTCCCACGTTCAATCTTGCACTTCTATGAACGCAGTGTGAGTGTTTCGGGGTAGCAGTAGGTGTAGCATGATAACATCATGCTGTGCCCGTTGTCGCATGACTCCTTTCGACCAATGTATTTCGGGCACCAGCTTGTATCATCCCCCAATCATGTAATCATGCAAACGCCGATGCTGTAGCGGTCCCTTTTTGACCGTCAATTTTCCCCACTGAAGGCTCAAGAGGGTTAGCGTGTCGGATCCCCATTCAAGGAGCTATTAAGCATGCGCGTGTCATTAATAGTAGTGGCATGAACTATCGTACGATGTAATATGTTGTATGCTCACATTGTGGTAAAAAGGACCATTCTTACAGTAAGAGGGTGTGGTTCCTGATTTTTCTTCTTTTTTTTTGTCCAAGAAAACAGGAAAAGCATCTTTTTTTTTTTTCCTTCATCAGGAAAGTTAACAGACGACGGAAAAGAAACAACAGGAACGCTTACGTAATGGCACTCATTTTATTCCTCTCTCTGGAAAAAAAGAACCATAAAGAAAAAAAAGAAGAGGAAAAACCACGAAAATCGGGAAATTCATAAGCCCTTCGACAATAACGGCCCTTAAGGCACTTTGAATATATTTTATCGATCGCTATACATGCTATATATGAGTCCCATAGGGGTTGACAAACTCCTCCCTTTCCCGAATTTTCAGGATGAAGAGTAGACCTCTTCTGCATCGCCAAAGCTTCCTCGGGCCGGTGGACAGACGAGAGAGGAAGAGAGGAAGGGCTTGCAAACACGCCCGTGCACACCCCCGACATGACCTGTTGGGGGGGGAGGGGGAGGGGGGCATGACATTCTTTTTCGTAGCAAAGCAGCCTGGGTGTGTGTGGGGGAAGCATTTTTTTTTTTTTTTTTTTCGTAGCGAAGCAGGCCGCCCCTCGTACATTACTTCCTCACATTGTACATCATCATCGCAGAGGGTTTTTCTGCGCCTTGGAAGGTTGACCGAACCAAGAGGGGGAGGGATGGAAACAGAGCAATCATGACATACTGGGGTTTCCTTTTTTTCGCGGGGGAGGAAAGGGGGGGGGGGGGGAGGTTGGAGGGGGGTAACGGGTTCTTCCCGCGTAAACACGTACCCTCGCACCAGGTAGGCTCTAGGAGATTAATGCTTTCCATGATGTTCTCCTTTTTGTTGTTGCTGTGCTGTGGTATACACAACAACGGCTGTTTACTGTTTACTACGCCTTCTGTTGTTTAGCTTAGCGTGGGCGTTCATGGCATGTTTGTTCAGATCAGAGGAGGGGTGTTTTTTCTGGTGGGAGGAGGGGACGGGGGACACTTTCTTGGTGGCGCCGGGGGTTGAGCTCGGGGTTTGTGTGGGCTGGCCGGCTTTTTTTCTCTTATTTCCTCCTGTCCTGAGGTTTTACGCCGTCGCTGCCGTTGTTTTTGTTGCTGCTGAAGATTTTGCTGTTTAAGCACCGACTACTGTGGCATATCTGATTAATTTACTTATATCAATAGCATATTACGGTTACGCATATATGAACCCCCTGCTTGCTGTGTGTTTGTCACACTCTGGACAATGGACACAACAATAGTCTATTGCTTCGACAATAGACGAGGAGGGGAATCTATCGATGTACATTATCTGCGACAGTAGATTGTGGAAGGTATCTATCGACAGGTATTGTCGGCGACAATGGACTGCTGATATTGTCGATCGATAGACATTGTCTAACACAATGGATAGTGAACTTCGTCCATCGATGGCCACTGCAGGCCACAATAGAATGTGCGAGATGTCGATCGATGGCCATTGCCGACCACGATAGATTGTGCGAGATGTCTATCGATAGCCATTGGTGACCACAATAGATTGTGCGAGAGGTATATCGATGGCCATTGCGGGCCACAATAGATTGTGCGAGAGGTCTATCGACGGCCATTGTCGACCACAACAGATTGTGCGATATGTCTATCGATGGCCGTTGCCGGCCACAATAGATTGTACGACATGTCTATCGATGGCCATTGCCGGCCATATAGATTGTAGAAGCTATCCATCGATAGCCATCTCGAGGATATTTTGCACTCATCCCACGATATACGAGGTATGCCATGTTCTGTATGTATGTGGTAATTTGAACCGACGTCATCATGTTGTGGACACCATACGCTCTCACACTCTTTTGAAGAATACTATATATACCGATGTCGCCATTAATAGAAACTCGCGCACCAAGATATTGGTAACTGTCAACTGTCATCAACTTGTGTGCGCTCTTAGTTTCGGAAATTGACTCGATTTAATACCCTTGCTTTGTCCTACAAGTCTATTAACTCCACTTTGAATGAAACGTGGATCATTAAACTCAAACCACCTTACGCTGAAAATTCTATTCTTTCCGTTTCTCATCTCGAGTTTGTCCCATACTGAAACCAAGTGAGTAAGAGTTATTTTTTCGGACGCTGGTCATCTATAATTTAGATCGTTTTTTTTTGTTCGGAAATAAATTCGATTTGCTACCCTTACATTGTCCTCGATTAACTGCACTTTCAAAATAATCTGGATACTAAAAATAATACCACATTGACAAGAAAATTATCAGTTTTCCGTTTCTTAACTCGAGATTTTTGCCTCGTACTGAAATGAAGTAAGTCAGATTTATATTTTTCGGAGCCCGGCCAACAATCTATTGTGGGTGGCGATGGCTATTGTTGGACACAATCGCGTACCTATTGTTGGCGGCAATAGAAGCTTCGGCGGTCGTCAAGAATGGCCATCGACATACATCATTCCACGGTATACAATAGGTTTAGGTAATAGTCTATTACGAAAACACGCCGGACAGTCTATTGTGGGTGACGATAGCTATTGATGGATACAATTGCGTGTATACTGTTGGCGGCAATAGCCATCGATAGGCAAACGTTTTGGTCTATTGTTCGAACAATATCTATCACGGTTGCTTCCCGAACATCTATTGTTCAGGACAATGGCCATCTATGGACAACCTTGTGACTCCATTGTTAGGGCAAAGGCATATTGTCTCCATTGCCGAAAAAGTATTGTTCCCGGACAATATCTATCGATAGACAGCGTTGCCAGTCTATTGTCGTTAACAACATCTATCGATAGACAGCGTTGCCAGTCCATTGTGGTTAGCAGTGTCTATCGATAGAGAGTGTTGCCAGTCTATTGTGGTTCTACTGCAGCGGCAGTGTTCTATTTCCTTTCTTTGTCCAGGGTATATGCACATCTTACCTCATCTATCTTATCCGTACAGAGTGTAACCGATATGGAATCACTATTAATAACACAGAGTACTAACCACAACAACACAGCCGACAATACAACACACTTAACCCCCATGATGCCCACTGCCTTGTTGAGACACGCAACGTTGCAGCCCTCCTTCACGCTATGCCATGCACCGACATTGCTGCTCATCACGATACACCATACACTCATTCCATACTGGTGGCGATCACAAGATGAAAATACGACATTGCTGCGGAACAAAATATTGCGTTGCTTAGTAAATCAGAGTGCATTGTAGGTGTGGAAATAGGCTGGTGATGGTGTCCATCGATAGACATTGTCCACCACAATCGATTCTCAACGGTGTCCATCGATAGCAATTGCCGGCCACAATAGATTAGAAACGTATCTATCGATAGCCATTGCTGGTCACAATAGATTCAGAAACATATCTATCGATAGCCACTACCGGTAACAATAGATCAAGCAATGTGTTCATCGATAGCCACTGTGGACCGCAGTAGATTCTGCAAGCTATCCGTCGATAGCCATTGTCGGTGACAATAGCTTCCAACCCGGTACTTCAGCACACTCCTGCCTGAACAATATGTTGGGGACGCAACATCGGTAGGCATTACCGACGACAATGGATCGAGGAACGTGCCAATCGATAGCCTTTGCCGACATAACCATCGTTGCAATCTACCATCCCCTCCGCCTCCATTATTAGTCGATCTCCCGAAGAAACCCAAGTGTGTATACACTTCTATAGTTCGAGGTATATACGAAGCGAGCTAAATCATGCCAGGCGCGGTCGCCAGTAGAGTTCACCAAGTATCCGATACTATGGTTGAAGCATACTGATGTTTACGAGTCAGAAGGACTATTAATATGTAAGGCCAACCAACGCATGATTGGGTCTGATTGACTTGGGCTTGGGGTTAGTTATCTTCGTATCGTACAGTGACCATAAACCTTAGTGTCGAGTAAGTGGTAAACCCCCACCTCAATCTGAGACCCAGAAGAAGTGACCAAAACTATACCAGGTGTGGTCGTATCAACCGTCTATCATACTGGGGACCATATTACCAGGTAGGTATACAGGAGTCAGAATCCACGATGGGCCCAAAAAAACATGAATTCCTCTATTTTTACTATCAATATTAATTCTCAGTTTGTAGAACTGAGTCTCTCTGTTATGGTAAATGCAAATCTGTCGGTCTGTCTGTCTGTCCGCAAGGCTTATATTTTCGAACACTTTCCAATGGCCGATATATAAGCTCGTTACAGATGACATTCGTACGACGTATTCGACCCTTACGGACCTTATATACTGAAACATACCATACTACCAGGCAAATTTAGCCATATAATACATCCACGACATCGTACCATGGGACCATACCGTAAACGTACCATACCATATATTGTGTTTTTTCCCGTACCATACCGTCAAGACATACCATACCACATACGGTGGTTTTCCCATATTCCCATATACCATATCACCAACATATCCCATAGCCCATACCGAGTTGGGGAGACGTCTCTACACCAGACCAGGTGCCTGCTACTGCTGTAGTGGCGTCTTGTTGTGCAAGGGTGGCGATGAATACAAGAGTTGGCTCAGACGCCCATACCGAGTTGGGGAGACGTCTATACACCAGACCAGGTGCCTGCTACTGCTGTAGTGCTGTCTTTTTGTGCAAGGGTGGCGATGAATACAAGAGTTGGCTCAGACGCTTGGGTCCTACGCTCAGTGCAGCGCATTGGCCGCTCAGCGCAGCGCATTGGCCGCTGGTGTGCACGAAATAGATGAAAAACATTATCTACGAGTACTACTACTGCTGTATCCGTCTCGAATGGCAAAAGTGGGCTTTGTTTCAGGTTTGGGAGGATACCGTAGGACGCCGCCGCCTCCTTGCTGGCGGCCATGCTGACGTTGCTGGCGTTGGTTCCGGGGAGACTGTAACTGGCGGACAGCAGCACGGTTCGGGACAGGCGTGAATGACATGGCACTGACAGTAGCTGCACCAGTGAGGCGTGCAGCCTCATGGCAACGGGCGCGCTCGACAGCCTCTTTGAAAGAGGTTACAGGTTTTTCACCACTCTGCAACAGTTGCAGAGCGGGGGGCAGACTGTGCTGCCACAAAGTGACAGTGATCGCGGACCAAGGTGTACGACCTTTGTCCTGCCGTCGACGCCAATAAGATCCGTAGTCGATACCGCCGGTGGGGCGTGATCCCACGTCTCCCTGCGTTAGCAGAGTGTTCTTACTGTTGAACTACGACGGTTAGAGTGTAGGACAGCTCGGGCTGAGACAGCAGCCCGATGACAAGATCAGACAGGGAGATATGAGGAGTGAGAGCCAAGGGGCGAGCAATCATCATTGCTCTCACGGCGCTCGGGTCAAAGGACAGTTCAGCGGGGCCTTGCTGCGTCCCGCTGCGGAGAATCCGCTAGGCAGAATAGCCGTCGCTGAGGATCCGCCAGCGGAACGTGAAGGAGAAGGCTCCCTGGCGAGATCCAGACATGACAATCTCCCGAGTTCCCCGAGCAAAGCTTCTGGAAGAGCTTTCTCGAAGGATGCGGGGGTTTCGACTATATGGGTAGGCGTGTTGGTTCCGGGGACATGGTATCCACATCACCCCCCATTTTTAGTGGTGATAGAGCTCGAACTCCACCAAAACTCGAAAGCAATGGAACCAGAGACAAAGGGTGACAACACGTCTACTAGTCGACATTGTATTCCTCAAAAGGCGATTCGCTTAAAAGCCTAGAGTTATACACACTCGTTTTGACAAGGCAAAATATATACATATAATTGCCAGACATATCATAGTAAATGATAGACGTAACAGCAGGACAGACAAATCTGCTGCAGTACCGTAGACAGTCGGATGTATATCCGGATATAGGATCGGACAGAAAAATGGTAAGGGATGACAAAAGAGTAATCCGTTTCACAGACGATATGTTCAATATACATCGCACTGCGGCTGGCCAGCTGGTGGATTACGACAAGAGACATTGAATTATTGATCCTGGACAAAAACGTGCGCGAGCAACGACAGTAGAGTATCCCGGGATTTATTAACACAGTATGCTAATAAGACGCACGTTACACGGCTGAGTATTTATTCGTCGTGTGGACAACATGGCTGTAAAGGCTCGACAGGCGTAACAGGGTCGCGAGTGCTGAAAAGCAATCTGACGACATACCTGACGGAGACAATATCAAGTATTTAATACTGTGACAAGGACACTTTGGATATTTAAGCTGCGCTTGTCATCTGATGGGTGTTCGAGACCGAATCAGAATTCAAGTGTAGTTTAAAATCACTTGGGCGGTGACAAAAGTAAACAAAGTAAACCGCTTTCCACAGTATTAAGCTACTTGAGGGTCGCATCCAAACACATCAGATATTGTTAAAGACAAAACAATGTGTTGGACTGCAAGCGACGAGTTGACTGACATAAGTGTCACAGATAGACATGGAGAAGCAATGCTTCGATCATGCGACACTATAAGAGTGTGCAGTGGATGACAAGACAAGCGTGCAACAAGCGGACACATGATGTATGCCATGATTCGTTCATATCTGTATTGAGCCAGAGTGTAACAGAACGAGGCATATCTTCTCAATGACAAATGGCGTGCGCGAACGCTGGGTAATTATTATTATCATATCCCTCCACTGGTGTGCGATGGTGCCGACTACCTTTTACAGTAGTACGAAAAGACAAGTGCCCTACAGTTGAAAACACATATATATCTATGTAATCAAAACCTGAGAACGACCCCCCATGAAGCGATGGGAGTCGGGATTCAATACGACTAATGAAGGACATCGCGCCACTGGGTATTAACCTCAATTGGTACGATAGTTGCACATGTATGTGCAAGACATTTCAAAACTATGTACATCGTCTTGAATAAAGAAGAGACATAAAAAAAAAACAAGACGATTACAAAAAAAAAAAAAACTACAAAGGGCACTGCGGTCGGCAACTTGAAAAACAACAAGAGTAGACTCGCGATGACAGTACACCGAAAACCGCTTGCCAGGTTGGCACGCGCACTAAAACACAAATTCTTCTTGGTTCCACTAGACCTATGGATCACCCCCCCTGCGACGAGGTGAGTAGATGATTACATTATTAGTAGGTCTACAGTACTACAGTAGATAACCTAGCACTTGAAAACAAACTCAGTCTTGGGATCAGACGACGACATGACCTCCCACTGAGTTGGATGCCGAAAAAGTAACAATCAACTATACTACGGTACACAGTGTGCACCGTATAGAACTCACCACGGAGGGTGAAGACAACACAGAAAGTGCGCGGTACGCGCACTGGACAAATGACAAGCCATGCGGTGATAACACCGAAACATAATCTACTCCTGTAGGAGGAGGATTAGACAAATGATGGAACCAGTAGCACAGGGCAAACATCAGTTGTTGCTCAAACTGATGGGACAGAAAAGAAAGCGCTAAAAAAACAAGACAAGATTAAGCCCAGTAAGGTGCTACGGTACATCCGCGGGGACAGTACGAGATTTCCGCGGAGAGGGGTTAAATGCTGAGGAGTCCGTCGATAGTACTGCAGCACGGTAGGAAGCAATCATTTCTCTGCATTGAGGAAGGGCGTTGACATGACGCCATATACCCATCTGGGTAGGAAAACCTTCAAGCTTGAGATGGTACTGAAAGTTAGTCAGAGATGCTGCTCCTACTCCCCTTTTGTGTCCATCAATACTCTCAACTGTGAACGCACCGATCGTAACTTTTGACAATGAGCCTTCAAGATCGGGCACTGGGAGAGTGGTCCCCAAAAACAAATCGTCGAGCGCATCAAGGTCGGGGATAGGGGAAGACAGACGGACAAATACTTTTTCATCCGGCCCAGATGGACAGTAATCTCGGTTGGGTTGCCATCTTTAGTGACACGATAGATGACGGGGGACATTTGCGCTCGTGCGGTATACGGGCCACGCCAAGGGCTGATCAATTTGGGATTGGGACCATCAGCTTCGTTGTATGCGTGGTGGACCAGTACTTGATCACCAGTGTTGAAACTGGGAAATGACAGAGTCTCATTGACAGCCGCTTGCTTATCCGCTCGCTCTTTAAGATTACGGCGGGCTAGCTCGTATGCAAATTGCAAGTTTGCGACAGTTTGTTTCGAATAATCGAGCTGAGTTTGCGGTGCGGAGGTGGACGGTACTCCTAGAATGAGATCGACAGGCAGTACAGCTGCGCATCCAAACATGAGGAAATGAGGAGTTTCCTAGAGCATGGTCGAGTAAGCGGTGTTGTGCGTTAATTGGACAAAGGGTAACAGCTCTGCCCAGTTATCGAACGACAAGTTGCTATACATAGCCAACATATTATGGACAGTGCTGTGAACACGCTTTAAGACAGAGTTGCCCTGAGGGCGAAAGGCTGCTGCACGCGTTTTCTTATAGCCAAAAACTGACCGCAATTCCTTGACAAGTTGATTCTCAAATTCCGTCCCCTGATCGGAATGCAGAGTTTTTGGGGAACCAAACACCGAGAACACGCGTTCGATCAAATGACGAACTATTGTGCGAGCCGCTTTATCTTTGATCGCTATCAAAATGACAAATCGAGTTAGATGGTCGATGACCGAAAGGATGAAACGATTTCCTTGTGACAAACTCTTATACTCGACAAGATCAACTGCGATGCATTGTAATGCACGCATGACAGGGCGGTGTCCCACAGGCAACTTTGGCGAGCGGTGGGATGACTTACGGTGTTGGCAAGACAGACAAGTTTCGATATGAGTACGGACATCCGTGGGCATTGTCGGCCACCAGAATCTATCTCGAATAGTATCGAACGTTGCTTTAAAAGCTAAGTGACCTCCGGACGCTGGTAAGTCATGTCACGAATTAATGACAATTTTTCGGAGAGATGCAGGCACTACCAGTTGATCTCGGAAAGTGCTACGCTTCCTTAGATGACCAGGAAGATAAGACCGAAATAGCAATCCTTCATTTAAAAATAAGTAGCTCATCGTGTACATAGATTCTGTAGGAGGGAGTGGGGCCGATGTGGGCGCATGGAGATACTCAAAGTATTGACAAAATTCCTCTTTCTGTAGATCGACAAGTTTCGCGGGATCTATAGTAGGGAAGACAGACACTGCGCTCATGAACAATTCACGATCGCTTTAGACAGGTGCTATATCGCGCAAATTAGAAGCTGACAATTCATATTCGCGGGGTCCCGGTGGATAGTAAGGTGGATAGTAAGGTCCGTCTATTGGAATGTTACGACAAATCGCGGCCAATCTGGGCTCGGATGGGATGCGTTCCCCGTTCACTTCACTAAAAGCACGAGACAGCATGTCAGGCACAACATTTAATTTGCCTGCGACATGCTTGACAGTGAAATCGTAATTCTGAAGTGCTATTGCCCATCGGGTCAACATGTTAGAGGTATCCTGCATTTTGTAGAGGTGCGTAAGTGCTTGGTGGTCGGTACAGCAAGTGAAATGCTTACCCCATAGGTAAGGACGCCAGTGGGTGACAGCCCAGACCACAGCACAACACTCTTTCATAGTCGCACTATAATGACGTTGGCTTTTTGAAAAGCGGTGACTGTAATACGCGATGATGTCAAGATCAGAATCGGAGCTACCGCCGAGTGAGGGTTGAGCGAGAAATGCTCCTACTCCAGCTTCTGAAGCATCGGTATGGACAACGAACTCTCGAGTAAAGTCCGGGTATTCAAGAACCGGCGCAGAGGTTAGGGCGCGTTTAGCGCGAGCAAAAGCTTCACGTTGCGCGGGCCCAAAAGCCTTCTTGAAAGCGGTCTTTTTGACAAAATCCTTACGAGTGAGTTCAACCAGCGGCGCTGTGATTTCAGCGTAACCGTCTATGAAACGGCGGACATAACTGAGTGTACCTAAAAATCCGCGATTATCTTTGATACACTCAGGCTCAGGCAGGGCGAGAATGGCTTTGATACGGTCGGCACTGATTGAGATGCCTTTTTTTCCGAAATAACGTGGCCAAGGTACTCGATTTCTTTCTGACCGAACTGAAGTTTGCTCGGTTTCAAAGTTAGGCCTGCTGCCTGCAACGCTGAGAACATTTGCTCAAGGGATTTCAGGTGAGCTTCGAACGTATAATTAAGACAAACAATATCATCCATATACGTAAGAATACCTGATTCTGGACCAAGGTGGCCAAAAGTGACAGACATCATGTGTTGAAACAACCATGGGTCATTACAAACTCCAAAAGGCATACGTTTGAAACAGAACTTGCCAGTAGAAGTGACGAATGCTGTCCGGTCGATGTGCTCTTCTGCAACGGGCAGTTGCCAGAACGCGCTGAGGACATCGGCAGTAGAGATGAACTTGACGCCTCCTGCTGCATCCAGACAGGACTCCAGGTTCGGAAGGGGCCAGCTCTTGCGGACAATAAGACGGTTGAGGGTATGACGATAATCAACACAGAAACGAGGGCTACCGTTCTTCTTTGCGACTAGAGTACACGGGCTACCCCACGGGCTAGGACGCTCTTCAATTACGTCCCATTCTAGCATGTCATGGACACATTTATCAATGACAGCTGTAGCACGAGGGTTGGCACGGTACGGAGCACGGTCTACAGGACGGGTGTCAGGGGGCAAGGGAAACGTTGCCTTGGCATTGGTGCAACGACCAAGCTCTGACATAGACAAGGCAAAGACAGGACGGTACCGGGCGCACAAATCAATGACAGCGGCTTTGGTCAGGTAATAGCTTAGTGTCGGCGAATGGTTTTGACAAGGGACCTTCAAGCTCTGATTTGGCTTGAGCGAGTTCATCGACTGATTTAGGAGTTTTCGCAATAGCGTTCACATGTAATTGAATAGGCGTCACTACTGACAGTGAATAACTGACCAAGACATAAACCAATCGGAAGTGCAACACCATCAGAGGATGGGTTTGCAAGTTGCACTGCTACTGAGCCGTCAGCAGCATACCAAGTAGCGAGGGTGCGAGCGACAATGATTTTCTCGAACACCGACAAACTACCTGATTCTAAGAACTCAAGCTCAGACATTATTCGAGGTTCTACGACAACAGTAGAATCCTGGACAGGGGGACAATCAGTAAAGCTACGACAAGAGCCTCGTGTCGAGGTTTAAGATCGACACGTTCGCGCAAGCTTGCATCTACTCCGACTGCATCATGGTGGACAGCAGCGACGGACAGATTCGGGTCGCGGGAAGAGGCAGTGGAGGGGTTAGCGGAGCGATAGGCAGGGTTGCTAGTACGATAAACTGCTGGGATAGATTTACCAGCAGATGCAAATGACATAGTTTGGTTTTCCCAATCAAGGACGGCTCCAAAATCACACATGACATTGTTGTCAAGGAGTATTGAATCGGGACCAAGAGAAGGTACGACCAACGCTTCGGCTTCGTGCATGATCGTACTGAGGGTAAGTGAAAAAATTACGAACCCTAAAATATCCAACGGCGAACCATTCGCTGCTCGCAAGGCAACGGCGGTTGGTGGGACAAGTTGAATAGTGACAGAACGCAAGGTTGGGTGGGACATCACCCCAGCTTGAGAGACAACGGAAATATCAGTAGCAGTATCAACAGTGATTGCGGGCACTGGATAGTTGTCTACAGAGCCAGAAATCTGCACTCTGCGAGACGAGAAAGACAAAAGAAAAAGGATGGGATCTGTGCGCTAGCATCGAGCTGTGCCACACAGTTGTCTTATTATTTTTCTCTGCGTAAACATTACCCGGGACAGCCAAGACATGACTAGAGTGGCGTGACCGCCGTGCACTACGGTTACATTCGGACACACACGCAGACACACGGGTGTCATCAGCAAACGTCACCCGCTTGCGCGGACGATGCGAGATGGACACGCCACTACTCCGACATGAGACAAGGACACTCTTGACAGACAACAAACCACGATCAATTCGCTGGTTACTCCCATTATTGGCAAAGACATTCGGTACGACAGACTTAGTACCTACTGCTACAGAGGAGAGTTTCCTCTTCACGCTAACCTTGCCTACCGTATCAGTAGCAAGGTGTGTCCCTACTGCTGCAAGCGCTACAGCAGCTGGGCCACGTCAGTTGCCGTCCCCAGTTTCGTTGCTCGCCTGGCTCCTGCGGTCATCATCGTCGTCGTCGTCGTCACGGTCACGGTCGTTGCGGCGGCTGCGGTGGCGAAGGTTGACGCGAGGAGAAGGGGAACGGTCACGCTTGGACGATCCTGACGATCGTTGGTGACGCCCACTGATATCGCGTGCCTTTTGAAGGCACGTCGACTCCCAGTGGCCCACCGGTTTCTCACACCTATCGTGGGTGCGGTGCGGGCGAGGCTTCCGCTGGTGGGTCGTCGGGTGCTGTTTCCGCCCGTTGCGGCCTCCTTGCTGGCGGCCATGCTGACGTTGCTGGCGTTGGTTCCGGGGAGACTGTAACTGGCGGACAGCAGCACGGTTCAGGACAAGCGTGAATGACATGGCACTGACAGTAGCTGCACCAGTGAGGCGTGCAGCCTCATGGTGACGGGCGCGCTCGACAGCCTCTTTGAAAGAAGTTACAGGTTTTTCACCACTCTGCAACAGTTGCAGAGCGGGGGGCAGACTTGTGCTGCCACAAAGTGACAGTGATCGCGGACCAAGGTGTACGACCTTTGGCATGGCGTTCGACAGCCGATTCAAATCGGGACATGAGGGCGCGGAAACGAAGGGCAGAGGCGGATACAGTCTCGCCTTTGTCCGACTTAAAAGTGGCTAGTTTAATAGCACACTCTTCGACACTGTTCGCAGGCATAAGGATATCTAGAAGTGCGAGTTTTAGTTCTTCCCAAGTGGACGGTGGGGAAAACGATTCGGGGTTGTTCACATCCTCGGCATTGATAACGTTCGCACTCCAGTCTATCCTACCAGACATAAGTTGCTGATACAGCATCAGACAGGGCCCATCACAGATGAGCGACAAGTGCTCGAAAGCAAGATTATCAGCAAATTTGTCGTCATCTGGTGCGACAGATTTGGCTCGAAAACCGACAACCGGACGAAACTGGGACAATACTTCCGCAACATCTACGTCAGCACTACCGTTCAAGCGAGGCAGACTGCGTACGTCGTTGGGCGTTAAACTGACATTCTTCGGTGCGGAGAGCACTCCTGCGTATGTGCGAGCAGATTGGACAGGGACACAGCAGGACTACGTACTAGCAACAGATAGACTTGCCAATTGTTGGAGCATGCCGTTGTGCTGCTCGCTTAAGACCTCGATTTCTCCATTCTCCATCCTCTCCAGCTCGCGGTTGACGATGCGGGTGAGGCGAGTCCGTATCGTGGTTATGGAGACCTCAGGGCCAGAGGCGTCGGAGGGTTCCAGGCTGTCCTCCTTGCTTTCTTCTGTGCCAGAAGAATGTTGTGCTTCCCTGTGTGACATAGTTCCTGCTGTATTTCAACTCTTCGACTCGAATAGACTTTTCCTGTTGGTATTGGTAATCAATTGCGAGTCGCAGTTGATTACCAACAGGAAAAGTCGATTCGAGTCGAAGAGTTGAAATACAGCAGGAAGTATGTCACACAGGGAAGCACAACATTCTTCTGGCACAGAAGAAAGCAAGGACGACAGCCTGGAACCCTCCGACGCCTCTGGCCCTGAGGCCTCCACAACCACGATACGGACTCGCCTCACCCGCATCGTCAACCGCGAGCTGGAGAGGATGGAGAATTGAGAAATCGAGGTCTTAAGCGAGCAGCACAACGGCATGCTCCAACAATTGGCAAGTCTATCTGTTGCTAGTAGTCCCGCTGTGTCCCTGTCCGAGTGTAACAACTCAACTACTGCTGTCCAATCTGACCCAGTCCAATCTGCTCGTACATACGCAGGAGTGCTGTCCGCACCGAAGAATGTCAGTTTAACGCCCAACGACGTACGCAGTCTGCCTCGCTTGAACGGTAGTGCTGACGTAGATGTTGCGGAAGTATTGTCCCAGTTTCGTCTGGTTGTCGGTGTTCGAGCCAAATCTGTCGCACCAGATGACTACAAATTTGCTGATAATCTTGCTTTCGAGCACTTGTCGCTCATCTGTGATGGGCCCTGTCTGATGCTGTATCAGCAACTTATGTCTGGTAGGATAGACTGGAGTGTGAACGTTGTCAATGGTTCCATTGCTTTCGAGTTTTGGTGGAGTTCGAGCTCTATCACCACTAAAACTGGGGGGTGATGTGGATACCATGTCCCCGGAACCAACACGCCTACCCATATAGTCGAAGCCCCCGCATCCTTCGAGAAAGCTCTTCCAGATGCTTTGCTCGGGGAACTCGGGAGATTGTCATGTCTGGATCTCGCCACGGAGCCTTCTCCTTCACGTTCCGCAGCATCGGCTATTCTGCCTAGCGGATTCTCCGCAGCGGGACGCAGCAAGGCCCCGCTGAACTGTCCTTTGACCCGAGCGCCGTGAGAGCAACGGTGATTGCTCGCCCCTCGGCTCTCACTCCTCACATCTCCCTGTCTGATCTTGTCATCGGGCTGCTGTCTCAGCCCGAGGTGTCCTACACTCTAACCGTCGTAGTTCAACAGTAAGAACACTCTGCTAACGCAGAGAGACGTGGGATCACGCCCCACCGGCGGCATCGACTACGAATCTTATTAATACTCCTCATTTCTTCATGTTTGGACGCGCAGCTGTACTGCCTGTCGATCTCATTCTAGGAGTACCGTCCACCTCCGCATCGCAAACTCAGCTCGATTATTCGAAACAAACTGTCGCAAACTTGCAATTTGCACACGAGCTATATAGCCCGCCGTTAAGCAAGCGGCTGTGAAAGGACGAGCAGATTGGACAGGGTCGGATTGGACAGCAGTAGTTGAGTTGTTACACTCGGACAGGGACACAGCAGGACTACTAGCAACAGATAGACTTGCCAATTGTTGGAGCATGCCGTTGTGCTGCTCGCTTAAGACCTCGATTTCTCCATTCTCCATCCTCCCCAGCTCGCGGTTGACGATGCGGGTGAGGCGAGTCCATATCGTGGTTATGGAGACCTCAGGGCCAGAGGCGTCGGAGGGTTCCAGGCTGTCCTCCTCGCTTTCTTCTGTGCCAGAAGAATGTTGTGCTTCCCTGTGTGACATACTTCCTGCTGTATTTCAACTCTTCGACTCGAATCGACTTTTCCTGTTGGTAATCAACTGCCGTCAGACGCCAATAAGATTCGTAGCCGATACCACCGGTGGGGCGTGATCCCACGTCTCTCTGCGTTAGCAGAGTGTTCTTACTGTTGAACTACGACGGTTAGAGTGCAGGACAGCTCGGGCTGAGACAACAGCCCGATGACAAGATCAGACAGGGAGATATGAGGAGTGAGAGCCGAGGGGCGAGCAATCACCGTTGCTCTCACGGCGCTCGGGTCAAAGGACAGTTCAGCGCGGCCTTGCTGCGTCCCGCTGCGGAGAACACGCTAGGCAGAATAGCCGCCGCTGAGGACCCGTCAGCGGAACGTGAAGGAGAAGGCTCCGTGGCGAGATCCAGACATGACAATCTCCCGAGTTCCCCGAGCAAAGCATCTGGAAGAGCTTTCTCGAAGGATGCGGGGGCTTCGACTATATGGGTAGGCGTGTTGGTTCAGGGGACATATCCATACATACTCGGGGTTTCCTTTTTTTCGCGGGAGAGGAAAGGGGGGGGGAGGTTGGAGGGTGGTAACGGGTTCTTCCCGCGTAAACACGTACGCTCGCACCAGGTAGGCTCTAGGAGATTAATGCTTTCCATGATGTTCTCCTTTTTGTTGTTGCTGTGCTGTGGTATACACAACAACGGCTGTTTACTGTTTACTACGCCTTCTGTTGTTTAGCTTAGCGTGGGCGTTCATGGCATGTATGTTTGTTCAGATCAGAGGAGGGGTGTTTTTTCTGGTGGGAGGAGGGGACGGGGGACACTTTCTTGGTGGCGCCGGGGGTTGAGCTCGGGGTTTGTGTGGGCTGGCCGGCTTTTTTTCTCTTATTTCCTCCTGTCCTGAGGTTTTACGCCGTTGCTGCCGTTGTTTGTTGCTGCTGAAGATTTTGCTGTTTAAGCACCGACTACTGTGGCATATCTGATTAATTTACTCATTATATCAATAGCATACGGTTACGCATATATGAAACCCCTGCTTGCTGTGTGTTTGTGTTAAGAGGGGCTATACACGGCACGCCAATCAATCCACTTGCGCGCGAGGTATATTATCCGCGCGTGTCGAGTCACAAGCGTCATAACCATCGTTGCAATTTACCATCTCCTCCGCCTCCATTATTAGTCGATCTCCCGAAGAAACCCAAGTAAGTGTGTATACACTTCTAAAGTTCGAGGTATATATATATACGAAGCGAGCTAAATCATGCCAGGCGCGGTCGCCAGTAGAGTTCACCAAGTATCCGATACTATGGTTGAAGCATACCGATGTTTACGAGTCAGAAGGACTATTAATACGTAAGGCCAACCGATGGATGATTGGGTCTGATTGACTTGGGCTTGGGGTTAGTTATCTTCGTATCGTACAGTGATGTGATACGAGTATGAGTATTTGGGTTTTATTACGAGGTGTGGGGGGATCTATAGCCTCATTTCTTTTGTTTCGAATAGCCGTATCTTCGACCACCTTTTTCCTGGCCGTTTGGGATGAACTTTTTCATCACCCTCCGACCATCTTGTGGTCTGCATATACGACTATTCAGGGTGGGCTAATGTGATATGGGTGGAGTATTCATGGGCTATAGATATAGATAATACGTTGCAGTCTTAACTTGCAGTCTCACGAATACGAGAATAATCCAAAGAATGGATTAACCCGGCGGATATTCCGTTAGTCGAGAGTAACGTTCTTTTAGGAATGTTCCCTAGGGCGGATAGCCCGTTAGACGAGAGTGATGTTCCTTGACGCAGATAGGACTACGAAGTGAGAAGTTCTTGTATTATTAGCAGAAGAACGATCGTAAGCCATAGGAAAGTTCTGTAGGAGTACATCAGATAAGAGGAATTTAGGAGAGCTTGTGGCATGGGGTGGGACGAGTATATCTGGGCGTCGAGTCCCGCCCCCCCTACCTCTCACTTCTCTACCAGAGCACCACCTCCTCAGCTCTCGCCATCAATAAGAATATCTAAATCAGAAGAAGCGAAGCACTGCTTTCCAGCCGCCAGAACCACCTGCTTTTTTTTGCGTCCCTTACCACTACCCTTACCACTACCCTAGAGCGGCCTCCGCATCACAGTGACCATAAAGCTTAGTGTCGAGTAAGGGCCGTAACCGAAAAAAAAAAAACACGATTCGTGATTTTTAGGCATGACAAAAGATCACGATCCGTGACATTTCAGTTCTAACGAAAAAAAAGCCGAAAAACGTCGCGTTTCGTGAAATTTTCAAAGAGTTAAAGTTCTGATATTTCAAACCCAACGTTTTTTGGGGGTGTGGAGCAAACTCTCGAGAGTGGGGCACGGCCAGACCGGGCTGGGCCGTCCGCACCTGGCCCAGCCCGTGACATATTCGAATTGCGGGCCTAAGCCTGACCCAGCCTGCGAGATTCCAAATTCACCGGCCGTCGGCCAAGCTCGTTTCGCGAGATTCCATCTCGCAGGCCGTCGGCCCGGCCTGGCCTGTGACATACCCAGGTCATTTTCGCGTTTGTCTTCCAGCAGTGGCTCCTCCTCCTGGAATTTTCGAGGCCACAACCTCCTCGTTAGCCCGCGCCCAGCGGTGTCTTTGGGTAGCCGCCCGTTGTCCACAAGCGGCGCACGAAGCACAGTCTGCCATGCCCCTATGCCGACCATCAAATACCGTTGGTGCACGTGGGTTGCGTAGTGCCTTGATCAGGCGTATTTTGAGACACGACAAATGTCACGAATCGTGATTTTGTTTTTTTTTAGGGAAAAGCTAAAAAAAATTGGCGTCATGAAAATCACGATTCATGACAAAAATCTCCCGAATCGTGATTTTTTTGGTTCGTTAGGAGTGGCCCTAAGTGGTAAACCCCCACCTCAATCTGAGACCCAGAAGAAGTGACCAAAACTATACCAGGTGTGGTCGTATCAACCGTCTATCATACTGGGGACCATACTACCAGGTAGGTATCAGGAGTCAAAATCCACGATGGGCCCAAAAAAACATGAATTCCTCTATTTTTACTATCAATATTAATTCTGAGTTTGTAGAACTGAGTTTCTGTTATGGTAAATGCAAATCTGTCGGTCTGTCTGTCTGCCCGCAAGGCTTATATTTTCGAACACTTTCCAATGGCCGATATAGAAGCTCGTTACAGATGATATTCGTACGACATATTCGACCCTTGCGAACCTTATATACTGAAACATAGCATACTACCAGGCAAATTTGCATATAATACATCCACGACATCGTACCATGGGACCATACCGCAAACGTACCATACCATATACTGTATTTTTCCCGTACCATACCGTCAACACATACCATATCACATACGGTGGTTTTCCCATATTCCCATATACCATATCACCAACATATCCCATAGCCCATACCGAGTTGGGGAGACGTCTATACACCAGACCAGGTGCCTGCTACTGCTGTAGTGGCGTCTTGTTGTGCAAGGGTGGCGATGAATACAAGAGTTGGCTCAGACGCCCATACCGAGTTGGGGAGACGTCTATACACCAGACCAGGTGCCTGCTACTGCTGTAGTGCTGTCTTGTTGTGCAAGGGTGGCGATGAATACAAGAGTTGGCTCAGACGCTTGGATCCTACGCTCAGTGCAGCGCATTGGCCGCTGGTGTGCACGAAATAGATGAAAAACATTATCTACGAGTACTACTACTGCTGTACCCGCCTCGAATGGCAAAAGTGGGCTTTGTTTCAGGTTTGGGAGGATACCGTAGGACGCCGCCGGCAAGCTGTTGCCCCCTAGAGCATGCATCCACCTCATTTCTTCGAGCCCACCATCTATACTAGTTGATCTTTCCCGCCACCGAGCGGGTTGCCCGTGGGCTGAGTCTCTGTCGAGATCGAGCGTCTCTATACTAGTTGATCTTTCCCGCCACCGAGCGGGTTGCCCGTGGGCTGAGTCTCTGTCGAGATCGAGCGTCTATCGTCTATCGTCGCACGAGCAGGTCTTTCACAGTTACTGTAACAACAAACGTTTATCGTCTGTCGTCGCACGAGTAGGTCTTTCACAGTACAACAAACGTGTCGAATGGCAAAAAATGGGCTTTCCAGGTTTGGGAGGATACCGTTGGACGCCGCCGGCAAGCGCTTGCCCCCTAGAGCATGCATCCACCTCATTTCTTCGAGCCCTTCATCTACACTAGTTGTTCTTGCCCGCCACCGCGCGGGTTGCCCGTGGGCTGAGTCTCTGCCGAGATCGAGAGTCTATCGTGTATCGTCGCACCAGCTGAAATAATACTTTTTTGGTGTACTTCGCGTTTCTATTCGCATCCTATAGCAGGTATTTTACAGTACAACAGGAGTGGGTTACTTTTTGTGCCACAGCAAAATTATCTACGAGTACTACTGCTGTAGTGCAGAGTGCTGTATCCGTCTCGAATGGAAACAAAAATGCATTTCGTCTATATATCAGTACAACAAACGTCTCGAATGGCAAAAAATGGGCTTTTTCAGGTTTGGGAGGATACCGTAGGACGCCGCCGGCAAGCTCTTGCCCCCTAGACCATGCATCCACCTCATTCTTCGAGCCCGTCATCTATACTATTACGGGAGACCATAGTAAATAGGACCAAACGTTGTTAGTAAAAACAGGTACATAGATAGGTTTTTATGTATACCATAGGTCCTATTAACTATGGACCCCCGTAATAGTTGATCTTGCCCGCCACCGCGCGGGTTGTCCGTGGGCTAAGTCTCTGTCGAGATCGAACGTTTATCGTGTATCGTCGCACGAGCTGAAATAATACTTTTTTTGTGTACTTCGCGTTTCCATTCGCATACTATAGCAGGTCTTTTAAAGTATACCAGGAGTGGGTTACTTTTTGTGCCGCAGAAAAATTATCTACGAGTACTACTGTAGTGCAGAGTGCTGTATCCGTCTCGAATGGCAAAAAAGTTGCATACTATCGCAGGTCTTTTACAGCAGCGAAAGGCAAAAATGGGCTTTTTTCAGGTTTGGGAGAATACCGTAGGACGCCGCCGGCAGCAGTGGATTACTTTATACTTTTCGCCTTTATTTGTTTGCGATCCTCATCGTATGTTTCGGTACTCGCAAATAATAACCCGCCAGTTGAAAATGCATGTCAATCTGTCGAATGTGTAACAACCCACAAAATGTTTTTCATTGGCCAACAAAGCGTCGTCATTCGCATACTATAGCAGTAGAGCCTGGTATCAGTATAGGGCTACCCTATATATATACACATATTTTTTTTCTCCATCACTTTCACTTTCCAGCCCACTCGTAGGAGGTTTTACCCTCGACGATCTTCTGGACAAGCCGTGGTCACAGGTGTCGTCCCTTCTCCCCCCCGGCACCTGCCTTTATTTTTTGTCGCGCATAGGGTTCAGCATTCCCACTACTCGTCGATTTTCATCGAATGTAGCCAACTCACGCTTTCGCGCTTTTCGCTTATCAATCATTTTTTTATGCAAGAAAAAGTCCCTATGAGCATGCACTCGGTGAGACTTGAACCCACGAAATTGATCTTGACAGGCACGCGACCACCTACCAAGCCACCGGGGACGGCGGGTCTATATACCCCCTATACGATATGATATTTCCATAGTACTTAGTCATGTTTTTTGCCCCCTAGAGCATGCATCCACCTCGTTTCTCATTTGGCCAACAACAACTTCGCATACTATAGCACAAGCAGGTATCTTACATTACAACAGCAGGAGTGGATTGCTTCTTGTGCGGCAACAAAATTATCTACGAGTACTATTAAAAAAAATCATACGAACTATCGCAGGTCTTTTACAACAACAGCAGTTCGTTGATTACTTTCTACTTTTCGCCTTTTTTTGTATTTTGCGATCCTCGTCGTGTGTTTCGGTACTCGCAACAAGAATGACCCAAAATTGCATACTATCGTAGGTTTTTTACAACAGCAGTTAGTTGATTACTTTCTACTTTTCGCCTTTATTAGTATTTTGTGATCCTCATCGTATGTTTCGGTACTCGCAAAAATAATAACCCGGCAGTTGAAAATACGTCAATCTGTCGAATGTGTAACAACAGACAACAAAAAATGGGCTTCTTTCAGGTTCCAAATTGGGAGGATACCGTAGGACGCCGGCGGCAAGCTCTTGCCCCCTAGAGCATGCATCCACCTCAGTTCTCATTTCGCCAACAACTATTTCGCGGTACAGAGATCTCTTGTCAATCTGTCGTTTACTTGTTGAAATAAACAACCCACATGTTTTGCCTAGGCCAAGAGAGCGTCGTCAGCTTTCTGACTGATTGTTGGAGATCTCTGCCCGTTCATGTTTCGTTTTTCATTGGCCAACAGTCTTGTATTTAGCCCTGCAACTCCAATTACACCTCAATGATATCGATCCCATTGCCGCGGTACTGGTGCGGGTGCTCGTTCCGTCTTCGTGTGCTGCTGCTGGATTTTTGTCCCCGCCGAGTACTGTAAGAAGTGGTACCGACAGTCAACAAGTAGACGTTCTGCCCTAGCCAAACACAGCACTCTGGGGTTCCGTCTGTGCTGGTCCCGACTGGCCTCTCCCGTCACTCTCAACAACTCCACCTGCGACTTCACAAAAAAAGAGACAAGCAACGCTCGAATGCACTTCATCGAGGGCAATAACAATATGCATGTTCGGTCCTGATGCTGCTACACTGTATGTTGCCCAGTAGTGGTGGGAGCGTGCAGCAGGACGTACGTTTAGCACCACGCTACCGGCGTGCGTGTCAAGAGATCTCCTTGCGTTGCTGCACCCACTTCCCGTATCGCTTCGTGCCCATGCAAACCCCTCTCAGATGACATATTTTGGCATGGATTCCCGACAGATCTCCAGTGATAACGTAGCTTGGACTTGTCAACTGGAGCACCACTTATTATTCTTACGAGCAACAATCCGAGCAAGAGTTGAAACCTTAGTGTTGATGGGCATGTAAATATAAATATACCTATGATGATCCTCAGCCTTATCCGATCCGTTCTTGGTCGGCAGATCTCTCCCTCTGATCGTCTTTCCGCACGGTTTCTTCGCCGGGGCGTCCTCCCTCCACACCTGAACCGCCCGGCGTCGTAGGATCCGCCCGCCGAGCGCCGTAGCGCCCGCGCGAAGCCTTGACGTTGAGATCTACGAAGGAATCTCCGAAAATCCTTGCCCTGTCAGTGTTTTGGCCCATGGTCTCTCGACAGGGTGAATGCATTCGCTTGGTTCTTTCCGGCACGTCCTCTCCGACCTCCGACCGATGGGGAGGGTCACCTACCCGGCCGGCGTCGCCATTGCGGGGGCCTGCGCGGGTGGCTGTATCTGGGACATCGATGGAACGCCCCGATAGCTCTGCTACCCAGGCTTAGTTTAGAACTGCCATCCACCAAAAATTATTAAAGCCCGGTTTGGGATATGGGATATGTTGGTGGTATGGTATATGGGAAAAACACTGTATGTGGTATGGTACGTTGGCAGTATGGTACGATGGTACGGTGTCGTGGACCTTTTACATGGCCTGAGGACCAACGACCCAACGGGTAGGGTGGACCGTAACTGGATCAAGTCCGGCGGGAAGGCCTCATAGCCTCGGTTTTTGTTAGTGCATGAGCTCGCGCAAGTCCCACAATACCCGGGAGAGATGATTCTCCCGGGTGGCTATCTCCACCACACCTGCTCCTCTCGGGGGTCAGGTCGGTCAACGTGCCCATACTCCAGGGGTAACAGCAGCCTGTTCTGATGTTGCAACGGGAGCTATGGGCTTAATTAACACACGACACGAAATTTGAACGTGGAAGTGCGGTGAGCTTAATAAGCTTTGTTTTTACCATTCCGACGGAGGATAAAAATAATAAAAAAGGCTAAATTTGCCTGGTGATATGGTATGTTTCCGTATATAAGGTCCGTGAGGGTCGAATACGTCGTACGAATATCATCTGTAACGACCTTATATATCGACCATTTGAAAGTGTTCGAAAATATAAGCCATGCGGACAGACAAGTTTGCAATTACCGCAGATGAGACTCAGTTTTACAAACTGAAAATAACTGCACCCACCACCCACGTTTCGTTACAATCTACTACCTGGTCGGAATTAGTGTGGAATATTTTTGGGCAGCACTGCAAGCAAAGTAAGGGTCAACTATAGATAGGCTGGCGGGCGGGTCATCACCATGTCATTTATTTTCAGATATATCGAAATGGTCGGCTACGTATCGGTGGCTGATCTGACGCTCGTCGTGCCTTGACCCCTCACTCCTCCATCGAAATCCTTCCCACTCCATTCAAAGAGCAGGCATAACCATAGGAAATGGTAAGGTTCTAATCCAACCCCTGAGCAAAAGTAGATAAAAGTAGTGTAGCTACAGCACATCAGTAGCTCGCTAGTAACACGTGCAGCAGGATAGTTGTAGTTGTCGTCAACATGTATGGGATGGTTGGATGCTTCGGAGAATTGTAGACCTTTGTCGGTGGTCATAAAATCGCGGTCACGTACAAGCTGGCTTCAGCAAGCTCGAAAATTATTCCCATTTATTGGCGCGGTGTGCAATTTAGAAACTCGGGAACTCGAACTCGCTCGAAACAACATCGCCCGGATAGAGCCTATAACCAATAGTCAGGTGCCACGACTTTTATGTACGCGAAACAAAAAAGGGGGAAACATACAAAGCGAGACGGCACAACAAGATCATCGAGCCCAGCAAGAGACGAAAACTGCCGCACCTCGGACAGATCATGTCTGTCTCCTGTACATCCATCTAGTTCCTCACCTGCCGTTGCAAGAGGTTGTGCAGGATCTGCGTACTCTACTACAGATCCAACCCCGGGAACATGCGCTATAGATCATGCCGATCATACGGGTTCCACCCGGCAACATGAGCTAAATCATAGGAGACCGGGAGTAAATATGCCTTGAAAGATATTTTAGATGATAACGTGGGAATCGATCATCTGTCCAAGGAAAGCTTCGCCTTACACCAATCAGCTGACGTTCAACCATGGTATTTATGCCTCCAACTCCAAAATTCCAACCCTTCCCTTTGCCTTTGTTTCGCGCAACCGAAGAAGTTCTAAAAGTAAAGCGAAAACACAGTACCGGTACTCGTCACAAAAGCAATAGATACTGCCACCCAGTCGTCATTGCAAGGGCTGCTCAGGTAATGATATGAATACCCAAACAGTCCTTAATTTTGGGGACAGAATGAGAATGGTATGCACGAGCAAAATACTGGTTGATATTGACACTTCATTATTTAATACCGGTACCATGTTGGCAAACTCAAGACGATTTACTGCTGTACGCTTGAACGGGACACATCAGTATGTGCAGAGGCAATGATGCGCTGCTTGCAGTCGCGGTCGATGGTGCGTTAGTCTCCAGACGACCCTTGCCCCTTGAGAAAAAATCACACAGAATCGAACAACAGCATTTTTGTCCCCAAAAACGAGGGTGGCATTATTAAGGGGTTAGCCGTTCGCGGGAGCGATCGAAACCCAAATTAAAGCAAAGGCTGCCTACGGATTGAAATTGAAAAAAACCCCGACGGCGTCATAAACGAACAAGAAAACGAAAACGAAAACGAAGACAGCCGACCGTGTAGAGCACGGGTCGGGTCAGATCTATTTACTACAAGAGCGGGCAGCCCCCAACCAATTATCTGATCCCCTTGTCAAAACACATTGTATGTACACCAGTATACTTGCTGTAGTATAAAACAGCGACAACGATACCGACGAGAACGCCCCTCCCCCCAGCATCTAACCCTCTCCCCTACACCCGAGAAACGAAAATTCTGTCGGCCGTGGAAAAAAAAAGAAAACAAAATAAAAAAAAATAAAAATAAAAAACGGACATCCACTTCGACAAAGACCGAAACGCGCAGAGCGTCCGAATCCAACACCGATCGAACATAGGCAGCCAACTCTGTAGTCCAACCGCGTTCCCACCACCGTGCTGCAGCCCGTGTCCCCCCTCCCGCACACACAATACAGACAGAAAAGGTGGCATGGATGGTCCAATGGTAAAAGGCAAGGGCATGCATGCAAGCGATCATCATGCATATATAATAGAATGCAACCATGCCAGCAGAAATTTACGGAACGCCCTCTCCGACAAACTCGAAAGCGCACATTGTTCCGGCGAGGGCCGAAAATATCCGGAGGTTAGACTATCGCGGTGAGGCAGGCAGGCCCAAGGCCTAGATAAAAGGCGGAGTTTCTAGAACATTTCTGCGACGGAGAACTTCACGTGCTTCCGGCAACAAGAGTAAAACCCTGCCCACTCCGCCCTCACGGGAGAGTAAAAGACCTTCATCGTCCCGCACGTGTGGAGGCACACCCTCCGCCTGTCTCGCCCCGCCATCCCGTCCCCGTCCAGATCGGTCGGTTCAAACGCGCCCTCGCAATCCTCACACAGGAACTCCTCCGGCGCGTGCTGCGGCACGTCGTGTGGCGCGTGCTGCGCGGCTGCGGCTGAGGCTGAGGCTGAGGCTGCGGCTGCGGCCGTCGCTCCCGCTCCGGCTACCGGTGTTTTCGCTCTCATCGCTCTAGCTCTTGCCGCCAAAGCTCCCGCCACTCTTGCTACCTCGGCTATGGCTCCGACCCCCGTCGCTCCCTCCGCCTCAGCTCCTGCGGCCGCAGCTACCGCCACCCGAGCTCTTGACGTTTCAGCTCCCGCCGTCGCCACCGCCGCCGCCGCCGCCGCCGCGGTCGTCGCCACTCTAGCAGCTACTCCGTCTCGCCGGGCGAGCGCGCGTCCTTTCCTAAGCCTCTGCACAGTGGAGGACAGGATGCACGGGCCGCCTGACTCGACACCACCACCACCGCCGACACCGCTACCGTTGGCGCTACAGGTACCACTGGCTTGCAAGGTAGCGGGTAAGGCGGTAGTACCCGAGCGAGGTGCGACACTGTCGAGAGATTTCATAAGGCCCCGCGCGTCGAATGAGTGACCCACATCCTCGAAAAATTCGGTGGCGTCGGCGCCCGCGTTGTCCATCAGGGTTTCCGGAGAGCCCGGGTGGCCGTGCATGAACTGGGTCAGGTCGTACAGGCGTCCGTGCAGGCCGACGAGGCAGGAAGACTCGGAGTTCTGCCCCGCCGCGATCCACTCCAGCCAGCTTGCCTCAAACTCGAAAAAGAAATCCTTCCAACCCTGCAAAAAAACGAGCGGTACAAAAAAAAAGGGGGTCATACTAAAACCAAAAAAAGGTTGGTTGTCACTTTTGTTGCTGTCCAGATCGGCAGTTCCCAACCGAACTCTCGACCTTAACCCTAAGAACGATCACAACCACCCCAATCGCCATCACGCACGTATTAAGGAAATACCTGGGGAACAGCACGGCAACGCATGTCGTGTTCTACACTACGAGTATAGAGTAGACACGTCTCTGTTTATTTTTTCCCGCGGTGAGACGAAAGTTTTTCACAACTGCACTGTACACTAATTCCTATTAATAGTAAGTTATCCCCGAAACGGGGGGGGTACAGTCCTAAACGCCTAAAAGAGGCAACAAAAAAGAAACACCCCTCCGTTCATGTATCGGTAGTGAGCCAGTTTTTGGCGAACTTCGGGAAAAATATAAAATTGTCCTCCGGGTCAATTTCTCTCTGAAAATAATCCGTTTTGGGGGTTGTGTAAGAGAGAGGTACCCGTATATAGGGCGGCAAATCGTTATTCTAGCGGGCTGCGCGTACGCGAGGTATTCTCGAGGTGCGAGCGAATGTGGGTTTAGCACGCCCAGAAGAAGTCGGGCCAATCAGGTCAACGCGGTAGAAGTTCGACAAGTCAGATCAAAGATCAAGATCAACAGGATCAACACAGCAGTGTTATCGTAGCAGTGTTATCGTAGTCTCGTGGTTACGTGGGCGATGATCCGCAAGTGGAACACGCAGTAAAGAGTCGGCGCTACAGCCGTGGTAAGAGCTCTTCGACAAGGAAACAATCAAGAGCAAGGCCAAGGGCAAGACTGATGACAAGCGTACGCGCTAATTTCCTTTCACTACTACCACCCTCTACCGAGACACCTATCGCTCAGACCCCACCCCACCCGGCCCCCCCCTAATCGCCTCACCTGAGGCACGGCGGAAGTCCTGGGATCCCACCCGTGCAAGTGCCACCTGATCGCCGCCCGCCTGCACATGTCCGACTCCCACACCTCCCCAAACCTTATCGCCCACGCCTCCCTCCACACCCTGTCGCCGTCCGCCGCCTCCCGCGCACCGCTCGAGGCCCTGCGCCACCGCCAGCAAGCCCGGGGGAGGCAAGAAGCTGAGAACTTTGTTCAGCGCGTCCATCGGGAGCGCCCCGAGGGGCGACGACACCCAGACGTCGTCCTCCTCCTTCAGCCCCACGGTTCCATCCTCGTTTCGGAGGATAGCCGTTGCCGCCAGATGAGCCGCTGAATGCGCCGCGCATTCCGCGCACACTCCGATCGTGGCGGCGGCGGCGGCGGCGGCGGCGGCGCTTCCCGAACCCACCCCCGCCCCCGGCGCTCTGTTCGCGCCGTCCCACCCTCGGACACCACCGCCGCCGCCACCGCTGAAGGAGTTCCATCGCGCAAACAGCCGTGGGAGCACGGGGGTCGGACGAAACCGTCCCCTGTCGCCCGCCGCGCTTCCTCCTGTTCCGTGGGGGCGCTGCCACCACTGCCGCCAGCGAAGAAGCCGGCGCCGACAGCGCTATCGCTCGCGATACTAGCCCCGCTACCCCTCGACCGCCTGGCCTCCCACGCGGTCGAGAATGACGACCAGGACGCGTCCACAGAAGCGCGGAGCTGCTGGAGGTGGTTCACCGACAGGTCGAGGGAGCGGATTCTACCTTCCACCAGCCGCTTGAGCTTCCGCTCGTCCTCGCTCACGCGCGCCCTCCTCAGCGCTGCCGCCCTCTGCTGCTGCCTAGCCGCGATGCGCGCGCACTTACACGGCTTACCTCCGGCGCTACAGGCGCTGCCAGCGCTGCCGCCAGCTTGTGTGTTCCTCGCAGAAGCTGCCGCCTGACAGCCTTCTAGGTGCACTGTTGTATCGGCCACGAATTGTTGGTTTCCTGCTCCTCCTTTCTCGTCCCCCTCCTCTGTCGCCACCACTACCACCACCCAAGGCGTCTTCCCCCTTGCCGTTGTAAACGCTGTTCGAGGACAGCTCCTTGCGGTAGACGGTGATGGCCGAGAGGACGGCTAACCCCAGCAGTTCCCACCGGTCTAGGCCGGCCTGGGAGCAGAGGGAACCCAGGTTGTCGAGGCCCGTGCCGACCGCCGTGGCGACCTTGAGTTTTGGGGGTTGAGGATAAGTTTTGAGGTTACCAGTGAGGTCAAGGTTAAGATCAAGGTTGACGATAAGGTCAAGGTTAAGGTTCTAAGGTCACGGTAAAATGAGCTGTCAACTCCAGGGTGTCTATCCCAATCTCTAGGTCGAACCTAACAGGGGTCGACTAAAGAGGGCCGGCCGGCAAGTCCATCACATGCAACATTGGCGGAGTGTGCATGTTGAATCTGTGTGGTACAGATGGACTATTAACAGAACCAGTACACAAATAACAAAGCGTATTGGGCGAAAACTTTTTTGGCCCACATCTCCAAAAAGGATAAAAAAAAAAAAAAAGAAGAAATTTACCGTTCGAAGTACAGGTTGAGGTTAAGGCAAGGGCTTAAACTAGGTTACGGCTAAGGTTTAAGGTCAATTTTGGCTCTAAGGTCAAGGTTACGGTTCTAAGGTCAAGGTCCAGGCTTAGATCAGGCCTAAGGTTAGAGTCACGGTTATCGTTAACGATCACGGTTGAGGTTAGGGAATAAGGTGACGCAAAGGTTGGGTTTCAGATCAAGGTTAGAGGTCAAGTTTCGGGCCGTTTCGACCACAGGGTGTCGTAACCACTTCCTCGAGTAAGTGGTGAAGCTACCCTCTTGCAAACAGCAGTGTCACTCAGGTGCCAGCTGCCAATGTCAGGTTGAAGTTGAAGATGGGACTAGGACTTGGGACCTGACTACGTATATGTATTGCAAGCATTCCAGGTATATTGATGTTGTGTTGTTGGAATTGTTGTGTTGATGATGTTGCTGTTGTTATCCCATCGCCAGGACCTACCGTAGTCCGTCGTCGCAAGTCAGACTCCAACTCCGGGGTGGACGGATAAAGCAAACCAGGAAAAACACAAGTCCGGAGTAATAAAAAACAAGCTGACCTTGGGTGCACACCATCACCCAGGGTCCAGGGGGGTACCGACTCTTCATGAGGTCCGTCGACGCACTATCGAAAATTAAAGTTGAAGTAAATTACGCAGCTTGCAAATATTACCAAGGGAGTACCTGGCACCGGTACGACATAACACACCAGGTGCCTGGTAATAGTTAAGAGTTTCGACGCAAATCTCCATCCCAACAGCTTGGGCGTCTTTTTCCCCTAAATTCAAACAAACAGAACCAACACGTGAGTAGTTTATACAGTACCTATTAGGAAGAAAGAGAGGGCTGAAGTCTTGTCGCGATAAAAATGCAAGGCATAAAACCGTAGAGGGGGGGGGAGGGGACAGCCTAATATGTGACCCCGGATCTGAGCTACGACTATTGATGGAGGGAGATGAAAACAAAAGGCGAAGATAATAAATGGGATGACAAACAAACATAAATGCGGATGGGGTTCGGTACCTCGAAGTGCCACGGGCAGAATACCGGTAAGCTCTGCTGGCTCAACACGAATGAGGTTCGGGTGTTCGATATTCGAGATTCGGATCCCGGCGAAACCGTTGTCTTCCTAGTTTGAGTTGATTGGAACGAGATTCGGAGGGAAGAGTCGCACCCGATAATGCCTGTTAGGTGGACCATGGGTTGCGTTAGTCAGACATACCTTCTCCGCCCTGTTTCGAATAATCCAGCACTATCTTTGTGCCAGTTTTTCCTTTCATATAATGTGGGTCGAAACAACGGCATCACTTCCCACGGCCGGTGTTGTCAACCCTCCCAAGCTCACTCAAAGCGCCAGAGCGCGAGCTGATACTTACTAAAAAAAGGAAGGTGAAAAATCGACGAGCAGTGGGAATGCTGAACGATCAAGGAACGAACCCTGCCTGCGATAAAAGCCAAGGCATGCACCAGGTGCCGAGGGGGGGGGGGGGGGGGGGGGGGGGTACTCATGACCACTGCTAGCCCAGGAAGTCGTGGAGTGTATACCGTATGTATGATAATACACTATTACGGGGGTCCATAGTTAATAGAGCCTATGGTACACATACAAACCTATATATTCACCTATTTTTACTAACAATATTTGGTCCTATTTACTATAGTCCCCCGCAATAGGGTGATAAGATAGCGCACCCCCTGAGATGATTCTCGGAGACGATTTTCTTCAAAACATGCCTCAAGGGCGGCACGCGCAACGAAAACGGTTGTTTTTCAACGATCTCGTAGAAACATTTCCATAGATAGATACATCGCTGTTAATAATAGCCATTTGCAGCCTCCCCGATGTCGAGAAAATTAGCTTGGATATTAGTACGAGGGGGGGGGGGGTACTCGATCTCATGCATGGCCGTAGTCGTATGACCATAGACCCTCGCATCCCTACAATGCCGGGACGGAGCGCGTCGGGTTTTCACCGACCAGGCAGACATTGCTTGCACCAAGCACGAAGCGCCGTGAGGTGTTGGGCGAGTCGCATAAGGGGTGACCTGCATCCTAATAAGAACCGCTTTAGAGGCGGACTTTCTTGCATATGGATGACAGCATCAACGAATCATCAACGAATTGATTTAATTTCTGGTATGGCCACTTCCAGAGACAGCAATGGATTTACTATGTAACTGCCTCGTGTGTGCCTCACTTACCTTACCACCAGTGTTATACGGTATCATACACCAGTGGAGCTCGTAAGTAAAAGGGGTGGCCAAAAATATGCCACTTGCTATGCGGATAAGACTACAATCCTCGTGTGGAATCTGATACATGTGAACACCAAAAGGGCACTACGGCAGCATCGGCTCTTTTGTCAGAAAGACACATTTTAAGAAATCTAGCATAGTATTGTCGAAAAGTTGAGAAAATATGTATAGCCCTAGGGACTCGCTGTCTTTCAGGAAAAAGGTAAGAAATCTCCCCCATTCTCGCTCGGCGAGAATAGGGATCTAGCCTATCATGCTGGTATTATACAGCCGAATTTCAGGTTTTTTACCAGAGGGTCGATGCTGCTGTACGCTACTGTTGTCCACGCCAAAGTGGCAATTAAAGACGAATTGGAAATTGGGAGCGAGCGATAATATTGCAATTGGGAGTGGGAAGTGGGACTTTGGAATCGGGTGGATTTCCGGTGACAAGGTGGAAAAAGTGATGGGGATCATCACCAAATATATGCCACGCATGATACGTGCCAGGTACTGGTATAATTCGACGCGAATCGACGAGGGAAGGCTGATAAGAAGCAATGCACAAACCGCACGTGGCGGGGAGGGGGGAGGAGAGCCTGCTATCTGCCATGTGACCCCGGATCTGAGTTACGACTATTACGGGGGACCATAGTTAATAGGACCTACGGTACACACAAACGCCCATATATTTTCATATTTTTATCAACAATATTTGGTCCTATTTACTATGGCCCCCCGTAATATTAATACCTGGTACTGCCCTATTAATAGGAGGGAGAGAGAAAAGAAGGGCGAAGCTGAGAAACTGGCAAGAACAAAAAGAAAAAAAGGGGAAAAACTGATACACCGCCGTTCCACGTATGAAGTAGGGTACACGTGTAGGGTACATAGTATAGGAGACCCGCGGTTTGACCCCTTGACTGACCCGTCTATTACTTGACTGATGGGTCCCCTACTTGGCTCAACCGGTACCCTGCTTCCCTGACCGATCCCCTTACTGAAACTGCCAAACTGCTGTAGCAGGTAGCACGCAAAGGACGAAAAAACTCTTGACCTGCCCAAAAAGACGCATTTTTTTGGTGATTCGGGGTTTACCAGCACATCGGCCCAATATCACTATTCAATAGCTTTTCATTCGAGCCGCGCACGGAAGAAACATGTCCGTTATTTTCCGCTCTTCCGCTCCGATCAGACAGTAAATGAGAAGTTCAAAACCTTCGATTTTGAACTTTTTCGTTACCGTTTTCGAACGATTTAAGGACGGGGTTCACAGCCAAAAAAAATCCCATGATGACGATAATCGTACTGCTGCTGAAAAAATCGGCGATAAAATGTAAGGCTCAAGCTTGGACTCGAGAAATGAGACGTTACTACTCTCGAATCCGACTGCTTTTGTTGTTGCCGAGTATGTTGGTCGTGGGCTTCGAGCTTTGAGAGAGTAGAAAACAGTTGAAATTTCAAGAAAAAACAAAATGAAGAAAATGTTCACGTTTTCACAGTTTTCGCTTTTTTTTTCTGTTCCGCATTTCGCCGTCACTTGGCACCAACGAGCACCATCATCCGGCACGCAATTCTAATTCTTCGATCTGACTTCAATACTCAAACAGTGCAGTGAATGCCTTACGCGACACCAAAAGCCCAAACTGCTTGCGTTGAAGTTCGATACCAGATGTCACCGACAGCGAAGGGGTGCTTCTGTAGGCACCCGGCGATGCTATCGCCAACCCATTCACCTGGGGATAGATGGATGGTTCAATAGTTCTTCGTGTACAGGATGTCCGAAAGTATAAGGACTTTTTTATATTATTGATAAAACAACGTGGTCCTTACATTTCCGCACACACAGATTTAAAGCAGGTTCGTGTTTATTCTCACACGATCGCATAGAGGAAGGGAGAAAAAGGACCGCTCTATAAAGCCTTTCCTTTCGCAAGTTGAAGACCAACAACAGCACCACGTAGCTGACCCGTCTCACCTGCTGTCCAGCTTCGGTACTACCAGCTGGCACCAGTCGGCCCAGGAACCCAACGAGCGGGAACTCCAGCATGCTGCTGACCATGCCCGCAAGCGACTCGATCACATCCATTTTCCAGCTGTTTTTCCTCCCCGAGACTTGCGCGATAGATTTTGTCCCGCTATTTTCTTTGTTGTTGCGAATTGGTCGGATGTTTGTGCGATTGCCACCTGCACCACCCCTGTTTGAAGGCAAGTGTGTCTTCGGGCGGAGTCTACTGGCCACCCCGGGCACGGCCGACGTGGAACACTTTTGGGAACTCTTCCGAGCACCCCGGATGAGTGGGTCACCAGACTAGGTTTGTTTTAATTTCATATGTCGATGGTTTTGTGGGGTTATCAGCTGATGTCCACAGCCCCTACCAAATAATCCCAAAAAGTTTGCAACCAAACCTATGCTCACCTTATCGGGAGGGCCAATGGGAATCGTAGTCATTCCCATTTGGGGAGGGCAGAGCCGAGAGCAAAGCAAAGAGCAGCGCTCCCAGCCTAACACACCTACAGATAATCTTCGGAGACGACCAGGCTTCGGAAGGTTAAATACTGCCGTGGGAGGCTGACGGTATTTCACTGTTGCGTTGCTGTGTCTTGCTGACGACAGAAAAGGGACAGACTCGATCGAGTGTCTGGCGCTCGAGGGAAGGATGGAGAGCCAGAGGGACAAGGACAGGGGGAGGCCGGTGAGACTCAAGCAAGAGATATGCAAGAGATGGTCGGTCAAAAAAGGAATAGAGATGGAGTAATCAGGGCAAAGAGGATGCGCGAGAGAGTACAGTAAGAAGGGAGAAAGATAGGGCAGCCTTCGAGTAAAGGTTTCTGTTTTGTTGGGTCGAACGTTGCACGCGGATATCATACCGTGTGAGGGCAGTGTTCTGGTTCCCCCCCTGCCCACCGAGCACCGCAGGCACAGGTACACGCGGTACTTGACTGGGGCACACGCAACCTGTATCCGCTCTCGCCGAGCTCCGCTGCTGTACCTGCCTGGTGGTTATCAACTAAACAACGTCAACCCCCTAACGTGCAGTCTAGTATTTAAAGTATACCTGGTATCAGATATTGATACAGCAGTATTTTTATACCTGTTGGTTCTGAGGCCGTGCCGTGTGCTTGCATGTTAGAGCACCAACGTGTGACACGGCGGTATCGGTAGTCGGGGGGGTAGCAAATCGGCGACATCAGGACAGCAACATATTATACTATTGCGGGGGACCATAGTTAATAGGACCAAGTATTGTTGGTAAAAATAGGTAAATATATAGGGTTTTGTGTCTACCGTGGGTCCTATTTACTATGGTCCCCGTAATGCGCACCATTATAAATTACGTCGCGCTGGATAACGTTGTGAGCCTTATCCGCGACCTTGTCCTTGAGCCTTAACTCAAGCCTTCCTGCTACCCATATCCGTGTCCTTACCCATATATTAATATTAAAATAGTAGCCTTGTCTTGCACTCCTCGTAGTGTTAGCCTCCTTTATCCTCAGCCTTTTACACTACTGATACTGCTCCTGGTCGCATTACCGCTACGCTCCGTCTCGGCGTTAACCTTGTTTTCGTCTATATACTTACCGTTCGAAAAAACGTTAGCCTTCGCCTTCGCCTCAGCCTTAGCCTTTAGCCTTAGGCCTTGGTTCTAGCTTTTCCCTTAGCCTTGCCATCAGCCTCCGAAATAGCTTTGTTTTGCGGTAACATCACCCCTAGCCTTGACCATAGCCTAACTACTGTAAGTGAGCCTTCATGTAGCCTAACCCTTTGTGAATTTTAGCCCTATCTCCCACAACCCTGACCTTAGTCTCAGCCTAAGTATCGGCCTTGACCGTATCCTTGGTCTTCGTAGACTCACCACCTTTGTCTTGGTCCCGGCCTCATCCTGACGGCTGGACTCAGCCTTGAGCCGTACCCCCCGTTCTTTTGTTCGGCCGTTGTAGATTTTGTTTTTGCTGTTGTCGTTACATGTGCTTGCCTTTACCTCAGCGTTTGTTTTAGTATTTGACGTGGTCTCTGTCTTTGCCAAGCCACCTGCTCTAGCTTTTTTAGGACTGCCCTGTACATAAATATTAGTATACCAGCATATATGATTCTAATTCCAAGAAATACGTCCCCAAAGGTGCAATCTTGAAGGGGTCAACTCTTCCCGTATTTTTCACACTCCCCGACACTTGCTATGCGCACGTAATGACTAATCGCAACTCTTGTTTGATTTGTCCCGTTTTTTTTCCCCGTTTTCCTCTGGCCTTGCGCTTGCGTTTTTTGTGGGCTCATGCGTTGCGTGATGTTTCTTCGCAGATGCGACTCCCGCCAGAGGTGAACAGGGCCGTCTACGTCAGGTGACCCATGGATGCTGCTGCTTGAACTCATCTGCTGCTGCTTCAACCAGTGTTGGATATCGTGTCGAACGTTTTGATATATCAAAAATATCGAACGTGTTTTGCCCTCCCTGGCATCCCCGTGTTTTTTATGTAGACACTGAAACTAAAGCTTGGATGCATCAAATGTCGAAAACGTATCGATTACGAAGTCTTTTTGTTTATCGGTATCGTATCGACCTCGATTCCGATATCGATGTATCACTACTGTGAGTAGCTTCAACACAGTTACTGCTTAAACATATCTACTGCTTTCATACCCGGCTTGCAACTGACCAAAGGCATCCAATATGCCTGCAACACATCCAAGGCTTCCAACACACCCAATGCTTCAACACGTCCGATGCTTCCAATACATTTCTCCGTCATGCCCAAAGCTTCGACACGTTTGTTCGACACATCCGATGCTTCAACGCATCCGATGCTTTACAAATCCTTTGAAAGCTTCAACACATCCACTGCTTAAACACACCCATTGCTTCAACATCTGCTGTTTAACCCATATTTCTGCTCCTACAACACATCTGCTTCAGCACACCTACTGCTTCAACACGTCTGCTTGAAAACGCATGGAATGCTTCATCATATGAATGGTTCAACACCTCCTATGCTTCCACACATCTGCTGCTTTTAAATACCTGGTATTTTTTTTTCTGCTGTGGTCAGCTTTTCAAGCTGTTTGACATGCGGTTCGCGCATGTTCTACATTTGTCATTGATCATCGTGACGTTACTTGACCGTTTCTCCCCTTTTCCCGACTGAACCAACGCCTTCGACGCCTGTCAGAAACCTTCCCTTCAAGATTTCTGCGGATGAAATGTACGACATATTCGGGAAATACGGGGCTATCCGACAGGTCCGTCAACCACAAAATACCAAGTTGGGGAGGGATGTGGGGAAGGGGGGTGGGGCAGTAGGGGGAGGCGGGGCAAGGCGAGGGACGGGGGATACGTCATCTGTCTACCTATCAACCTAACAGCATTAACGTGTGAAGCTATGAGGCGTTTTTTTTTTACCTGCGGTTACACCAAAAAGTGTAGACATGTACCGTACACTATCACACGGGTGTTGAGATAGCACACCCGCTCGAACGGATTTGTCTACTGATTTTCCCATTAACAGCGGGAGTCCTAACGCCTACATGCATTCGTCTATGCAACCTTCTCGACGAGATATTTCCGAGATATTTCCAAAGCCGCCAATTTTTTCTGTGTGTGCCCCCCTTGTTTTCGAGAAAACTGGCTCGGAAATCCCTTGATTTTGAGAAAGTTGGCTCGGAAATCCGTCCCAGGACGTGTGCTATGTTGAGTGTTTAAAACGGTGCGCCGCTCTGTGCGGTAATATAAGGACCGTTTATACATGAATATGAAGGCCAAGCGGTCCTTATTTTTACGCCCAGAGGGTTACATATTTTGCCCGTTTTTTTCTGTTATAGTAAGGGTAAGCGGTCGTGGGTAGTGGGCTTGAGTGTGCGCGGTTTGTGGCCCAATGAGGGTACAACACGCCGCAAAATGTGTTCGATACTGGGCTGCTGTACTCGTACATAGCTGTTCGTGTTTCTGTTGTTTTCTTGACTGCAGAGACTCAAAGGTTGTCTTTGTATGTAAGTATTTGTAGCCAACCGCCTCGTCCAACACGAGAAGAACCCCCGCAAACCTTGAACGGCTTAGCCCGCCAACCGTTCGATCAGCCCGCCACCCGTTTGGTACGGGTTCGTATGTTACGACAAGCAATATAGCCACCACCCATGCCCGACGTCACTCACCCTTGCGGTAATAGCCGAACCGTTACGCTATGCTATGGTATGATATGATATGATTCGATGTGATGTGACATGACATCATATGGCATGATAAAGTACTCACCCCGTACCAAGCGCGATGGAAGTATCACACCTAGCTTGCAAACACGGTCTCGATTTTTTTTTCGATCTCGCATTTTTTTTTCGAAGATATGATATGATATCATATGATTCCGTGACATGTCTGTCTCCTATGCCGCGTAGTTTTTACATTATTTTTTCTAACTTTTTTTTTTCATCACCCTGACGATAGAATTTTTGTACTTGACATGATAGCGTGTGATAAGCTTCCGTGACGTGCCTGTCCCTTCTGCATCTGTTGGGGTTTTTATAATCATCGCGATGATTCAGATTCGATTGGGAGACAGACAGGACACGAGAGGAACCGCGTTCGTGGTGTACGACGACATCTACGATGCCAAGGCGGCGGTGGACCACCTCAGCGGCTTCAACGTTTGCGGCCGGTATCTCATCGTGCTCTACTACCAGGCAAGCTTTACCCCTTCGAAACTTGAGAGGGGACAAGTGGCGACAAAAAAAATGTCGATTACAGTAACGGCCACTGCGTGATACAATGGTTGGTGGCCGAGTTACAATGGTTGAAAGCTAGGAGTTCGTACGGCACGGGCGGGCTCGGCATGACCCTATGATACCCATACTACTGCTGCTGGGCGCTCACACTGCTCGTAGATGGTTGAATGGTTGATAACACCAAATTTTATCAACCATTGTTTTGGTCGCTAACTCGGGGTTCCCAAGGGGTGAATGAAGCCTTTTTAGAGCTGCCCTGCTGCACAGAAACGAACACCTCAATATAATATAGTTTCAAGGTTCAAGTGATTTGTACAGAAATTGATACCTTATTATAATTTCAAGTGAATAGTACAGAAATGACTACCTTGTTATAATTTCAAGTGATTTGTCCCCCCCGAAATGGGAGTCCAATCCTAAAGGGCTGCTTAACTTTCAGAACCGCAGAAAAACAAATCTCACACTAAGTCCAGGTAATATGGTTTGTCCCCCCCAAAATAACGTTCCTTTTTTCGTGCTAGAAAAATCCCACGCTCAGCCCGAGTAGTTCATACCTAGGACAGATCATTGATTCCCCCCACAGTTCATGATCTAGATGTTTCAGGGTAGATAGATGGACATATCCCTGATTTGTATGATGTGTATGATTTGTATGATCTACAGCTCATGTTGGCGGGTGGGAGCCGTATAATCTGCACGATCTAGCATAGGTTTCCTGGGTAGGATCTGCACTAATATACGATGCTGCACAGCATATGTATCATAGCAGCGGGTTAGGATCTAGATGATCTACTGTAGACAGATAAATCATGATCTGTCCGAGATGTGAACTACTGTACAGCTTTTTGTCACCAAACTCGCTTTTGTTTCTTTTTGGTTTAGCAGATTTTTTCCCACGCGTGCTCCAAGGACGAGTTTGTCCCCAAAACTGCCCAAAAGCGCCCTTTTTTTTGCTGCTGCTCCAGAAGTGATCCCACAGTATTTCCAAGTAGTTTGTTAGTCCCCAAAAACGTGGGTGCAGTTCTGGAGGGGTTTTAAACGAACACTTTTGGGAGCCAGACAAAGCGACCTAAGAAACGACACGTGCGGTATGTTAACGGTTCACACCTCGGACAGATAAATCAGCAGTTCCCACAGTTCACGATCTAGATCTTTAAGAGAGAAGCTATATTCCTGATCTGCGTGATCTATAGGTCATGTTCCCACGTGGGAGTCGTCTACCCTGTATGATCTATCATAGGACGCGTTTTCTGGGCTGGATATGTACTGTACAGCTCTTACAGATCCTGCACAACCTCTCATAGCGGCAGGTTAGGATCTAGATGATCTATCTATCTATCTATCTGTAGATGATCTATCTGTAGATGATTTATCTGTAGATGATCTATCTGAAGATGATCTATCTGAAGATGATCTGGCCGACGTGTGTAGTGCAGTGTACGAAGCGCGTGCGGCAGAACAAGGGTCATCAGGCTGCGCGCGCGTGTGACGTACACCTTAGCTACTACGTGGCGCTCCGGACGCATCGCCTACTCCAGCAGCCTCTGCTACTTGGTGTGGCCGATTCTGTATCCGTCGTTTCGTTTCGACCATTCCCTCCTTTGAAGCCCCCAAACGGGGTAAAACTTGTGAGATACTTGGTGAGAGTATTATTACGGGGGACCATAGTAAATAGCACCTACGGTAGACACAAAAACTATATATTTCCCTATTTTTATCAAGAATAGTTGGTCCTATTTACTTTGGTCCCCCGTAATAGCAGCTCTCGCTAGGAAATCGCGCTAATATGCGGGAACATATTAATAGTATTAATAGTCAGGACCAAACATGGTGTGCAACACACGGGGATATATTGGTTTTGGGTCCATCGTGAGTTCTGATTTTTGTGGCCCCTCGTTGAAGCGGATATTTGTAGTTGTCCTCAACTACCTGTGCGAGCGTGTGGAAGGAAGTTGAAACATGAACAACGGAGATCTCCTCAGGCTAAATGGATGTCCGACTCCACCCATGTAAAAGGGGTCATTAGTCATACCCTCCTTTTTCTTCTACAGGATCTTCGGCTTGCCCCGGCTCAAAAGCAAAGGCCTGCCTTAGATTTCAGCTGTAGGAAGTCCGACTTCACCTGGCTCAAAAATAAGGCATGCCCTGTATTTTTTGGCGGCCGTGTGAACTAACCTGTCGCTTCGCTTGTGACCAGCTGAAATAGTTTTACCTCCGCACGCGCGCCCGATCGTGTACCACCTCGTCACGTGCCCTCCACCGTGTGACCGCCCTGTATCCCCGCTTGTGGTTGCCAGCCTGCCAAGATGCAGAAGCGGATGGATCAGCAGGCCAAGAAGAAGGAACTCGAGGACCTCAGGTATACCCGGGTCGTACCTGGTACATGGTATTCAAGGGATGTGCTTGGCAGGGGTGCGCACGAAAACCCCCAAAAAACGACACCCCACTATCCATTTTGGAGACCCAAACAGGGGGTATACTTGAACCAAACGTTTAAAACTTTTTGAAAAACTCGTTTTTTTTTTTTCGGAAATTCTTTGGGTAATCCAACCCCACTGGTTCCTTTTCATTGTGACCCTTTTAGGAGCGTGGTGAGTGTCGTTTAGTCTCTTTGCCGTGCGCCCCTCTGTTTTGTAGGGCCTTGTTTTGTTTTGTTTGTTTGGTTTGTTATTTTTTTACCGTCACGTTTAGCTCATCAGCTCAACTCGTATTATCCAAGATAGTGTAGGTGGTTTCAACCCCAGCAGCATTCTGCTCGAACCGGGGTTACAGGCGTCTTCCTTTCTATTCCCTCCGGGAGTTTCCTTCTTTTTTATGGCGCATGGGGTTCAGCATTCCCGCTGCTTGTCGATTTGCATTGGTTCTTTTGTGTGTACCTGCTTGGAGACGAACTACTTGGTATTAATAGTACGGCAAACATTGTGTACAGTAGGTAGTAAGAGGGGTGTTGTAACACATGCTCAAAAATATCCCCCCTCGTCCCCTTGGAGAATAAGCACTCAGTAGTATACTTCATAGTCAGATGATTGTTGTGGGTTGTAACAAGGAAAACGCCTACCAGGTGTTTAGGAGTATATATGAAGACGCTGTTTTGCCTATAGGCAAAAAACGGCCTCATATGATGATACCCCCCTGCTCTCTGAGAGAAACTGCGTAGAATCGGGGTATTGAATTGTATGCAGTAGTTAGTATGAAGGATAGCGCCTGCTTAAGGATACCCCGCGTCCGTCTGTCCGTGCCCTCCGCCCTCCTCCCTTCGCGTCTCGGCTGTGTTTTTCTTTTTTCGTGCGTGCAGGACGAAGTTGAGAGTGGCGAAAGAAGAAAACAAGGACGGAGAACCGGCAGAGTCCAAGTAACGCGAAAGGATGACGAAAAAGGAACACGAGAGGAAAGACAAGGGAGCACAAAAGAACACACCAAATGGATGGTACCAGAGGAAAGAGAACGAAAGGAGCTCGAGAGGATCACGAAAGGAATACCAACGAAACAAGCGCCTATCGCTTGGTCGATCCTCTCGCCGTTTACAGCTGCTACTTCGCTACTTTTTGTTTATTTTTTTCTACGTTGCTGATTTTGATTCAGTACAAGTATGAGAGTTCTCGAGTATGCTACAGTCAGTAGTACTTTAGGATTACCCTGGTATAGTTTGCTTTAGTACCTCGAGTAGCCAAAAGTACTGCAAGCACTACCTTAGCCCTCTGTGGATGCTCTCAACCCTTTGAGATGCACACTCTCCTTCTGGGGACAAAGTACTTGAAAATATTATAGGATAAGGTTTGCAGCAGTAAAGGGTTAAAAAAACAGCGACGGTGGTGGTGGTAGTGGTCTTGACGGTAGCGGGTCGAGCGCTAGAACTGAAGAGCCTCGCGCGAGCGCACGGCGCTCGAAAATGTGTTCGGCGTGTTAAAGAGCATGAACGACTCGCTGTAAGACTCTGAGCAAGGTGCTCGCAGCGTCCGGAGCATTCGGGAAGACATGAACCGCGGGCCACCACCATAAGATGGCGCACGGTGCTCGAGTATCCGAAGCAGCACAGCAGTGCCCGACGTGTCAAGCGGACATTAATGGCGCACCCCCGCATGGTCAACCATCCCTCATCTTGAGGGCGGGCCTACCGTCCAATAGCAACGGCAACCTATCCCAGGCCATGCAGCTCCACCTCACAAAGTTAGCTAGGAGAACGTCAGGGCCAGCGTTGACGTCGGGCGTTCGGCGTGATGGAATGGTGTGTGTCTTCGGCGTGTTCCTGTCGATTCCAGGGCTTCACGGGTGCTCGAGACTAATTTATCCGTTTTATGTTGTTTTCCCACGTCATCGTAATCGTCATTGGTTGGACATGCGCCTGTTATGTTTAGCCCTTGCAATGACGTTGGCGCTACTCGAGGGCGGACAAGAAGAGCAAAGGCGCACGAGCGCTTTTTCTGACCGGACTGCTTTGTCCCCTCGCCTCTCCGCAATGGTGTACGATCACTCTGCTGCTGTGCTCCTTGTTGTCTTATTCGTTTTTTTTTTGTGTCGCTTTTGGGGCCGACAATGAAAAGGAGGCCGCTACAGCTGCAGCTGGTACACACCCATGTATACGTGCAAAACTCATGTTTGTTTTCGTGACATATCTAATCAAGCCGCAAGTCTTGCTTCCACCGCACGTATATAACGAAACGAAGGGAAGGTGTTTTTTGCTGGCGAGGCACGGCTATACTTTGTTTATCATGTGGTCTTGTACTGTACTGTACCGTAAAAGTACAGTACAATAATGGTACTCCAGTTACTGAACATGCGGTAGTCAGAGGTGTCGGCTCCTCTCCCTCCTCCGGCCGTCGCTTTCATTCTTATCGTGCACGAGTTCAGCAGTCCCAGTGTTCTTCGTCTTTCATCACATTCTGCTACAACATGCTCTTGCGCCTTCTGCCACACGAGAAAAAGGCACAGAGAGTATACATATATTTTTCAACCCCCCCGGGCTTCGAATCCCCGCCTTCATGCCCAGCAGAGTTGATAATATTATTATAGTTTACCAACAACAGAATGCAAGTGGTTGACGCACGACCCGTACCCTGCATTAATACGTTGCTACTGCGTAACACCCATCGTTTTGGTCTACCCTCCTTGCTGTCCTGCTTTTTGCAACACATCACCTCCGCTCTACCTGTCTTTCGCCGATCGCTACAACCAGACGAAAACTCTCTCATGTACAAGCACAGTGAGTAAACTAGTCGACGTGCAATTCAGGCAGTATTGCATGTGCCATACGACGTGTGTATACGAAGACAGAAAGCGGGGTTGGCTGTGGTCTAACCGTAGAAGACTGTCATCGCTGTTGGCCGTTGCGCTGGTGTTCGAGCCTCGACCGGTGTATATTTTAATACGCAAAGGACTTTTTCTGGGCGTCACCGAAATCGCGAAAGCGTGCGTGGCAAACTCCGATAGGAATCGACGAAACAGACGGCAAGTTGACCCCTATATGCAAGATGAAAAAGAAGGCAAGTACCAGGGGGGGAAATAGGGAAAGACACCTGCGATCACCGCGGCTTTGTCCAAAAGGCCGTTGAGGGTGAAGCCTCCCACGGGTTGGCCTGGAAAGTAAAAATGACGAAAAAAACATAAAAGTAGAGCGAGCTTTTACCCACTTCCAGTGCATCAACGGCGTAGGCGTCTCGGGAACGTCCAGCGTTTAACCGCTTGGAGCTATGTTGTCGCACGAGCGGTGCCGCTGCCCTAAAACACGAAGATGTTAACCTGGGGCGGGGACGGCGGGTACCACGGAACATACAAGCATATTTACTGCAGAGAAGAGTCAACGATAGGCGTTGCCCTGCTGTTCCCTAGGTGTTACCTTTGAACGTGTGCGAAAAGACGATCGCGGTGGTGGTGGTGGTCGGTGTTGGGGTCACGACTAGAGCTTGGTTGGAAACTGTCAACCCGAAAATAATTAAAGTGACAACCAACAGGATGTACCGGTAGATAATAGCATTACCTTTACTTTCCAGTTGAGTTCGTATTATATCGTAAGAGGGTTCACTCTTGGAGGCCTTCTGAATAAACCGTCGTGTCACACGTGCCGCCCCTTCCCCCCAATATGAGAGCAATGACTAAGGAACGTAACAGCATGCATACCTAGACGTCGACTTGAAAATTAACCACTAATTCAAGGTTTTCCAGCCGTTCTCACAAAAAATTACCCGTAAATCGCAAGACGAAGAAAATTGTCTGATGTATCAGGATTTGGTAAGTATCGTGCTATCTTAGCAGAGGACGATACTTTCTCAAAAACCGCCCCATCAGCCCCCTCGCTCAGAGCGCTCAGAGATCCGAGAGTCTTGTGCGTGGGCCACAGCAATGCCTCAAATATCAACTGCGAAAAATAAAACGTACATACGAAACAAGGCGTTCTCATGATCGCATCAAGCACATAACGACGTACGACGCGATCGGCGAAGACGAGGACAGGAAGGCGTGTTTCACGCTCCTCCGAAACGGGAATCAACGCGTCGCTTTGTGCCGTGCTTGGTAGTGTACTAAATATCGATATTGTAAAACCCGACAATGATTGGCCTTGCCGTGCTATTCCCTACCCGGTAGGTGTTGCCTCAAGGCTGAATATAAATATTCAATACCTTGTTAACATTTCACCGTACGTCAAGAGCTATCAGGGCTGGGCGGGTTAGCTCTACTCACACACCACGACCCGACCCAACGTGTCAGCCCCAAAAAATACCTACTCCTCTGTAGTACGTTTCGTCCATAAGTTACAATGATTTCACCAAGACTCCCTCACGCACAGCAGGAAAAGATCCATCACACATGACACATCAACAAGCAAAAATCGAAGCCCAAAGAAAAAAACAAGGAAAATTCAAATAGATCACAAGAAATTACAAGGGAATTTCCAAGAACTTTCACACATAATTCAAACAAAATTCGAGGAAAAAGAAAAATAAAATTCTTCGTTTTGACGTCAACAAGACAAGCACATGCATAACAACACCAGGACAACCGCTCCCCGAAGCAGGAGGGCTGGCGAAATCTCGCCCACCGCCATCACCAATAAGTGTATACGTGCGGCATTTTATTGCGCTACCAACCATAGTACAAGCCATCAATCATTTGACACAGACGGTGAACCTGACAGAACAACGCCTCTTTCACCACAGGCAAACCGTCACTCGAGATAAAATTGACCAATCACAGTACTGTGGGCACGAAATGTCTTTCTCTACTGCGTGTACACACTGTTGGGTGATAAAGCCTTGAGTATATATATATACGAAAGTAGGAAGTAACTTGCGCCGAGAATTCCGGCGCGAGTCTTCGCCCATATTTTTCCTCATCAACCCTTCCGGTACGTCATGTGATACAGTAGACTACAAGCACGCCCTTGCGAGTACAAATACTATCGTCCGGAGAGGTAGGTTTTAGAGGGCAGCCCAGCCCTGCCCCGTTATAAAGAAAGAAAAAAGCTCGGCTGCGTGGCTCTACTGTGACAAACCTACCTCGTCAGCAGTTCTATATATACCCCTACAACCGCCCACCGCCGCCGCGACGTACAGGCACCTGAGAAAAATGCACAGATTTTGCTTCAACAAAAAATTGACAGAAATAAACCCTCCCCCCTGCTCCGTCCTGAAAGGGATGCGTGGTCAATGACCCAAAGACTAAGACAAGCAACAAAGTAGTACACCCCCCCCCCCCCCCCCCCCCCCCCCCGGAAAGAGTCTGCCAAAGACTCAGCGAAACCCGCTATGTACTGTTTTATGTATAGTAGTGGGTGTATGTGAAGGGTACTATACTCCCCCCCCCCTCACTATAAACACGCTTCCTATCCGTGAAGGCGCTTGACGGTGCGGACTCATCAAAAGGCGTTTCGATACTACGTACCAGCATAACAGTGGATAACGGTGCGCATGTTGTTGCGCAGCGTATATAGCACCCCTTGCCACCAAGACAACACCCTCCTGCTCTTGAAGGCGCTTATAGATAGTGTCATCCAGAATCACCGTAACCCGTTGCAGCCCAACATAGTGGATGCGTAATGTGTTAAGAAGGACATGGATCTCGCACCCCCATCCCCCATCAAGACTTCCATTCCTGGTCTTAACAACTCTCAATGACGCAGACTCATCCAAACCCGACAGTGCGCATAACAAGGGGTGCGAAGTGCTTTCGGGCAGGGTGTAAACTCCGCCGTCCCATCCCGCAACTAACACCTGCAGAGCTTACCACTTACCACTCTGTCCCGATGTATGAGGACCATTTGTACACTAATATTCCATACAAATGGTCCTATCATTTTGCGACAGAGCAATATTCGGCACCACCCCCTTCATTGGTAAACTACCCATGCTTTCAACACACACAACTTGTCTCCTGCTCCCATTTAGCACCCCGATTCCACCCCGACCTGATCCCACTTGGACCTCAGCCCTCCAAACTGAACGTGGTCACATGAGCAGCCACCAGCAGGGCCCACCAAGCACCTTGATTCCACGCCGACTAAAATCGGGGCCCGGCCACAACAGCAAAAAAACAAAAAAAAATCGTCTAATAAGTGCACACATTGGACAGATCCCGATCTATCTGTAGATCATCCAGATCTTGGTTGACCCGCAGTTATGACGTGTTGTACAGGATCTTTGTAACAGGTCCAACCCAGGAAGCATATGCTAGATCATGCCGTTCATACGGCTCCCACCCGCCAACATGAGCCAGATCATACAGATCGTACGTATCACACAGATCATTACACCTGTCTGCCTTGAAAGGTCTAGATCACGACCTGCGGACGGGCGATCTGTCCGCTGTGTGACTAAGTGGTCAACTACCCCCACTAAGCTAAAGCCTTCCTGTTCTTGCAGCTGAGCGATGCTGGCGTGCTGATCCCCATTTCTTCTTTGCCTCCGTTCTCTCCGATGTCCAGCTGCCGTTTCACCAGGGCGGAGTAAACGCCCCCTTTCACCGAAACCAGCTCGTCGTGGGTGCCTTCCTCGGCAACCTGGAATTAAAACGCCATTTCGAGTTCAACTATTACAGTCTGTTCGGGCTGTTGAACGGTGACGTGGATAACACGGTGGAACCCTAGCTAGGCTTTGGGGTGGGGGGCTATCCAAAGTGGTCGTACAGGGGCATACATCGGTCAAATCGGGGGAAATTATTGTAAAAAAGGGGTAGTACATATCTGGAAACCATAGTAGAGAGGGGGTATACTCCCCTCCCCTCCCCCCAAATTGTGGTCAACGGGAGGATAACTTGCACCTTCCTGCGCCGCGGTGCCGTCAGCCCGGACAACGTGTCCGAAAAAAACAGGGGTGTATGTGCTCTGCATGGGCTGTGGGCGTCTTGTCTTGCCGGCGCGTCATAAATTAATTTGAGGCAGGTTGGGGCACGCGCGGAGCATTTCCCACTGACTTGTTCCTACGAGTACCCCCACCTTTTGGCTAAAAAAATCGGGGGGTATACCCCCTTCTGACCTTTTCCCATGTAAAAGGAGTATTGATAGGAAACCCGCGTCCCGTCCCATCCCAACGGAATGGCACGAGGTTGTGCATCACCGACGGTTACACTCGTGCCATACCAAAAGCAGTGCGAAGCCGGCGGTCGAACCAACCGCCGACGATACGGCAATCGGGTTTGTTCCGTCGACAGTTACACTCGTGTCACCAACGGTTGCGCTCGTGACATCGAGCGTTACACATGTATAAGTGGTAGCAACACTCTCGTCACCGACGGTTACACTTGTTTCAACGACCGTTGCACTAGTTTTACCGACCGCTACATTCGTGCTACCGACGTTTCACTATCGTCACCAACTGCTACACTGCCATCACCGACCGTTACACGCATTCCACCGGCCGTTACACTCTTGTCCCTGGCGGCTACACGCGTGTCGCCGACCGTTACGCTCTTGAAATCGGCAGTTACACTCATGTCGCCGGCAGTTACGCTCCAGCCATCGACCGCTACTCTCGTGCCACTGATCGTTACACTCGTGTCACCAACGGTTACACGAGTGTCAACTACCGCTACACTCATGTGACCGACCGTTACACTCGCGTCATCGGCAGGTTACATTCGCGCCACCGATCGCTACACTCGTGCCACCGGCCGCGACACTCGTGTTCACCGACGGTTACACTTGTTTCACCGGCCGTTACACGTGTGTCACCGACGGTTACACTCGTTTTTCACCGACCGTTACACTCGAGCCACCAAACGCTACACTCGTGCCACACATCGTTGCGCTTGTATCAATGACCGACACACTCGAATAAGAAGCATCGCAACGGTCGGTGGCACGAGTGTAACCTTCGGTTACACGAGTATAACGCTCAGTGGTACATTAGCTGACTGCTACTCTCGTGGCATCGCCAGTTACACTCGTATAACCAACCCTTGCACTCGTATCATCGGCGGCCACACTCATATCAACCACCAATACTTTCGCGTTAACGGTCAGGTCACCTGATCGTTACACTCGGGTCATCGGCAGAGACACTCATACCACCAACCGTTACACCTGTGCCACCCACCGCTACACTCGTGTAAATGCAGATGACATGAGTGTAACGGTCAGTGGCGCCACTCGTATTAGCAACCGCTGGACTCGTGTCACCCACCGTTACACTCGTGTACTCGAAGGATACACTCGTGCCACCGACCGTTCCACTCGTTTAACTGACACTTCATCTCGAGTCACCGACCGTCACACTCCTGCTATCGACCGTTATACTCGTGCCACCGACCGTTACACTCCTCCCACCGACGGTTACACTCATGCGACGGTTACACTCGCGACTCGCGACGCACCTTCCCCCCCTGAATGACGCAAATCTTGTCGGCCCGTTTAACCGTACTGAGGCGGTGGGCGATGAGGATGACGGTCATGCCTCCCCTTGCTATCATCTGATCGATCGCTTGCTGTACCAGATGTTCGCTCTCGGCATCCAGCGCGCTGCGGTCCGTTCAAGGGTTGGGTTGGGTTAGATAAAGCAAAGCAAAGCAAAAGTAGCAACGCAAAGCAAAGCAAAGCGAAACGAAATAAAGCAGAATCGAGCAAAGCAAAACGAAGCAAACGGGGGCCGGAGGAGAGATCGAGGCGCTTCCATGATGTGAAAACGTGTTTACCGCTGCTACAGTAGAAACTGTACGCTGCAGTGCTTCTATATACTGCACCTCCATCAACAGAGCCTCTGTCGCATAACACGTGAAAACATACAAAAAATACGCAAGACAGGCCTTTCATATCACGCAGAGCGTGTATTCATAAAAGCAAAGAGACCCACCTGGTAGCCTCGTCAAGCAGGAGTACCCGCGGTTTTCTAACCTATTGGGGGTGAAGAGGGAGTTGCACATGAAAAAACAGCGGAATTAGGGGACGGTAAAGAAGAGATTGTAGTAAAATAGCTGTCGCTAGGAAACGTCGGCAAGCAGTATGTCTGAATATATCGCAATCAGCCAGGCAAATAAAACACAAAAAACAGGCCACTCGGAATCGCGTCAAACAATCGATCTCATCATACTACAGTACACTGGCCACAGCTCAGAGAAAACCCCACCCTCCCCCGTTTCCCTCCCGTGACTACACGGTCGGCATGAGCAAGCAAAACCCAATCGCGAACCCATACTCAACTCAAGCTCGAAACACAAACTCAAACCCACACCTAAGCTCAAACGAAGGCCTACATCAAAAGCCAAACCCAAGCTCAAACCCGAGACCAAAACCAAGCTCTAACCAGGCACGAAGTCAAACTCAAACACGTAATCCAACACTGGAACTCAAACGTAATTCCGAAGCCAATTTCAAAGCCAATCTCAAACTCAAACCCCATCAAGTTCGCGTTGAGCCTAGTATAAATCACAGCTCGTAGAGTAATGTACAACTGCAATGGCTGCTGCTTTACAACACAAGGGTGCATGCAGTTATCATACAAATTAACAAATATCGCAGAATTGTACTGACTGCCTGGTGACATACTGCACCTTCCGTCGAGAACGGCTTTGTCGTCGATAAGTCACAGTTTCATGTAGCATGTAAAAAATTTCTAAGTCATAAAGGAAATACCTGGTACGTACGAAACATGAGTTCAAGGTGTTTGGCAATAAATAACTTCCTCTATGAGCAAGCACATACACGTGAACGTAAGCTGAACTAATCAAGTGCCACGCAATACCCTTAGGATGCTTCGGCAAATGTAAGTGAGTGTTGCATTGCGTACGTGGTAGAATATTTGCAGAAAGCTTGTTACAAGTTCAAGTAAGGTTTCATGATGGTGCAAGCTTTGACGATCAAGGACCACCGCCATCACGGTCACTCCGTCTTGTTGCCACCATCACCGGTCTAACTGCTGTAGACCAGTAGTGAATACATTCTACAAGGCATCTCCTGTCTTCTCCAGGGTTCTTTTGGTCTCCTTTGAAAAACTTTGTTGCGCCGGATCCACATACCGTGTGTGTATTGGCATCGGATTTATGAGTTTCTGCTTGCTCTTTTTGCGTCAGCTACAAAAACAGCTCTCGCTGTGTTGTGTGACCCTGTTTTTGTGTTCGACTGCTCATCGTGTGATGCTCGCCCATAAGATTGCACAGTTTGCTGCTCTTCGAATACCTGGTATCTTGGTATGCACTCGTTTGGCGAAACACTATCTAGAGTGCACGCCGCACAACAACAAGCACGCGGGAAGCTGAAGATCAACTCCGTCAGGTTCTAGAACACGTAAATCCCCCACAAGTCATCCTCAAAACGCAAAGTCAAACTCAAATAAACACGAATACAAAACTCAAACTCGAAACCAAAACGCAAAATCAAACCCACACTGCAAACCTAACTACGAAGTCGAAATCTCAAAAACTCAAAACCCAAGCTCGAGCCCACCCTCAAAAATAAACCTACAGCAACAACCCCAACAAAATCCCAACTCACAGCTAAACCTGAAAAAACCACACCCAAACCCAACCCCAGATCCAACAAAGCACACAAAACTACGAAACTCCTTACCAAGGCCCTCGCGATGGCAATCCTTTGTTTTTGTCCACCGGATATCTGCACCCCCCTCTCCCCGGCCTGCGTCTCGTACTTGTCCGGGAGCTGGGAGATGAAAACGTGGGCGTTGGCTAATCTCGCGGCCTCCTCGATCTCGGCCATGCTGGGTTCTTGATCTGAAGCCACAACGAAAAGGCATTTTGCGGGTACGGGTATGGTCAAGGTGAGGTAAGGAGGTACGGTGGTCGTGATGATTATTAATAGCGTGATGGCGGTGGTGATGTTGGTGGTGGTTGGTGTTGGTAGTAATAAAGGCCGTGGTGATGTTGGTGGTGGTTGGTGTTGGTAGTAGTAAAGGCCGTGGCGATGTTGGTGGTGGTCGGTGTTGGTAGACGGGGGTCCACAGTTAATGGGACCAAATTTTGTTAGTAAAAATAGGTAAATATATAGGTTTTTATGTGTACCATAGGTCCTATTAACTGCGGAGCCCCGTAATAGTTGGTATGTTGGTGTTGGCGGTGGTAGCACTGGCGGTGTTGGTGTTGGTGCTTGTGTTGGTGGTGATGATGGTGTCGGTACGAAATGGCCTTAGTGGTGTCGGTGGTGGTTGGTATTGACAGCAGGAGCGGTGTTGTGTCTGGTGTTGGTGGTGGTAGAGGTGTTGGTGCCGGTGCCGGTGGAGTTGATGTCGATGTTGGCGGTGTCGGGTAGTGGTGGTGATGGAGGCGGTCGTGGTTGGTACCCATAGCAGGTGTGGTGTTGCGGTTGGTGTTGGTGTTGGTAGAGTGTTGGTTCTGGTGGCGTTGGTGTTGGTGTTGGCGGTGGGGAAGGAGTCAACACCATGGCCTTCAAAGCGACGCTTGAAATGGAAGGCAAACATCATCAAGTAAAAAAAACAAAAGGCTGCAGGTGGGGGGGGGGGGGGGGAGCGGCGCTACTATGGCACGTACAGCTCCATAACAACCAAACGCCGTTTCGACAAAATCAACGACGTCTCCGACATAAAAAATTGGTTGAGGGCGCGGCGTTTCTGCCGGCGAGAGCAAGAACCGGGGGAAACGGAATACTGAAAGCCACATATTCGGAAAAATACAAAAAAAACACAGGCTCGGAAAACAAAAAAGCCGCGCTTTTTCCGTCCGTAACATGTTCGGTCAAGGGCGTCCTTGCCATTTTTCCCGACAGCGCCGGGTGGAGGGGCGGGGACGGCACCATTTTACCCCCCGGGGGGGGGCTGCACTCATTATCGTGCATGGCCGTAGTCATATGACCATTTACCCCCCGGGGGGGGCACAACCACTTTACCCCCCATTTTAGCCCCGAGGGGGTGGGAGAGGAGTATCTGATGACACTGCCAGTTCACGGAAGCCATGCCAAAATCAGAAATCCCCTCAAGGTCTCACCTTCGAGGCCGTAGATGATGTTTTCCCGAATGCTGCGGGCGTACAGCGTCGGTTCCTGACCCACGATGGAGATGCTTTGGTGCAGCCAGTGGTGGTTATACTCGTGCACGGGAATGCCATCCAACATCACCTGGAACACCACCGTCCCCGTCATCGGACACCCATCCAAGAGGGAAAACAAAAAAAAAAGAAAAAAAACACAAAATTCAAGTTCACAGCGCGTGAGAACAAGTGAGCGTCGTGTTTTTTCGAAGAATTTCTCGCTAACGTTACTGCGATGCCATAAACTCGGCAAAAAAGGAAAAAAAAAAATGCTTCCAAGTACAGTACACCAGTACCAGGCCAGTACCAGGCATGTCACAAGATAGCGCACGAACAAAAGTGAGCGTCTTGTTTCCGAAACGCTCCTGGCTAACAGTACCGCGGTACTCTTAATGTTCTTGCGGTAGTTCGTCAACCTCTGTCGCGCAGAAAAACAAGGAATTTGTAAAAAAAACGAGCAAAAAAACGCGCTGCGAAAACAAGAAACGAGCGCAAAAGGGCTGAAAGAAGACGCTGACGACGGAACAGAAAGAGAAATGCCACAGTGGGAAAAGTTCTTCACTCTGTTCGGCACGTGCGAGTTTTTACCTGTCCCGTTGAAGGCTGGTACAGGTTCTCAAGGAGGGCGATGCACGAACTCTTGCCGCCTCCCGAAGGGCCAACAAGCGCTAGCACCTGTCGAAACATTCGGTCGACAATTCCGGTTGAGCCATTCGGTTAAGCCATTCGGTTAAATCACTCGGTGGGGCCAGTCGGTGAACCCATTCGGTAAAGCCATTCGGTGAAGCCATTCGGCTGCAACCCCCTTCGGGACTCCAGCGGGAGGGAAAAAAAAAAACTTCGGCAAAAAAAAGGCAACGAAACTAGATATAGATAGCACCGGCCACGCCAAAAGCACGAAAGCAGCCCGGGCTTCTTCTGGAACAGTAGGGAGGTCAAACAAAGGAATTTGTCCCAAAAGTACATCGTCAGAACATTTACCAATGCTACCAAATACGACACGCGCACAGCACGACGATGCTTCCACTGTCGTTTTTGTGGTGGTGACGCTCTTCCTTTAAGCCTCTCGGGACGGACTTGAGAAGGGAAAATTGATTGACGACAAAAAGTGACGACTACAAATGGCGACTACTGCGTGATCCAGGGGCGACACAGATTGGTGTCCGAGCTACAGTACACACAATGGTTCAAAGGAGTAGTAGCACGCGGCACGGGCACAACGCCATCCTGTACGTCAAGCTGGGAGCTCACGCTGCTCCTACACAGATGGTTGAAAACACCAAAAGCTATCAACCATTGTTTTGGGCTGTCTCGGGGTCCCAAAAGTTAACAAGGCATGCCTAGAAGGTTGACGAGGCACGTATATTACGGGCGATCGTAGAAAATAGGACCAGATATTGTTGATCGTAAAAATACGTAAATACACACATGGTAGGTTTTTTTGTGTGTAGCGTAGGTCCTATTTACTACGGTCCCCCGTAGTACAAGGTTGGTAATCCATGCCTTACTACGCTATTAAGGCGTGTCTAACAAGGTCGATAGGGTATATGCCTGGGAGGTTGATAAGCATGCCTATAACGTTGACCAAGGCATGCCTAGAACGTTGATGAAGCATGCCTAAATAAGTCTGATAAGCCATGGCTTACAAGGTTGACAAGGCATGCCCATAAGGTTCCCCTATTAATACAAGACTGATAAGGCATGCCTAGAAGGCCGATACGGCATGTCCAGAAGGTTGACAAGGCATGTCTACTATTAATAATAAGGTCGATAAGGCATGTCCAGAACGTCGATAAGCCATCCTATCAAGTCTGACAAGGCATGCCCAAAGAGGCCAATAAGGCATGCCTGCAAGGCTGACAAGGCATGCCTGCAAGGCTGACAAATAACTTCAACAATAAATCGCACGTAGGACAGATGATCGATCCCCCCTACAACATTTACAGCAGGAGTAGTAGCTATTTCAGGGCAGATAGATTCCCGGTCTGTGTAACTGGTGTATGATCTACAGCAGTAGCGTGTTGCTGGGTGGGAGCAGTATTAAACTATTAATATCTACTGCTGCAGGAGTGTTTCCTGGGTTAGGTATGTGCTGCAAAGGTTTCCTGCACAGCATCTCATAGCCACAGGTTACGGTTAGGGTCTAGGTCATCTGCAGCAGATCGTGGTCTGTCCCGACATGGGTGACACATTGATGTCACCATCGTACCTGACCGGGGGCGGCTTTGAACGAAATTCCGTCCAGAATCTGTTTTCCGGGCCTGCAATATATAGGACAGGCAAGTAACGAATCAGCAAAAAGAAGCAAAAGAGTCAGCAGCAGCAGCACAGGAGTCACGCGCGGAAAGGGTGAATGGGTTGCGGCATAATGGTCGATTGCGGCAGTCCCGATCACGGCGTATGTCCGACCACAGACCGCCGATTGCGGTACTGTGTCCATTAATAATCACGAGATTTCCTGGCCGATCGCGGCGGCATGTCCAATAGAGGGGTTGTATAAACCCCGGTCTAGTTTCGACAAAGCGCTTGAAATACACCTAGTACTTGATATCAAACCCTAATCCCAGTCCGAACCCAAACTTCAACCGCCCGGAAATTTCTCGGAGGAACGCTGGGAAATTTCTCGGAACGAACATTGTAATGAAGAGTCAGTGTGGATTTCGTACCAACCATGTTGTCGAAGCTGGCCAAGCCATAAACACTTCAGCTCCGAAAAAAAAAAAAATTGAAAACGCTGATGATAATGATGTTCTCACATTAGCTCATTTTTTTTTGTGAAATCTGTCCCGTGGTCACAAAGCAGGCCAAACATGGAAAAACACAAGCAGTCACGCTAACAGCGTAGTGCACCGCAATGCCAGCGCGAAAGGCAGCGGTACTAAGGAGCTGTGTGGTATGCCCTCCCGTTTTTTGCTACTGTACTACATCCCGCTCGCCTTGAAGGGTACTCGAAGTCCACGTTTCGAAGCTCCACCTCCCCTAGGCAGCTGTTCGGCGCTGCCCCCCCGCGGTTACCTGCCCCCACCCCCGCCCCTAACCACGATGGTGATGCTGTTGCTGTTGCTACTGCTGCTGCTGCCGTTTGCTGGGCAGGTGGGGGCGGTGGCGGCGGCGAGGCCCCTTTGGGCTCCCGCCTCATCAACTCGAAAACTTTGTCCGCTGCTCCTACGGCCTGGGTCCTGTATTTTCGTTGACAAAATCGGATTGAAGGAAATAATAAATTAGAACAACATAATATCGATGTTTGGGTAAAGTCGATACTCGTAGCGTTGTCAGGCGGCGAGGCCTCTTTTGGCTCCCGCCTCATCAAAATTCGAAAAAAAAATGTCCGCCGCTCTCCTGCGGCCTGTGTCCTGTTTTTTGGCTAAAAAAACGGATCAAAATCCCGATATACTGAAGAAACCGTCACATGGGTCTGTATTTAACGCTCATTCATGCTCGTGGCGTTGGTGTCGTCTGTGACCGGCGCGCCTGTGGTTGCTCGTAACGTGTTCACATCGTCGAGAAATACAAGAAGTCAGTTGGTTGGAATACTTCGCCACCGAATCGAAACTTACACCAGGTACCTGGACGGAAGTTTGAGGACCATTTGGTCTAGAAATAAACGTACAAACGTTCCTTATATACCGCCCAAGAGTGCTATCCACTACTAATAATAGTCATCATGTCCAGCCACCTCACAGCTCCACAGAGTCACCAACCCAACTATTTAGCAAAAGCGTGACCACGAGGCGAATGTGAGTTTTTCTAATTTCGACGGCGTCAGAGGAGTAAGGGCCCCTTTCTAGTTGCCTGCAGCGTCCGCCGTCCGCCGTCGCGGTCTCAACAGGGAAGAAACGGGGACCCGCGATCTCTAGGTTCCACCAATCGAACCAAACCAAGAGGGGGAAACAAAAAAAACACACACACACACACAGAAGCAGCGGAGTCATCGAGCCATCACAATCAACAGCAATAGGCAGCAACACAACAGCAGGCAGCAGAAAGACACCCGCCCGCCGCACGCACTCAGCGCCGCGGCTACATTCCACCAACGTACCCACGTTAACGTTGCTTACAAGACACCCTGCTGCTTCTCGAGTTACTAGCGACAGCCAATTGCATCCTTCTAACTCTTAGCGGACACTTACATCGACGAAAATATGTAGGCCATGTCGTTGATGCCGTCCGAGAGGGAGGTGAGGTAGATCATAAAGCTCACGACCTTCCCTCCCGTGATCTCCCCCTGCATCACCAAAGTACCACCGTAGAACAGAACCAAGGCCGTCACGAGGTTCGGTAGGAGGACGGAGCTGCACGCGTACAGCCCGTAAGCGTAAGCCGCCTTTACCGACAGCAAGTAGAAACTGCCAATTTCGTGGAAGGCGTTTGCGCGCAAGGGGTACGTGGGGACATAATAAGAGTTCGCCGTCTTTTTCGACTGCAAGAAGAAACAGTCAATTCATGGAAGGCTTTTGCGCGCGGGAGGTAAGGGAGTCAGAGCGAGCCACCGTTTTCGACAGCAAGAAAAAACTACCGATTCGTTAAAGGCGTTTGCGCGCAGGGGCTAGGGAACGAAGTATACACAGGCTGCCTTTTTCGACACGTACAAACTGCCAATTTGTGGAAGGGCTGGTTGCACGCAGTAGGGAGGGGAGTAAGCGTGAGCCGCCGTTTTCGACAGCAACTAGAAACCGCCAAGTCGTGGAAGGCGTGTGCGCGCAGGGGACAAATCGAGGAGTTAACAGCGCGTTCTCTACGTAAGCCATGCTGGGCGGGAGTGTGAAATTTTGGCAGTGCCTGCTGTAGCTGTCAGAAACTGGTGACCATCAATGATGTGAGGGTAAAACAGTTTGGCGACCATTGTGACGGCCACTGTTAAGTGCACCAATGAGGGCTCGCTCATTCCGCCGCGAAAAATCACATGGTGAAACATTATTCGAAGCAACAAGACAAAACATGTTTCCACGAGTGCCACTGACGGCACGGGTATATCATAGCACCCGCATTTCCTAAGGCTCTCCACCTGAGAAGCCAACAAAAAAACGCCAACCAGACTGTCGAAAACCTCAGCCCGGGACACAACCAATCACGCGGGTTATATATATGGGCTTGTAGATCCGTGAAAAGTACACATCCGATCCACGACAATATGGGGCATGTAGCTCCTCCGACTATTATTAGGAGCCTGGTATGGCTCGACGGCACACAATAAGCCGACAGCAAAATGGCTCACTCTTGGAGCGTGCTGGCGTACTCTCTGCTTTCTCTCCCCTCCGCTGCGAAAGACCTGACGGTGCTCATGCTTCCCAGGCTTTCCTCCGCGAGAGAACCCGCCTCTGCCAGCTTGTCCTGCGTTCGGCGGGAACACGTTCGGCGGCAACACGTTCGATGTTCGGTATCACGTTCGGTGACTCGGTGACACGCTCGGTGGCAACATGTTTGGTGTATCCGGCACGGAGGATGAGAGCTACCACGATTGCCTGATTTATATGCGAACCCCCCCCCCCCCCCCCCCCCCCCCCCCCCCCTTCCCCGTCTCGAAAGGATGAGTGGTCAATGGTCAAATGACTAAGGCAAGCAACAAATGAGTACGCCCCCAACCCCGAAAGCGCCGGGAGCGGCGGAAAATACCTATGCTTTGACGCTCAAAAGCCTCCTTACCTGGGTAAGCTTGGCAAGCTTTCGGATGTAGAGCCCATACCACTTGGAGACTACTACTATCACCGGCACAGAGATGAAGGCCACCAAGGAAAGTCGCCATGAGAGATAGAACATGAAGAGAAGGGTTACCACCACCATCACCAGGTTGCTGCAGGGCAAGGGGGGGGGGGGGGGGGGGGGGGGGGGGGGGGGGGGGGGGGGGGGGGGCGTACTCATTCATTGCTTGCCTTAAGTCATTTGGATATTTTGACCACGCATCCCTTTCGAAACGGAGTACCGTTCCTACTCCTAATAGAGACAACTCCAACACTTGCGCGCTCGTTATGTTGCTTCCATACATTACGTAAGAAACGTTTTGCTAATCTTATCTCCTTTCTGTTTCGCCGCCTCTGGCCACCATCTATCTCCTAGGATAGCGAGGGGGGGTATAGTCGCTGATTTCACGGGCGTGGTGGTGGGGAGAGAGGGGGGAGGGAGAGAGGGGGGCGGGAGAGTACGCCGACGTACAGACAGACATACAGAGAAATGGAGCGAGAGAGACAACATAAAGACACGGATTTACGCATATATGACCCACCATGTGTTTCGGTTTTGCCAATTATGTACCAGGATTTCGGTATCACCATATACCAGCGCTTCGTATGTTGATACTGGCACCAGGCACCAGGTATCATGGTTTAGGGCCCATCTTAACGGGGAACACTAAATTTCGTTCAATCAGATGTAAATTAAGTTAGAAAAAAATGTCTAGTCAAATTGAAAGAACCGAAAGTCCTCGATAAGACGGGCCCTTAAATTAAATTGGAAAAAAAAAATCAAGCCAAATTGAAAGAGCCGACAGTCCCCGTTAAGATGGGCCCTTATATTGATTTTATATTAATATTGATACATACACACGCGCGATCGTTGTATCACTAGCATCACGCACAGCTTACAGCGACGAGTTTGGACGAAATTCTCTATCTCATAGCTCTTGTCATTATCTTTAAATATATATATATACCAGTATGTATCGTCTGCGAAAAACAACTAAACAATTTTTCGCACCAACCCAAGCCATTGACTATTACTGAAGAACTTAATTCCACCCACCCACCCTACATTTAATTTCCTGGCGACTTATTCTCCTGTCGATGATCGCAGGGTTATCCATGTCAGGGCTAGATGCAATTGAGTACCAGATATGTATTGATACGAGCGGGTAAAAACAAACAAAACCACAATGTCGACTACTGCCACCCACCGCAGGAAGACGTTGACGTTAAGCGTGACCTGGTCCCCAACCTTCGTGCAGTCCGCGGCCAGCCGGCTCGTCAGGTCGCCCGTCTTCGTCGTGTCGAAAAAAACCGATTTCCTGACGCACGAGCGAGTCAAACAGACGCTGCCGCACCCTCACGTTGACTCTCGCCCCGACAACCGTGAAAATGCCTCCCCTGGTGCGTTTTAAAACCGTAAACACACACACACATCGACGTTACATTTCCGGACAGAGTGGGGTATCAGCTATGGATCTCATGCGAAGAGCCTCAGAAAAAAAAAGGTGCAACTCTACTCTACCTATAGCCTAGAGCACGCATCAAACCGCGAAAGGCGAGACCACGGAACAGCGAAACCGCGAAACGACTCAACTCAGCCGCGAAATATTATAGACTACGAATCGGCAAGAAAAAAAAACATGAAAACCACGAAACCGTGAAAATACCGAATCGCGGAAACACGAAACCCAGCGCGGACGGAGTGACTCAGTACAGTAGCTTATCCTCCACATACGGACAGCGACGTCACAGGAATTGTATTCGAGCAACAAAAGTAATGGCATTCACTGGCCGACGGCGTGTCGTGTGTTTATACAGCTGCGGTGTGTCTTTCGTTCCGCTCGGATCCACATATTAAACGACAAAACCGTAAAACCGCGAAAACCGTGAATCTTGCGAAAGGTTTAGCTACTGGTTATTGGATACCTCAAGACACCGCGAGCGATGGTGGGTAGGGTAAGGGTCTGGGCTCAGGTTTTAGTGATAATACTTTCGTGTGGTCTCTCTTCATCTTCTACCTCTTCACCTGAGCCGAGGCTGACTAAACGTGAATGTTACTTCAGCAGGAGCACTTCACTTATTCCCCTGTTTTCCCACTAACAGTCGTAAATTCTGCAGTGTGTTAGCTGGTCGGGTTACAACATGGCACTTATGGGTCTGTCGTACATTATCGTGGCCCTAGCGTTGGGGTCAGCGTTAAACCCTTGTAATGCAAACTGCACTTCCATTTTGGGGACAAACCGCTCAAATTCTACGTATTTTGTCCTCAAAACGGGACTGCCGAACCAGAAAAGACATACGAATAACGTCGGGGTCAGGGTAAAATACTCGTTACATTTCAACCGGGCCAGAATCGAAAACATGAAAGATATGGAGGCGTGTTTGGGCGAGAGCTATACTAAACTCATGTAGACTGCACTCCGGTCGTGGAGACAAAGCACTTGGAACTAGAATCACTAAACACGGCTTTGCTATTTGTGGCGCAATCGCTAGCTAGGCTTGTTGTTGATTTTGGGTTTATTACCTTATGCCCGAGAACACGCCGCAGGAGATGGCGGCCAGAACGAGGCAAAGGGCCGACCTTCGGAAGCCCGCCGTGTCTCCTGACTCCACGACGTTGTCGATCATGTTTCCCGTGAAGTGCGGAATCAGCACCTGAGGCGTTGTGGGGTGGTTGGTCGATGCGACTGGTTGGTTGGGTGGTCGTATTGATGCGATTTGTTGATTGGCTTGACTGGATGTGATCTACAGTAGTTGATATGTTGGTTGGTTGCATGCGTGTTCGTATGGTAATTATTGGCTGATCGGCGGATTGGGCTTGTCGATCGATTGTGTAAAGGTAATTGGTTGATTGGGTTGTCGATCAATACCTCCCGTGGAGCGGAATCAGCACCTGAAGAATTGGTTGGTCGGTCGATGCGACTCGTTGATTGGTTGGTTGGTCGTATGGGTGTCATTGGATACTTGGTGGGATGACCGCGATCACGTTTCCTGGGAGGTGCGGAACAAGAGGCGTTGGTTGATCGCTCGATGCGATTGGTTATAGATAGTGGGTTGATCGAAATTCAATGGGTTGCGTGCGTTGTCGATAAATTTTCCCGTACAGTACAGAATCAGCACCTGTTTGCCGGTTGGTCAATAAGATTGGTTGATTGGCTGGTTGGGTGGTCGTACACGGGCATGATTGGCCAGATGGTGGGCTGATCGAAAATGTCGATTGTCATGGTTGATTGCGTTGTCGGCTATTTTCCCTGCGAAGCGCGGAATCTGCACCTGAGGCGTTGGTTGGTCCATGCAATCGGTTGATTTGTTGGTTTGTCGGGTGGTCGTAATGACGAGATTGGTTGATCGGTTTGGATGGGTGGTCGTATTGACGAGATTGGTTGATCGGTTTGGATGGGTGGTCGTATTGACGAGATTGGTTGATCGGTTTGGATGGGCGGTCGTATGGATGTGATTGGTTGGTTGGTTGGGTGATCGATCGATCGTCAAAATATATGTGTTTATTTGCTGTATAGGTTGGTCGGTTGGTTGGTTGCTTTTGTGATTGGTTGGTTGGCGGTCAATCAGCTAGCACGCGCGATTGAAGTACCACACGCGGCCTGCATATACGAGTTTTGACCATAAAAAAACGATCTCATAGCTGACATGTCTTCTCAATTAAATTTACCACTCTCACCGGAAATGTAAGCACCGGTTGATCTCGCCCAATAGTCGATCCATTCATCTATAATAGCTCGTCAGACCGACCGATCACCCCCCCGGGCAATAAACAAACCAAATCAACCAAGAGAACCGCCTACATCTATCGCAAACCTACTGCAGCAATAAATTACTGGAATACAGTATTAAAAACAGGAAATGCCGCATCAGACACCCAGGGCATCACGGCGACAAAACATAGACACAGCCCTCAGCGCCTACAAAAACCGCGGGACGACACTGAGCAGCACACTCAGCCCAAAAAACATATACCCTTTCACCAAATACCGAAAAAAAAGCACCAGGTGTCTCACACTGTAAGGGGCGGGCTTAGGTACACCCACAAGCCTCTTTCTTACCTGAGAGAGAGCGGCCAGCAGCAGATTAGCAAACGCGACCAGGATGAGCCTCCAATCCTCGCCGCACAGCCCCAGGATGTCCGTAAACGAGGCAGAGTACCCGCCGTTCTTCTTCCGTTTCCCCCCTCCGTCCGGGCCCGTTCGCTCCCCCTCTACGGCGGCCTCGATATCGCCCCTCTCGCGACAGCAGTGCATGAACCAGTAACACCGACAAGTCGACGTGAAACCTGCGTTTGAGAAAAATTGAAAGTTTGAAATAAAAAGTTTTGGCATCGATTTTGGGCACGAAAACATACGGAAGTAATTATTTGAGACTCAAATTATGAAACGTTAACATGATAGTATCCCCGACAAATCGACGCGGAAATCTGTGCGCTATTTGCGAAGAGCATGCCGCGCACACCCAACAAAACGCGAAAAAACCTTTTGGTGAATTGGGGGTCGGAAAAAATTTGCTCGAGTTGTAAGCACTTACCTGGTATGATACATCATACTCAACTTATATTTTGAAGTGGTAGAGAGCACCGACAGCGGGAGGTGTTTCCACTCTCTTTCACCCCATACCATCTGGCAAGACGAAATATCGACAAGGCAAGCGGACCCTCGAAGGCGGATTAGTTGAAACCCATCCTCTACTCCCGACGTGACGAATCGACAAGGCAAGCGGACCCTCGAAGGCGGATTAGTTGAAACCCATCCTCTACTCCCGACGTGACGGAAGGCCTCATCCAGGGCAGAATAGTCAAACACACTCCCTGCCTTACAAAAATAATCTGAGGTTGGCCGAAGCAAGAGTTTCACGCCCCGGATAGGTTATCGACTCCCACTTCCATGATCTAGATCCTTAAGGCCATGTTTTGATGGGGCTTTTTTGCGGTTTTGATGTTGTGTTCAGTACGGAATGCATAGTGCTTGCCTGGTAGCGTTTACCTGGTAGCGTTTAGTGTTTACCAGGTAGTGTTCAGCATTCAGTGTTTATTTTCTGTTTGTTTACGCAGTGTTTATTTAGTGCTCGTTGTGATGTGTGCTTGTGCTTGGTGTGACTTTTTTTTTTTTTTTTGTAGTCTCACCTGTGATGAGAAGAAACTCTCCCCCCGAGGCAGCCGTGCTCCACCTGCCAAGCCGCACCGCGAGCGACCATGACGCGTACACAGCGATAGACAGGCGGGCACACCAGCACACACAACATGGCCGGTCATCCGGAAGAACAAAACAAAGAACGACCGAACAACACAAAAACGTGGGGGACGACGTGAGAAGATTTTTTTTTTATTTTATTGTGCCGAAAACAGAGCCGCCGTGTCCTATCAATACTATAATAGGGGGTGTCATATCCCTGCTCGTGCCATGAGCAAAACGTGCAGACTTTTTATTTTCGACTCATTCTTGCAGTACGATAGCCAAAGGCTTACAACCCCTCTATTATGTGCAAGAACACCAACCACGTTTCGGGAGAATTAAAAGTTGAATTGAGTAGCAGTGTTTTATCTTTGGGGCTTCAAGGATAAAAAAAAAAACGTCGAAAAAGTAAAAGTGACCAGTGCGGCATCGGCCACGAGACGATGCAGCGTAATGAGGCATATGCTGCTGGGGTAGGGGATAGGGGATGTGCCCGCAGTGCAACGCAGGCAGACGTATGGCACGCGCGCAGCACGATGGTCCTTGTGCCGCTGCACGCTCTTCCTATAAGAAACGCAACAATGCGTGCGATAAGGTATTAAATAAGGCATGCTTAGACAGGGTGAGACTACCGCATTTTATCATTGTAGGGCCCCCAAAAAGCTTGTCGTACGAATAGTAGCAAGGTTCCTAGGGAGACTAAGGAATAGTGGCAAAAACAAATTGAATTCTTAATAAGTGCGCGCTACTGTAGTTGACTGCTTTTTGTAGGAGTTCACAGCTGCGCACACGTTTGGCAGCATCATATCAATATTTCGGTAAAATCCAAGCAAGAAGGGGCTTCGCATACATACTACTACACAAAAGCAGATACAAAATACAGCAAGTCATTTTTCACGGGCTGACCTGGAAACTATTGTTAAATGCAACTACAAAAAACACCACCATCACCACCGTCACCAGCAACAACGAAAAGAGCTCACCCGATAGACGCCCAAAACCACTCCGTCCTTAGCCCGCAGCCAGACTCAGACCCAGGCCCGACGATGAGCCTAGTCAAGCACTTCGCCACCACGAGCAGCAGGCCAAGGGAGCAGGCGACCGTACAGACGGGCTCCGACCACCTCGCCAACCGAGGCAACACGAAAGCGTGCCCCCGGTCATCCCCCTGCGAGAAGAAAGAAACACGCGCCGCGCAAAATAGGAAAAAAAGGGTCTCGTTATCATTTTTCTGAAGCTGGACCCCCCCCTCCCCCGGCGCACGAGACGCGTGCTACGAGAAGGGTCCAGCAGCACGTTTTAGCCAGAACATTTCTGATTGGAGGTGGCTAGTCGACTGAGGTACGGTAAGAGCGTTGAAGTCGCAAGGCGGTGCGATCGTATTTTCAGCGATCGATTTTTCCGGAAGGTTTAGGTTGCCAAGTATTGTATCGAACAAGTTTTTATTTTCGGAAAAATCTACGCACTCAAGTCGAGAGCCTTCCGGAGACACAATGTCCGACGACTCTATTAATAGTAGGACCCTTCACCGTTGCCGAGGCAAAAGCGAGTGATGAAAAACGATCGCAACCCCCCTCGCGCGAACTCAACGCGCTCTACGGAACAAGCCCAACATCTCCCCCTAGACTAGGGATCCACATGATGTCGTTGACGCCGCAATCTGCTATCCTAGACGCATGCTACCTACCAGGTACCCTGGTATACTCTTGCGGGGCGGTAAGGCTATACTTTCCATATTTCTTATCCTCCGGTGGATTGGTGAAAACAACGCCCAAACTCACCACACTTTCGCTACGTTCAGAACTCGTGTCGTTTTATGTCAACTTAACCCGTCGCTCCCGTTGCAATACACCAGAACCGGCTGCTGCTGCAGTACCACGGGCGCGTGAGCTTGTTGACCCACCCACCTGACCTCACCCCCGAGAGGGGCAGGCGTTCTGAGGAGGTAGGGGTGCAACTATAGCTTCATGAGGCACCTCATCAACTTCAGGACTTTTGTATAACACCTCCACCCGAAGAACGAGCTCAACAAGAACTGAAACGTGCAACCAAGCCGACCAAAATTTCCAGGGCTCACCTACGCGTCCACGACGATTTTTTCGGTGTATAAAAAACGGTATTCCAACGAAATTGGGTACTGCTGTACCTCGTTACCCTTAAGGAGCCCGTGTGTCAGAAATATTTTAGCCTAAAAAAAGGTACAGTACCGCTATAGTAGCACGCGTCATCATGATATAAAATACCAGGTATATGCCAGTCACCGGCCTTGTCTGAGACGAAAGGGCTGATTCCATGTCGAGATCGAAGGTCTATCTACGCATAACGCCACTATTAATCAACGTGTTGGCCATCGACGCGTGAACAAAAAAACCGAAGAAAAAAAAAAACAGTACAAATTTCATTTTTCCCTGACCTCATGCTGGGGGTTGGTGGGCACGGTGAGACTCTTATCAATAGGTCGCAACAGCTTGGCAAGACACACGTCTGGAAAATAGGGAATAGGGCCGGCCCCTCCGCCCCAAAAACGGAGGGGCCGTACTTTGGAACTATTGATAGATTAGCAGATCAATGCGTCAAACCCTACACACCACACGTGGGGGTTGTTGGTTACGGCGCTCTACATCGCTGTCGCACGACGTGCGCTGTTCCACACTAAATCTCACGTAAAACTCTTTAAAGAATCCAGGGATGTTCAAGGGCTGTTCACGGGTCATGATCCAGCCCACGGGTTAGGTCAGGAGGTCTTGAAAACCTCACGGGTCGGGTCTGGTCCGGTCCGGTCCAAACGTAATCAAAATCGCACGGGTCGAGTCGGGTCGGTTCGGGTCGGGTATGGTGACCCCATCCGGCCCGACCCGCGAGCTTCGACCCAACCCGTGTAACAGCCTTGATTTTAAATAATAGGTCGACATCCTAGCCGTAGTACACTCAATGATACACATGATACGCGCATGTGCGAATTTTTCACCCGTGCATGGCGGTATACATCGTGAGCGCTCCGCAAGCAGAACAAGTGCGAGCAGAAGGAGCGCAAGCAGAAGTCGCAGCAGCAACAGCAGCAGGGATGCTGTTCGCGTGTCGTATACGTCGATGCAATCCGTCTAATCCGTCTGCTGAACTGTAGTTTGGATAATAACCACTGAGCCGGGCTGCTCCGGATGGCCGATGCTGTGAAAAGTAAAAAATGAGTACAGCAGTATGGTACCCGTGTTAAGACCAACCTATGACAACCCAATAAATGCCGTATACCTGGTATATCTCTAACATGGTCTTCTACTGACCAAAGTAATTCCAGGCAGTTTTTCACATGGTCTTCTACTGACCAAAGTAATTCCAGGTAGTTTTTCCCCGTGACAAGCCGATTTACCTGGTCTTAACCTCCCGAAAAGTCCTGAAACGGATGGTCTCAACACTGGGTACACGACAGCTGTGCGTGCGCACCACCAATAATTGTTTTCGTCACTTTCCCCCGAAAAAGCAAAACTTATATCCGTACTCTCTAATACTATATGATACAAAGTACAACTTCAAGTTGGTGCTGTTGCGCCATACCAGTATTCTAGAGCAGTGGTACCATTGATAGTAATATTAATAGTAACAAAACCGACTGACAGACTTCAATCATTCTGGAGCGGAGCAGAAAACAATTCAGGAATAAAACAAAACTTGTTGAAAGTTCCACACATTTTCTCCTTGGTGCCGTACGTACAACGTACAAGCAGTAGTACGTATCAAGCGGTAGTACGTATTACGAGGGACCATAGTTAATAGGATCTATGGTATACATAAAAACCTATATATTTACCTATTTTTACTGACAATATTTGGTCCTGTTAACTATGGTCCCCCGTAATAACAATATTTGGTCCTACTTACTATGGTCCCCCGTACTAGTATCTCCGTGCCGTGGTTCAATGACCACAGAGCTTGTATCTCTCTATTACGAGGGTCCATAGTTAACGGGACCGAACTTTGTTAGTAAAAATAGGCAAATACGTACCTGGTAGGTTTTTATGTACACCATAGGTCCTATTAACTATGTACCCCCGTAATAGGATGAAAAAACGGCACGGATACTGGTCGTGCTGGATGTTGACGGGTAGAAAGAGCCGTTTCATGTTTCATGTAAAGAACACGCACGAGATCTATCCCGTAAAAGCACAAAAAATACGTTTGAGACAAACACATATTTTCGATCTCATGGCCGAGGTTTATACAAAAATATCTATAAAAGTAATACGTAGACCTCTTACCGTAAATAAGTCGACGAGTAGAAAGAACGGTTTAATGTGAAGAACACACACACACAAATACCACACGCAAGAAAACACCCCCCCCCCTGAGACGTATTCTAGAGAGCAACTCTCGGCGCAAACATGCCTTAAGGCCTTAAGGGGGGCAACACACAGCGAAAGTGGCGGTTTGGGGAAGGTCTTATCGACATCTTTCCATAGACGCCGTCGCTCGACGGTTTCACTGTCCCCGTCGTCGAGGAAAAAGCCTTCCAAATTTGTCCGAGTGGGTGTGTTATCCCTACCACCCTACTGTGATACGTTAGTTTGTGGCCGCAGCTGGCATCTCTTATGTGCTCTCTTGCATAGAACGTGTATCTCGTTCTTGTCGTATCCAGTACGATGACATGGCATTGCATTGCCTACTTGCTCTGTCACTGCGTAGCAACGCACCGCTGTAGTATATCTGTGTCGTAATTTTGTGAGCACAGAGACAGCTTGCATCTCTCTGGGATTGAAGAATCGGCACGGACACTGGTTGTGGTGGATGTCAACGGGTAGGAAAAACGGTTCAATGGGAACAACACACACCTAGGGTGAATCAAGAAGAAGCAAGAACACTGGGTGTGCTGGGTCCTGGATGTCGATGTGACCATAATAAAAATAAAATGCTGGTGTACGTGAATAAAACACGCACAAACCAGGCATCAGGTGTACATGATGCTTGTTACTCGGATTTTGACAAGTTGCAAGTACCCGTAGAGGTCTAAAGAAAAAAAGTACGTACTATTTACGGGGGGCCATAGTAAATAGGACCAAATATTTCTAGTAAAAATAGGAAATATATAGGTTTTGATGTATACCATAGGTCCTACTAACTATGGACCCCGTAATAGGTACTTATTTCTTATTTCTACAATTGATACCACAGTACTGTACACACGTATCACTCGGGTTGTGGTAAGCAGGACGTAGTTGTAGGGGTCTAAACCAAAAGGCCGACGGTTCGAAATGTCTCCACTCGCCAACTTTTCGAGCTTGCTCTGCCACCACGTCGCCCTTAATTCTTCAAGCAAGACCCTCCAGTCTGCTGTCCACGCATGTATGTATGTATGTATGATACCGTGTAGCCATAGCCCTCAAGGTAGCCCTTAAGGCAACACATCCATCCCCTCGGACGAATTTCCAAGCTGATTTCTCCGCAACGGGAGACGCAAACGCCTACATACATCTATTGTGGAAATCTTCCAACATCTTTCCAAAGCCGCCATTTTTCCATCGTGTCTACTCCAAGATGCCCACGTTCCCAAACAAGCAAGCAAGTCGCGGAATGAACGACCCCTTGACTGACCGCCCCCCCACGCTGAACGATCGTAGTAATAAATGAAATAGGACCAACTGTTGTTAGTCAAAACAGGTAAATATATAAGTTTTTGTGTATGCCATAGGTCCTATTTACTACTGTGTGGTCTCCCGTAATATCACGGGGGTCCATAGTTAACAGGACCTATGCTATACATGAAAGCCTGTATAGTTAAATATTTTTACTAACAATATTTTGGTCCTACTTACTACTTCCACTACGACCACTACTACTATTACGGGGGACCATAGTTAACAGGACCAAACATTGTCAGTAAAATGTTACGGGGGGCCATAGTAAATAGGACCGAAATGTTGTTAGTAAAAATATTTAACTATATAGGCTTTCATGTATAGCATAGGTCCTGTTAACTATGGACCCCCGTCATAGTAAGAATCAAAGCCCACGATGGACCCAAAAGCCATTTATCCCCTTGCTTGTAACTATGTTCACACACCATACCTGTACGTGGTACTGATTGCTACTACTGCTGTTAAGATTATTACGGGGGACCAAAGTATGTACGACCAAATATTGTTGGTAAAAATATCGAAATATATAGTTTTTTTTTGTAACCGTAGGTCCCACGTATATACTGTGGTCCCCTGTAGTAGTACTAACAATGTTCCCCCGTGCGTGATGGTGTAAGAACTGCAACAGCATTTTTTCGGACGGACTACTTGGGGGTTAACGCGGCGATATTTCTTCCGGCAGCGCAAGGGTTAACCTCCTCCCGTTGTAGGGGCAAGTCACTTTAGACTCTCAGTCACAATTGCTGTAGGTTTTATGGGCACTGCGCTACTACTATTATTAGTACGGGGGACCACAGTAAACAGGACCTACGGTACACACAGAAACCTACGTATTTCCCTATTTTTACTAATAAATATTTGGTCCTATTTACTATGGTCCCCCGTAATAACAAAAAAGGGTTAAGACGAAAGAAAGGACCTCACACCCCCCAAAAGACCGGTCTCCTGTGTCATTGATGGTGTACTATTAATATCACGGGGGACCATAGTAGTAAACAGGACCAAATATTGTTAACAAAAAAAGGCAAAATAAATAATAAATACACATTTTTTTATGTCCACCATAGGTCCTATTAACTATGGACCCTCGTAATAGCGTATTTGCTTGCAGACAGCAGTGAGACATCGTTGTCCGTGCGGGCAACATTACCGCTTGTGGGACCCGTGTCTAAAAGTCGACAGGACTCCTACAATACGTATTCGGAATTAGCACCGGTTTTTTTATTATTGTATTTGCAGTGGTACAAGGGTTGAGACGAATCCGAGTTTCATTCGAGTTGCCGGATATCTGGGTGCAGCTGCAAAGAAGGCGCTTGGTCTGCCGGTTTTGTCTCACTGGTTTTTCTCCTTTCTAACATCCCCTTCCCGTCCCTCGCCTTCCAAGTTGGTCATGCTGCAGCATCCGCCGGCTAAAAAGAAGACATAACTCATGCTAATAATGAAACGTAATCGCCTCCGGCTTCAAGCGGGAAGAAAAAGTTCATGTCACTACTGCCTGCTGAATCAAGTTTCTTGTCTAAGCCGGGCCAAAAGGTTGTGCATATCTCTAAACGGCAGCTCTTCTTTACGGGGGCCGTGGCACGGCAAAGCAAGGAGCCATTTACCCAGTCGTTTAATGTTCGGGACGATGGCTGGTGGGGAAAACCCGAGACCTGGCGGACAGTTAAAGACTTGGCATAGATGCATAGTCGAAGACCTTAGGGAGTTCCGAGCCACCGAAGGGTCAACGGAACTTGCCCTCTTAGTGTTTAGAGTTGAGACCGCACTGTGGTCTACTGCAGCAAAAAAGGCGGGGAAGTGGTACCGGGGGATCCTCGAAGCAGCCAAACGGTTCATGGTGAGGTGGCTCGAGGATGAGGCACAGCTGAGTAGGCAGCGCCGCGCATCCGCCGTCGGCGGTGTCCAAGGGAATGGGGGGAGCGGGGGGGTAACAGGAGGAGTGGAAGGAAATCCGCCCAAGGGAATGCGGGGAGGGGGGGGGGGCAGGAGGAGTAGAAGGGAAACCGCGGTGGACGAAAGTCGCAAAGAGATGGCAAAGAGGGTGGTAGCAAGGCACCCGGCCGACTAGGAAGTAGAACATGCCTATGCTACTCGTGCCGCCAACTGGTCCGAACGTGGTCTCCCGTTGTCCTGGATTATTTTGTTTGTGTTTTCTTGTTTTTGCGCTTGATCCTCCGTGATTTTCAGTTTATTTATTTCTCTTCCTTTCTTCTATTGATTTAAGCCTTAAGAAAGGCGTCGTGCGGCGTGGGTGGATGACGAGCCTGCTTCGCTAGTTTCGTTTTGTCTAACGCCGAGGGGCGGGGCATAGTTGACGAACGCAGGACGGAGACGGCAGACAGGGTGTGTGTGTTCCTTCACATTAAACCGTTCTTCTACTCGTCGACATCCAGTAAGCCCAGTGTCCGTGCTGATTCTTCACCCTAGAAAGATACGAGCTCTGTGGTCACAGACTACGACACAGAGATAACACAACGTAAAGCATTAATAGCCTACGCAATACCATGCCTTCGCACTAGGTGCGGTCGACACAACATACATACATACGCCAGCAACCAAAATACACCATAAAGAAAGAGAAGCAACAAAGAAACCAAACCGAAAAAGAAAAGGAGAAGAATCCCAAAAAAATAAATAGCAGGTCTCAAGCGGACTATTCGTAGTAGGGAGAATCTCGCTATGCTACTCACACCACAAACTAGTGCCGCTACCTGGAGGGAACTTTGTGCTTCGGTTTGCCTGGTTATTTTCCTTTGGTTCCTAGTCTCGCTCTGTTTATAAGCAGAGGGATATTTCTTTCTTTAGCACGCTTTCAAGTGTCTGCCACATCCCCTGCGTGGAGGCACGACAGTTTCTTTTCTGTTCTGTTCTTCTCTCCTTTACGTATCTCTTTCGATTTGTTTTCTTTTTTCTTTGTTCCCTGTCTTTTTTTGTGTTCTTTAGTCTTCTCTCATAGAATATGTGCGTCGTGCCTGTCGTATGCAGTACCTGGCATGATGATGACATGGCATTGAATTGTGTACTGCTGCTGTTGTGTTTATCCATACGCAGCAATAATGTACGTATCTCTTTGGCGTAGCTTTGTGACCACAGAACTTGTATCTCTCTAGGATTGAAGAACCAGCACGGACACTGCACTGGTTGTGCTGGATGCCGACGGGTAGAAAGAACGGTTCAATGGGAGCAAGCAACACACGCCCCGCTTGGCAAGTTCAATGGTCGCGCGTGCCTGCGAGCTGTTGAAAACTGGACTGTTCTCAATCCATTTTACGACTGCAGTCCCGTGCTGGGGACTACTTACTCAGAGTTTGACTGGTTTGTCCCCGAAACGGGACTGTAGTCCTAAAAGGTTTCACTCCTTCGGGACGCCCGAGATAAGTCACCGACACAAATAATGGTATGAGCAACATGATCCTTGACGTACTGCTGTGCGCCCACGCTTCCCCTAGACGGGTGATAGCACAAAATTTATCGTCGTGTTGGTCGCTTTTTCCGGGGTCCCCAAGGGAGTTAAGCCTGGCAGGGTAGCTTGCTACATATTCGAGAAAATGGTTCCCGGTAGCTTACCAACTTCTTCGAGAAAGTGGGTTGCTCTGTGTACGATTCGAACAGCTCACGCTGCTATTGCAACGGGAGCGATGGTTGAAATTGACACACCGCGTACCACCATACTATCCGTTCCCCTCGCTGCGTCGGCAAGGCATGCTGCGAGGCATGCCCTATCAGGCTTATAGCGAGTTGGGTAGGTATTTCTGGCGGGTGTAAGGCTGGACTCACCCTCAAGGAGTGATGCCTTCTTGCTGCTGTGTGGCCGCGAGGCTTAGCCGGCAGTAGAGTTGGGTCGTACGTGGTGCGTCAGGCGCGAAAACCTACGATTCGCGCGTCTTTTTTTTAGGCAGCAGCGGCAGATCAGCAATTCTCAATCGGGATGTCCGTGCGCGGAGGCAGGCGCCACCACGGGCAAGCCACGGCAGTCTATTGCACCGGTAGGAGGCTGGGTCCGACGACGGAGGAGGGAGACAGAGCGTCGACGAGCGGGGAAGAGAGACGGATTGAACTCTCCCTCCCTGAGAATTTTTGTTTTTCAGATCAGAACCGCAAGTGCGACGAACATTTCGTTTTGCGAGACGGGGGAGAAAGGGAACCGACTGGAAGGGAGTGGCAACCAGAGCACGTGCAGAGGAGCGGGCGGATTGGGCCAAGGCGATGCGGCGGCCATGAAGAACGGTAGCAGGACGGCACACGGAGACCCGCAACCGGCGCGCCCATCATCACGAGAAGCAGTCATCGTTTTTTTTTCTGGTTTTGTTCTTCACGAGGCAGTATTAATAGTATGTACCAGGGTACTTGTTATTTACGTCACTGGCCTTACAGTAGTAGGGATGGCGACTTGTATCAGGGACGTGGTATCATATAGCTGTGCTGCACCTTTTGTCAGACAGTCCGGGAAGAGATGGCGATCGTTGCTACTTACGTGTTTTTTTTTGGTTCGATTGCTATTTTTTCACTGCATGTCCGCGAGTCGTCTGACAGCGCCCCCAGACAGGAGGCGTGTTCCTCTCCGTGTTTACGACTACCGTGCGATTCGTACGTTGCAGGCAGCACTCCAGACAGCAACCGCTGCAGTCAGTAGCCACGAGTTGGTTGGTCGTCGGAACGGGGGGGAGCTCTATTCTGTAGTTGAGAGGGTTTACCCGCGGCCATGTTACTTCAGTTTGCACATTGAATTCATTTGTGTGCGCCTTCTTCGTCTCGTGCATTCGTGTGTATTTTTAGGCAGCTGAATTTCGATTTGCATGGTTTTTCGGATCTTCCTAGGGCTCCAGCACCTTTACGTGACCACGGACTCCTAAATTTTGAGAGTTAAGGTGACAACAACAACAACAACAACATACCAGGTACATACTTTGTATGTGGAAGTTACGGAGGAAAGCTGAACTCTTTCCATCCGCTTGAGGACAACCGAAGAAGAAAGAAAAAAACTAACACTATGTAACCCTAACCCGACGTGAGCCAATCAGACTCGATCAACTACCAGTATTGGTTAGCGTTTGTCCCTTCGTCTCGTGCATGCGTATTTAGTGTATACCTGTCATGTTCTCACCAACACGTGGTCAGTGGTAAGCTCTACGCTCTGCTGCTTGCGACTTGGTCGAGCTATTATACGTACGGCAGAACGGTTGATACTGCACATCAATACATTTCAACTATTTAGTCGTACGTAGCTGGGTCAAGTCGCTTGACAGAAACAAACACGGTTATGTAGTGGTGGGTAGATACTGTTACTCGTAACTTTTCCGCTTGCACGTTGGCGGACAAACCACTTGGACTCGGCGTCGGACCGATTTTTCAGTGGTAATTGTAGTAGGCTTACCCTGTTCCATAGTAGCCGGCGTCCCCGGTAGCTTGGTAGGTGGTCCGCGAGCCTATCAAGATCAATTTCGTGAGTTCGAGTCTCACCGAGTGCATGTCACAGGGACTTTTTCTTGCATAAAATTGATTAGCGGAAAGCGCGAGAGCGTGAGTTAGCTGTACATTCGATGAAAATCGAAGAGCAGTGGGAATGCTGAACCCTATGCGCGATAAAAACTAAAGGCACGTACCGGGGGGAGAGAAGGGACGACACCTGTGACCACGGCTTGTCCAGTAGATCGTCGAGGGTAAAACCTCCTACGAGTGGGCTGGAAAGTAAAAGTGATCATAGAAAAAAAAAAAAAAAAAAAAAAAAATAGTACAAGCAGTACTGGTACCTGGTATGAACATCAAAGGCAGATGGAGCGGTACTACGAGTACATACTGGAGTGGTATTACAGCAGTATATGTTATACCTGGTACTATTTTGTAGTACCGGTAGCAGTCAAATGCCTGGTAAAAAGTGTATCCGTATACAGTCAGTAGTTACGTAACCCTCTAGGTTCTACTTTTGGGACTTGGAGGAAAATTGATAGTGCCAGTACAGTATGTACTGGCTGCATCAGATGCAAACATACTCGACAGCAAACAGTGCACTGCGCCGCTACCCCCGCCCCCACCCCCATATGGTGGGGGGGGGGGGGGGGGCACAGTGGGCGCCCTACCGGAGGCTTTTGGCTTCACTTCAGCTTAAAAAAAAATTATTAATAGTTTAGGACTACGTTTCAAAGGGAATTCGGCCGTGGCTCGACTACAGAAGGAAAATTCAGAAAAACGAACAAAACGTATGGTGGGACATGCAGGAGCATGCCCACAAACTACCGTACTGAAGCACGCAGCCCAGATAATACAAAGTTGAACCAAAAGGTGACCTAGTCAAACACAAGTTTGGAAGTGTAGGAGGCTAAATCGCGGCTTCAGATTGATTAAAAAAAAAAGTGTTGATAATATACTGTTTACTCAGATCCTCCGCCGAAAATCCGCGGATACAAAAAATGTTCCAGTTGTTGAGTTAATGCTTATCGAGGTTTCTTGGGCCCTAAATACTACGATGGCATCTCTTCAAGCCTTGTGTGCTCCGTTCCCCGCTGCGCCTGCAGCAGTCGCTCCCGAGTGTCTTATTGATTGGGCGACGACAAACTCCACATTAGCAGCAGTAGCTGCGCGGGGTTCGACTCCGCTTAGGCCTGGGCTCCAGGCGCGCCGTCAGGATTCACAGAGCCCAAGCCATCAGTGGTGGTGCCGGTTTAATCCGTCGCGTTCCACGGTCTCCCTCCCTCCTTCCCTATCTCCCCGCTCTCGCTATCATGCGTGCCTTTCGTGCTTCGCCGCGCATTTCGGTGGGTTTCCGCTACGTCGTACTGCGTTATTCGGTAAATAGTCAAGGTGCTGGCACCCCTGGCACTTCCCTCGGCCAGTACAGCAGCAGAGCAGTGATGCCAATACAGCAGCAGCAGCAGCAGCAGCAGCAGTGCTGGTACATTCTAAATTCAAGGTCATCGGAACCACTATGGGAGTTAAGTCTGATGGTTGAAACGATTGGTCAACGGATCGCGCCTCGTCATCTCGCCATTTTTGTAGCCGGTGAAGACCTTACGCGTAGCGCCGCAGTCCCATCTTGGGAGACAAACTACATAGGAGTCCAGTCTGGCAGCACGTGCACGACCAGGGGCCAGCCCTAAAAATGGACGAACTAAATGGAGATAGCTAGCACCGACGTACTGCAGTAGCTAGGACTGAAGATGAACGCGTATTCTTGCCGTTACCGGCGATTTTTATATCACCAAAAAAAGTTGGAAATTGAAAATGAAACTTTTGACCGTTACAAAACAAACCGATCAGAACCAGGAAAGTATCCTCGTCATGAACGACTCAAAGCTCAGCTCCCTTGCGACTCGTACATGCACGTACCGGGAATGATATGGAACGACTTTGTTCGAGCTGTCTGTGTACTCTCTGCTCGTGATGCTGTCTTGCACCTTAACAATAACTCCCTGTTACGTGAGCTCCCACCCACTACGAAATACTGGTAACCCTGAGTCCACAATAAGCGAGGCCTCCAAGCCCGCTAGCCTCGCAGAATTCCAGCTCTAATAGCGATGACTGCACATACGCCATGATAGAAGTCGCTCTGGGCGGATCAAAACCAACAGCAGCAGCAACAGCAGCAGCAGCACAAGAAGCGGCAGCCCGGCAGCATGACCTGCCGCAGCCCGTACCCGGCGGTGATCCCGCCCACGATGCTTGGTCCGCTGTAGCAGCAGCCGCGCCTGCTGCTCTTCATGTGTGCAGAACTCTGACCACGTACACTCTGTAATAAGTGTTTATATCTCCGACAAAGTGTGGTAATCGGAGAATATTTTACCTGTAAAACGCGTAGTTCGAAGGCTCTCACGTTATTCCGTATTGAGCTAATATTAAAAACCGCAACCGCAGCCGCGGCTCATGCCCGGCGACCACCAACCAGCTGCAGGCTGCAGCAGCCCGTACCCGACGAAGATCTAGCTCGCGTTGCTGTCCATGCCAGCAGCAGCAGCAGCAGCCATCATGGCTATTGCTCAATAGTCTACCTCCCGAGAGTTTTGTAGTATATTATTATTATTAGTTTTATTTTTGGCAAAATTTCGTTTATTGCAGAATAGACGCGGAATTCATGAAAAACATGAATATGAAAAAAATATTTTTTTAATCGGGGATATTTATTTATTTTTCGAAATCGGGGAGACTTGTTTTTTTAAATCGGGGATATTTATTTTTTTTTTTTAAATCGGGGAGACGAAATAAAATTCAATCGTACGGCTGTAGACTACCAATCTGTCCGTTAATATAAGGACGGTTTGGATTCAACATAAATGTGACATTGATCCTTACATTTAGCTACACAGCAATGGTAGGGAATAATAAAAATGAAATACTGGGGGGACCTGGGGTAAAGAAACTTGCTGGCACCAAGGTGACTATCGACGGTTTCATACGCGTAGTGGGGTTTGTTTCTTGATATGGAATACCTGCATACCTGCATACGCCCAGTGCTCTATACCAGGTATGTCTAACATCCTTGTCGATGAATGGGCAACATGAGAAGTCCCACAATGAAAAGATTCGATCATACAAGGTCCAAGGTCCTTCATAAAAAAAAGGACCGAGCTAATAGAAACAACTACAGAGGGATCTCGCTTGATGCCCACGCAGGCAAAGTGTTGCTGAAAATCGTCGCGTGCCGCCTTGGCGGCTATTCCTGCGAGACCGAGGTATTACTCCAGGAGGAACAGTAGTAGTGCAGCTTCCGCCCCGCACGATCAACGATTGATATGTTGTTCGTCGTGCGTCGGTTGCAAGAGCTCGGACGACAGAGGACAATCCCCCTGGACGTGTGCTTCATCGATATGAGAAACCGTACTATTAATACTATGTCGACCGAGAGCTGCTGTGGAAGGTCCTCACGCGGTCTGGCGTACCAACCAAACTGCTAACAAATATCCGGAACTTCCAGGACGGTATGGGGGCTCGCGTGCGTACGTGTGACGGCAAGCACTCGGAAATGGTTTGAAGTCACGCAGGGCCTGCGACAAGACTGCGTGCTGTCACCGTTACTGTTCAACGTGTTCGCTGCTGCGTTACACGTCGTGCTGGTACGCTTCAGCGAAGACGAAACCATCGTCAGGAGTTTGGTTAAACTCAATGATGATGGAGTAATCGGACGAGAGGAGCAGGAGCCGTTGACATGCCTGCGACGGGCTGTATGGGGCATGTGTTGTATGCCGATGACGGAGGAATTGTCTCGAAGTCGGCTGAAGGGCTCGCGAAAATGATGACAACAGTCATCGTAAAAATGATGACAACAGTCATCGTTTTTGTCTTCGAAGCAGCAGGCTTCACGGTATCGGAAAAGAAGACGGAGAGAATGCTTCTCAGAACACCAGACCAGGCAACCCTCGCCCCACCGCTCGTCATCGAAGCAGCAGGCCAGAGGTATGAACAGACGGCCGCAGTTGTATGATAGGACGACCGCCCCGCTTAGCCAAAGCTGAAGGCCGAGGTGATTGAGACGCTGCTGTACGGGTGTGTGACGTGCACCCGCAGAGTGGAACACCTCGCCAAGCTTCGAACGGCTCACCACCAGCTCACCTCATTGGCTTTCAGCGCCGACTCTGCACGGATCACGTCACCCTCTCGTACGCGAAGGCTCTCAAGATGACACGTTGCGAGAGCATCGGAACGACCATTTGGTAGACGGCGGCTCTTTTTCGCGGGGGCCGTGGCACGGCAAAGCAAGGAGCGATTACCCAGTCGGGTAATGTTCGGGACGAAGGCTGGCGGGGAGAACTCGAGACCTGGCGGACAGTTCAAGACTTGGCATGGTTGCATAGTCGAAGACCTTAGGGAGTTCCGAGCCACCGAAGGGTTAACGGAACACTCCCCCTTGGTGTTTGGAGTTGAGACCGCGCTGCGGTCCACATCAATCAACAAGGCCGGGAAGTGGTACCGGGGGGTCCTTTAAGCAGCCGAACGGTTCATGGTGAGGTGGCACGGGGATGAGGCACAGCTGAGTAGACAGCGCCGGGAATCCGCCGTAGGTGGTGCCCAAGGGAATGTAGGGAGGGTGGGCATCATGAGTAGAAGGAAACCCAACCAAGGGAATGCGGGGAGGAGGGGGAACGGGAGGGGTAGAAGGGAAACCGCGGTGGACGGAAATAGAAAGGAGATGGCAGATAGGGTAGCAAGGCACCAGGCCGACTATTAATAGTAAGTAGAACATGTCTAGAGATGTATGCTACTCGTGCCGCCAACTGCTGCAGCTGGTCCGAACTTGGTCTTCCTTTGTATTGTGTTTTTTTTGCGCTTGATCCTCCGCGATTTCCGTTTTCGTACGTCATCTTTCTTGTCCTTACGAAAGGAGTCGTGTGGCGTAGTGGATGACGAGCCTACTTTGTTTCATTTTGTCTGACGCATCCTCTCCGGGGTTGGGGCATAGTTGATGAACGCAGGACGGAGACGGTAGATAGGGTAGCAAGGTACCAGACCGCCTAGTATGGAGAACCTGGCTATTATACGCAACGTACTCGTACCACAAACTGCTGCGGCTACCTGGAGGGTGTTTTGTTCTTCGGCTTGCCTGTTATCTCCCTTGGTTCTTGGTCTTACTCAGTTTGTATGTACAGCAGTAGTATGTACTGGTGCTGTTTCTTTAGCTCGCTTTCTTTTTCAAGTGTCTGCCACATCTCCTGAGGGAGGCACGACAGCTTTTTCGTTGATCTTTCCTCTTCCTTTTTCTCTCTGCTTTATGTTTTTTTCTTGTATTTCCTTTCGTTATCTCTATAGATCGTGTATGGTCCATTCAGGACAATTTGCCCACAATTTCCCCAGCACCAACGTACAGTTTTGTCGGGGTGAGGTAGATGTTCCGAAATCCAAAGGCACCGGCAAGCGCCCTGTCTGTAGGCGCAGGTCTCCAAGGAGAGCTTTTTTTTTTTCCTCTTTGTATCCTAGATAAACCGGAAACACTTCAATTTCTTGGGACCGGGGAACTTTCATGATTTCTAGAATATCAACGGATTTGGACAGACCTCAACATTATCGCGGGACGCGAGTTTTTTTTTTTTTTGAAGAAGTGAAATTGGATTGAAATATTCCGAAAAAGCTGCATCTAGAAGGTCGACGTCATCCGTTTTATTCAGGATAATTAGCAATACGATTTTTGAAAAGAGTGCGGCAAACGATTCCTTTTTTTCAATCCCCACAGGCGGCGAGTTGTTTTTTTCTGAGAAAAGCGATACGTCCGGAGATATTCGTAAAATTGTTTTGCCGCTACCTGATACGGACCCAGATGACCTACATACCAAAAACATCACCAGGTTTATACGATACACTATACTGAAAGTAGTATGTCCGATACAACACACACGCGCACACACCAGAGCTACAGCAGCAGGGTCACATAGGGGGTGCGAGAGGCAACTATTGACAGTTCCTGTGACTGGGTGTGGCTTTGGCACGTAGACAGGCCTTGAGGTCCTCCTGTGGCTGGGTATGGATTCGGCGTGAGTGCAAAAAAAAACGTACGAAAACTGCCGGTGTGTTGTTTGAGTGAGGCTTGCCCCTGGTATACAATCATGACTGATATCATATATCAGCCACATGTAACAATATATGATATTATTTGTATCGTAGCGTACGTACGGTATGTACAATGCATCTTACGTACGTACGTATAATCGTCTGTTGGTTGCCATTGCGCTGTACAGCAAGTAAGGCTTGATCTGTGAGCATGCTGTGCGTGCGGGTGCCAATAGCGCCCACTTCGGGTTAATTTCGGTCGAAACTGTTGCATTTTTCCCCCCCAAAAAAAAAACTCCGCGGCTATCGACGTAGCTCGCGACGACGGTCAAGGCCATTTTTGTTTCACGTTACAATTATTTTATTTTCAGTAGATACCTGGTATGCGCTGCAAAGTGAATGGACAAACTGTCCTGGATGGACCGTATACCGTACAAGTGTATGGGGGCAGAGGGGGGAACAGGAGGAGTAGAAGGGAAACCGCGGTAGAAGAGAGTAGCAGAGAGACCGCAGATAGGGTAGCAAGGTACCAGACCGACTAATAGGTTGGACTTTTCTTTGCTACTCGTACCGCCAACTGCTGCGGCCGTTCGGTATGCATTTTGATTTTTTTCCCTTCTTATCCTTATGAAAGAAGTACTACATAGTGGGTGGGTGACGAGCGTATTTTGGCCCATTCACTATTGCTCTTTTTACTTAGTTAAGTGTTCACCGGGACGCATAGTCCTCTTTTTCCTTCTCGTATCTTTCCCCTTGCACGTCCCTTTTGGCTCATGCTCGGGGTAAGTATGTATGTGTCTGAGCTTTGGCTTCCCATTTTATTTATTTATTTGGGATTCTTCTCCTTTTCTTTTTCTTGTTCTTTTTCGGTTTGGTTTCTTCGTTGCTTCTCTTTCTTTATGGTGTATTTTGGTTGCTGGCGTATGCATGTATGTTGTGTCGGCCGCACCTAGTGCGAAGGCATGGTATTGCGTAGGCTATTAATGCATTACGGTGTGTTATCTCTGTGTCGTAGTCTGTGACCACAGAGCTCGTATCTTTCTAGGGTGAAGAATCAGCACGGACACTGGGCTTGCTGGATGTCGACGAGTAGAAGAACGGTTTAATGTGAAGAAACACACACACACACACACACACATATCGCGCCTGTCGTATCCAGTATGTATGATGACATGACATTGCGTTGTTTACTCTACTTACTGCTGTATAACAATCTAGTATGTAGCGTAGTTTTGTGACCACAGAACTTGTAACTCTCTATTATAGGGTTGAAGAATCGGCACGGACACTGGTTGTGCTGGATGTCGACGGGTAGAAAGATGGTTTTACGCTATGTAAGAACACACAAACACCTGGCAAGTATAAACTGTAAAGCATCAACATTATCAGCCGAAGTGGCATTTTTTTGGGAGAAGATTTTACTCCTCTGCACAACAACAATGTGGATTTGAATGCAGTTTAACCCAAGGCTCATCACAGCTGTGACTGAGAATCGTGACGGGAAGGGAAGGGACAGATTTGACATGTTTGGCGGGGGGGAAAAAAATGAACACGGGACGGGACGGTAAAATGAGGACATACAAAGTTGGCGGAACGGGACGGCGGGTACATAGTTTCTCGACGGGACAGGACGGGACGGTAAAACTCAACAGGGCAGATTTTCACGCCCGGACGGGACGGTCAATACTTTTTTCCTCGGCGGGACGGGACGGTAAACTTTTTTTTCTTCGGCGGGGCGGGACGGTAAATGTTTTTTCCTCGGCAGAACGGGATGGTAAATATATATTCTCTCCTTTCCCGCCGCAAGGTCGGCGCGGTTGTACGTGAAGAATTTCCCGCACTGTTGGTTGCGCGAAGGGAGCCGTCCTCACGCACACGTTTTTCTTCTCGGCCGAACTCCGAGAGGTGCTGCCACTACACACGGGCGACGTCTTCTCGTGATTTTTTCCACCCCTGCCCCAATAAGCCCTGTTGTTGCGGTGCCAGCTCGTGCTGGCTGTTCTGATGGTTGTGCTTGCGCTGTGTTACTGGTGGTTTAGGAGGTAGAGGTGGTGGGGGTGGTGGCGGTGGTGATTCTAGTGCCGCGCTGCTGGTCGATCGGCCCCGCCCGAGATAGGCATGACGTCCGTGCCGTCACACAAAAGATGTTCTACTCGTAGGAGACAGCACTTCAGACAGCAACTTCGTGCCTTGAAATGCTTTGACTGACACGAAACTACTAGGTTTTAGTGTGGAACACTCGGCCCTACATCGTTGACACAGCGCACGTTTTGCGTCTCGCTTGATGACGTGCCTCCTGACATCTTTTTGGGCCACACCAGTACTGGTGTGGCCGTGAGTTGAGTGGTCTCTGTGTTGTTTGTGTGTGGTGGCGAGCTTGCGGCTTGTGGCAGGTGTTTGCGCGTGCAAATATCAAGTATTAATACGAAGATTCATAAAAAAAATGAAAATAAAAAACACCACCTGGTATACTACTTACTACTTGGTATTAATAGTAAATCTTCATTTTTTTTCGTACTCATTAATATCTAAAAAAAAACAAAAAAAACAAATAATCTGCCAGGTGCTGATCATCAACACCTGCACAGCTTTTTCTGCATTTAAAAAAAAATGTGGTGCGGAGAGGAGCAAACTTCATATTACAGCAGTATATCTCCCTACCGGCGTCCCCGGTGGCGTGGTAGGTGGTCCGCGTGCCTGTCAAGATCAATTTCGTGGGTTCGAGTCTCACCGAGTGCATGCTCGTAGGGACTTTTTCTTGCATACCTGGTATGAATTGATTAGCGGAAAGCGCGAGAGCGTGAGTTATTAATAGCTACGTTCGATGAAAATCGACGAGCAGTGGGAATGCTGAACCCTATGCGCGACAAAAACTAAAGGCACGTACCGGGAGGGAGAAGGGACGACCACACCTGTGACCACGGCTTGTCCAGAAGATCGCTGAGCAATGAGGGTAAAACCTCCTACGATTTAGGCTGGAAAGTAAAAGTGATGATTTAAAATATACTTAGTATATACATAGAAATAATATTAAGGTGATGAAAATACGTCAGCTTTGAGTTCGACTGAATAATTGAATAGTTGATCCCCAATTTTGCAAGCTGTGTAATACGCCTACTACTGCACTGCGGTTCTATAGTTCATTCATAGTATTTGTATGGAAGTTGTATGCGCATTTACGATGTCACCACGGGACGGCACGATAATTTCCAGCGGGAGAAATTTTATCGGCGGGACGGGACGGTAATTTCCAACGGGAGAGATTTTATCGGCGGGACGGGACGGTAAGTGACGACGGTCAGAAAATTTGTCGGCGAGAAGGGATGGCGGGACCATTTTGAGGGCGGTTTTACCGTCCCGTCCCGCCGAAATACCGTGATAAGCGTTGGTTTAACCCTTTTCGTACTGGAGTCCCGTTGAGGGGGAAAAGTACTTCAATTTTGAGAGGTATGTCCCCGAATCGGGACTACAGTACCAAAGGGTCAAGGTGGTACAGAGCCATAACCCAGAGCATGCAATCCCACTGAGCTGGGTTCACCACTTTGTAGATAAAATAAATTTCGAGGTATATTCCTATTCTCTGCATATGCTTGTTCTGCGACTATAAATAGCCTGAAAAAAGGCATGGATTGGGTGGGTGGGGGGCTGGTAAGAGGAGATAGCTCCGCGGTCCATGGTGCATGGCACCATGATTACGATGCTGAGTTCAATTCCCGGGTGACGACGCTTTTTTTTTTTTTGCATCGGACAATTTTTGGCTGGTGGACGATTTCTGACTGTTTACGGTTGCGCTTTGCGCTCTCCGGCGGCTCCTGCGGAGAGCTATCTCCGGCGGCTCCTGCGGAGAGCTAATATGTTTGCACCTTGTGGGTGGGAGCAGGGTGCCAAACGGGATCACATATGGTCCGGATGGGATCAGGAGAGCCAAGCAGGGTCCTGATTTGTTTTCCCGCTTAAATGGAGAATATCCCGAGAAACTTATTTATCTACCATGTGAAGGAACTCTTTGTCTACTGATCCCACTGCAGTGTCTTGAACTCAAGGAGACAACTACTGCTGTGACTGCGCGAGAAGACGTCAATAAATATACCTGGTACCAAGTATGGCCTTTTCGGCCATTTCTCTTCAAATTTTGAGTATACTTTTAATACGTTCAAGTCCTTTCACATGACAGTTTTTTTTTTTCCTTTTTCTCTTTCGATTTGTTTTCTTTTTTTTGTTCTTTATTTTCTTTCGTTTTCTATCTTTCATAGAATATGCGCGTGCCTGTAATACTCAGTACGATGACATTGCATTGTGCATACTGCATACGTAACAATGTAGTACTGCTGTAATACTCTGCGGCGTAGTTTTGTGACCACAGAACTTGTGTCTCTCTAGGATTGAATCCGCACGGACACTGGTTGTGCTGGATGTCGACGAGTAGAAAGAACGGATGTCGACGGGTAGAAAGAACGGTTTTTAATGTGAAGACAACAACAACAACAAAGTTTGATCGACGATTGCTCGGGATGTGGGCAGACTTTCCTTTTGATACTTGGTGGTCATGACCGTATGGTTGCCGTGGGGTGTGTGTTCTTCACATTAACGGTTCTTTCTACCCGTCGACATCCAGCACAACCAGTGACCGTGCCGATTCTTCAATCCTAGAGAGATACAAGTTCTGTGGTCACAAAGCTACGCCACAGAGATACTACGACTTCCAGCATTTTTTTTTGTTGCTGGTCGTCCTGATCTGTACGAAACTATATGAGACATGATATTGCGGCGAAATTAAGGTAATTTTCACCCATATATAACACTAAAATGGTCGTGAGTATCCATGTACGAGCAGGGCCAGCCAAGGTGCTGCCAAATCGGTTGATTGTCCATGCCCCGCTCAATAAATACCACGTACCAGGTATTTGGATGCGATCTTTTGACACGGTGTCGATCATGTACCAATCCACAAATGAAAAGCCCCCCCCCTTTTTTTTGTTCGAGAGATAAGACCTACACAAAGATCCTGGAGAATACAGAAGCAACCGTAACTTTTGTGATCGGGAACAACTATTTTATTACGAATTTTGTGTTGAAAAGTTGGTATTTTTGAGTCTACGCCAATATCTTGTCGAGATCGAGTCGAAATATAAAAATGTCTTTGTATTTTAATATACTTCTTTTTCCCGCGGCGCGTGCAGTGTTGTGTCAGGGTTAGTGCCTCCGAATTTCAAGCCCTAATTCGTAGTGGTTCACGAGATACAACGCGCCCATGGTATGTTGTTTTTTTGGCTGGCCCAGCTACAGGATAAAGCTCCCCCCGTTGCGACGACTAACCAACTCGTGGCTACTGACTACAGCGGTTGTCGTCTGGAGTGCTGCCTGCACCGTACGAAACGCACGTCAGTCGTGAACACAGAGAGGAATAGGCCTGCTGTCTGGGGTGCTGTCAGAGAGACGATGCGCGGACATGCAGTGAAAAAGGAGCAATCGAAGCGAAAATCACCATACAAATATCAAGTATCACCATGTCTTCCCGGACTGTCTGACTAAAGGTGCAGCACAGCTATGATACTATGTCCCTGATACTTGCGGGGGTAATTCCCCATGAAGGGTCTACAACTCGCCAACACTACGAAGACCAGTGACAAATGGCAGGTACATACTCCTGCCTCGCAAAACAATCAGAAAAACGATGACTGCCTTTCTCGTGATGGTGTGCGCGCCGGTCGTGGGTCTCCGTGTGCCGTCCTGCTGCCGTTCTCCATGGTCGTCTGATCGCCTCAGCCCAATCGGCCCGCTACTTCGCACGTGCTCTCGTTGCCATTCCCTTCCAGTCGGTTCCCTTTCTCCCCGAAGTTCCCTTACAATCTGGGAGAAAAGATCTTTAGGTTGGTAGGTTGTTCAGGTGTTTGGTTCCTGTTGGGATCAAGGTACGGGCGAAGACCCAACCCAACCCTAACGCAAACCCTAACCCCGACCCCACACCGCAGCCAAAAAGGGCCAAAACTGGCCACAAACGCGGCTGCGCCGCGCTTGCATCGAACCAGGAAATTTCTCAATTGCGGACGACGATTCCGAAGTGCAGACTGCGCTACGCAATTTTCAAGTAAAAAACACCCCTACAGATCCTTTCTCCCAGTCATGCCATTAAATAAACCTACTACTGTACTCTTCTCCCCCGACCCAAACACAAAAAGTTCGTCGCACTTGTGGTTCTGATCTGAAAAACAAAAATTATCGCGCAGGGTGAGGTCAATATGTCTCTTCCCCGGTCGTCGACGCTCTCTCCCTCCTCCTTCGTCGTCGAATCCAGCCCCCTGTCGGTGCAGTTAGACTGCTGTGCCCTGCAGTGGCGTCTGTCTCCGCGCACGGACATCCCGATTGAGCATTGCTGCTCTGCCGTTGCTGCCTACACAAGAGGCGTGCCTGACGCACCACGTACGACCCAACTCTACTGCCACGGCTGAGCCTCGCGGCCACACGCAGCAGCAAGAAGCACAGCAGTGACCCTCGGTCATTTCCTCGAATGGGTGGGTGTGAGCTCCGCGCATGTCATTGCTTGTTCTGGGTCTAAATTCCAAAAGTAAGTTATTATCTGATTATTGGTCTAGAAACAAAAAAAAATCCAACCAAATGAACTATAGTCGTACGCATTGCGCTTTACCTGGTAGAAATTTTCCAGAGGTCAATCGTCCGTCAAAGTTTTGTACTGCACTCCAGAGTTATTGGAGCCCTGTCCTGCGACCACAGAATGCATTGCATTATTGTGGCTATGAGTTAATGTGAGAACAACAAGAACTGCTGTCCGTACTTATCAATACCTCTCGGAAATTGTCTTCACAGCAGCCACGCTCGTAGTCCGCGTCCGCTCTTCCAGCGCGGTGCTTCCCGTCCTGATTGCCCCAGGCCCTGGAAGCGGCACCTCCACCCGTACCACTGCTGCTGTTGTTGTGCACAGTCGCCGAGGACCGTATGGTATAACCATTGCCATTGCAAGAACCAAGATCCGTCGTGTGAGCACGATTAGGCTGGCCATGTTCCGCTCCATTGTCCTCTCGGCGGAGATTCGACCGCTTCAGAGAGTGAAAGAAGAAGAGGCACCCGGCAGCAGCGACTAGAGGCCGGATCAGGCCCAGCAGGAGAAGGTCTAGCCCGGCCGAGCCGAAGGGGTAGGTTCCGTCGCCCAGGCCTGCGTGTGTGGGTGAGTGACGGGGTCAGTAGCTTGATCACTAGATGGGGTAGGGTGCGATCGTGGAGAGGGGGCGAGAGAGAACCAACGAGCGTTTTTGGGCTTGGTTGGTTCTTTTCCGGCGGCGGAACGTTGCGACAATACTTGTATGATGTACATGTGGATATCATTGCACTTGACAAACCCCTGGGTGATGCCCTTGGGTCGGAAGGTTTCCAGTGTCTTCGACAACAGCAGAGCCCAAGCATTAACTACAGCTGTAGCTCGCCAAGTATTTACGCGAGCACATGCACGGGAGAAGAGTTCGCTCTCGCTGCGGTATCATACCATGACACGCGTACCTAGCCGTCGCCACCAGTCCGAGCTGAACCCGCCCGTGGAGAAGTACGCGCAGAGAAGGCCGTCAATAACGATGGAGCATCCCAGACAGACGCCGAGCAGAGCAAGTTTCCTACTGGGAAGCTTGATTTCTGGCCATCTTCGCTGCGGTAAGAGGGGAGCGAGGCCTTCATCCAGAGTCATGGGGCTCTCTCTGGCGCAGTGTAGCAGGGACAACGAGAGTTATGTTGTCGTGAGGCCACACGCCCCCCCCCACACTTTACGGGTGCATCTCAATGATCCCGGAGCCCGCTGTAATAACGCCACCGCAATGTATATAACGCCGTCTCATAAAGGAGACCCAACGCTCGCCTCCCGCCGCTCGCCTGGCCTGCGCACACGAGGAAGAAGCCACCAGCACGTGAGCATACCATGCAGGCGCTTCGAACGGGAGTGCTGGCCCAGGGATCCCTACGTGCTATACGGGGAGGGAGCCGAGCTTCAACAGGCCGAGGATGGTACCAGCGCTACCAACGCATGGGACCGGACGCTTTCCGTAAGGGTAGAGCTCCCAATGCCTTCGACTGGGAGGCGGCACCGCAGACTGTCGTAGCCGGGCAGGGAGAGGTATCCGAGCGAAGAAGAAGAAAGCGTGTGTTCTTCGACATTGCTGTGGACGGCGTGTCGGCGGGACGAGTGGAGTTTGAACTGGCGGCTGATCTGCTCCCGGTGACATGCGAGAACTTTTTGCGCCTGTGCAAAGGTGCAGGGGTTGCCTCCGCTCTTCGGCAAGGGGTGCGATTGAGCGCCACTGATGGGACTCAGCTGGAGCCAGAGGGAGGGGGGGGGGGGGGGAGGTGGAAGATGTAGCAGAGCAGAAGCTCGGCTACGAGGGCACTGTGGTGAGAGGCGCGTTTCTTGGCTTCGGTGACTTGATCGCTGAAGTGGTGCTTGTGGCTTCTGTGATCTAGGCGCACAGACTTGGCTTCTGTAATAAGCAGCTCATGCCCTTTCATGTCCTGCTATTATACTGTTATTAATATTAATACCAGGTACCAGGTATTAATACTCGTACTGCTATAAACTACTCAGTACTGTCTCGTTCAGCTATTTATGCTGCCTGTATCATACCTTCCGGTTATACCCCGTGGGCACCTACCTGTTAATAGTTCGTACCAGTGCGCCAGTGAACAAGCGTCAATATCAATACAAAGCAAGCCAAAGCCATGCTGCTGCCTGTTGCGTGTTCATGGTGTTTACACTGTACGAATCATACGAGCACCCGTAGCGTTTCGTAGTCTTTACGTAATGGCCTTTCTTTTCCCAATCAGCCGTACATCTATATCGCCGTGCGGTTCTGGCTGTACGCGACGAGGTACGTCTTACTTCAAAGTAATTCTACTGTTTGAGATACGCAAGGACGGCAACTCGCGCGCCGATTTCGCACGCTATGCGCCGTGCCTCAACAACGTTCCGATCAACGTTCAACCACTGCTGTAATCGCTGCAGAGATAGAGGCGTCACTGCTGTGGTAGGGTGAGAGTAACCTTTGCATGCTGTCGATATGTACAGTGATAATCACTGGCGCTGTCGGTGAAGGAAGATCATTACAGCTTCGTAGTATTACGGGGGACCATAGTAAATAGGACCAAATATTGTTAGTAAAAACAGGGAAATATATAGGTTTTTGTGTATACCGCAGGTCCTATTCACTGTGGCCCCCCTTATTTAGCGCAACAATTTTCCCAAAAAAAATCCCAAGGAGTGTGTCTCCAACCGTAGGCGCAGTTTTAAAGGGCATTTATAGGCAAGGGAGAGAGCTGCTTGCTGCGTTGAACGGTGGAGAGAGTTTGTGAGCTTTCGTTCTTCGAGTGGAAGTTTCACGAATTTAGTGGAGCGGGGATGCTTGCACTGCTGAAATGATGTGCACACAAGAATGTCGGTGCAACTTGACCCAATGAGAATCAACACATGCTTGAAAAAACGTCGAGAATAATGTCAAAGCGTTCTTTGGCATTCACGTGTCTGACTGTGCGAAGCCTCTGCCCCCTCGTCAACGTCTTAATGTTGTAATATTTCGACCGCCTGCTCGTTTCCCGCGGTAGTTTCATCGGGTCATCACCGGCACGGGGATCATGGGCGGCGACGTTGAGGGCGCCCAAGGAAAAAAGAGCCACTCGGCGTTCGGCATGCGTTTCTTCCCGGACGAGGCGTTCCTCATCCCACACACGTGCGTCTCTCAGAAACGGCTATATCTCGTTTGTTGAAAACCCTCCGGCGGAAGGGTGAAAAGAAAGCGTAAGCTACCCACACTTCCACCTATAAAGTATGTCTCGTGTGTCAGGTTGACTTGGGTGTACTACCTGTACCAAATGATTCTTGTAGCACTTCGTTTTCCGGTGTGCCTTTGCTGTCTTCGCGTTTTTTGGGGCAGATATGTATACCATTGGGATTCGCTGCTGTTTTTTTTCCCTTATTTTCGTACCAAGTGTTCTTTCTTGCAGTCTGAAACGGGTCTTCCCCGCCCCCCAACCAGGCCAAATCCTGTTCCACGCACACGTGGCGTGCACTCGCAGATGGCTTGGGATTTTTATGCTACATCCAATTGGGTGTGGAGGTGGCGTGCCTTTCGAGGATGCCATGCCAACTATTTGTCGCGCAAAATTCCTCAGATCCTGCTCGGTGGTTGTCGGCCTGTAAGTTGATGATTTAGCGGTTGTCATACGCTCGAGGTGCGTCCCTTCGTGAGCGAGCTTGTGTAGCGTCGCCCCTACAGCGATAAGCCCTTGTTTTTCGGGGTGCATGACTACCTCCCACCGATATGCATGTCTATATGTATGTATCGGCGGATCGACTCATCATCCTTTGCGTTTCAACGCCTATCATAGAAACAATTCGACACGATGAGAGGCACGGCGGAATGCATGACGATGACAGGTGCATGTTTTCCGAAGGCTCCCCTTCAAAAGTATAATATATTCGGAGGCATTCGGACGTCAGGTGGCGCAAGGTAAAATAACGTTTTGGTGCAAATGAAGAAGGAAAAGCCCACCAGCCGTCGCAGTTTTGACTTCTATACATCCCAAAAAGAATGAAAGGCATAACCACCAGCGAAAGTAAATCGGTACTACGACATGAACGCGCTGGCCGCAACAGTACAGCAGTAGCCCAACGTGTTTCTCCTCGTCCAATCTCGTCTCACTCCCCTCCTCTTTGATGCAGTGCTCCTGGCATTCTCACCATGGCAAACTCGGGCGTGCACAGCAATGGGTCTCAGTTCGTCATCACTACTGGGCCGGCTGGACACCTCGACGGCCGGTCGGTCGCTTTCGGACGCGTAACGTCGGGATTAGAAGTTGTGAAGGCGGTGTACGGAATGTACAGCATTCGGGGCAAGCCGGTATCGGATATTACGGTTTCGAGTTGCGGCGAGATTTGAGGCGCAGGGCTCTGCGTGCGTGCGGACAGAAACACCACCTACCTGTGCCGGAAGCGTGGTTAACCGAAGGGGCTAGTTGTAGGAGCAGGTCCCAAGTCGCCGGCGCGCGAAAATATGTTACCGATGCTACGGAAGGCAAAAAATTACCCTAGCGTGGGAAATGTTCGCTGGGTTATGACAATCGAAATATTTGCACGACGACGACCACGCGAACGAGCAAGTCGCGCTGGTCCCGGCCGGAAAAAAAATGTGGAGCGGACGTTGCCCCCGGCCCAGTTGTTGTTGTCGTCGCTGTCGGCGTAGCCTGCGTGGTTTGTAGAACGGCGACGCGGGGCCTGCGGGTAGAGGTGTCGCTGATACGGAGACTCTTCGAGTGCGTAGGTGCGTCTGACAAGGGATATTTTTTTCTGGGACGCTCGGGACAATGCGGCCACCAATAGTCGAAGTAAGTTGGCTTTTGCTCGTGGCTCACGTGTCATCGCACCCTCCAACAGAGCATGTTTGTGGTTCAGCACCGGCTTCGGGTTCGCCGTAGTGTCGCGTCAAATTATCGTCAAGAGTGATGATGGCGCGCGCTTCCTCTCTTCTTGTTTACCCTTGTGGGACTTCACCGGGAAAAAAATACGAACACGAATGCCGACCATAGCGCCGGCCGCACGAAGCAACGCGAGCTGCTACCTGGTAAGTCAGAGCATATTTTTTTTCGGCGGTCTTCACGGGTCAGGAGGTTTTCATAATCTCACGCGTCGGGTCGGGGTTGGGTTACAGGTGACCGGACCCCGAAGTTTGACCCGATCCGTGAACAGCCCTGATTATTTTAGAACCGGGTTCCAATCCAAGGAGATACACGACACACGCGCAATATGATCTGTCTTCTGTTGCGCGCTCACATTATGTTAAGATCACATAGCATCAATTGTTTTGGCCTCGACCGCGTTGAGCTTGTGTATCACAGCGTGCGACGCTTTACTGATGGACAAGCCCATCGAACAACGCGGATGCTGTGGGCGGTCCTCTTCTGTTGTAATGTGAGTGCTGCAACTTTATTCACCCTTGGCCGTAAAATCGGTTCCGACGATAAAAATGCGCTCAACTCAACCCCTTTTGGGACATCTAATGCCAAATAAAGTCGAAAAAAGTGACGACTACTCCATCGGTTAAAAAAGCGGCCCACGCTTCACTGGGTAGGGAGAATGCGGCCGAGCTACCAGGATGATGCAAGGAGGTCTCCGACACGCACGCATGACACTATACACTCGTACTGCTGCACGCTTCCACTACGTATTTGTGAGGAACATAGTAATGAACCAAACAGGGTGTGTGGACATATGGGGATAGATGATTTTCGGGTGCATCGTGGGTTCTGATTGTTATGTATTCCTGGGGAGTCTCAGCTGCGGTAATTGCAAACTTGTCTGTCTGCCGGTCCGCATGGCTTATACTTCTGAACGCTTTCCAATGGTCGATATATAAGGTCGTTGCATATGATATTCGTACGACGTATTCGACCCTTACCGACTTTGTATACTGAAGCATATGGTATACCATACCACCAGGCAAGTTTAACCATATAATACATCCACGACACCGTACCATCATCCAATCCCACAATATCAAACCGTACCATTATGACATACCACCAACATATCATATCCCATATCATATCCCATTCCGCGGTTTTTCCATATAGCCGGCGTCCCCGGTGGCTGGTGGTCTGCGTGCCTATCAAGATAAATTTCGTGGGTTCGAGTCTCACCGAGTGCATGCTCGTAGGGACTTTTGCTGGCATAAAAAAATGATAAGCGGAAAGCGCGAGAGCGTGAGTTAGCTAGATTCGATGAAAATCGACGAGCAGTGGGAATGCTGAACCCTATGCGCGACAAAAAATAAAGGCACGTACCGGGGGGGAGAAGGGACGACACCTGTGACCACGGCTTGTCCAGAAGCTCGCTGAGGGTAAAACCTCCTACGAGTTAGGCTGGAAAGGAAAAGTGATGATTAAAAAAAAAATCAAACCGTATACCATCATTTCACATCAAGTACACAAGAGCATACGTTGAAGGTGCAAGGTGATGCGGTGGTAAGTGAGGTGAAGCTGCAAGCATCATATCACATCAAGTACCCAAGAGCATACTACGTTAAAGGTGCAAGGTGATGAGGGGATAGTGAAGTGATGGTGCAAGGTGGTGAGGGGATATATGAGGAGGTGAACGTGCAACGGGAGAGCGATGGCACCAGGGAACAGCAGCAGCCGCAACGGCAACAGCGGCCCCAGCAGCCACGTCCGAACAGCAGCAGGACCAAGTGGGTGTGCTAAGCACTTGCGACGATCGCCCCGAAGAACAGCAGCAACAGCAGGACCAAATGGGTCTGCTAAGCGCTTGCGACACGGACGCTGGAGGGCGCTGGAACTGGGGTGGGGAAGGCTTCCCTCTTGTTGCACCAAATTAAAACAGGTTTCGTTGGCCTGACCCCGATGGTTGTGATGCGAATCGCTGTTCACTGCTGTTCTCTGTGTATAGCAGGTACTCTGTTGCTAACTTGCGTTGACTGCCTGCATATGAACGAGTACAAGCAGTACTTTAATGCAGTATACCTGGTAAGTTCTTGTGAGAGGTAAGTGCATACGCGTACCGGGTATCAGGTACCAGGTAGGTACCATGATGGTTGCGAAGATACGGACGGAGGTACCGGGTTGGGCACCCTCCAGGTAGCCGCAGCAGGTTGGTGTTCGAGTAGTACTCCTGGATTAAAGTATAAATGTATGCATTGTCTACTGCTGTGCTCCGTACCAGGTACGCCTGAAGGATAGCATGATGGTTGATAGATTATAGCCGGTTGATATGCGTCAGGTTTCACGGGGTGTCATATTAAACCGTTCTTCCTACCCGTCGATATCCAGCCTAACCAGTGTCCGTGCCTATTTTTCAATCTTAGAGTGATACTATTAATAGTTCTGTGGTCACAAAACTACGCCACAGAGATACTACATTGTTCCGTATGGAGTAAGTACGTGAAAGAAAGAATACGAAAAAAACAAAAAAAAAACATAGAAACAAAAGAGAACAAATCGAAAGAGAAAAATCATAAGAAAAAAAGAAGATAAAAAACTGTCGTGCCTCCCAAGGTGTTTTGGTAAGAGAGATGCGTTGGATAGATCAGACGATAATATGCTGCTGAACCTTCTAAGCTGGTAACACTCACAAGGGAATACGAGGAGGGGGGGCAACAGGAGGAGTAAAAGTGAAACCACGATGGACGACTTGTGATGCGAATCGCTTCACTGCAATTCACTGTGTATTGCAGGTACTCTGTTGCTGGCTTGCGTTGACTGCCTGCATATGAACGAGTACGAGCAGTACTTTAAAGCAGTATAAGTTCTTGTGAGAGGTAAGTACATATTATGTGTACCAGGTACCAGGTAGGTATCATGATGGTTGCGAAGATAAGGACAGGAGGGAGGTACCGGGTTGGGCACCCTCCAGGCAGCCACAGCAGGTTGGTGTTTATTATGGATAATTGCGTTGTACCCTGGCAATGTAGACAGAGGCTGTGTCCTCGGTGTTACCCGAGATATATGGACACCGGGCTAGCGATGGCCCGGGGAGTAAGATACTCCGTGCGGTAGAGAGAAGAGGACGTGACGTGAGAACACGTAAAAACACTGGCGCTTAGATGGCCAACACACACAGATGTACTCCACAGAGAATGCAGGAGTCCAGATGACGGCAGCTTCCAGAGATGGATAGGCAGCTAGGATACCATCACGATCCGGATAAAGGTCACATCAGAGAGTGAGATCCGATCCTACAAGCAGAGAATGCTGCGACAGTAATTCCTCCGCATATACATAGACGTTACATACGAGCCGGCACCTACATACGAGATCTCCGATACAGCAGCAGTGCTACTTGAACATTGACTCATACATGGTCATGTGCTAACATTCCATAACACTCCCCCTCAATGTGAAAAATTTGATGAAAAAACAAGAAAAACAATTTCAGTCAGTGATAAAATAGAAAACAGTCAAGAAACCATTTCCTGCAATATAGTAGTTCGATGCGTTTACTAGTACAATTTTAACAATGCTTTGTGCCTTACGTGCATACATTTATGTGCTTGCAAAAGTACTGCTATCGTTCCTGCACAAACCAAATTTACCATAACCTTCAATCCTACATGTCTCGTTCAACCAGTAATGGTTTGAGACGAATGTTGACCATTGAAATAGCAAGCTGATTTCCACAAATAACAGGTTCACAAAACAACACACACAAACATAAACACAGTGTTGATGACACAAACAAATAACATAAGATGTTGACGACGATACTAACGTCAGAAGCTGCTGATGATGTCCAGTAGTTGTTGGAAACGCGGCTTAGCAAAATGCTTGGTCCCGATATCGGCGGGGTTGTCCTTCGTGGAGATGTAGTGAGCCGAAATCTTCCCCTCGGATACCAGCTCGCGAATGTAGAAGTAACGGAGTGCAATGTGCTTGGTTCGAGAACTATATGAACGGTTTCCAAGCGCATGCAGAGTTGCAGTGTTGTCGCAGTGAAGCGGCACTTGAACGAACTGCTCCCCAAACCCTAGCTCCGTCAGTATGTTCATGCAGAACACGGCTTCCTTCATCGCGAGTGCCGATGCAACCAGCTCAGCTTCCATTGTGGACATGGCTGTAAGGCTTTGAAGACCAGATTTGAAACTGATTGGAGCCCTGGCCAACGTCATGATGTAACACGACGTCGACTTGCCGTTGTCCGGGTTATTAGCCCAGTTTGAGTCCGAGAAGGCCGTGAGCTTAAAACCTCCCTTCTTGTACACAATTTTGAAGTCGGTGGACCCTGCCAGGTACCGCAAAATGTGCTTGGCCGCCACCATGTGCACTTTCGACGGATTTGACACAGCACGAGAAATCTGACCCGAGCTGTACATTATGTCATACCTGAGTACAGAAGCCAGGTACATGACCGTGCCTGCGATCGCTTGGTACCTCTGCTTCTCGTCGGCGTTCAGTAGGGTCTCCTCCGGCTGCTTTGTGGAGAGTTCAGGTCCGTATCCGGGAGTCAGTGTTGGCTTGCAGTTGGCGAAACCGAATCGCTCCAGCGCGGACTTGGTGTAGTCCTCCTGGTCGATTGTAAGCGTCCTTTCGGCACGGTTGCGGGTGACCTCCAGCCCAAGTACACGCGACACATCTCCCATGTCAGTCATCTTGAACCTGTCCATGAGCTGCGCCTTGATCTTCTCGATTACTTCGATTTTGCCACCAATCACGAGTAGATCGTCCACGTACAAGGTGAGGATGACGGTGACACCCCCATGCTGGTATATGTAGACACAAGTGTCGGACTTCAGCGGGATGAAACCGATGACCTTGAGGACGGGATCAATGGTATGGAACCAGTTCCCGGGGCTCTGAGCTAGCCCATAGAGGCTTTTCTCCAGCCTCATGACCAGAGGGCCTCCATCCTTGTCCTTGGTCTGGTAACCAGGTGGCTGAGCTACAAATACTTCCTCTTGAATGTCGGCATACAGAAAAGCAGTTTTCACGCCCAGCTGAAATACCTCCAGATCCAGCTCCGCTGCAATTGCTAGCACCATTCGGATGCTTTGCAGACGGCAAACCGGAGCAAACGTACTGCCGCAGTCCAGGCCCGGAACCTGGTTCCAGCCTTGAGCCACAACCCGCGCTTTGTATGAGTTATCAGCTTTACGCTTCAGAACCCACCTGGAGTTGATGACTTTCTGTCCCGGAGGAACAGATGATCGCGGTACCAGCTTGTACACTCCTAGTTCGTTCAGACTGGCCATTTCTTTGTCCGCGGCAGCTCCCCAAAACTTAGCGTCTGGAAGCTTCATGGCTTCAGCATATGACTTGGGGACTCCCGGCTGCATGGTCTGTACAGCATACGCGTACTCCACGAATCTAGACATGCCGTTCTTGTGAGCTACGTCCTGGCACTCCCCCTTCGTGATGTACGCAAAGCTGAGCCGTCTCAGTTCGCTAAGTGTTCTGGCGTTAGGTTGGCTTGAGGCAGATCTGGTCATGGCCGGTGTAATGGCGCGACCTCCGCGCGACGCAGAACCACCACGTGAAGAACCACCACGCGAAGAACCACCACGCGAAGAACCTCCACGCGAAGAACCTCCACGCGAAGAACCACCACGCGAAGAACCACCACGCGCAGAACCACCAGGCGTAGCACCAGACGGCGTAGATCCCGATGGCGAAGCGGAAGGGCTCACTCCCCCAGGCGAAGCAGGCGGGGTAGGAGCAACAGGGCTAACGCCAATATCGCGATCGGTGACATCACGGATTTGTTCCAAAAAGTCGGTCACTAACGGCTCTGCAGCGTCCAGGTTAGGAGAAGGCGAACCGATATCTTGATTAGACGTGTATTCACGCACATCCCTTACCAAGTCGTCACTTTCGTCGTACGTGAACTTGCTTGAACTTGCTGTTGTCGAAACCACCGACCTCCACGCGAGGCAGTGCAGAGGGCGTCTCAATGAAGACAACATTTGGACTCTTTCTGACACGTTTCGTCGCTGGATTGTAGACCCGGTAAGACTTGCTGTCTGTGCTATATCCAACCAGGCGTCCTTCCCAAGCACGCGGCTCCAATTTCTTGGTGTGGGTCTCTACGTGTACAACCGACCTAGCCCCGATAACTCGAATGTTCCCGAGGTAAGCATCGTTGCCGTAGAGTGCCTTGTAGGGCGTACCGTTGCTCAACGCCGCATGTGGGACCCGGTTGCTCAGGTAGACTGCAGTCAGCATCAACTCCCCCCAGAGAAAACTCGGGAGACCCGAATCAGCAAGCAAACAGCGCACGATACCAGCAAGCGTTCGACCTGCCCGCTCGTTTGCGCCGATCTGCTGAGGGGTATTGGTAGAAGCAAACTCCAACTTGACGCCGATGTTTAGACAGTACTGGCGGAACTCCTCACTCGTAAACTCCGTACCTTTGTCCCCTCTCAGGCGGACTAAACGCTCTCCGGACGGAATCACGACGGCCTTGTTGAACAGCACGAGGGAGTCGATGGTGTGTGTCTTGCTCTTGATGAGGTAAATCTCCTTCCACTTCGTCAGCTGATCAACAAACTTGGTGACGTAGGTGTAGCCGCCCAGTGCCGGAGGGTTGATCGGTCCCATGGTGTCAACAGAGACATGTTCAAACGGCCGCTGGACGTCTTACGACGCTTGTTTCGGGTGGGGTTGCTGCTCACTCTTGCCGAATGGGCAGACGTCGCACGGCGTCAGGTCACCGTTGTACTCAACACCGCTGTGCGGCATCTTCCGAAGAACTTCCATGCTGTTGCGGTTGGCATGCCCCATGCGACGGTGCCACAGGTCAGCAGAAACCACCTTTAAGGCAGCACCGCTAGGCTTCACGGAGGTACCAGCACGGTTTTCGATCGCGACAGCGATGGAGCACATGATTTGTCCGGTCGTTGCGTCGACGCCTAGAGTCTTCATCGGCACAACGAGGTCGCCCTTTTCGAACCTCGGTTTCTCCGGGTAGAACAGTGCAGCCATCCCCTCCACCATGGCCATGGAGACGGAAAACAGGTTCGTTCCCAGCCCAGGGACGATGATTGCACGAAAGGAGAAATCCTGGTTGTTCTCACCGTCATCGGTAATGGTGCCGTTGACGGTGCCTGCAGCTACCCCGTACAGGATGTGCTTTCCAGCTGCGACGATCTGGTGGGGAACCTGAAGAGGTTCATAGTCCCGCATTGAGGCTAGCAGTCCCGGGGTCAGCTCCGGATCGACGAAGTTGAATGATGCCCCGCTGTCCACCAATAGCTCAATGTAGGTGCCGTCGGTACGAAGCCCACCTTCACCTGACAGATCAGGAGTGCTCGCCATGAGCGCTCGAAAAACTCCATCGGGTAGACGGTAGGTCGGTTGTGATGCCGCCTGAGCAAACGCAAGTTCCCCCGATTCAGCCCCGGATTCCGCGGTGGGAGCCCCATGAGAAAGCGTGTAGGCTTTCCTCAGATCCAAGATGAGTGTGTTCACTACACGCACAACGCGAGGCTCATAACCTATTATGGATAATTGCGTTGTACCCTGGCAATGTAGACAGAGGCTGTGTCCTCGGTGTTACCCGAGATATGACACCGGGCTAGCGATGGCCCGGGGAGAGTAAGATACTCCGTGCGGTAGAGAGAAGAGGACGTGAGAACACGTAAACACTGGCGCTTAGATGGCCAACACACACAGATGTACTCCACAGAGAATGCAGGAGTCCAGATGACGGCAGCTTCCAGAGATGGATAGGCAGCTAGGATACCATCACGATCCGGATAAAGGTCACATCAGAGAGTGAGATCCGATCCTACAAGCAGAGAATGCTGCGACAGTAATTCCTCCGCATATACATAGACGTTACATACGAACCGGCACCTACATACGAGATCTCCGATACAGCAGCAGTGCTACTTGAACATTGACTCATACATGGTCATGTGCTAACATTCCATAACAGTGTTCGAGTAGCACTTTTGGATTAAAGTATTAATGTATGCATTGTCTACTGCTGTGCTCCGTACCAGGTACGCCTGAAGGGTAGCATGATGGTTGATAGGTTATAGCGGGTCGATATGCGTCAGGTTTCACGGGGTGTCATTCTTTCTACCCGTCGACATCCGGCCTAACCAGTGTCCGTGCTTATTTTTCAATCCTATACACAGGTGACCACTGGAGTACCTCGAGCGCGTACTCTGGTGGACCTTACGTAAAAACACCTTGAGCCACAATCTCAAGGTCGATTATTGCCCCACGTCGACGTTCACAACGTCCCGGATTGTTGAATGTACGCGTCACAATGTACTCAGGTTCGGCAACGTACCAGGTCAAAGTGCTGTGTTTTTTGTTACGGCTGTAGTATTTGCCAGCGCGACAAAAATCGAAATCGAATCGAGAAACAAACCACAAAATGAAAAACGACAACAACAAAGCAAAATAATGGAATCTGGAAAAAAAAAAACGAAACACGAAATAATAACAAAATATAAAACAATCGGGGAAAATTAAATGTACACGAAAAAAAGTAAAATAATTAAATTGGACAAGACAACAGGGTACAGAGTGCATACGCCCACAACAACACCAACTCAAGACTTGTTGTATGGTCAACAGTGTGTGGCTTTTTCCTGTATATGTACCTTTTCTGGTCTCACTCGCTGTTTTGCACTGCACAAAACCGACACCATATATAAATATATACAGGTATGCGAACACATGCCCTATACGCAAAAACCACCCAAAACGTACGTTAAAATGAAGCAAAACATGTGAAACTTCGGCACATACCACGTTCGGGGAAGAAAAACGTGTTGTACTGTTTTCATACTTTTTTCGTGAATTCCGCGTCTATTCTGCAATAAACGAAAACTTACCAAAAATAAAACCACAACATTTTGATTAAAAAATGCGATCTACACAAAATCACCTCTTCTTGTACTATGCAAACATGATTCATTCATTATTACCAGGGTTTTTTTTCGCGGGTCATGACTCGCGGGTCGGGTCACGGGGTGTTCAAAATATCACGGGTCGGGTCGGGTCGGGTCAGGAAGTGTTCAAAATCTCACGGGTCGGGTCGGGTCTGGTCAAGAGGTTTTCAAATCTCACGGGTCGGGTCGGGTCGGGTCGGGTCAAGAGTTTTTCAAATCTGACGGGTCGGGTCGGGTCGGGTCAAGAGGCGATGAAAAGCTCACGGGTCGGGTCAGGTCATGAGCCGCGAGAAACGGGTCACTCGCGGGTCGGGCTAGCGTGACCCGCGAGTTCTTTCCTGCTGACCCGCGGGTCGGACCCGTGTTAAGATCAAGGTTGCGGGACACTTTGTATCCCTGGACAGGTCTGCCTTTTTAAGTCGGTAATCGTTGATACTCACGTTTGTTGCTTGCTTAGCTATAGAAGAGCAGTTTTATTCCTTTCGTGCACGCGGAGACTGAGACCAAGCTCGTGCGTCTCTGGAAAACCCGGCCCTGGTTTTCCATCTAAGATACGCCTGCCAAGTACTACAAATATGTTCCCAGTGACTGAACCCAGGTAATTACTGGGCTTTCAACCTCATATAAAGCAGTATCATAACACTAGCCCACTCTGAGAAGCCGTATATGCAACATTATGGGAAATTCGTGGAAACCCCGATTCCACGAACTAAAACATGAGTCGAAGATGCGGCTCCTCAAAACCCACTCCCACACCTCTGCACGGCGAGGCAACGAAGCCGGTACGGTACATAAAAAAAGATAAAGGGAAGACCGGCAGGAAGAAATCGTCAACGAAAACCATCGCCATGCCGCCCGCACGGGGGGGGGAGGCGAGGAAGATGCATGGAAAAGCGAAAAGTGAGTACGGGAACGAAGCAGTATCATAAAACCCGCGCATCCGGCCTGCGGATCCGACACTCAAAGTACTTCCCGCTCTCTTACCCAAAGGCTTTTCTCGTACAAATACCCAATAATAGTCCTTTGGTATCTTATTCAAACTTTTAAAACACTGCCAAATCCATATACATACGCATGCCCGCATCCATTTATACCCACTACAGCCAGGCCACATATCGCTTGTGGGCACAAAAATGAGTATTAAATTATTTTTGAAGTGTCGACCCATGGGCCGGATCCGCAGGTCGGACCTGCGGGTCAAGGTATATAGTCTCACGGGTCAAGGTGACCCGACCCGCATGAAAACCGTGTCTCACAGGTCAATCCAAAGGTGGCGGGTCGGATCGGGTCGGGTCAGGAGGTTTTGAAATCTCGTGGGTCGGGTCGGGTCGGGTCGGGTCAGGATATTTTCAAATTTCACGGGTCGTGTCGGGTTGGGTCAACTACTTTTTTTAATCTCGCGGGTCGGGTCGGGTCAGCTGACCCGACCCGACCCGACCCGTGAGATTTGACCTGACCCGCGACAAGCCCTGATTATTACATTGCGGATACCTGGTAGACGGCAATTCGCAGTTTAACTGCACCCATTGCCAACTTCATGCCCCTCTTCCCCCCCCTTCTTCTCAAACATGCCAACGATTCAGTAACCCTCCACAAGCCCCAGGTTTCCTTCGTTCAATATTCCATGTCATGTTTCAATATATAATATAACAACACATACGTACGCCATACAATTAATCGCAAATTGTGTCATACATGTTAGAGAAAAAAAAATCAAACAATCGTTGCAAGAACATCCACAAACCTAGCGACACCGTTACACGTTATTCAAACTTCAATACACAGTAGGATGTCTCACAATGGAGGTGCATTTGGTGCGTTACGCCAGCGTTGCGGTATACGTTTTTCCTGATGCCGCAACATGCTAACTAAGGTTGTGGTTTCGCCACAACGTCCCGCAACGTACCCAAATGGCCACCTGTGAATTAATAGAGTGCTACAAGTTCTGTGGTCACAAAATTACGCCACATCAGAGATACTACATTGTTATGTATCGAGTAAGCGCATGAAAGAGAAAACACGAACGAAAACAATAAAAACAAAGAAAACGAAAAAAACAAATCGAAAGAGAAAAGTTACAAGGAAAAAAGAAAAGAAAAAACTGTCGTTCCTCCCAAACTTTTTTGGTGACAGAGATGCGTTGGATATATCAGAAAATATTAATAATTATGCTGCTGAACCTAATCCACCTGGTATCACTCACAAGAGAATACGGAGAGAGGGGGTGACGTAGTTTTGTGACCACAGGATTCTGAACTTGTATCTCACTAGGATTGAAGAATCGGCAAGGTGTGGTACGAGTGGAGCACTCATGGGCTATATATATAGATAATATAGATATTATGTTACAGTCTTGTAGTCTCACGAATACGAGAATAATCCAAAGAATGGATTAACCCGGCGGATATTCCGCTAGTCGAGAGTAACGTTCTTTTAGGAATGTTCCCTAGGGCGGATAACCCGTTAGACGAGAGTAATGTTCCGTAACGCAGATAGGACCACGAAGTGATAAGTTCTTATATTAGCAGAAGAACGATCGGTAGCCATAGGAAAGTTCTGTAGGCGTACATCAGATAAGAGGAATTTAGGAGAGCTTGTGGCGTGGGGTGGGACGAGTATATCTGGGCGTCGAGTCCCTCCCCCCTACCTCTCACTTCTCACAGCATTTCCTCAGCTCTCGCCATCAATAAGAAGATCTAAATCAGAAGAAGCGAAGCACTGCTTTTCAGCTGCCAGAACCACCTGCGTCCCTTGCCCTACCTCGGTCACCACTTCACATCTGGCGTCGTCGGCAGTGTGTGGGTCTCATTACGAGGTGTGGGGGGATATATAGCCTCATTTCTTTTGTTTCGAATAGCCGCATCTTCGACCACCTTTTTCCTGGCCGTTTGGGATGAACGTTGTCATCACCCTCCGACCATCTTGTGGTCTGCATATACGACCATTCAGGGTAGGCTAATGTGATATGAGTGAAGTACTCATGGGCTATAGTTATAGATAATATGTTTCAGTCTTGTAGTCTCACGAATACGAGAATAATCCAAAGAATGATTAACCCGGCGGATACTCTGATAGTCGAGAGTAACGTTCTTTTAGGAATGTTCCCTAGGGCGGATAACCCGTTAGACGAGAGTAATGCTCCTTAACGCAGATAAGACCACGAAGTGAGAAGTTCTTATATTAGCTGAAGAACGATCGGTGGCCATAGGAAAGTTCTGTAGGAGTACATCAGATAAGAGGAATTCAGGAGAGCTTGTGGCGTGGGGTGGGACGAGTATATCTGGGCGTCGAGTCCCTCCCCCCTACCTCTCTCACTTTTCTACCAGAGCACCTCCTCAGCTCTCGCCATCAATAAGAAGATCTAAACCAGAAGAAGCGAAGCACTGCTTTCCAGCTGCCAGAACCACCTGCGTCCCTTACCCTACCTCGGTCACCGCTTCACAACGGACACTGGTTGTGCTGGATGTCGACGGGTAGAAAGAACGGTTTAATGTGAAGAACCCAGCACACACCACACACATGAAATCATATGCCACTCACAAGGAAATGCGGGTAGGGGGGCCCCCGGGCAACACAGGATGAGTAGAAGAGAAACCGCGGTGGACGAAAGTAGAAAGGAGAGGGCAGACAGGGTAGCAAGGCACCAGGCCGACTATTAATAGTAAGTAGAACATGTGTGTGCTACTCGTGCCGCCAACCGCTGCTGCAGCTCTGGTTCGAACATGGTATTCCTTCCTTATTTTTGAGTTTGATCCTCCGTGATTTTCATTTTCTTCTTAACTGTATCTTTTTCAGCTTTTGGTCTTACGAAAGGAGTCTCGTGTGGGGTGGGTGGTTGTCGAGCCTGCTATGCTTGGTTTGTATTCTGACGCATCCTCTCCGGGGTTGGGACATAGTTGACGAACGCAGTACAGAGACGGTAGACAGCGTAGTAAGGTACCAGACCGCCTATAATACGGGGAACCCAACTATTCTATGCTACTCGTACCCCAAACTGCTGCGGCTACCGGAAGGTGTTTTATTCTTCGGCTGTTGCTTGTTATTTCCCTGGGTTCTTAGTCTTACTCTGTTTGTATGTAGAATGTAGTGGTGATGTTTCTTTGGCTCGCTCTTTTTAAAGTGTCTGCCACATCTCCTGAGGGAGGCACGTAAGGGATAACCTCGGTGCGGGACGATATGGGAATGGGAAAACCCCTACGATGCCATAGGCACGACGTGCAGAAGAACATGAAGAACATGAAATATATTAAACCACCCTGAACATGATGATCCCGTGTAGAAAGAGAAGAAAAGTAGAGAAGGGAAGTCGAAGTCGAGGTGGAGTGAGAGAGGGGTGGGCCCCTCTCTAGCCTCCTCCCTTGTTCGTCCCAACCCCCACAAAAACACAAGGCGATGTTGTCTTCCTTGTGTAGTGTACTCCTTAGTATGAATCCAATCGTATCCAAAATGCCCAATGGTCTTCCTCCAAATTCCAACCCACGGCCGCTTCTTCCACCTCTTCCGTCATTTTCTGCACCCCCATTGCCTCGACTCGCGTCAGGAGCAACAAGGGCGTGTCCCGTTCCGATCCTCATCTCCTGCTCCCTTGCCATCTGCATCTCTCCATGAGCACTAAGGACCACATCTTCAAGTACCTTTGTGCTTAGATCGGCGTTCGAAAGTAAAATGCTCTTTGGAACTCCAAAAAAGCAGGGGAAAGGTTACCGGCAAAGTGGTGGTTAGCATCTACCTCAGAGAAGACCACTCCATGGGAACCGAGCTGGCTCCTGAGCACGCTACCTCGTGCAAAATACTCATTAGGTGGTTCACCATCCTTCGTTCGGAAACTGTACCATGCTTGAGTTAGCCTAGCTTCTCTGCCGTTGGCTGGGGAGCATAGAACTTCTCGAAAAAATTCCAAGCTTCACTCGGGCTACCTGCTTCCAGGATCTGGCTAAGGATGGGCACGTAGGTGATCTGTGAAACTAATATACCCCACCCCTCTCGCGCCTTCCTAACCACATCAACCCCAAACTCCTTCGTCAACACTTCCTCCCTTGCACCCGGACACCCTACCTTAATTAGTTTATCCGAGTCTACGGCTTCCAAGCAACCCTCCTGTCCAAAAACGGCACGCATCCGCCCACGAAAAATCAACACCTTTTTTTGTTGCATCTGTTCGCTATGTCTCACACTACCATCAAACACTGGAGGCCGTGCGCAACTCTGGCTTACACGCAACGTCCCTGCCTGTGTTCCTGATGCCCCTGGTTGCTGCTGCTGCACCTGCATCCCATTGAAAGCACTCTGGACACCCTGCACAACACGGTCAGCGGTTGAGTCGTCGCGTCCTCGAAGATCTTGGTCTTGGGCTCGCGTCCTCTCCACAGTCCATCTCGTCTTTTGTTCTTGTTGTGCTTTGGTGGCGTTGGCTTCTCTCGTTGAGCTTGCTGGTATGCTGCACGCTGCTCGGCCAACCAGGCGTGCATGGCGTCGCGTTGCTCCGGTGTGAAGTCCGTCAAAGAAGGGAGATCCATCGTTTACCGCAGCACGAGTATCCGAGGCTGTCGTCCCAATACTAGTATATGGGATAACCTCGGTGCGGGACGATATGGGAATGGAAAAACCCCTACGATGCCATCGGCACGACGTGCAGAAGTACAAGAAGAGTATGTGCTATTAATACCAGTAATTGGTGGTAATGAGGCGCGACCTCAGTAATACCTGCAGTACCATAGTCATATCTGCGATGAATCATGCTGGGCGAAGACGGATTATTCTGTCTTGTGCTGAACCAACACGAACGAACATCTACTAATACCTACTATTGATACCTACTTGTATACGCCGTCGTTGGTGAGTCTCAATATCAAGGAATCACATATAGAATACGCGCGTTCGGTTTATCACAATACTGTAAAATTCGGTAAAAATGGAATATATAAGAGGCGTACTACGCAGCTTGCAAAGTTGAGTATCAACTACGTATTTCAAAAGCAGCTCATCTCCGGAAGAATTGTTCACACTTAGAACCAAATCAACAACACTCAATCAATCTATAAATATTTGTGAGATGCAAAGGTTTCAACATGTTGCAACATCATATCAATATCCCTTGTTCGGGTTATATATCTCAGTGCGCAGAATGATCATTTAAAATTGTCCTGTTGACCCGGGCAGCATCCAGGGGAGCCGCTGGCTTATATCTTTGACAAGGAATCACATATAGAATACGCGCGCTCGGTTTATCACAATACTTGTAAAATTAGGTAAAAATGGAATATAGACGAGGCGTATTACGCAGCTTGCAAAGTTGAGTATCAACTATTTAATCAGTCGAACTCACAGCTGACGTATTTCAAAATTAATAAAATAAAATGAATTAAATGTTCTTGGCCTCTTCTGCTCTTGATGTATGATAAAAACACAGCAGTACGCACACACCTGTATCAAATACTGGATTTTGTGGCGTGTATCCTCGTTTCTTCGTTGCTTCTCTTTCTTTATGGTGTGTTTTGGTTGCTGGCGTATGTATGTATGTTGTGTCGGCCGCACCTAGTGCGAAGGCATGTACTGCGTAGGCTATTAATGCATTACGGTGTGTTATCTCTGTATCGTAGTCTGTGACCACAGAGCTCGTATCTTTCTAGGGTAAAGAATCAGCACGGACACTGGGCTTGCTGGATGTCGACGAGTAGAAGAACGGTTTAATGTGAAGAACACACACACACCCGTCCCACATCACTGCGTGCGGTGATCTCTCGTCCCACATATATTGCTAATAATGCAAGACTGACGTACCACATCACTGCGATGACCGCTCGTCCCATATTTTATACCAACATAATGCTATCATCATTGCCAAGGGAAATTACGTGCCGCAACGTATTATAATACCACTAAACTGATGTGTCCCTCATGTCGTATCAATATTATTATTAATAGTACCTATTATAGGTACCGACACTTTTCATCACAGCAGTACACAAAGTAAGTGATACAAGGCGCTTCGCTCCGCGGGCGGCCTACGCCGCCCGCTACGCTCGCTCAGGAAGGAAACATCAAATTATGCGAAGCGGACAGAGGTCCATGATTGGATATTGTTTTTTTATGGCTCCTGTAGTTAGCTGCAAACTGGCGACTTGATAATGCCAAGAGTCCCGCCGCCATGCTTCAGGAGAAAATAGCTCGGACACCACATATGCTTCGCGTCGCGGGCGGTTTTCCGCTACGCTCGCTCACACGTCGTACATACGTACATACCCCAGGTAGGGTACTTATTTTCTTCTTTCGACATGCTCTGTGTCTGTACTCGTCGTATGTACGAAAGATAAAGCAAAAAAATAAAAATAAAAATAAAAATAAAGCAAAGAACGGCACAGCAACACAGCAACAACAATGAAAATGAAACCGAAAAATTCTAAAAGAAAAAAATCCCCGTCCCCTTTCGCGTAATAATTTACTACTTGAGTGGAACACCATACACCAGTTGTGGTGGAAATCGAGTTTATAAGCCTTAAATTCATGTAGCGTTTGTTACGTAACATTTTTAGTCTACATTTCCCTACAATGGCGTCGACGGCAGGACGTGAGATTTTGAAGAGCGAGGTCCGTGGTTCGATTCTCGCCTTCGTTCCCAGAGAAAAAAAAGGAAAAAAAAAAAAGGGGAATATCTCATGTTCAAGAACCTGTAAAACTCACTCACTTAGAAAAACACCTCGGAAGGAACGATGAGAGCAATGCGATCATTGCATGCTGAGTCCGGTACCGAAAAGTCGGAGGTAAAACTTGGATATTCAGAGTCTCATCGGGGTTCCTGACTTACTCGCAAGGAGAGATAAGTCAGGTTTAGTGAGGGAGAATGTGGTGGAAATCGAGTTTATAAGCCTTAAATTCATGTAGCGTTTGTTACGTAACATTTTTAGTCTACATTTCCCTACACAGTCAAAAAAAGAAAAAATGAAAAAAAAAAGAAAAAATCTTACAGCAGAGCTTCTCTCTCAGCCTCGTATACCGCCCGCCCCTCTCGCGACCATCTCGCCACCGATTCAGTCCGGGTGAAGCTTCCCTCCCTCTCTTCCACAGTGAGCCCCGACGCCCGCCTCGCGTGAAGCCCGGTGCTCACCGTAGACCTCGACGCAAGCTCGACAATGTTGGTGCTCATTCGGGGTACCTCCCTCTTGTGACTCTCAGCCCGGTCGCGAAAATAAGCACCGCTTGAATATTATCTTACAATCCCGAACGACCCTTAAATACTCGTACGTACTCTATCCAAAATCACAAATGGAGGCCAGACAGAGCCTGTTGATGCATCCCTCGTGTCTCGAGGCACACGCGACGCCTAGGCACGAAAGCGGCGACCGCGCTCCTTGCAACTCCCCCTCTACTCGCCAGCATCCGCTGACACCCGCGACGGTGCCAGGTTCGCCCGCGCAACCGTGCTCGGAGTACACGCACGCGCACGAAACGAAAGAAGAAAAAAGGAGAGAAGGGCTGAAAGCACGACGAGAAACAAAAACTCGCTGGAACGGTCCGGCAAGTAATGAACGGAGGCGATTCCCAAGTGGGAGCTCTGAGAGGCCAGGGATGTACCAACCGAGCACGCTCAGAGATCGAGATCTAAGTAAGTATATCTATGTCACACATTAAATATGTTCCGATACGCATATACTCGTACCAATTATGTACCACACAACCATGTAAGGAAACCGTGTTATCGGTAATTACCCGTCCTGCTGAAACAGAAAACCTGATGCTTCCTGTACCACAGTCTTGACATCAGAGACCATGGAACGTACGAGAAACGTCCACCAACTATAGATATAAATAGACGTATTGCACAGCAGAGACACTTATCGCAACGACGTGAGTTCCCATCACACAGCAGTTGCACGGTTATAGAAGCTCACAGCACGACAGATTTTTATTTTATCTTTCCTTTTTTCCTTGCATGGTCTCTTTGCTTTGTTTCTTTGCTTTGCTGATTTCTTTTTGTTTTTTTTTTCCTTTTGATATCTCGAATTTATAGAATGTGTGTGTCGTGCCTGTCATATCCACACAGCAGTATGTGATATGAGTAGTTCCGCACACCCCTCTGTCCTCTGGCAAACGACACCAGGTTTGCTGTCGCCCCGGTTGACCGAGTTGCACACGCTAGTTTTTGGGCCCCGCGCTATCTACAACTTCGAACTGCACGCATTAGGCCGATTTTCTTGCGGATTTTCTTGCGATTTTCTTGCCGCCACCGTCTTTGAGTTTGTTTTTGTTGAGTTGGCTACCTTGCTACGTTTGCTGGTTTTGTTCACACCACGGACAGGTCTCCGAGACGCCGTGTTGTTTGTTGCGTCTCTCGGTTTTAGTAGTCCCTAGTACACGCAGCCCTCATAGCACTCTAGCTGTGTCCCTTCTGTCTCGCATGATGTCTACCATGTTAGGACCTTCGCCACAAGACAAGGCATGGGGCCTAGCGGATATATATATATATATGTTTTTGAATTGTGATCGCTGTCTCCTTTTTAGAGTTTCCTCGTTCGCCAACCCGGTTCAGCGAACAACCCTTTCGTACTTCCTTGGGCCCCAGACAATGGCTCCAGTGAAACGCTTGTACGTCCTTCTTTTGCCTTCATTTGGGTCTTCGTTTTCTTCTTCAGCCTTCGCTTCGGTTTCTGCCTCATTTTGCGTTCGTCTTTCTTTGTTTTCATTTTGGGTGATTTTTCCTTTCGCTTCTGCTATGAGTTCTGTGTCTCCTTTAGTCTCCCTTTCAGTGGTTATTCGCAGCGAACACCCCCTCTTCGTAGTGTTTGGGTTTTATTACGAGGTGTGGGGGGATCTATAGCCTCATTTCTTTTGTTTCGAATAGCCGCATCTTCGACCACCTTTTTCCTGGCCGTTTGGGATGAACTTTGTCATCACCCTCCGACCATCTTGTGGTCTGCATATACGAATATTCTGGGTGGGCTAATGTGATATGAGTAGAGCACTCATGGACTATAGATATAGATAATACGTTGCAGTCTTGTAGTCTCACGAATACGAGAATAATCCAAAGAATGGATTAACCCGGCGGATATTCCGTTAGTTGATAGTAACGTTCTCTTAGGAATGTTCCCTAGGGCAGAAAACCCCTTAGACGAGAGTAATGTTCCTTAGCGCAGATAGGACCACGAAGTGAGATATTCTTATATTAGCAGAAGAACGATCGGTAGCCACAGGAAAGTTCTGTAGGCGTACATCAGATAAGAGGAATTTAGGAGAGCTTGTGGCGTGGGGTGGGACGAGTATATCTGGGCGTCGAGTCCCGCCCCCCTACCTCTCACTTCTCTACCAGAGCACCTCCTCAGCTCTCGCCATCCATAAGAAGATCTAAATCAGAAGAAGCGAAGCACTGCTTTCCAGCTGCCAGAACAACCTGCGTCCCTTACCACTACCCTTAGAGCGGTCCCCGCATCACTAGTACCTCGTATGATGACATGGCATTGCGTTGTTTATATTCTGCTTACTGACCAATGTAGTATGTCCGTGGCGTAGTTTTGTGACAACGTAACTTGGATTCTCTAGAGTTTTGAAGAATCGACACGGACACTGGTTGTTTGTGCTGGATGTCGACGTCGTACGTGTAGAACGAACGGTTCAATGTGAAGAACACACAAACCAGGGCACCAGGTATCAAACAATATGTTTTTCAGAGTATGCAAGATTGCGTCGAGCTTGATTGAATGATGAATGGTTCTGTGGCAGATATTATGTGTCGTGTACTATTTATTAATGGTGGTAGTGATTTCGGTATTACCTTTCAGAGAGGCAGTGGACGCTCAGTCTCAGCCAAACCCCACCTGCTGGGGCGCCGTCGGTGCTGGTTCCGACTGGTCTCTCTCGTCACTCTCACCAACTCCAACTGCGACTTCACAAAAAAGGCAATCAAACTGAGAACAGCGCTCGAATGCCTTTCATCGAGAGCAATTACAATTACTATGGCTCCCCCTAATAGACGGTTGATAAGAAGTCATCTGGCATAGTTTTGTATTCTCAGTTTGTAAAACTGAGTCTCTGCTGCGGTAATTGCAAACTTGTCTGTCTGCCTGCCTGTCTGTCCGCATGGCTTATATTTTCGAACACTTTCCAATGGTCGATATATAAGGTCGTTACTGATGATATTCGTACGTCGTATTCGACCCTTACGGAGACCTTATATACTGAAACATACCATACCACCAGGCAAGTTTAGCCATAAAATATATCCACGACATCGTACCATCGTACCATACCGCCAACGTACCATACCACATACTGTGTTTTTTTTTCCCGGACCATACCGCCAACACATACCATACCACATACACACGGTGTTTTTCCCACCATATAATACCACCAAAATATCTCATATCCCATACCGCGGGTTTTTCCCATATAGTATATCAAACCGCAGTACCATCATACCAGGTACCATATACGATATCGCATCAAGTACACAAGACGAGCATAATACGTTCAAGCGCAATGTGATCAGGTGGTAAGTGAGGTGAAGGTGCAAGGTGATGAGGTGATATATGAGGAGGTGAAGGTGCAAACGGAGAGCGATGGCACCAGGGAATAGCAGCAGGCTGGCCACAACGGCAACAGCAGCTCCAGCAGACACGCAGGACCACAAGAAGAGCATATATATGTTGAAAGTACAAAGTGATGAGTGAGGTGAAGGTGCAAGGTGATAAGGTGATATATGAGGAGATGAAGTGCAAAGGGAGAGCGATGGCACCAGGGAGCAGCAGCTGCCGCAAAGACAACAGCAGCGAGCAGTCACGTCTGCAGCAGCAGCAGCAGCAGCAGGACCAAGTGGGCCCGCTAAGCGCTTGCGACGATCGCCCCGAAGAACAACAGCAGCAACAACAAGTGCACAAGAGCATGCTATCGCTCGTTAAATATCATAGTGCTGTAGTACCAAAACGCTTGGGATCTCTTGTATGACGAGCGATGGCAGAGCGTCAAAACTTAACAAGAGCATATTATGCCTTCAGGGCGACAGAGCAGGAACAAGTATAGATACTGTTGTACCAACTCTAGTAACCCCGCTGTTGAAAATACGTCAAGTGCACAAGAAAGAGTACATATATGCCTTCAGGGCGACACAGAGCTGGAACGAGTATAGATATATACCATACTGACTGCTGTTTCAACACGAGAAGAGCATTATCCCTTGAGGGATCTCTAATGTTTCGCGGTACAGCGATCTCTTGTCAATCTTCGTTTAATATCTTGTACCTGGTAGCAAACAACATACGACATGTTTTTCATTGGCCAGCAGAGCGTCGTCAGCTCTCTGACCGCTTGTTGGGGATCTCTTATCCCCGTTCATGTTTGTGGTGTGCCTCCTCATTCTGTAATTTTTTCTTCATTTTGCGATCCTCATCGCATTCTTCGGTCCTAAAACAATGACTTCGCTGTTGAAAATAGATCGGATTGTCGTTGCGAAACAACTGCTTGTTGGAGATCTCTAATATTCCGTGGTACAGAGATCTCTTGTCAGTCTGTCGTTTTTCTCAACCGACATGTTTTTCATTGGCCAACAGAGAGTCATTAGCTAGCTCTCTGACCGCTTGTTGGGGATATCTTATCCCGTTCATGTTTGTGTGCCACCGAGAGGCGGATTGTACTTGGGTTGAAGGTTCGGATTGTATGGTGGTGCTATGTATGCGCTGTTGCTGCAGAGCTGTGTGGCTGCTCCTGCTGCATGCTGCTGCAGAGCTGTGCGGTGTGCTGTGCGTTTTTGCTGGGCCAGGATGTGCAACAATTAGAAAAAAAAAACGGAGAACGCAGAACCCCGAAAGATACTCGTTAGCTCATCATGAGCAGAAAGATCTCAGACATTTGCTACCGCCGTGCACCGCTGGCTGCTGCTCAAGACTCGAAACTCGAGACTGAAGACCGCAGAGAACAACAAACAGACATGATGTCGTCTGTGAACGTACACGCTGGGGCGATGGGACTTCGGTGGGACCTGGTGGGACGCATAACCAAAAATCGTACTGGAAATAGAGATCATTATTAGTTCCCGAATTCGGGGAGACGAAATGCATGAAAATAAAAATCCAAGAAGCTTGTTACCAAATAATATTACAATGTGGTCTCTCTCGTCACTCTCACCAACTCCAACGCTGCTTCACAAAAATAAAGACACGCAAACTGAGAACAGCGCTCGATGCATTTCTTCGAGGTCAATAACAATTAATAGTACAAGGGTCCCAACCGGCTTCAAACGAATGCGCCACCGATCATCGGGGATGCACGGTTCGGCAAAGAGTGCGAACGGCAAGTAGGTTTACGAACACGAGCGTAAGTGTACTGTGAAACATGCATCCCTGCCTCGCATTGCTCTATAGAGCAGCGTACATGTAACGCGTATCATGCATCCCTGCCTGTAGTATTGCTTTGTAGAGCAAAGCCAACGATACGCGTTTCCCTGCTGTTCCCTAGGCGTTCCTTTAGATTACCCTGAAAAAAAGCGTCCACCAGGCCTATAACAAAAAGGTGCGTGCGTCTGATCTCACCGAGTCCCCAGCCCTAAGCATTTCCCCCCTCAAATTACCCCCGACGAGTTGCGTTCCTACCACGACGAACGTCTGTAGCCGACACACAAAGAGATACATTCGGGAGTCGTCGTTGGAGAAGACCTTACGTAGGGAATACCGTTGGCGGTCAAAGGGGCTCGTCGGCGTTTGCGTTCTCGATGGCGAAAGGGATATTCTCCCTCCGACTCCGTGGCAGACGGATGAGATTGGCTTCGTCGGCAAGTCAGAGGACTACATAAATACGGACATGCACATTAGCCCCTTGAGAACTGCACCTTCGTTTTGGGGACAAACTGTTTGGGACCAGGGATATAATCAGCTGTTGCACTGCTGTTGCGCTGGCGCAACATTTTAGTCAAAATAGCCGTTTTCCGCAACAGCCGCCGAGGGCCTGGTTTGCGCGCAGCGCAGCACGCGATTTTCGGCGCGCAACTTTTTAGGCCGCAGGCCCCAAAAATTGTTGCGGCCTTTTTTGTTCGCCGTAGGCGCAAAAAGAAATGAAACACTGCTTTTCAAATTCGCCTTCAACGATTTGTTTTGTAGTCCCTTTTTGGAATTCGCCGTACAAGCAGAACAAAAGAAAAATAGGCTCTGAACTTTCCTACCTGGTTTTCGGGCATATATATTCACGCATATATCGCAAGCACGCCTTGCGTTGCCTGCTGCGCGCAACACTATTTCTATCCCTGCTTGGGACTAGTATAGGATCACGTTTGCAGTGGTGAAAGGATTAACTACAGTAGCAGTGAGCAAGTCGCAGACGTCAAGGCAGTTACCTGGAGCTTTTTCCCACCGCCATGTTTACGTGGCACACTGGTATTTCTCGCTTCGTTTACGAGTTGGCACGCATCATGAGAGAATGCACATGATTTCAGTAACGAGTTACTATTTTGTGATTCAGGCACATATACCGGCCGAAAATATGGCAAGCAAGGATATTTTACCCGTCTACAGCAGAGCGCGCGTAGAGCCGATCTAGTACTACAGCAGTAGTAGTGTCACGCAGCGTGCGTATCGTTTACTAATATTTACGGGGGACCATAGTAAATTGTTATTGCCCTCGATGAAATGCATTCGAGCGCTGTTCTCAGTTTGCTTGTCTTTTTTTGTGAAGTCGCAGTTGGAGTGGGTGCGAGTGTCGAGAGAGACCAGTCGGCACCGGCACAGACGGCACCCCAGCAGGCGGGGTTTGGCTCAGACTGAACGTCTGCTTTTTTTCCTTGGAAAATCAAGAACAAAAGGCTCGAGCTTCGCGCTCGCGCGCCTCATTGTTGAATACGGTTACTATTTTACGGGACAGAGTGGTATTCCAGTACAGCAGTACGATAGCACGGCGGGAGCAGGACGCCCCACCCCCCAACAGCCACCAATAGGTTGTGGTTTGCCTGGTCCATACGGCGGTAGCGTATACGGGAAAGCGCGTCTGCCGATATCATCTGTATATCGCAGAATGTCTCCCCTCGCCTCTAAGAAAAGCCCATGGCTCACGGCTCCGGTTCCGAGCGACGATAGAAGCCGGAGGCCTGCCCGTCGCTACGTACGAAAAGACACACTCCTTGTACGAAGCGTGCTATCATAACGTCGTGTAGAGTCCAGGCAGTGGTAAATCAGTAGGTACAGCTTGCAAGAAATAATATTGCGCAGGTATTTTCTTTCTGAAATCGGGGAGACGAACCATACGACGGTAACAAAATGATCGACAGACGATTAGAGAGAGAACATACATGTCTGTACCACACAGAGGATTGGAAAGTAAAAACCGAATTACTTTTCGTCTTGAAGTTGATGCGAATTAGCCTTTTCCGTGCCGCTAGTAGTAGTGATGATGTACCAGACTCTTTCACAGCCTACTATTATTACTAGAAGAGTGGGAATGGCGAAAGTGACAGATCTACGGCGGCACAGCAGTGGTCTGCCGAGGGATTTCTTGACATGTACTGCGCTTGTACGCACGACGGTTACAAAGTAATCAACTGTGAAGCGGGGCCCGAGGTAGGGTAGTGCTAAGGGTAAGGGACGCAGGTGGTTCTGGCAGCTGGAAAGCAGTGCTTCGCTTCTCCTGATTTAGATCTTCTTATTGATGGCGAGAGCTGAGGTGCTCTGGTAGAGAAGTGAGAGGTAGGGGGGAGGGACTCGACGCCCAGATATACTCGTCCCACCCCACGCCACAAGCTCTCCTAAATTCCTCTTTTCTGATGTACGCCTACAGAACTTTCCTATGGCTACCGATCGTTCTTCTGCTAATATAAGAACTTATCACTTCATGGTTCTATCTGCGTTAAGGAACATTACTCTCGTCTAACAGTTTATCCGCCCTAGGGAACATTCCTAAAGAACGTTACTCTCGACTAGCGGAATATCCGCCGGGTTAATCCATTCTTTGGATTATTCTCGTATTCGTGAGACTACAAGACTGCAACGTATTATCTATATCTATAGCCCATGAGTGATCTACTCATATCACATTAGCCCACCCTGAATAGTCGTATATGCAGACCGCAAGATGGTCGGGGGGTGATGACGAAGTTAATCCCAAACGGCCAGGAAAAAGGTAGCCGAAGATGCGGCTATTCGAAACAAAAGAAATGAAGCGATATATCCCCCAACACCTCGTAATAAAACCCAAGCACTACGTCCTGCCGACGACGCCAGATGTGAAGCGGGGCCCGAGGTAGGGTAATGCTAAGGGTAAGGGACCAGGTGGTTCTGGCAGCTGGAAAGCAGTGCTTCGCTTCTCCTGATTTAGATCTTATTGATGGCGAGAGCTGAGGAGGTGCTCTGGTAGAGAAGTGAGAGGTAGGGGACGGGACTCGACGCCCAGATATACTCGTCCCATCCCACGCCACAAGCTCTCCTAAAATCATCTTATCTGATGTACGCGTACAGAACTTTCCTATGGCTATCGATCGTTCTTCTGTTTATATAAGAACTTCTCACTTCGTGGTCTTATATGCGTTACGGAACATTACTCTCGTCTAACGGGTTATCCGCCCTAGGGAACATTCCTAAAATAACGTTACTCTCGACTAACGGAATATCCGCCGGGTTAATCCATTATTTGGATTATTCTCGTATTCGTGAGACTACAAGACTGCAACGAATTATTTATATCTATAGTCCATGAGTGCTCTACTCATATCACACAACACTATACTCGGGGTCGTACTATAATAGACACACGACTTGAATATGTACTTATTTGGGTAAGATTAGAGAAAAAAACATCTATCGAGTCTTGTCTTATACGATGCCGAAATATGTAACGACCAGCGTGAAATATGTTTTTCCCAAAAGAAGTACATGGGCAATTTTCCGACCGATTACATACAGGATACTCGTAATATTATTTGTAGTAAAGCTTTTCTGGGCATTTTGCTTTCATAGGGGGGAGAAGGGACGACACCTGTGACCACGGCTTGTCTAGAAGATCGCTGAGGCTAAACCCTCCAACGAGTTGGGCTGGAAAGTAAAAAGTGACGATTAAAAAAAAAAAAAAGTGTGGCACATCGTACAGCACACAGCACAGCTCTGCCGCAGCATGCAGCAGGAGGAGCTCGAGCAGCCTCAGCTCTGCAGCAACAACGCGCGTAAAGCATCGCCATACGATCCAAACCCCCAACCCAAGTACAACCCGCTTCTCGGTGTAGTATGAACTCGCAGCTATCACCCTTCAACAGCAGCAATGTCGGCAGCGTGGAGGGGCACCCCGATCCAGCACGCGTGACTCAACCGACAGCCTCTCGTAGAAACTGGAAACGATCGACCGCGTATTTCCCGAATATATCGAGCACATTCAGCACAACAAACACCACCACACAGTGCACTGCACAACTCGGCACACAGGCGGTGATTCCAACGCCCAACCTAACTAAAGATCAAATGGCGGGTAATAAGCGCTCACACGATGGCGATCCGTCCGGTGAACTCTGCGCCCCCAGACCGCGAAATATAAGAGATCCCCAACAAGCGGTCCAAGAGCTGACGACGCTCTGTTGGCGACTGAAAAACATGTGGGTTGTTTACACATTCGACAGATTGTCATGTATTTTCAACTGCGGGGTTACTTACGAGTACCGAAACATACGACGAGGATCTCAATATAAGGCGAATCAAAAAGTAATCCACTGTAAAAGACCTATGCCAATGTAAACGCGAATTACAAAGGTTAAGGTTTTATTTCAAAAATATTGCTTCCAAAGAACAGCGGAAAATATCCCCGTACCGCCGCTGTGCATGTGGGAAAAAAGGGGAAATGTTTGATTTTTTTCCTTTTTTGGCTGCAGGCGGCGCAGTTAGTTTTTCCTCGTTGCAAATTGTCAACACGCTCATAAAATCAGCTCATGCGACGATAGACGCTCGATCTCGACATAGACTCAGTCCATGGCCAACCCGCTTGGTGGTGGGCAAGGTCAAGGAGTATAGATGACTGTTATGATACTGCTTTGTATGAGGTTGAAAGCCCGGTAACGACCTGGGTTCAGTCACTGGGATCGTATTTGTATTACTTGGAAGGCGTATCTTAGATGGAAAACCAGGGATTTTCCAGAGGCGCACGAGCTTGGTCTCAGTCTCCGCGTGCACGAAAGGAATAAAACTGCTCTTCTTCTATAGCTAAGCAAGCAACACACGTGAGTACCAACGATTACCGACTTAAAAGGCAGGCAGACCTGTCCAGGGATACAAAGTGTCCCGCAACCCTTGATCTTAACAAGTGGCGTCTTCGGCTTAGGACTTTCCGCTTTTTTGTCGGTTTTCGCTGTTTGTCACTGTTTTTTTTTTGTTTGCTCTCCTATTGTTGTTGAGTAAGTGTGTTCCGGCCACTGTGCCATCGAGACTCAAGAGGTGGAAGGGTCTGCTTCCCCTCACGGTGGCCGAGCCACTGAGGCCCAGGGCCCCTCAGTGCCCCACCGCCCAAGGCCCGTCGATGTGGATCGAGCGCCTTGTACAACAGACCAACAAGTGGTTCCCGTACTCACTTTTCGCTTTTCCGTGCATCTTCCTTGCCTCCCCCCCCGTGCGGGCGGCATGGCGATGGCTTTCATCGACGATTTCTTCCTGCCCCTTAAGGCTAGGCCTTCCCTTTCTTTTTTTTTTTACGTGCTTTGCCGGCTTCGTTGCCTCGCCGTTCAGAGGTGTGGGAGTGGGTTTTGAGGAGCCGCATCTTCGACTCATGTTCTAGTTCGTGAAATCGGGGTTTCCACGAATTTCCCATAATTCTGCATATACGGCTCATTAGAGTGGGCTAGTGTTATGATACTGTTTTGTATGAGGTTGAACGCCCGGAAACGACCTGGGTTCAGTCACTGGGATCGTATTTGTAGTACTTGGAAGGCGTATCTTAGATGGAAAAACAGGGGTTTTCCAGAGGCGCACGAGCTTGGTCTCAGTCTCCGCGTGCACGAAAGGAATAAAACTACTCTTCTTCTATACAGCTATGTTCGGAGTGCTCACGTACTTGGTGTATGGATTCATGTGTAACGGTATTTGGGAGTTCCACACAGGAAATATGCGTGTTTCTATCCGCCGCTTTCTCCCTTCTTGTAGCTGTGGTTACTTCATGTTCTCCCCCTTTCTTCCTTGTCTTGTGTTTTCTAAGCGATAATATATATATACCCTGGAGAGGAAGAGCAAGAGCGCCGCCGACGTGACCGCGGCGACCCGAAAATTCCTGGCTGACGTCGGCGGAGACGTCAAGTGTTTCCGGACGGACAACGGCACAGAGTTCGTGAACGCACTCTTCGCAAACTTATGCGCCAATGAGAAAATCCGACACGAGCACACCGGGGTCGACGGACCGAAACACAACGGTGTGGTTGAACGTGGACTCGGCCTCATCCAGGAAGGCGGTATGGCCGCTTGCCTTGAGGCCCCCCGGCTGTTCCCCGGGCAGCTCCCGAACCTGGACCGTTACTGGGTGGAAGCAGCCATCTACATGAACGACTGCCTGAACACCACGGCGACGTCGGCGAACGCCCATTTCAAGTCGCCGCACGAGGCATTTTTTGGGACACTGCCACCGCCCAACACACTCGCCTTCATGCAGCCCGGATTCCACCGTATCCACCGCACCCACAAGTCTGACCCCAAGGCCGAACGGTGTTTCTACCTCAACAGGGGGAGAAACCATCCGCGCGACTGCGTCAAGGTGGTCACGGCATGCGGGCGTACGAGCAACTCGCGGGACGTCACCTGGGAGGTGGAGCGCAAGCCGATCATCGAGGCTGCGCCTCAGGTGAGGAAGGACTCGGTGGCGGAGCCGTGGGAGGCCGATCTGCACATCAGGTATTTACCACCGGAGCTGGCGACTGTGCAACCGGGGATACCACTGATGATGTCACCGGCACCACCGGCGGTACCGCCGACGCCGGCGATGACGCCAGCGCCAACGGAGGTGCCGCCACCGCCGACGCCAACGGAGGTGCCGCCACCGCCGACGCCGACGCCGGGGGTGCCGCCGCCGCCGCCGGGGGTGACGTCACCGTCATGCCCACCGGGGGCCGAGAACCATCACGTCGAGGACGACGAGGGCCCCCGGGATAACGAGCTCTTCCAACTGGGGCGGACGCGCGCTAGGACACGGGCGATGACGATGGCGCCGCTTCAAGTGGGGATGCCACCGGTGATGACGCCGGCGCCACCGGAGATGCCGCCGACGCCGGGGGTGATGTCACCGTCATCCCCACCGGGGGCCGAGAACCCTCAGTTCGAGGACGACGAGGGTCCCCCGGACAACGAGCTTCTCCAACCGGGGCGGACGCGCGCGAGGACGAGGGCGTACCACCAGGCGTCTACTGGTACATCGCAGCCAGCTGACCACGCACTTTTCAACCAGCGCCCGCCCAACCAACCCGCCCCTGCTCTGCCAACATGTGACGCGGGTCAACTCTCGGAACCCGCGACCTACCAGGAGGCGATGCTCTCGCAATACCATGCGAACTGGTCCCATGCAATGGAGACGGAGATTGCCGGACTCGAGGGAGCTGGGACTTTCGGGGATGCTTAGCAGCAAAAGGGAGGGAACGTGGTATCGGCCAAATGGGTGTTCACTTGGAAGGCAGATGAGCATGGTAAGGTAGTGAAGGCGAAAGCGCGACTAGTGGCGAGAGGATTTAGCCAACGCCCCGGAGTTGATTACTACGAGACTTTTGCCCCCACCCCCGCCGCGTCATGTATCCGTATGATGGCTGCGATAGCCTGCGAGTTACAGTTAGATTTATGCCATTTCGATGTACAACAAGCGTTTGTCCAGGCCGAACTACAGGAACTCGTTTTGATGCGAATGCCACAGGGATGTGGTGATCTGAGCGGCAAAGTAATGCGCTTGAATCGTAGCCTATACGGCTTGAAACAGGCGTCGAGATCCTGGCATAGACACTTGGTCACCCGCCTGAAGAGTCTTAGTTTTGAACAGAGCCTCGCAGATCCGTGTGTTTTTCGATTAATCGAGGCGGGGTCTGTTTCCATCATTGCTGTGGTTCACGTCGACGACATTTTTGCGGTAGGCCGTAAGGAGAGATGTGACCGTTTCTGCGAGGACCTGAACCGCGTAGTCCCCATTAATAACCTTGGTGAGCTGCGATGGTATGCCGGTTGCCACTATTCCAGAGACAAGGTCGCGGGTCTACTGACAATTTCGCAAAAATCTTTCGCGGAGAAGACGGTCAAGCAATTTGGCGTGACCACTGGTAGGAACACCCCACTTTCCCCTGATCTTTTCCTGGAGGTGTTTGACGAGGAGGAGCCCACTGGTGACTGGCCGTATCGTGAACTAGTAGGCAGTTTGCTGTGGCTTTCTAACCAGACGAGACCTGATATCTCAAATGCCGTAAGGGCGGTCGCGAGGTATATGCATGCCCCCAAACTCAAACACTGGTTGGCTGCGAGAGGGATTTTGGAGTATCTGAAGGTGACGAGTAGCTACGGTATTACTTTCCAGAGGGGCAGTGGATTAGAGTTGGTGGTTTATGCAGACGCAGCCTATGCCCCCCGAGACACTAGGAGGAAGTCTGTCTCGGGTGCAGCCGTGATGTGTGGGGGTGCGGCGATTCAATGGATTTCTAGGACGCAGAAGACTTCCACACTCTCCACGAGTGAAGCAGAGTACGTTGCGATGGCAGAGGGTTTCAAGGAGGCTCTTTTTCTAAGGTCAGTGTGGCGTTTCCTGTTGCCTGATTTTGGGGATCCGTGCATCCAGGTTTTTGAGGACAACAAGGGTGCGATCCAAATAGCGGTCAACCCTGTGACGAACTCTAACTCGAAGCACATAGATGTCCGCCACCACTTCCTGCGAGAACTTGTCGAAAAGGGAGAGTTTGAAATCACGCATGTGAGGTCGGAATACGAACATGCGGACTTCTTGACGAAACCCCTTCCGAAAGACGCTTTCCGTTTCCACAGGAACTTCATCATGAACATGAGTTAATTTGTTTGTTTTGCTTTGTTTTGTTCTTGAGTCAATGTTTTATGTCTGACGAGGCCGATTTTTGTATCTTTCTATGATTTGAGGGAATTCGAGGAAGTTATCACAAATCTCATGAGATTTGAGAAGATAGTTTATGGATTTTATTGAGCTTGGAGGTCATGATATTTTATTGCTGAGATCTGAAGAGTTAATTTTTTTTGGGCGATTTGACTTCATGCGGTCCTATGATTTGTGATTTAATTTTTTTTTGGAAGGGGGGGGGACGAGGGAATGAATCCGACATGCCACTATGTACCATTCTGGTTTGAGTTGAGGAGTCGATCGTGATTCATTAGTGGTGCTTTTTATCCCGTTCCGTTGGGGCTGGAAGACTGCTGTGCGTAGCAGGAAAACTGAAATATTTGGAACTACTGTATAACATTATTATATTGAATACGTTTCTACGTACGTAACGCGAAATTGAAATCTGTAGTATACTACGGCGACCGCACTAAACTGGGGCGTTATTTCAGAGACGAAATTCTGGGTTTTTGTTGCCATTTGACTGGATTTAGTGTGTCCCCTGTAGAGAGGCTATGTCGGATTGGTGTTTGATTCAGATGGAAAGGGAGGACTGCAGTACTATATAAATGATGCAAGGACTCGATTGATTGTTTTCTGAGATTTTGAGGAGTTGCTTTGTGGGCTTTTCTGGGCTTGGCGGGCTTGATCTTGCTGTACAGTCGAGATTTGAGGAGTTGATTTCTGTTTTTTTTTTTTTTGTTTATTATTTTTCGGGTTTTGAGCAGCTGTTCTTGTGGTACTATTTCTTGAGATATGAAGATCAAGTTTGTTTCTTTGTGAGATTTGAGACTTTGATATTTGTATTTGTGATATTCTGATTGGAGGCATTGGTGGTCTTGACATATACTTATCTTTGAGTACAATACCTTGGATTTGGATTTTGGGTGATCGTGGTCTATAATCATGGCATGGTACTTTATCATGAGCGATGTGTGGTGATCCCATTCACCAAGTAGAGAGCAGAGGGGCTGTTCGGAGTGCTCACGTACTTGGTGTATGGATTCATGTGTAACGGTATTTGGGAGTTCCACACAGGAAATATGCGTGTTTCTATCCGCCGCTTTCTCCCTTCTTGTAGCTGTGGTTACTTCATGTTCTCCCCCTTTCTTCCTTGTCTTGTGTTTTCTAAGCGATAATATATATATACCCTGGAGGGGCTTCTACGAACTGACTCAGGCTTGGCCTATCATATCAGTGAGTGCATCGAACAAGCTAAGCAAGCAACACACGTGAGTACCAACGATTACCGACTTAAAGGGCAGACCTGTCCAGGGATACAAAGTGTCCCGCAATCCTTGATCTTAACATGACCGGCTCGAAGAAAACAGGTGGATCCATGGTCTAGGGGGCAAGAGCTTACCGGCGGCGTCCTGCGGTATCCTCCCAAACCTGAAAAAAAGTCTATTTTTTGCCATTCGAGAAGGATCGAGAAATTTTGTCATCTATTTTGTGCTCACCGGTGGCCAATTGTTTTTTTTTATCATACACCTGGCCAGCGCCCTCCACACGTCACCGGCCATTGTGTGTTGTTGCTCGGATTTACAGTGCGCGCACAGATGCGAGCAAACGCCGAGACCCACTGCTGTTGTTGTGGTCTGGTGCCGCGAAGAAACGCGCTGGGTGCGCTGCACTGCGCGTAGGACCCAAGTTCCAAGCCAACTCTGACTGCCTTTCTTTGGTCTGGCGGCGGAGAGACGTGCCGAGTCAACTTGTCTTAGTGTTTTCTACTTCACAATGTGACTGACTGCTGCTGCTGCTGCTGCTGCTGCTGCTGCTACTGCTGCTGTACCGCTGCTGCTGTAGTCTACGAGTACATATCCACCGAGAGGTGCGCGCCGAGTGCGCTTCTCTTGGTCTCTAGGCCCAAACCCGAGCCAGCCGACTGTTGTAGTCTGGCCACGTAGAGATGCGCCGCTGGCTGACCGCGCGTCGGGCGCGAAGCAACGACGCTCGTATACAGTTGTGTCACCTTCCAACTCAGATCGTTCTGCAGCCGTTGTCGTGGAGAACATCTTGAATTCAGAGAGCTTGCCATTTTTCGATACGAAACGCTGGTCACCCAAGTTATCGGATTCTGTGTCTAGGATAAGGCATGGACACTGTGGATGTCCTGGATGTTCACGGGTGGCAATATCAGTGTGCTCCCTGGTGCCATCGGTCTCCCTTTGCACCTTCATCTATCTTCTCATATATCACCTGACCACCTTGCACCTTCACCTCGCTCATCACCTTGCACTTTCAACGTATGCTCTTCTTGCGTACTTGATGTGATATCGTATGTTGGTATATCGTACCTGGTATGATGGCACTACGGTTTGATACACTACATGGAAAAAACGCGGTATGGGATGTGGGATATGGTGGTATGGTATATGGGAAAAGCACCGTATGTGGTATGGTATTGTTGGCGGTATGGTACGGGAAAAACACAGTATGTGGTATGATACGTTGGCGGTATGGTACGATGGTACGGTGTTGTGGATATATTATATGGCTAAACACCGTATGTGGTATGGTATTGTTGGCGGTATGGTACGGGAAAAACAGTGTGTGGTATGGTACGTCGGCGGTATGGTACGATAGTACGGTGTCGTGGATATATTATATGGCTGAATTTGCCTGGTGGTATGGTATGTTCCAGTATATAAGGTCCGTAAGGGTCGAATACGTCGTGCGAATACCATCTGTAACGACCTTATATATCGACCATTGGAAAGTGTTCGAATATATAAGCCATGCGAACAGACAGACAAACAGACACGTTTGCAATTACCGCAGCTGAGACTTAGTTTTACAAACTGAAAATAGGACCAACCATTGTTGGTAAAAGTAGGAAAATATACAGGTTTTAGTGTGTACCGTAAGTCCTACTTACTATGGTCCCCCGTTATAGTTCAACTGTGGGACGCTAAATGGGCCGGCCCCTTTTCCAGCAGTCCGGGCTGCTTCGTGCAACCGACGCTGCAATCACCTTCTGTTTTCGTTGCTATTTTTCCTTTCAAGTGCCAAAAGGGTTCAATCACGCGATGGCATTCCTCGAAGCTGGTCGGCGAATGAATATTTGTTTTTGCTGCTTCGGCTGCGAAAAGCTGCAGCTGCTGCCGCGATACATAAAACCAGCAAAACGTTGGTGTTCATTTGTATTCTTGGGACTTCGCCAACGAGAGGCACGAGCTTTAGGCACACTGAAACCTAACGGTATACATTCGTTTGGGCCGAGGAGGAAATCAACCACGTTCACTTTGCGCCGCGGCCCGCAGCTCACTTTTTACCAGGCCGCGCTGACACTGGCAACAAACAACAACGTGTGGTCCACGTGTATTGTCTCCTCTGAGGTAGGGTACTCCCAGTGTTACACAGTGCTGCACAGGCGGCAGGACGCCGCGTTGCGCCGATAAAATGAAAACATACCTACAACGCCGACATGTATTCCAGACAATCCTATGACACCACACACCAACCACAAACCCAACATCCTGCCCCTCCCTCCCTCCCTCCCCGCCTTCTCCTCCGCGCGCATTCCAACTGTATTTTCCAACCTGGCGCAGAGCTTCAGATACGCCACGCGCCTGCCCCCCCCCCCCCGCCGTGAACGCCCGACTATCACAAGGACAGCGCTTGACACGCCGTTTCCGCCCAAAATTGTACCGTTCACCTTGCGAGCTAAAGCACTATAAAACGCGCGTTGCCACGCAAGATACCACGAATATCTTCAGACACGACTGCACGATGCACGATACACGATAATATACGTTGTCTGTACGAAATAGTACACAAGGACACATCTTCCCCCCCCTGCCAAACCGCTTGCGGTGGGCTTCGCTCTTCGTTTCTACTGTACCTAAAGTTTCTTCCCTGCTCCACCAGCAGAACGAAGGCTACTGCTATATATACAAACAATATAACGCGAATATCTCGACTTTTCGACGGACAGCGTAAAATCTCGCTTTGAAAGTTGGCCAACGATCGCAACCGTACAACCCTTCCAACCCTTCAGATCATCGTAGAAAAAAACACCATGGCATGGCGTGTACGGATGGGGGGAAAGCAGTTGACTATCCCCGCCAATTTGTCGTCACCGCCAAAAGCGAACTGATCGAATACAAACAAGCATACGCTCGCTGGAGATCAAACGCAGTACGTACGTAAAAACCAAAAGGTGAGAATCTGCGCAGTCAAGCGACGCAGCTGTCGACCACCATAAACGAAGCCCACCGCCCCATGGTTTGCACGCCAAAAGCTGTGCATCCAGAAGCAAACCGCGTGTCGCACCCCGGTTCCGCGCGGCCGCAAAAAACAAACGCGGGGCTGTAGCAAACCTGTCGCATCGAGCGGACCTATGAGCACAATCGAACTGCTTATTGCATCTCGGCTCCCCGTGGCCGCAAACCAACGCGGGTTTGCAGCAAACCTCCCACATCGAGCGGACAACACCTCCGGGAAACAAGAGTGTGTTTTTGTACACGACACACCGTCCGCTGGCAATATCGGCGACATACCCACACGACATGTCGACAGTTGCCGGTTGTCCTTTAAGGAGCGAAAGGCCAGGGTCGCATGTTCTTCGGTAGGCTCTTGATTGAAGACGACCATTTCATCTGCCAAAAAACAAGTCCGGAACGCAGGCATAGCTTCCTTTGAGAAATTCAGACGAAAAACATGACGCATCACAAAAAGACAGAAGTACAGCATCGGCCACACGGAACAGCCCCGGCTGCTGGGGTCGAGGGTGTGTGTCAAATGAAGCTGCGATGTAAAGGAGCTTTGCGGCACGAGTGCAGCAGCATGGTGACGCTTGTTCTTCCTAGGCCCTCGGTCAGGTCGTACTCGTTTATCTACCACATGTATTAGGACCCGACGTGAGTCTTACAAGAAACATTCGTGAGATACCTATCCTATTGTAGTGTGTACAGTAATGGGCTTAGCTTACATTTTTTCTCAAAAGTAGTGGGTTGTAGGGTAGGGTACAGAGCTCCTCAAGCGAGCAGCCTCAGAACGCAAATCTAGGTGCTACCCCAACCGCAGTTGCTTTAGCCGGAGACCGACCTTCCCGTCCCTGAGGAGGGTGACCCTCTCGCCGCTGTAGACAAGTTCGAACAACGACTCAGTGGGGCTTTTAGCGCCGGTTCCTGCCACCCACAGCTTGGCCTTGCGCGCATCGGGAGCCCGTCCCTCGTACACACCGAGCGATCCGTCCCGACCCAACTGATAGGAGGGGGGGAGGGGATAGGTACAACACGAAGCTTGCGTTTCTTGTATTCCAGCGGTTGTGTTAATCAGGTCAGCCCAACAGAAAGCTTTTAACTCTCTCCCCTTTGTGTGTTTGTGGGTTTCTCAGGGTTGGGCGAAGGAGATGACACGCTATCGTCACGCCGCGCCTGGCCTTCGACGCGCGGGGCCACGGTGACCACGATCATCGCGCGTGTGGAAGGTATTGACAGGCGAACGCAGCGCTGACAAGATCTTGGTCTTGCGACAAGGTCTTCAATTGTCTCAAGACAAGGTCTCAAGACAAGGCCTTAAGACAAGGTCTTAAGACGAAGTCTTGACATAAAGTCATGAGATGAGGTCTTAAGATGAGGTCTCAAGATAAGGTCTTAAGATAAGGTCTTAAGACAAGGTCTCAAGGTGAGGTCTTAAGACAAGGTCTCAAGATGAGGTCTTAAGACAAGGTCTCAAGATGAGGTCTTAAGACAAGGTCTCAAGATGAGGTCTTTAGACAAGGTCTCAAGATGAGGTCTTAAGACAAGGTCTCAAGATGAGGTATTTAAAGACAAGCGCAGAACCGCCCTGGTTCCGCCCACCTGCTGCTTCAGCCCCCCGCAGAGGGAAGGTGCGTCGGTACGGCGCGTTCTCGAGCCGAGTAACAACCTCGTGCAGCACACCCTAAGCGCTCCACGATCGATCGATAATAAAACTCAAATATCGCTCGTCGCGGCTCCGTAGCGATGGAAGTGCAGAGCGCGACGTCGCATGCACGATTGACAGATCCACAACGGACTTTTTTCACCACAAACAGAGTCCATCTGAAATTTCTCCAAACCGTCTTGTCAACTCACAACGCCGCTGAAGCAAAAGCGCCGGGGTGAACCGGGGCGCGCCACTTACCTCGAAAAATTTGGGCTCGCACCCGGTCGAAATTATGCTTGTGCAGAAAGAAATGTACTGGCCGCCTCTCAATCGATCGCCAGGAACCAGAGGGGCATCTCGCTTCACCAGTTTCGGGCCATCCCCCTCCCTGGAAAAAAGGTGAATAGCGCACAATATCGATGAGCGCTTTCATCTATTTGAATGGATGGTGAAACGGTGCTCTCCGCCACGCGGACCTTTCGAGGTCCCGGGTGTCAGATACTACGCTCTAACATATAATTTATATGTGTTGAAGCTCATTGGCTGAAGTTGCGCCACATTTGGTACAGATTGCACCGCATTTAGCTAAAGGTGTACCGCATTGCCGTATTTGGCTCAGGTTGATGGTTCGGGGAGAAAGCACACGCTGGCATGGAAACCGCCGTACGACTTCTTTGAGACATGCCTCGGTATTATAAAAACTCGGCCGCGGTGGCAGGAAGGTTTCTCTCGCGGACCTCTGTTCGTGCCCACATAGCGTTGCTGCTGCTTGTAACGTACTGATAGTCTCGATACACTGGTATGTACGACGTAAGAGCTCCGGTGTTGTCAGCAGCAGCAGCGACCAGTGCCTCTGCTCTCCACGCAACCCGATCAATCGTTGGGAGATGAAACACAAACCGCTGCCCAAGCAGTACGGCAGATAACTCAGCATGCTAAGTACTAGCGGTTGCGTCGTGGCGGAAAGCCTGAAAAGGCCTCCGTTGTCCTGCGCAGTATACCGTACCGCGCCCTAGAGCAAGCAAAGTTGCATCCTCACGACGCGGGAGCAGCGATGCGGCCAGCAACTGTCAACCAAGTCAACAACTTCAGTCATATCACAGCTATTCAAGCGTCCTTCTTCCGAGTCCCTTCGGGAAAAGTGTCGCCGTCACCGCCGTTCGGCCGTTTCACATGATTGAATCAACAGTGTGGTCTACCGAACCAATCAAGTTGTGAACCAGCCAGCCATCGAACCAAACCAACCCGTCAGCCAGCAAGCTACGGGACCAATCCCAGATTCGAGTCAACCAACTGGCCAATGAGTTCAGTTGATCAAGTCGACGAAGCAAACTAACCAGTCCGCAGCATTCTCCGGCCGTTTCAGGTGATTGAATCAACGGGTGCTGCCTATCGAAACAAACAAACTGTGAGCCAGCCAGCTATCTAACCAATCAACTTGCGCGTCAACCAACCGGCCTATGGGTTCAATACATCAAATCGCCGAACCGCAGCAATCGACCAACCGAAACAATATCAGTTGGCCGATCGGCGACTGGTCCATCAGCCAATAACCGACCAACCCGTCTTTGTCCAGCTTACCCGAAGAAAAGAATGGCAGCCACGGCGACGGCGACGGCAGAGAGAAGTGCCGAGAGCTTGGCCGGAAGGCTCTCGGATACGTACTTTGACAGGATGGTTTTCTGCTATCCACGACGGTGCACAAGAACGGGATAAGCCAGAGGGAGCGGGGGACGTGCAGCGTCACGCACGATCAAAACGACTCTGCCGCTAGGCAACTACGCCAACAGGACAACGAAGTGGGGGGCGATCGACAAAGCGAAACGAGTCGAACGTGACGCGTTAACCCTTTCACCGTTGCAAGCATTTCCCCACTCGAATTCCAAACGATTTTTCCCTAAAATATGGTTTCTACACGCGCGGAGCTAAAGCCCCATCAACGGACAGCTGTTGCGGTGCGGCGCACTATTTGCGCTATTTAACCACACCGTAGTTTCCCCCCGTTACAAGTTGGCGATACTTCGTCGGGCTAAGTTAAAGAGACACGCCAGCGAACCACAGCCAGTCCATAATACGTCCCTGACCAGAACAGCAAAGAAAGTAGGAAGTTAAACTCGGCCACATAAGCCTATGCTACTGATGTAATTCGTCGGGCTATTTCACCGCATGACGGAAGGCACGCTCGCGAAGTATTGCTAGTACAGCATGCGCTTCTGGCCAGTTTTTCTGACAACATAAGAACTTAACCGCCCAGGTTACGCCTACTGCTGTCGGCAAGTGGTACAGTAACAAAATATCAACACTTCAGGTCTAATGTCCGGAACAAAAAGCTGACTCGTAAAATGTCCTCCATCGCACACCTTCCTTCACGCTCCATATTTACCTAAGTCGAGTATCCTTAACATTTACCGTGCCTCCTTCATTACCATACCCATGTCTTCCGCTCCCGCTCTACTAAGGCTTATTCCATGCACCGAGCTCCTTTATTTTGACCGTCAGTTTTTTTCTTTAGCTTATTATTAGCATGTGTTGACTCTCATTGGCCTAGCTTGCACCACGTTTGGCTCAGGTTGCACCGCATTTGTCCCACGTCACACCACATTTGGCTTAGATTGAACCGTGCGTGTTTGCGTAACGTATCCACCAGATATTTACGAGTACAGTTCTTGGTTGGATATCCTGACCTCCGTTGCCGCATCGGGCGGAAGCTCGCGGCTAGATGATCGTTTCAGAAAACGCCTTCCAGCCGCCAAGGGCCTGAATCTTCGACCGGAAGACACCGAAGACTCGCCGCTGCTGTCTCCGTGCCCATTCTACGACAGGTGATCCACAAGGCGAAGAAAGCACCGCAATGGATGAAAAAGTTAACGTGTCAGAGAACCGGGTTTGGGTGGTGAATTGGGTACATTTTTTTTCCACGGAGAGGCGATATATCGGCACTTGCGAACACGGTCGCTGCGGCTGGACGATAGTTCCTAGTCCTGTTTGCGGGTAGTCAGTCGCCGCCACCGCCGCTGTTGCAGCAGCAGCAACAGCGGAGGCACAGGCAGCAGCAGCAGCAGCAGCACCAGCAGCACCAGCAGCGGCAGCAGCAGCGGCGGCGGCGGCGGCAGGCAGCAGCGGAGGCACAAGCAGCGGCAGCAGCGGCAGCAACAGCAAAGGCGAAACATGATACTTCCAGAGGTACACCGGGAACGGAACGCCCGCAATGGGAACACAGATGCAGACCAGAGGCAAATATACCCGGTTCAAGCCAACCAAGCCTGTACGGCCAGCCAAGCTCGAAGGCAGCGGATGGCCAGAGGGTACTACCCTCTTGGCCAGGCGAGCTATCGTCGCCCAAGGCCGGGCCGCGCTTAAGCGAGGCGATGACGTTCGCAACACCCTAGAGGGAGGCTCACGTGTGCGTCTTGCGCAGGGCGAGGCTTCGAGGGAGAGCGGGATAGCGGCGACCGGGATCGGCTACGCACAGCCTTGGGATTGATTGCCTGCACACTCGAGCAGATGCGGGGAATAAGACAAGCAAGAGCGACGAGCGGTGGGTCGAAAGGGAGGGCGGTGTCATGTATATGGGTGGTCATCGGCTTGTTATAGCGTTTCAGGGTGCGCGTCCGTCTGGTACACAGTTGGGCAATGCTTGGTTTTGTTCGCCGTAGGGTATCCTGGGGGTTTGAGCCGCCGAACAAGGTCCGAATTAGCCGCCGGCGTCAGTGGGTGCGGTGCACGAAACCTCACCGCTCGTGCTCCCTGCCTATGTACTATACTGAAGCACTTTAGCACGGGCGCAAGCGTGGCATCAATGAGCACCAACCGCGCGCGTGCCATGGAGGCTAGGAGGGCGATCGCTTGCTTGATCTCTAGGGCTGTGAGTTAGGTGAATATAAGCCGCCCACTTGTTAAGTCGGCTAATGTAGGTATAACAGCTAGTTACTTGGCATAATTTGCGCGGAGTTCTGCGTCTTTGTACTGGCGCCTTTGTGTTCGGATTGTGCTTCTTGTTAATAAATACGAAAAAAGAACGTGAAGTCGGCATACCTCGCCACACCCCAACTACTACCTACCTAATAATCGAGAAGACCATCCAAGTCACAGCCCTATAGAACTGCGTTTAGTGCGCCAGAACAAAAATAGAGGGGGTGCCCACAAAAGCAGCGCGGCAATCCACTGGGGGGCAACACACATGAACGTGGCGTCGAGAAGTTGTGACATCACTTACAACAACAGCAACAGCATTAACAGAACCAGGATCAAAGACGACGATGAACACAACACCTCCTTCCACCCTTCCCCCCTGCTTAAGTGCAACCCACGCTTTGAAACTAGTTGAACCCAAGTTTCGATGATATTTGGTGCCGTACCCCCCCCCATGGGTGATCGTCGAGCTAGCTCATATTGTGCAGGGTGGAGAACCTTAACTGCTTGTCGATGCAGCCTACTCATTACCCGCCCCCTTTTCATCAAGCAGCTTGCGCAAACGCCAGAAAACGCAAGCCCCAAGCATCGGACACACTTGGCTACTGTCCCCAACCATCACAACCTGCATAGTGTAATATCGTCCTGTTCACCCTGGTACTGTCATCCAGGGGGGTCACCGACCAATCTCCTTCACGACAACCTACACAGCCCGTAGAATGCTGTGATCGAAGCATCACTATTATCACACGCAGCTTGCAAAGATGAGAGTCAACGAAAGTTTCGACGTCACAGCTGAGGTGTCTTACTTCAACTTTTATAAAATCCCATGCGTGTCTCTGGGCGGGCACTGCAACGTACCAGTACACCGCACGCCCTAACGCCATCAGAAAAAGCAGAGCGGCCGAGGGGTTCAATCGCGACGACACGCAACCCAGCGGCCCCCGATCTCAAACGATCGAAGCCGTCGCTCGGTAATTGGCACTGGCGCGGTTTTTGGGTCGGCAAGACTGACGCCGTTCGACCCTCAACGCTCGTAACGTCCATCAGAGTTCCGCTCTAAACACTAATGAGCACACATGTTGGTAAACACAAAATACTACTGATGTCGCTGCTCGGGCTGTTGCTGATATTTCTACTACTGATTGATACTACTACTGCTACTGTCATGTACGTATGTACCTCAACGATCTTGACCTATTACACTCGCAGGCCGGCCACCCCACACGCTTTACTCCACGACTATGCATGGATGTACAGCACGATATGTATATGTATGAATATACTTTTTTTGCGGAACACAAACTTTTCTCTTCGGGTCGCCGGTCTCCTCTCGCGCTCTCGGCTGCGTGGCACGCAGGGGGCCCGCGTGTACACCACGGTGCAAATGCGAGCCCCGGCCGAGGTCCGTGGCGAGTGCTCTGGGCCTTCGAAGTCACGAATTCTGGCAAGTTTCCACGGGGAGGCATTCCGACCTACTGGAGCCAAGCAGCACAATGGAAGTCCCGCAATTTTGAAGGTTTTTCTCTGCTGCTGGTTGCTGGCTGCTGCTGCTGTATTATGTTTGAATACACCGTCCCTCGAGCTCTCTACAATGAGGCCTGGAACAGCAGCAGTCGTACATCAAGCTCTCTTTTGTGACGGCCACGGGCGGCGCAATTGTTTATGTGCGTGTGTGGGCCGTGATTACTGCCGACCGAAGGAGTAGGAACACGCCCGTACAATATCTCAAGAAAGGTGCAATAAATTGGATGCTGCGCAGGGGGCAGGACAGCGATACAAACCCACACGTCTTCGGCATTGCAACAGCAACCGCGCAGCCACGATATAATGCGCACTAGGACAGCAACAGACGGTGTTCGTGTGTACGTGTGTGCAGTTTTCACAGGAGATACAGCAAATACATAGATACATGCAATGATGTTCACATTTCCATGTACAATTTTCAAATCAAGCACAGGTTGTCGATTATCGTCCAGTCACACAGCAGTAGTACTCGGAGTAAATAAGGACGTCTGGTAATGATGCTGCTCTCCCTTTTCAACATGCGACACCCCCAGGACCCCGGGACTTCAAGTTAACCACATCCCGAAGGGGAACTTCGTATAAGAGTACAACACTCGTGCAACGTACATACCGGTATATATACAGGTACATACCTGGTATATTTTTTCAATATCTGCTACATCCCAGGCACCTCACTGGTACCTGGTAATGACTACGAGTTATGAGTACTCGTATTGTCGTACCCTACCCACTCCTGCTACTACTTACACTACTACCGCTACTGCTGATGCCGCTACTGCTGCCGCTACTGATGCTACTACCGCCGTAAGTACTGCTGCTACGATATTTATATCACTGGCTCGGTGGTATTATTGAAAGTCTTAATACTTTACCATGGTACCGATCAAACCATTGTGCTGCGGTGCCCCCATTCCTGAAACACACAAAATTCTGCACCACTGCTGTCGTACTGCTGCTGTAAGCGTATCAAACATAATTTAAGAAGGAAGGCCGCACGTCGAGGGGCATCGACGGAAGCCACGTGTCTCCTGTCCTTCCGCTTCAGCTTGATCAGCCGTGTGCCCCGTCCTGTCCCTGCCCGCCCCTCCCTTGTGCGCGTCTCGAGCACATGACGCCTGTGAACATTCATCAAGATCAAGACTTCCAAGCAGAAGGCGAGGCCCTCGGTTTAAACCCCAAAACGTCGGGCTCGTCCTCGAGGCAGCAGTGAATACGAAACGAAACGGCATTTGCCCTGAACTCGTGTACCATTATCATTCGCCGACAACGTTCAGACAAAGTACTCACTGCTGTACCTACAACCAACCACACACGAGAAACAGGACGTACCTGGTATATAACATGCTGCGTCTCGAGTACAGTGTGTAGGCGAAGTATGCCCCCTGGGGGAAAAAAAAGGCCTGTGACTCTGCATCACTTGATAGAGAGTCTGCTAAAATTGGCAGGTTGTGCATGGGAAAAACCTGAAGGTAGCGAGCCTGTTCCAAGAATACGCCGCCGTGTTCGCGAGAGCCGTGCTGTCTTGCTGTCGAGCATCTCACTCAATATGTCTCACCATGCTGATGCAAGTTGTGGTGGCAGAATGTCGGAACGTGGATGTGATGACGTGATGAGAAGCTATGTAGAAAGTGGTGTTCGCAACAATGATCCTTTCAAGGACGGATATATCCGGTTCCAGCAAGAAAAGGGGTAGTTTGCGTCCAGTCCGACCTAGAACAGACGTATCTCTGTGCGTCAGAGAGAAGATAGCTTCGTGAGAGGTAGCCTCGCGTCCTGCCAGAGGCTGTTCTGAGTCAATGGAACAGCTGAAAATGCGGCTCAATGCATTATAGGGGTTTCCATGTTGTTCTGGAGGCAGTTGTGCGGTTTTATCGAACATCAAAAACAAACATCAACCCCATCAAGCTGACACAGAGAATCGACCAAACATCATGCGAATCTGGGCTACGAGTAGGAGCACAACGGCAGCGAGGATGGCAGCAGCATCGATGGAGAAGATCCCAGATGCCTCGTCAGTGTCAGCGCTCCACGACGGTGGTCCGGACTGGGAGGAGAGAGAAAAGGCTTCGTTTGATAGCCGGCAAGTCGCTGGTCGGTTGACAACACGCAGTAGTATATGATACCACGTAGTCACTGCAGTTACCGTTCCCTCTACCGGAAGTCGTATGCAGGTACACACTCAAGTGTACAGTATCGTAGTAACTATGAGATTCGAGCTACTCGTGGCCATCATACCCAGACATGCCAACAGTCGCTTCCTGGAATGAAGGCTACGGTATACGAAAGCCAGCTGGCGAAGCAAGCGAGACCCTAGGTTGAAATATTGGGCGTGCCTCGATGTTTCCGCGGCAGCATGCGATATTCGATCTCCAAGTTGAGCATGGCATGCTGAATGTATGCGCGTGGTCGACGAGTTAATCATATTGTTGAAACGAAGCAGTTTTATATTTCATATCTCCAAACATCGCTGTACCCGTATACCTGGTATACGAGTAACACGCAAGATACAGATACGTACGCAGCACGATGAATTTCCTACCAGGTAGCTGATTTTCTCCTGAACAAGGGGTGCACACAAAAACGAAAGAGGTGGCTACCTGTGGAAAGGTCCTGTCGATATCTTTCCACGACGCATCGCTCGACGTTTGCACTCTCCCAGGCGCCGAGAGAACCAACTTGAACGTTCGCCCGAGTGGGGCGTGTTATCTCATCACCCATGTTATATCCTGGTACCAGGTACTTATATATACGGTAAACGCTGCTCGTACATAGATGGTCCTGCTGAGGCTGCATTACGGCAAGCAGCCCCAAAGACAACCTTTTCGAGTACCCGAAGAGATTGATCTGAAGGTCGCTATAATAGACGGCCGTGCTGTATCCCTGCACTTATTACTGCCCTAAGACCTTGACCGAGCCCGGAGTGGCTTTCAATGCCCCCCTTCCCCCCTCCCCCCTCCCACACACATACACACCTAAGAGCTACTCGTGGATGTTATTGCGATTAGCAGCAAGCAACCCCAGAGATAAGCTTTACTTGCACCAGAGATTGGCTCTGAAAGCCACTATTAATAGACGGCCGCACTATTACGGGGGGCCATAGTAAAAAGGACCAAATATTGTTAGTAAAAATAGGTAAATATATAGGTTTTTATGTACACCATAGGTCCCATTAACTATGGACCCCCGTAATACGTATCTCTGCAGTTGTTCTCGCCCCCAAGACCTTGAACGAGCTGGGGGCGGGTTTCCATGCCCCCCCCCCAACCCTACTTTTCGTTTGCGGCGAAGATGCCTTACGTAGAAGTCCGCCTTGTGTAGACACTGCCGGCAAAGGGGATTTACCATCCCGCCTCACAAGCGGTTCTTACTGCTAGTAAGGTGCAGCTCACCCTTCATGCGACTCGCCCAACATCTAAGCGGGATTGACGCTTTGTGCCAGCAATGTCTGCCTGGTCGGTGAATGCCCGACGTGCTCCATCCCGGCACTGTTGGGATGCAAGGGTCTATAGGTCATACAACAATGGCCATGCATGACATGAGTACCTCCCCCGCGCTCTTTTTCGTGCTCAGGTAAAGGTGCCTAAGGGAAAGCTACCTTGCTCTGATGAAATGTGAATATTGCCCAGTGTCCACTGCCTCTGTGAGACAAATTTGAAATATAGGATACAATCTGCCTTTATCTGTTTCCCTTTTTTCGGTTTATTTATTACCAAGCATGACTCTCGCACGTCTTTTTGTTGTTGCGATTTTTTTACTCGTTTCGAACATCACCCCGCCTCCGCGATGCATTGACCAGAAAAAGGGTTGAGTTCTTAAGTCTGTGCAGCAAAGCAGATATTTTATTCCTTTCGCCTGCCGTGTGACACTATTGTCACACGGGTGACAAGATAACACCCCCCCACGGACGATGTTTAGAGCTATTTTTCTCGACAACGGGGTGGGTGTAACCGCTGAGCGACGCGTCTTTAGAATCATCCCGACAAGACCTTCCCAAGGCCGCTTTTTTTTTTCGTTGTTTTGTGTCCCCCGTGGCTCAAGAAATCGGCCCCGAAGTTCGTCGCAGGGATGTATGCTGTCTTATCACACGTGTTATACGGTAAGCGTCTACTCAGACATGTAAACCATGCAGTAGCCAGAGGTTTTGTAAGATCTCAAGTTTATTCAGCAACGCAGAGACATGACCCCATCGAATAAGGTTCGATGCAGTAACCAGAGTACCAGAGTTTTAACGTTTCAATTCGCTCAGTCGATGCGGCCATTCAGAGATGCCAGTCCTTCGGTTGATGCAAAAACCTCGACGACGTAGGTGGTTTAGTCCATGCAGCAACTCAGAGATGCAAATCTCCTTTAACCTTTTAGTACTGCAGTCCCGTTTCGGGGCCAAACTACTTAAAATTAGACTGCTTTGTCCCCAAAACGGGACTGCAGTCCTGAAAGCGTTAAGTCGGTGTAGCAAGAAATTTGTGTCCCAAACGAGAAGTCGCTGCAGCAGTTCAGTGCTTAGGTCCACGCAGCAACTCAGAGATTTAAGCCGATGCAACAACACAGATCTGTATGCCCTTTAGACATTGTACTGACCAGAGCATCAGAGCGTTTGAAGTAGTTTCGTCGGTGCCGCGAATCAGAGATGCCAAGTCATTTAGTGAATGCAGCGACTCAGAGCTGTAAGTTCTTCACGAGCAGTCGGTGCAGCAACTCGGACGTGTAAGCCCTTCAAGTGACGCAGCGACTCAGATATGCAAGTTATTTACACCTTGTAGCAACTCGGAGATGCAAGCCGGTTAGGCGGTACGGCAACTTAGAGATGTAAGTTGCTGACCCCTTGCCGCAACTCAAAGGTTCAAGTGGGTTGGTCTGTGCAACCGTTCAGAGATGTACGCCCTTCTGTTTTTGGCGATGCCGCATCTCAGAGATGCGGCAGCTCAGAAATGTAGTGTCCCTTGCGAGTGGTCGGTACAGCAACTCGGAGGTGTATGTCGATGCCGCAGATTAGAGGTGGATGCGAGGCCTTCGGTCGATGCAGCAACTCAAGATATGTAAGCCCTGTAGGGTATCTAACGGCCTGAGTCGTGAAATCGATGAGGCAAGGCAGACATGTCGCCCTCTAGCCCATGAAGAAACTCACAGATGTATGGCCTTCATGAATCGCCGCAGAAACTCGGAGATGCCCAGTGGGGCACCGATTCAAGGGCGCCCATGATGAGAGAAAACTGACTTAAGTGCGCCGACTTGGTACGGAAACTTGAAAATCCAGGTTCCGTCCGACTTCTCCCGCTTTACGAGATTCTGCGCCCTTCAAGCAGAAACACATCCCGATTTGTAAGAGAGAGTTTCGTCTTATCCCGGGCTGGCATCAAATCGCTCTTATGCTGGGATACGAGCGGTTCCAAGATAAGAGCGGTAGTACTGGCCTGTTCGGAGGGGGTCTTGAATCGGGTACCCCGCTGTATATCGATGCAATAACGCATAAATCGATGCAAACCCTTTGGTCGATGCAGCAACCCAGAGATGTGACTCCTTCATTCGATGCAGCGACGCAGGGACACACCGTCCTATTTTCAGTGCAGCAACTCCAAGGTGTAACTCGTTTAGTAGTAGTCGATGCAGCAACTCGGAGGTATGAAAGCTTTTTTTCATATAGTTGATGTGGCAACTGCGAGAGTACAAACTCAGAGATGTAAGATATTTAGTGATGCAGTAAATCAGAGATGTATCATACCGTATGTATGATGGGATAACTCCTGCAGTCGATGAAGCAGCTCAGGGATGTAAGGCGCTTTCACGATGAGTCGATACAGGAACACAATCGATACAACTCCTTCCGTCAGTGCAGCAAACTCGAAGACAAAATCCCTTTGTCAACGAAGCAACTCAGAGAGGCAGAAGCCGTTTATTGCTTTTGTTTTTACGTCCTCAGGCGGCGGATTGGTCCAAATATAGCTTAACCTCGCCACGCTTCCACATTTATAATATGTGTCGTGTCGTGTGTCAATTTAAACTCGTCACTCCCTTCGCAGCAGCAGTCGTTCATTTATCGAAGAGGCAAGCACAGGGTTCTACTTAGAACTTTACTACTCTCTGTTAGCGTAGCGGATGCAAAATCCCGACATGTATGGTACGCACCGGATACAAGGCATACTGATTCGTCGCTCGCCATTGTCCGCAACCCGTTGCTATAATATTGCTCTGATCCGCGGGGCGGAACGGCCGCCGCGCTGGTTTCGTTACACCGTCTGCAGGCGCGGGAGCAACGTTTGGTACCGGAAATGGTCTCCCAAGTCCAAGGCTGTCGCCATGCGTAAGTGCAACTCACGCTGGACGCGGTAATATATCGCACAGAACCGTCACTGCACGACGGGGACTAGCAAGGCTAGTCGCCGCTGTGGCAGCAGGACTGTTGCGCCGCAGGTGTTGCGTAATCGGTACCTCTGAACCCTACCGCTTCGCTTGACGCCGCTTCAATGGCTTCCACAAAATATATCGGGCGGTGCACTTTTTTTGCCTAGAGCGTCAAGGACCTCACGAATGGCGTATTCTTGTGTATGTTTCAATGTCCGCAGTTTCTTCGGTAGTATTCACGAACGGTATCGTTAGCGGGGAGCTCGCGTGGCTGCCTAGTTCCGCCGAAAACGTTGCGGTCGATGATGCTGCAGCCGCCGGTGAAAAGACTTGTCCTAGAGCCGTGGCGCTTGCTGCAAATGGGGTGCGGTGGTTTCACTTCATTCTGCGTTTCCGCTCGCTCTCACACGCACAAAGTAGGACGCCGCCCCTTCCCCCTCAAGAACGATGATGCCCACTCTGTAGGTAGACTACATCCAGTCGAGCATTCGGTATTCACCGCTTCTCAAGAACTACCCTCCCCTCCCCTCACCCCACCCCACCCCACCCCACTTTCCTTGTGCGCGCGGCAGTGATAATCGTCCACGGGTTGCATTCCCATGGAGGGCGATGGGCGAAAGTGGCCCACCACTACACAGAGAAAGGATATCTCGTCTACGCCAACGATCACATCGGGCACGGCTTGTGAGTGAACCCCTGAGGCATTCACATAGCCTTAAAATAGTACCTGCACAACCTATTTGTAGTATTGATTCTCCGGTAATAGAAAAAAAAATGTTTATTTTTTTGCCTTCAATCCCAAATGGATCTTTCTGGTCGACGAATAACTGTCAGTGCCAGATATTTATGGACCTTTTTAGAAAGAGAGAGAGATATTTTTTAAGTCGATACATGCGTAGCCGAAATAAAATCATGCTAATAGTACATATCTCCGTTGGAATCCATGTATCGCGACTAATCAAAGTGAAAAAAAAGGTCGTTCTTATATCACAAATGCGAGTGTGCAGCCTATAACACGATGGCTGATGCTATGGGTGTGTCGTAGAACTCCTTGTACGCAATGGTCCCTCATTAGTGCCGGTATGGTATGCGCCAGCCAGCAGTACCGGTACTATATGTAGCGGCAACCAACCGGCACTAATCCCTGCGCACACTGCCACACTCGTTTATCCCATATGTGCCTAGCGATTCTGCAGGCACTATAGCGGTTAAGCGGCACTATCGAGGGACCACTACTGTGTTGGAGTGCGACGTTAAGAGCGCCACCCCCTATCACCTATTCATAGCAGCCCGCGTTGCATCGTGTGACCGATGCTGAAATTGTGGTATTGTTTTCGTCAGCTTTCCGCTTCTCAAATTCCGAAAGCGTTTAAGGTTGACGGAAATTGTATCGTTTTTCGTCATTTTTTTCACTCCCAATTTCCGAAAGAGTCGTAAGGTTGATGAAAACTGCACCTGTTTTCGTCATTTTTTTTCTCGTAAGTTCCGAAAGGATCGATCAAGGTTGATGAGAATGGTCATTTTTTCCCCGTCATGTTTCCCCTGTCAAGTTCCGAAAGAGTCAAGGTTGATGCACTGGCGATTTTTTTCGTCATGTTTCCCCCCTCAAGTTCCTGAAAGGGTTAAGATTGATGACTTGGTCATTTTTTTCCCGTCATTGTTCCCCCCTCTAAAGTTTCACAAAGGTGTGAAGGTTGGTGGACTGGCCATCGGTGGGCACATGCGTATATAGCTGCATGTAGTGCATTTAGTTTCGGTGCTTAACTACTGATGATGATGATGACGATGATGAGGATGATGGTGATGATGACGATGATGACGATGAGGATGGTCGTGGTGGTGGTTATGATGAGGATGATGATGGTGACGAGGATGATGATAATGATAAGGATGATGATGATGTTAGTGACGATGATCATGGTGATGATGACGAAGATGAGGGTGACGATGATGGTGATGTTGATGATGATGATGATGATGATGATGATGATTACGGCGACGATGATGATGATGAACATGATGATGAACATGATGATGAACATGATGGTGATGGTGCTGATGACAATGAGGTTCTCACGTTACCCGATTTCCCTTAAACCTATCACGCGGGTGCATACATGCAGCAGTAATCATAACCCACGACGGGCCCAAAAACCACGCATCCCGCTATATTTTTACAAAAACCCCATTGGGTTCCTACTACAATGGTCCCCCGTTCTAGTAGCCTGCGGTCACAAAAACAGGCTAAAAAGCGTCCCGTTGGAATGCAAAACAAAATGATGCGTTGTGCCGCAGCAGTATCAGCTACTAGGAAAGGTGATGGCAGTGCTTCTCCGCGCTCTCCCGTGTGAAGCTGGTTCGTGGGCTTGCCTGCACACGACACGATGCGTTATTATCGTACACCAACCACAACCGCTCGTGTCCCAGCAATTGGTTGTGCGGGCGATGCAAAGCTGCAGCGGTACATACACCCACGACCGGTCAACGATTTTCGTTTGCCGTTCTCGTTGGTGCTTGTTTACCCCTTCTTGTTTTGCCGGCGATGGGGTACGAGGACAGAACCGCGCAGGGGCCCAACGGAGGAGCGATTGGCATGGTGGACGACCACACCAAGATGACCGACGATTTTACGGAGTTCGTCGAGAAGATGGTGGGGTCCTTTCGTGTCCCAGCATTTTGTTTTGCGTTGTGTTCCCGGTTTCCTCTCTTTTTTGGCTCGCCAGGTCTGAACCGAACCAAACGCGTAGATTTTTGTATGCTTGAACGTTCAACGAGCAGATCAACGGTGCAACAAAGAGCCTACCGTTGATTAAAGATGTCAGGAGGCGTGTCTGCCGTGGGAAAACGGGCACCGCCAAGGGTGAAGGGCCGAGTGTTTCACACTAAAGCCTAGGAGTATGGCGTCCGTCAAGGAACATTAGTACGTAAAGCCGTGAGGCGGCACGAATAGTTAGTTGTTACCCTGAGGTGGCGACTATCCGACCTGTTGGGTTTCCATACTTGAAGGAAGGATTGTTGAATGCGGGAAACATTTTTTTTTATTTTGAACAGGGTCCTCTTGGACGGAGGGGGCTAGTTTAGCTCGCTTCGCTAGGTCGGCAAGTGGACTGGCCATCAGCTGGCTTCGCCAGCCGACGTGCTGACTACAGGAAGGTAGTTGAACAACAGCGCCTACCGATTAGTCACAAGTCGTGAAGTGCTGCTGACTCACAGCTCTGCATATTCAGGAAAAGTTTAAGTTTGTCTCCCGAAACATTCGTCGTCGATGCGCGCGTGCACAGGATTGTTACCACGACCATATACCACTGCTGTACCAATACTGTGTGCAATATACGCAAGGCACGTTAACCATTACTTCGAAGTGTGTACATGATATTCCGGCTATATAGTTATGGGAATATACCAAACTAAAGCATGCGAATTTTGCTAAAGTCGACGTTTTTTTTTTAGAATTAGTTTTTCGGTTGCCGGATTTTGTTTCAGACAACGTTCATGTGTAGGGGTCGGCCATGGGTAGGGGTTGAGGTTACACAAGACCCCCTCCTTGCAAGATGTGGTAAAAAAAAAAACCTTGTGGAGACGCTGAACAATGTAGCAAAGCAACATGGTGTTGACAACCTGTCAATTTGGTACGCAAAATGGTGTGCTATAATGTTCAACATATCCAAAGGTTTGTTTACATGCACTCTTTGCAGGGGGGGCGGGTCCCGATCACCTGCGTAGGGCCGTGTAGGCGGCTTTGCGAGCTTAGCTTACCACTTATTCGAGAAAATAGTTGACACACCCTGTCCACGAGACGAACATACCTAGCCCTAAACCCTGAACCAATCAGACCGAGCGAACCATTGGTGAGCGTTGTTCCCTTCGTCTCGTACGCAGTGTACCTCAACCATTTTCTCGAAAAAGTGGTAAAAGCTGCTGCTTTGCTGTAGCCTATTACAGATGAATCGGACTGCGTTGCGGAGCATACTCAAAACGCCTCGCCATCAACGGCGACTGCGAGAGTCAACGTGCGATTTTGCTCCTCACCGAACGTCTACCGACCGACATCAATTGCTGTCAACCATTCCTTCCTATTTATAGAATCTCTTTGCGAAAACTCTATTTTCCGAGCCGTTTCTAACATCTGACACCAACGCAACTCCGGTGAGGTCAATGGTTCCACACACCAAGCAGATGGCGATCTACAGTAGACTATATACCTGATATCATTTATCTGCCACTTTGAACGGTTGCTCAGGATCTGGACAGGCAGTGCAGATCCAGCCCAGGAAAAATATGCGAATCATAGATGATGCAGATCATACGGCTCCCTCCCGGCAACAAGAGCTAAACGATTTCCGTTACGTATCAGGAATAAATCTGCAAAATATATTTTGCCGTGAACGATCTAGGTGATGAAGTGGGATCTGATCTATGTGATCTGTGTGATCTATCTGATCTATGTGATCTATCTGATCTATGTGATCTATGTGATCTATCTGATCTATGTGACCTATGCGATCTATGCGATCTATGTGATCTATGTGATCTATCTGATCTATTTGATCTATCTGATCTATGTGCTGTATATGATCTATCTCCTCTACCTGATCTATCCGATCTATCTGATATGTTTGATCTATCTGATCTATCAGATCCATCCGATGTGTGGACCACTCCAACGGTCCTGACAGTACAGTATACAGTACCAGTACAGTACTCGAGCATGGCGTACTTCGAGGCACTGGAGTGTACTGCGAGGTACTGGGGCGTATGCATTGTACTGGACATGACCGCCAGCTCTCTTTTATTACACTACCGTATCACACTACGACTCTATTATCACACTATAATCACACTAGGGTGGTAGCATAACACACCCCCTCGGGCGGATTTCATTAATTCCTTTGTTTCGAAAGCGAGGAAAGTGTAAGCGCCGAGCGATGCGTCTGTGGAAAAAGACCTCGGCTAGATATTTCCAAAGTCACCACTCGTCGGGTGTACCTTCTTCCATGGATTGGAGAAAACCGGCTCTGAAAATCATCCCAGGAAGTGTGTTGTCTTAAGTGTTACACGGCACACGAGATTTAAAAAAAAAAACTCTATCGTGCATTAGAGCGCGTATATAGCCCGCCGGGGTTATTTCCCCCCCCCCATTTTTTCTTTCTTTTTTTATCCTCTGGCGGATGGATAAAGGTGTGGCTTAACCCCTTTGAGAACCCCTCGATAGCGACGAAACCAATGATTGATAAATTTTGTGCTATCAACCGCCTACGAGCAGCGTGAGCGCCCAGCAGTAGTGCAGTACGTTTTGGCCTTAAGATGCAATATTTTCACAATGGTTGAGCTCCTCAAGTGATAATCTACCGGTTAGTATCATATTTCTACTAATAATATAGAAACAACTATAAACTCGTCTGGCGCGGTCGGTCGCTAGCTGGGCCCTTCGGTAGACTTTTCGCTAGCCATCAACCCTTTTAGCACTGCAGTCCCTTTTTCGGGACAAACTACTTGAAATTTGACTGGTTTGTCCCCAAAGCGGGACTGCGGTTCCAAAGGGGTTAACCATGATTCGCGAGTACTGGAACTTTTCGCGGGAATAACTTCCAGCTTTCAACTTTTCGGGAATACCTTTCACAAGACTGTCACGCTTTTTGGCGGTTTGCCACAAGCGCAGCAAGCAGCCAGTAGAAGGTGTTTTCCTTATGGCTCATTATGAATCAAGCTTCTTTGAGGTTTGCATTAGCTCGCACTTTTTCCCACGTGAAGTACTTACTAAATATCTGTTTTAGGGCTCGCGCATAGGAATCTTGGTCGGGCTACACAAAACTTTTTTTTTGGCGAAGTCGTGTTTCGGGGTGAGATACGTTGAGCTCCTCGATGCAAGGGCCTCATGAAAAAAAAGGCTCCATCCCCTACCCTGGCGTTTCTCGAATACCCTCGTCCCTTTGGCCGCACGGCGGATAACGCGTCCTCAGGTTGACAAGGAGAAGGACAAGAGCCTGCCTGTGTTCATCCTGGGGCATTCCATGGGGTCGCTCGTGGCCACGGTCTCGGCTGAGGAATGCGTGCGACACCCTACCATCGGCCCTCGGTTCAAGAAGCTGGTGCTTTCAGGCAAGCCACCGAGACTTGCGTCGCGGGCACCAGTCAGCTCGGTCGCGGAGTCGACTACGGAGCTCCCAAGGACGAACACTGTTCGGGAATGAATGCGAGACGGCGAAAAATAAATTTAGTTTTGAGGCAATCAATCCCGAAGCGTTTTTGTTTGTTTGTCTGTTTTTCTTTTTTCTTTGTGTCATACTTTTGGTTTTTGTACATGGTTTTTGTGGTTCTCAGAACGAAACAAAAGAAATAACAAACGTCGTTCGTTCCCTAGGTTTTAGCGTCAGAAAAGCTACCGCAAAGACCCTTGAGTTTGCACAGGATAGGGTTCGATCGTTTTTTTTTTCAGCGCTCTCTCATTTTCTCGACAACGGCAAGGGTGCTAAAAGTCGGACATGCATCACGTTTTCGGAAGGCTCTCTCGGCCAGATCTTATTTCCGAAAACACCTTAAGGTTCGGTATTGGCACAAACTTTCCCGTTCCGGAAAAAAAATCGAGCGCTCAAAAACTTTCGCACTCCTGCTGTGCGGACTCAACGCTCGTTACGGCATGCTGCTGACGCGCGCTACCACACGGGTTGCAATACTGACTGTAGGGGTAACACTTTCTTGCCTTTTTTTTCTGACGGACGGGCTTCTCAGTTGAAGAACCGCCCAGTATCGTTGAAATGTATTCGTGTTATACTAAATTATTTGTTCTACGAACTGTAAGACACGCATGCATACGCGCATCGCAACGACCCTCTTGTGATGCCGCAAGCTCTTCCTGGTATCAGAGACAAGGTATAAGGGCGCAATTTTTACTCCTCGTGTTTTTAAGGTCGCTACACCTGGGGCCCAGAAGGTTTAACTACAGTAGAGACCAAACAGTACATAAATAAAAGTTCTATTCTTACACCAAGTGATTTGTACCCGAAACGGGAGTGCTGTCTTGAGAAACAAAAAACGTTCGAACCCCGAGCTAGCGACCAAAACAATGGTTGATAACTTTGGTGTTATCAACCATTGAACCGTCTAGGAGCAGCGTCAGCGCTCAGCAGCAGTAGTACGGGTAGTTCATGCTGCGCCCGTGCCGTACGACCCCTTGCATCCAACCATTGTAGCACTCGGACACCAACCATTGTATCATCACCCAATCAGGCAGTGGCCGTTGCTGTAATAATACAGTAGTCACTTTTTTATTTTCAATTTCCTCCTCTGAACTCACCCCAGAAGGTCAAGTTAAAACCCGTTTCGATCCGCACCTGCGTTTCGGAGAACACACTATCACAGGGGGTCATCGTAACACATATTAATGCATAGTAACAACATAGTAATACATGTTAATCAGAACCCACTATGCACCCAACAAACAGGCGTATCCCTATGCTTGCCTACCATATTGGATTCCGATTGCTACTGTAGGTTCTCCAGTGAAACTCATTTTGCAGGAGGTAAAACGGTTGACGTCTGGCGGCAGTGGCCCCTATAAGGGTCGTGATACCCTCCGCTTTAAAAACCGCTTCTTTCTCTGTCCCTGCCCCCAGGTTGTCCGATTGTTCCCGGGCCTTCCTCCGCCAGCCCGTTCGGACTCCGGCTCCTGTACCCGCTGACGAAGTGAGTGCTTCGGGTCGGCCTCGTTGCGCAGTTGATCGCCAGCTTTCGTGCATGCTACGAGTAGCGGTTGACGGTTGTTTTCTTAACAAGCGCTTGGTATTTCCGCGTAGTTGCAGAGTACGGCCCTGATGATGGTGGTGATGATGATGATGATGATGATGATGATGATGATGATGACGATGATGATGATGATGATGGTGATGATGACGATGATGATGACGATGATGTTGATGATGATGATGATGATGACGATGATGATGATGATGATGATGACGACGAGGATGATGGTGATGATGACGATGATGATCATGGTGATGATGATGATGATGATGATAATGTTCTCACATTAGGTAATTTCCCTGTTTTGACAAATCTAGCCCGTGGTCTCAAAACAGGCTATACGGAAAAAAAAAACATAAAAAAAAAGAAAGCCAAGTACTAAAAAAATTGACGCAGTACCAGTACGCAAGGAAACAGCGCTAACCAGCTGTGTATACCATCCTGTGTCGCTTGCAACCTAACAATAACAGAAACATATCCAGGGTATGTATACGCCCGAAAAAGAAAAAGAGATTTACGAAGAAAGGCATAAACACTGCTACAACTAGGTATTGCTGGTCGACGCCCATGTGATAAGGGTGTTGCTCTATTGCTGCGGCGGCGTTACGAGCACCACGGCCTCGCGGTAAGCGTCAAGGATCTCTCGCGTGAAACACAGCGTGACAAGACTTGGGGTTTCTTGTTAGCCCGTTCTGTGACCATGGGCTAGGTTCCAGGGCAATTAGTTTCTTTTCACGCGAAAAACATCATCCTCATCATCATCCACCATCATCATCCTCATCAAAACAAAATCAAAACAAAATCAACAACACGAAACCGACGGCACAGGTGTGCGGACGGCCCAGGTGTGTGTGCGCGCGCTCCCGCCGCCGCCGCGAACCCCCAGCCACTCTTATTACGGGGGACCATAGTTAATAGGACCTATGGTAAACTTTAAAAAACTCTATGTTTACCTATTTTTACTAACAATATTTGGTCCTATTTACTATGGTCCTCCGTAGTAGCTCACAGCTCTAAATTAGACCCGTGCTGCGGTGAAGGGATCCCCCAGTAAGATGGTGTCCCGATATAAGGCCATCAAAATCGCTTGGCGTGACTGAGGAATGGCGCTCATAAGCTAGAATGAATAAGGCGGTTTCCCCCCTGTAAGGCGGTCATATTTGCCTCGGCACACCACCGCCTTGATGGGGGACATCGACTGTATACCAAAACTGGTATGTTTTGAGGCTCCTCGCTTTGAGGAGGTCTTGAACCTTCACCCAGAACCTCAACACCCAACGAATAATAAAAACGCACAAGCTGCCGAGCAATCCCAGGGCCGAGGCATGCGCCGAGTGATCAGGCGTGCCTTGCTGCAGTACGTACTGTTTTGCTAAACACCAGAGGAGTGCCTTATTGAGTGGTCAGTCCGTGTAGTTGAGGAGCATCCGTAGCCCATCCGTCACAAAATTGTCTGGCCGAAAAGTGCTACAGCAGTAGGTGGTCCCTCTATCGTGCCGCTTGCCCGCTGTGCCGTACGTAGCGCCTGTGGAACCGCCCTGGCACAGCAGATGGGATTCGCCAGTGTGGTAGTGTGCGGAGGGATTAGTGCCGGTTGGTTGCCGCTACATATAGTGCCGGTGTTGTTGGCTGACGCATACCTTACCGGCAATATAGAGGCAACCGGCACTACTGTGCCCCTATCATAGGAAGCGTCTTGGAGCGTTTGTTTGCGCGATTTTCATGCGTCGAAGTACTTGTCCTGTATCGAAACAGAGTATGTGTATACATCGGCCAACGAAATCGGCGAAACACGGAACCAACGGCCCAGGTGCACACTGCCTTCCGCCCTCGCTATGAAGTCGGCAAACCGCTGTCATGATAGCTTACACGTCTACCCCTATCTATATCGCTCTGTCCCTCCATATTAGGAGCGTTTGTATCTTAAAATTCAGTCCAAATCGTACTTATATATCATTTCAAGGGTGTTGTTTAGTACCTGGTAGGCTACATACCTTGGGGTACCCGGGTACCAAAGCTGGGGATATTGGTCATACTCAGGGTAGCATATGGTATCACACTAGGGTGATGAGATAACACACCCCCTGGGATGAGAGTCGGAGCCGATTTTTCCGAAACATGCCTTAAGGGTGGGCGCACCCCAACGAAAATGGGGGATTTGGGGAGATCTCGTCGTGGCCTTTCCTTAGATGCGTCGCTCGGCGGTTGCGTCCTCCACACTGTCGAGAAAAACAGACTGGAAAATCGTCTGAGGGCGTGTTGTGTCTTGAAGTTGTTATTCGGTACCCGAGTGGATACCCGGGTACATCATACCCGGGTGCATCATACCCGGGTACATCCAGAGTGTGTACCCTTGACTGAACACACGGTTATTAGGCCGCCGCCACTGTGACTCACCAGCGACTCTTAGCGCACATATATGCCCCATGAGAGTATGTGTTGACGCGCGCTTACGATAGGGGTAGGTAACACTTTTTGCCTTTCGAGGCAAGCGTTTCTGACGGGGATCCTCAACCGAGGGACTACGCAGTAAGGCACGTCTTATCGTTGGAATCCCATTTGCATTTCACTGAGATGAACGATTCGTAGTTGTACCTGCTGTAGTCTATGGGATTTTTTCATCTTAGGGTTAAGCATACAATTATTATCTAAAGTCAGTTTTTGGGTAACTTGCTAATAGTATAGAGCTCCTCGAACGAGGAGCCTCAGGAACATTTAGGCCGTCGCGTGCATATGTTGTGCCAGTCACAATCGCTGCTTCCCCTGTCGTCCACCCAACCCTACCCAACCCTTACCCAACCCAACCCAACCCCACTCAACCTGACTCAACCCAATCCCACCCAACCCAACCCAATCCAACCCAACCCGACCCTACCCAACTCAACACAACACAACACAACACAACACAACACAACACAACCCGACCCTACCCAACCCAACCCAACCCAACCCAACCTAACCCAACCCAACCCAACACAACACAACACAACCCAGCCCAACCCAACATAACACAACACAAGCCAACCCAACCCAACCCAACCAAACCCAACACAACACAACCCAACACAATAAAACTCTCCCACGCAGAAACGCCGCCATGTTGCGGAGGCTGTCAGGACTGATGGCTAGGATGGACCCTACAGGCCCCGCGGCACCGATAGGCCAAGGTGCACAGATGAATGCTGCAGAATACTGCTGCACCATTAGATTGATGTACCTGGTACATTCGAACCCGTGTGGCCCACTGAAATGACGAACAGTGAATATCGTGGTTTACGTTTTGTTTGCTTGTGGGTTCGCTTATTTTGCTCAGTTTAAGTAGCAACACCGCTGCGTCGCTTGTGTATTAAGACATCTAACACATCGGATAGAACAACCCATCCCTGCTTCCTGATCTAGATATGTCAGGGCAGATTTTCCCTGATCTATATGATTTGTATGATCTGCATGATCCAGCTCATGTTGCCGGGTGGTAGCCGTGTGACTTGCACGATCTCTGCACGCGTTTCCTGGGTTGGATCTGCACCGTACAGATCCTATACAACATCTCGTAACGTCAACGATCTAGATGATCTATCTGATATATCTGTAGATGGTCTATCCGTCTGACGTGCGTATGATTTTTTTCCGTTCGCCCATTCTGTCTTGTTTGCGCGATAGGCCGCATCGCTCGTGTATGGGAGGGCTCGAAGATATGTTTATGGATCACGAGACAGAATAATGCGTGTGGCTTATATATTTGTTGGTGTACCCTCCTACTTAATTCTGTCTCGATAGTCCTCTCTGGTTACCTGTTATTTAGTTCTGTTTAGTGCATGTACTGTCAACTTCCCCCCCCCTCTGCGTGCCTTTGATCAGCCAACCCTCTGTCACTTCTGCCCCGGGTGTTGCAAGGTGCGCTGTCGAAAGACCCCAGTGTGGCGCTCGAGGCTAAGGTCGATCCTCTCATGGTCAAGGGCAACGTCAGAAACAAGACAGCTTTCGAGGTGGTGAAGCTGATCCAAGCCGCGAAGGAGAGCGCCAGCAAGGTATAATACAGCGTAAGCCGCACGCTTTTTCGCCGTGCAGAGCGTGATTTTCGCAAAAAAACGACGAAAACAATTGCGCGTTCGTAGAATATATACTTCGAAGTATATATACGGCGGGGGCATTTTTTTTTGTCTTGTATTTTTTTTTTTTCTTGAGCGCGCGGAGTTGCCAGGAACGTTTTTAGGTGACTCCCCTGCTGATCCGGACCTGACCAGGGTTTTTGGTTCAGATTTACTTGCTGATTCACACGGACTATTCTAAAGCATCAGCCCCCCTCATCGAGGCCACTTGTTGATTGTCACGTTTTTTTCTAAAGCACCAGCTCCCCTCAGCGAGCGCTCCTTCGGTAATGGTGTGTGTACGTTTATCGACAATGCGCTCTAGAGCTCCGCCCGCTAGGGCCGTGAGTTCGCCAGAGCTCACCTCTAGGTATTCGATGGGTGTGGCGAGGTATGTCAACTAACGGACTTTAGGGCTTTATCAAATACCAAACATACATCCGAGTGAAAAAAAACGCGCCAAGTCAGATGCAAAGACGCGAAAAAACTCTGCAAACCTGTCGCGCGCATCACTTTAATACCTATTAATAGTCAACTAACAAGCTGGTCGGCGGCTTATTGCCAGCTAACTCACAGCCCTGTCGCCCGCGCTCAGTCACGCACTCGTCCAAGACATCGGCCTGTGGGCTTCGAGCACTACACAAGATAAACGGGTTATGATTGTTCTGTTGGTCTATTGTCTCTTAAGTTTTGCGGCTAGGTATTCGTCGGTTTTGGCGAAGTATATACCTGGTATGCCAAGTGACCGACGTGTTGACGTGTTTACTACCAAAAACAAAAAACAATATCTGGGCCACAGAACGAACGCGCCAGGGAGACACATAAAGCCGCAAAAAACGCCGCGAACCGCCGCACGTAAAACTGTGAATATTACATACCTGGTAGGAAATACCTAGTCAACTATGGTAACAGCTGCCGTAAAGAGCGTCGAGTTCGCGCAGCTAGAGGAGGAGTGCGATAATTTTTTCCGGGCTCGATTTTTACTGAAGTAAAGAAAGGTTTTCCAATGCCGAACAGGCGTTTTTGGGAAGATCTGATGGGGAGAAAGCATTATGAAACATTGTGTTCGACCTTAGTACCCTTTTACCATTGTCGAGGGAAACGAGCGCTGAAAAACTATTGCACCCTATCCTGTGAGAACCCAACGCTGTTCGCGGTGGTCGGCAGCTTATTGCCAGTCGACTCACAGCCCTACCGGTATTGGTCTCGGTTTTTGGAGGTTAGCGGTGGACGAAAGCCTGCATCGCCGCTTGCACCATGGGTTATGTACGTCGAAGGATCAACACTCTCTTTGGAAAGTTCCAAGAATTTTCAACACACGAGGAAGCACGGGTATTTCGTCACGGTGCCTTTCTGAAAGCCCCTCCCCCCCAGTTGCTGGCGACGGCAGAGGGGGCGTCGATTGTCGCATGTCTCTGCTTGACGCAGGCCGAATAAAAAACTGGCGTGTGAGCTGTGGAGGCGTTACACGATAGGGGTACGCAGCACTTTTTGGCCAAATATTTTTTGACAGAGCGCGCTTCTTAACCCAATATCGATGGAAAACCATTAAAAGTGTTGTACTGCGACATGTTTTTCGTGACATAGGCTTTGGGAAAGTTCATCGGGTTGCAGCTTTACCTTTCCTCTAAGTTGGTTTTGGGTGAGGTATGGAGCTCCTATACTATAATCAAGTGAGTGTCACAACCTCAGAGTAATTAGGTGCTACCCCTCTAAGGCAAGCGCGCGTCCTGTAGGCGTTTGCGATTGACTCCCGGTCCAAACAGCGCCGCGGCCGAAACTTTTCTTCGTGCTTGCGTTGGTGCTCCGAGTGACGCCTGCAATGAAACCCCTGGTGCTTTTCTTGGCACCATGGCCATGATATCACTCCTCCTCCCGGTCATGTTGGACGCGCAGCAGCGCCAATACCCTGTGTTCCGAACGGTTTCAAGTTTGTTCATCCCTCATTCCGTCGAGCCTCATTTGCACTGTTTTGCAGCTATAGACTATACGAGTAGAGGCCTCTGTGGAAAGCAAAGCACAGCAGTGAGCTGTGAGCGCTGAGCCACTCTGGGGTTGGGAGCGCACGATAGTTGTGTTTTCGCGAGTGGTGCCCATGCCCACCTTGGGTTTAGCGAAAGCCGGATCGCTAGGGCCGTGAGTTTAATGTCTATTTGTCGCCCGACTAAGTCATTTAGTTGCTACCTAGCTAGTAGGTAGCTACATAGTAGTACCCGTGTATCGTGGTAAGGGAATACCGGAACTACCTGAGCTGGCTAGGAGGGCAGCATCTCTTGTTTAGGAGACTTACTGTGTTGTTGTACTAGTCCTCTTCATGATGAGAAATGCAAGGGAGCTGTTGAGAGTGATTCGATAGGGGCTTGATTCGAGGCATCAAGCCCGCTCTGCTCTCCTTCTATTTATCTACTAGACGGGTGAAGACACTTGTCTGAAGAACTTCGACAGGCGCTTGTCTACGTTTCTCCTATCGACTATCCTCTCCATTGTACTGCAAGGGAAACTTCAGAGCCCCGCGAATACTCTTGGAGTGTTACAGGACTTTGATACTACGGCTATCCCATGACCATTATATAGTCCATTACTATTCCATATCACATAAGCCCACCCTGGATAGTCGTATATGCAGACCACGACCGGCGATGAATGATAACGGAATTCATCCGAAAAGACCGGAAAAAGAAGTCGAAGATGCGGCTATTCAAAACAACAAAATAAGGCTATAGATTTCGCCACACCTCGTAGTGAGGCCTAGACGTCCCGGGCAAGTTGATCCAGCTTCCCTCCCGTGGACGCCACGCGACGGTACAAGTGACCACCGCCTTTTATCACTGCCTGGAAGGATACCGCAGCCAATCTACGTTCGAAACCATACTTCGGACGGTTTTCCCGCGAACTTTCGCCCAACTTTCTACAGTAACACCTTTCGGACTCCCGTTCCCGCGATGGTTTTCACGACTATATCGAACACTTTACGGTGCCGCACAAGAACGAGTTGTCGAGGAACGCCACGACTCAGTAGCTCATCTTGGTTTCTTCGGGCCCTGGAGAAGTACTGGGACCGACACGCGACTTAACCTACTGTAGGACATCGACTTCGAGGCCAACAAACGCTGGAGCTTTTTCTGGTTCTCCACAACAACCTACCTCGGCCACTTCGGCCCCTATCCTTCTCTGTTTTGGTTTTTGACCCCCTCTTTCACAGCGTGTTTCTAACAATAACATTGTCCGTGACGCCTAGGCCTCACTGCGAGGTGTGGCGAGATCTATAGCCCCATTTCGTTGTTTCGAATAGCCGCTGCCTCTTTTTCCGGTCTTTTCGGATAACTCCGTTGTCATCTATCGACTGTCGTGTAGTCTGCATATACGACTATCCAGGGTGGGCTTATGTGATACGGAGTTGTATTGGACTATAGAATGATCATGGGATAGCCGTAGAATCAAAGCACTGTAACATCCCAAGAGTATTCCCGGGGCTCTGGAGTTTTCCCTGCAGTACAATGGTGAGGATAGTCGATAGGAGAAAAGTAGACAAGCGCCCGTCGAAGTTCCTCGGACAAGTGTCTTTCCCCGTCTGGCGGATAAATAGCAGGAGAGCAGAGTGGGCTTGATGCCTTGAATCAAGCCCCTATCGAATCACTCTCAACAACTCTCTTCCATCTCTCATCATGAAGACTATTACAACTACACAAGAAGTCTCCTAAACAAGAGAAGCTGCCTTCCTAGCCAGTCAGATAGTTCCGGCATCCCATTCCGTTCCCACTATACTCGGGGTACTAATACACTCGCTCATGAGGTGTCGGGGCTTTCTGGTAGCGGATCGGAAGGAGTACGCCAGCGGATTGTTTAGCGCCCAAGAGTCGTGCGCCTGGCACGCTGAGGCAGCGTGTCGAAAAGGAGCCCAATGGGACGGATCGAAAGGTGGCGAGGGAGCATAGGGGCTTGGCGCGTTGTTCGTACGCCCAGCCTGTAGTCGTAAAATGCTCGACGCGGAAGAAAAGCGAGCAAAAAGAAACAACGTAGGACGTCATCAGGCTCGATGGCGAACTCCGGAAGACGGGGCGTGCAGATGGTGCATGAAGGCCGTGCAGACGATGTGGTCGGAGGCGATCTTGACTGGACGTCATCAGGCTCGATGGCGGGCTCCGGAGCGTGGAACGTAGGTGATGATGAAGCCAGTGAAGAATAAGAAGTCAACGTCGGTCGAAGTCCATGGATTCCTGCTGAAAGCGGTCGTCGTCTTCTGTCCTGTCGACGACGCCAAGAGTAGTAGTACCCGAGTATTGTGGTAAGGGAATGGAATGCAGGAACTATCTGAGCTGGCTAGGAAGGCACCTTACCTTGCCTAGGAGACTTCTTGCGTTGTTGTATTATTAATAGTCCTCTTCATGATGAGAAATGCAAGGGAGCTGTTGAGAGTGATTCGATGGGGGCTTGATTCGAGGCATCAAGCCCACTCTGCTATTCTTCTATTTATCCGCTAGACATGTAAAGGCACTTGTCCGAGGAATTTTCCTCGGGCGCTTGTCTACTTTTCTTCTATCGACTATCCTACCCATTGTACTGCAATGGAAACTTCAGAGCCCCGGGAATACTCTTTGCGTGTTACAGGGCTTTGATACTACGGCTGCCCCATGACCATTCTATAGTCCAACACTATTCCATAACACAGCTACTGTAGATACTAAAGTTTGACGTGTGTGGTAATCTGCGGAGCTCTGCGTCTTTGTGTTTGACTATTAATAGCCATTTTGTGACTCGACGTACCTGGTACTTTTTTTCCTGACTAAACATCCACCCTCTCCTCGTAGGCTCCTTTCGAGTGCCCGGTCTTATGATAATACAGAACATCTAATAGCCTTTCTTGGCGACCTGACAAATGCCCATCACACGAGTGATAAGACAACACACCCCGTCCCAGAGACGAATTTTCCGCGCCGATTCTCTCCAAAACATGGAGGGGCACTACTGTGGTAGCACGCACAACGAAAAATGGCGGCGTTGGGAAGATCTCGTCGACAGCTTTCCATCATAAGACACATCGCCTCGGTGTTTGCGCCCTCCCCGTTGTCGATAAACTCGGCGTGGAAAATCGCCCGAGGGGATATGCTACCTTTTGCGTGTCTTTACGGTAACCGTGAGCTCCAGCCAGCCCACAGTCCCACGGATTGCCTCATCGCTTCTTGACTGCCTCACACGCGTCGACCCGTTAGCCTCGCCCCCCCTTGTCCTCGCCCCCCCCGGCGCGTTTTTTTTTTTTTTTTCGGCTGCGATGTTGACGCAGGTAACGGTGCCCACTCTTCTCGTGCACGGGGCCGAGGACGACATCGCCTACCCGAAAGGGTCGGAAGATATGAAGAAGCTGCTGACCTCTTGTACCGCTGCTGATTGTCAGGTACGGCTCCGTGTGTGTGTTTTGTTTATACCAGTTCACGCATCGGACAGATTACGATCTACAGATAGACCATCTGTAGATCATCTAGATCCTAGCCCGCAGTTGTGGCATGTTGTGCAGGATCTGTATAGATTAATAGTACAGATCTAGTCCAGGAAACCTGTCCTCTACCGTGCAGATTGTACGGCTCCCACAAGGCAACCTGAGCTACTGTTGATCGTACAGGTCAGGAACGTGACTGCCCTGAAAAGGTCTAGTCCATGAACTGTGGGAATCAATTATCTGCTCGAGGTGTAAAAATAGAGACATCTCAGCTGTGAGTTCGAACTGTTTGTCGAAATCCGGATTTTGCAAGCTTGGTGTGACACTACTGTAGTGATAATTCAATCAAGGAATGCTACGGGGTGTGTAGGATATCGCGAAGAACATAGGTGGTGACTCCCCTCCCCTGGGTGGTATGATAGCACCAGAGTCAACAGGGTGATTTACCTTTTGTTGTGAAATAGCATGGTTGTGAATGACTCCCCCGCCTTCTCGTCCGTAAGAATGTAAAACAGTTGTACTCGTATGCATCATTCCAGGACGATGAACAATCTTATCGTCATCAGTGTTCCTTGAGCTGTCTAACAGTTAGCACTGGCTGGGTCTCTGTGAGTAATCCCGGCGACTTGTTACAGTAGTTCCGTAGCGTAGAAAGTCCACTAAAGCCAACTAACCGACTTCGTATTTTATCAATACATCAGACACATCGAGCCACACCACGCGTCAGTTATATAGCCACAAAGACGCTGATACTCCTCAAACTACCGCTCACCAACTAACTTCAATACCTATCCAACTAGTACCTAGTCGGCGACTTCTATGTATTCAGCCAACTCACAGTCCTGTGAACAGCTCCTACGCTTTTTAAATCCTCCGGTGGATGGGTAAAATTAAGCTTGACCTTGCTAGTAGTGCAGCGTACAGAAACCTAAAGCTAACTCGAATTCCAAGTAACTTCTCCCCACAACGAGGGTCCAGTCCTTAAGAGGTTGAGCTATATAAAATGTGTGCCGTGTGTCAATTTAACTCGTTGCTCCGGTGGTATCAGCAGCCAGCCCCAGCTGCCGATACCTCAAGCGCGTGGGTATGGCGACGCGACCTGATTCCGAGGGGATCAGGTGCGGTGGGTAGAATAACAGCGGCGCCATCCACCCTAGCCTCCCAAATGGCGTCAGTGTGAAGGGCTTCCGACGGTGACACAAGCGACACCAACGCATGCACGCTGTCCTTTGGTGTTTGTCCCTGTTCCGAATACGGCGCTTGCGTGATCCCTAGGGCCAGCCGGGGTGGTAGATCTGCCGGCGGAGGCACGATAACTTATCCATTGTGTGCCCGCAATAAAGTTGGCCGGACTTCACGGTTAGGTAGTTGTTGGATTGGTTGGATGGCGACGTAAACCAACTAGCCGACGTCACACGTTGTTCATACTTTACGAATATAAATAAAACACAATTTGAGCCGAGAACGCGCCAGCCAGACACATCGACCGCAGAAATTCTTAAATACGGCACGCACCTAGCTGGTGTACTACCTCAAGCCAGCTAGTATCTAGTCGGCGACTTAGTCAATCCACTCATCAGCCCTGGTGTTCTCACCTCTCTTTTTTGTCAGTTTGCTGTCGCTTTTGTCGCAAACGCGGCCGCACAAAAGTATTGTACGCTATCTATGGCGGTGAGTAAGGCATGCCTTGGCTGGACGTGACGGCTAGTCATTTGTTGAAATACAAAGCAACCCAACCAACCGACTTTACCCTTTCTCGACATGAGTACAGTACGAGCAACGAACGCACCAGTCAGGTACGAAGATCAAAAGTCCGCAAATTACCGCACGCAGCCAACTGCATTACCTCTAGCCAACTAACATATAGTCGGGGACCTACTATAGTCAGCCAACGAACCCTAAATTTTTGACGACAGTTACAAATATCTGGCTGTAGGAGTTCTTAGCGACAATCAACTTATTAATTTTTGGTTGTCGCGCTCTATCTTGGCCCCTCGCCCCTGCTTTTGTTTTGCTGCTCGTTTTTTCCCACGCTTCGACGGTGGGAACAAAGGTGTATGAAGGCGTTTCGCACGAGGTTCTGAACCACCAGGAGCATTTCCAGACGGTGGTGGCGGCGGTCGACAAGCACTGGGAGGCGTCCTAGGCGTCGAAGACACCCCGCCGGTGCGCTCGCCACCTCGCTGCGGGGTTACCGACCCTTTGCCCCCCCCCCCCCGCTCGCGGTCGAGTTAGATCATTTGGCAGTTACGTACTGTAGTACCCCCCTTGCTGCCTCTGGAATTAACCACAACGGAAAATAAATTAACTCATCGAAGCTGTCGTCCATATGCAAGTCCGCCTCATAAACGGTTCGCAATAGGATGTAGCTCACTCTCCATGCGACTCGCCCAACACCTCACAACGCTTCGCGCTTGGTGCAAGCAATGTCTGTTTGGTCGGTGAAACCCCGACGTGCTCCGTCCCGGCATTATAAGGATGCGAGGGTCTATGGTCGTAAGACTGCTGCCATGCATGATATCGAGTACCCCCCCCCGCCGCGTGCCTCGCCTCTGCTAAGGGTGTTTAAACCCACCCCCCACTGCTCATCCTAGGGCCACCCGTTATTCGGGTATAACGGTAATAGTGTTGGTACGCCCTTGGCAGGTAGCGGCACAAGCTTGCGTTTACGACTACAGCCTTTTTTTTTTCACATAATTTGCTTGGAGTTCGTGTGGGATACCCTGGTATGTTTCGCGGTAGTAGCAGGGTAAACTACCTACTGCTATCTCTTACTCGTACCTGGGTGGTGGTTGGAAAGTTTACAAGAATGCTTGGTGCAAATTAAACGTGCAGCTTGCGCGTTGAGTGAACTGCTCGTCGTTATCGACCCGTGCTATTGAAGTTATTGGGGTAGTAGCACTTTTTTTTGTAGATCTAAAATAGTTATGGCTGACGGAATGAATTCCTCCAACTGAGGAAGTATACTATAGGTGGAATACAGTACAATTTGTGTTTACTGCTGAAGGTCTTGGGTCCATGGGATTGTTCAATCACGTTGCACTTTCATTTTTCTCAAGGTCACTTTTTTTGTGAGGTATAGTCTAAAAGCTCCTCATGATGAGGAAGGAGCCCAAAAAAGTTACATGCTACCGCTACCGCAGCATGCGTCTAGTGTACTGTAGTGGAAAGTGTAGAAGTTCATGTTGGAGGCAGTGCCGCTTGTGCGCTAGATTTTTGTTGAGTGAAGGTCTTGGTGGATGCTGGAAGTGTCACTAGTGGGGAAGATTTTTTTTAGTGAATGTCTGGGGGGGTGTGTGTGGTATAGACTCTTTTTGGAGCCCTATTTTAAATTGATGCACTCAGTGAAGAGGGGCATAAATAGCAGCCCTTAACTGCCACCCCGTGTGCATGCTTTTTGAGGTGCGGAAACGTGAAGTAGTATGACACCAATCTGGCAGGGAATATGATGCACGTTTTAACTATGATCATACTATTACATGGTTGCTATTGGAAGGACGACAACCGAATCTTTACATGATTTATCCTAGGATTTATTGTAGAATAGTACACCTCGTGCGAGAGCGATATAGAGCACCGCAAGCAACAGAGTCTACGGTACAGGCTTTGACACATTATTTTGTTCGTTCCTAATCATGGACCCTCGGCATTGGGGCGGAGGGGCTGGCCCTAATCTCTAGTTTTAATATAAAACAGGGGTTTATTCTCGGGCAGAGTGGTATGCATACATACACGAGGTCGAGGATCTCTTATTTACAGTGGTACATGCCCTGACTCTATATCTGTTGCTCGCACACATTGTCAGGAGACGGCCGGTTAAGCCCTGTGACGGACGGTGGTGTAGACTTGATGTACCAGTTACAGTGTGACGGACGGCGATCTAGGGACTTCAGAGAAAAAAATCGTCGTTTAAAATTGACGAATACAGCAACGGCCTCTACGTGGTTGGGGGGGGGTGATACAAATCGAGTGTCTGAATTAGGACGCAAGGAGTCGTACGGCACGGGCGCGATACGACCCCACCCGTAGTGCTCGGCGCCCACGCTGCTTGTAGACGGTTGACAACACCCTAGTTGCTGTTGTTTTGGCTATTATCTATCTGGTGGTCTCGAAGGGCTAGTATACTATTCATAGTCTTAGTGTCGGAACTCCTAAAAAAGGTGTCACCGATGCCTGAAGCGTGCTGTGTACGGACTTGGAAAAATAAATTATGGCTGACGAGGCTCTTAACCTATTAGTGCTCAACTGAGGAACTATCTGATATTGCTGGAAATCCCTTTCGTGTTCCTTACAATATTATCCGTTGTACACCTACAGTGGGTCATGAGATGTGCTTATCTTCGTTTGTTTTGCCAGTTGCCAATGTTTCAGTGCTTGGGTTTGGAACAGAGCTGTTCAAGTAAGAAGCCTCGGAAAACGGAGGGGCTATGCATGTATTGAGGGGACAACTTGTGCGCCGGGTGGTGCACCGCTCGACCTTGCCATGAGGCGCGGGATCAAAAGAAGAAATGGTGTTGCAAAGTCTCAATTGAAGTTGTGAAGTCAAGGGGCCTCTCATTTCTTTTCCCCGTGACCCTGGAAAATCATCCTAATATATGTTTATGCAACCCATTCGGGAAAACATAAAACCCACCGCATATTTCCGTCGGTCAATTTGCCGTTTTACAAATCACGCAATCAGCTTAATCAGACTTTGGTACTAGCAAATCCTACATTCCCCCTGCTTGTTGCACAGTCATGATAACTTACATTCAATCATAATATCACAAAAAAGTAAAACATGAAGTCGTTCAACCATCATGCATGCTAAATTTCCAACCTATACTGGCTTTTAAAACCAATGTCATTCCAGTATTATCATGTCAAATTTTGAAGTCCTCAATAGAAAGCAATCAAACCTCAGATAGAATCCAAAAATCAGTCCAACCAATAATCCGAAAAACCAAAAATCAGACCGTTTCCTATGCGGTTCGATTTTTGAGCTTCAGATTTTGACCCGATCGCTTTTTTATATGTGAACTTGGCAAATCGAAACAGTCGTTCTACGCGGAAATCAGATTTATTGCGCGTGCTGAGATTCGAGCAAACGCCAAGACCAACTGCTTTTGTTGCGGTCTGGCGCCGCGAAGAGACGCGCTGGGTGCGCTGCCCTGCGGGTAGGACCCAAGCGTCCGAGCCAAGGCTGACTGCCTATGGTCTGGCGGCGAAGAGACGTGGCGCGTGCGCTAGAGTCAAGCTGTCTTGGTATTTTGTGTTTCAAAATGTGCCTGACTGCTGCTGCTGTACAGCAGTGTAGTCTACGAGTACGTATCCACGGAGAGGTGCGTACCGAGGGCGCTTCTCTTGGTCTCTAGGCCCGAGCCCGCGCCATCCGACTGTAGTCTTGCCACGGAGGGACGCGCCGCCCGCGCGTCGGGCGCGAAGCAACGTCACTATACAGCTGTGTCACCATCCAACTCATCGATCGTTCTGCTGCTGTTTGCTGTCGTGGATAACATTTTGAATTTAGAGAGCATGCCATTTTTTTATCTGAGAATCTGATGACCCAAGTCGTCGGAGCCAAAATCCGACGACTTGGGTCATCGGATTCTCAAATCGAAATTTTTCCGGTCGGATTTTGCATGATTGGACTGCATAAGCAGGGTCATTCGTTCTTGAGATAGAAAAATATAAATCTGAAGCTCGAAATCGAACCCCATAGGAAACAGCCTCAGCGTCGAAAAAGTCAAAAACCGTAAAATCAAAAGTCAGTCAAACCGAAAAAATAAAAACAGCAAAAATCAGTCGAATCAAAAGTCCGAAAAACCAAAAATCAATCGAAGCAAAAATCCGAAAAAAAACCAAAAATCAATCGAAACCAAAAAATCAGTCCCCATGGCATACATTCAGCATTTCCAGCAATAAAATCACCACAAATTCATCGCATGGCTACGGTGAAACTCGAAAGACTCCCGCGATATCGCTTTGGTTAGGAAATCCGCATGCTGAAAAGGGGACGGTACGTGGATAATCGATATCTCTTTTCTCCCAACCAGTCCCCTGAGGAAGTGGTGTCGCACGTCGATGTGCTTGGAGTTGGAGATAATGATGGGGTTACGCGCAAGCTGCACCGCACCCTGATTATCCTCGAACATGCAGGGCATTCCTACCTCAGGCAACATGAAACACCAAACCTGCCTCAAAAACAACACCTCCTTAATCACGTCAGCAAGCGCCACGTACTCTGCCTCCGTGGTGGCGAGGGTGACGCACTTCTGAGTCCTAGAAAACCAAGACGCACAAGCACCCCTACACATAACCAAACCTCCTGAAACTGACCTTCTGTCAGTCGCCTTGCTTGCGTACTCCGCATCAACAAACACCTGCAAGTTCAGTCCCCCTGTTGTGCCTCTCCGAAAAGTAATCCCGAAGGAACTAGTGCGCCTCACATACCCTAAAATACCAAGTGCCGCCCTCCAGTGCACTACCTTTGGTGCAGCGCGGTACCTTGTCACTGCTCTTACGGCATTGGAGATGTCTGGCCGAGTCTGGGTCGATAGCCACATAAGCGAGCCTACCAACTCGCGAAACGGCCAGTCTCCTGGTGCTTCATTCTTGTCGAATTCCGCAAGTTTCGTGTCAACAGGAAGCGGAATAGTCTTACCAAACTCCACCCCGTACTCATCGAATTGTTCAGCAAATGTCAGCTGTGAAATATTCAGCACCTCTTCTCCCAATCCCTCTCGTAAAAACACCCCGAATACCAACGCAGCTCTCCCAGATTCTTATCCGGAGCCATTTGGTCCAAGCCCCTGCCAAACTGGACACACCTTGCCCTCTCCCTTACCGCAAAAGTATCATCCACATGCACTACTGTAGTCAACACTACTCTCCCCTCATCCACCAAACGGAACACGCATGCATCTGCCAGGCACTGTGCAAACCCTAAAGTTAGCAATAATAAAGTTTGCATGCCATTGCCTTGAAGCCTGCTTCAAACCGTATAAATCCTTTTCAGTTTTACTATCTTCCCTGTCTACCTCAACCCTGAGGCAAACACATGAACACGTTTTCCTCTACGTCTGATTGCACCAAAGCCTGCTCAATGTCAAAATGGCACAAGTCAAGATCCAGCTCGCACGCCATCGCTGTCAACAACCGAACACTCAAAACAGCATTAGTAGGGGCAAATACTTCCCCGAAATCAATTTTAGCTCTGTGCCTATCCCCCCGCGCTACAAGTCTCGCCTTAGTTTTTATGGGCCAACCGTACTCATCAGCCTTCCAGTCAAACACCCACATTGCGTTGATGTGTTTAGCACTGGTAGCTGTACTGGCTCATACGTCCCCGCATCCAGCAATCCGTAAAACTCCCGGCCCGTCGAGTCCTCCCAAAGATGAGCGTACTCCGACCGCATGGTCAGATGAGCGTACTCCGACCGCATGGCCAGATGAGCGTACTCCGACGGCATGGCCTCCTTGTGGCTCCGTGGGACCTTGAGGTCACTTTTTGTGGGCCAACCGTACTCATCAGCCGTCCAGCCAAACACCCGCATTGCGTTGATGTAGTTGTCCACTGGTTGCTATACTGGCTCAAACGTCCCCGCACCCAGCAATCCGTAAAACTCCCGGCCCGTCGAGTCCTCTCAAAGATGAGCGTACTCCGACCGCATGACCTCCTTGTGGCTCCGTGGGACCTTGAGGTCAGAGGCGTCGCATTGCGTCAAATCCGAAGGCTTCTAGGGCAGCCGCTGGTCCTTCAGGGTGGTGTTGATGTCCTCCCGAGCGGCAAGCCGCGTCGCGAACGCACACGGCACCCCCCCGACCCCCCCTGTTGGCGATGCTTCCTCGCGGTTTCCAACAGGAGATGACAGCTCCCCGCGCCCCCCAACACTCGTCGGCTTCTGCGGCGACTGCGTCGACGACCTCACGCGTATCGAACATCAACAACGTCGCCGTCTTGTCCATCATCGACAGGAGTCCGACGCTATGGTGAAGGCCTTGATCGCGCTTCACTGGCGACGGTGGGGGCGACTCCGGTGTGGCGGAGAACTGAACTGTCTTCCAACGGGCACGGCTGGATATCCGTTGCGGCTCCGGCGGTGGCTGGAGTGGCGGTGGCGGTGACTGAAGCGGCGATGACGGCAACTGAATCGGCGGTGGTGGCGGCTGAAGCGGCGGTGGCGGCGATTGAAGTGGCGGCGGCTCGTAGGTGATGCTAAAAACCGGTATTGCCGGCGCGGCGGCGTACTCTGAACCCCCCGCGTCCGGCGACGCTGGCATGGGCACAGCGGGCGCACACGGGACCGTCCACACCACGTCGCTGGTGTAGCAGATGGCCCCCGTCGAGGCCTTGATGACGTTCACAGCGGACGACGGGTGGTTGTACCCGTTGTTCAGGAAGTAGCACGGTACCGACTGGACGTCGGGTTTAGTACTGCGGTCCACCCGCATCATGCCTTGTTGGAGAAACGGCACCACCTGCAGGTCCGACAGTCGCGAGTGGAAGACCTTGTGAGGTGACCGCCACCCGGTGTTGGCCTAGGTCGCAGAGCGATTGAAACAGTCCGCAGTCCAAAGAACAACTTCCAGCCAAAGGCGGTTGCCATCGGCCCCCACATGTGGGATCCGGGCGAGGTCGACGCTCGGGAAGAGCCGTCGAATCCCGCGGCGAACCCCATGGCCACCTTTCATGGCTCGCCAGATCGCACTCTCGACAACCGCGTTCTGTTGCGGCTTGCCCGGGGCCGTGCACTCACGTCGAATCCCAGTAGCGTCGCAGAGCTCGACGAAGCTGCGGCCGGTGAACTCCCCACCGTTGTCCGTGCGAAAACAAAGTGGTCGCCTCATGGCGTTGGTGTCGGCGAGGAACTTCTGGACTTTCGCGGTGGTCTCCGACTTGTCGCTCATCCCGTACGGCCGCATCCACCGCGAAGCGCTGTGGATAAACATGATCAGATAGTGGGATCTGCCCATGGATGCCTCGTAGGGGCCGGCCAGGTCGATGTGCACAGTCTCCATAGGTCTACCCGCGCGCGATGTCGTCCTCCGCGGCACCCCCGCCCGCACACCCTTCGCCTCCAAACATCCAACACACGGCTGCGGCACTCCCGTCAGGGTGATACCGTGCTGTCCAACCTTTTCCTTCAACAGACGTTCGTTTAGGTGGCCGGAGAACACGTGAAAGTGGTTAATATCAATAAATCTGCCTACCCGGAGCAAGTACAAGTGCAGCAGTCGTGCCTACGTGCCTAACCTCAAGGTCTGTCCGATCTGACTCTGTAAGGGCTTGAGCTGCCGCAGCATGGAGGGGGGTGGGAAAATAAACGGTGGACACAGTGTCCTTCTGACCGTCCATGAGCCGAGTATCGGTGAACACGCCCATGTCTGTCTCCTATAGCCCAGGGGCGGCGACGAGAGGCCTAATCCTCATCACTCCATCCCCTACTCCTACTGCCGATCCTACATCCGTTTCACCTGGAGGGGGGGGGGGGGGGAACAAGAAGTCACCGGCACTACACCGCTGTCGGTGGGCTGGGAACCTGAATCCTGAGGTACTACACCGTAAAAGGCGGGCGGGAAACCATCATCCGCAGTCACTACCCCTACTACATTGTGGTGGTAAAGGGGGTGGGATTCAGACGCCGAGGGATCTGCGCTATCTACGTCATAGAGGGGAAGGGGGGGCAAGGGGGGAGCAAGTGAAATGCCAGGCACTGGAAGCGCCGGGTGGTGCACCGCTCGACCTTGCCATGAGGCGTGGGAGCGAAAGAAGAGATGGTGTTGCGAAGTCTCAAGTATAGTTGTGAGGTCAAGGGGCTTCTCATCCCTTTTTCCCGTGACCCTGAAAAACCATCCTAATATATTTTTATGCAACCCATTCGGGAGAACATAAAACCCACCGCATATTTCCGTCGGTCAATTTGCCGTTTCACAAATCACGCAGTCAGCTTAATCAGACTTTCGTACGAGCAAATCCCACATGTATGTACCCCTCCCTACCGTGAGCACGCGTCGTCTCCTAAAACATCTTTCTAGTTTTTTTCGTAGGCAGGCGGAGTTCGGAGTGCGTACATCGTGTTTGGCGTTTTTGCTGAGGGGGAACGAACATCTTTCGGGACGCGTGCTATACGGTACACAATACACAAGGGGTGCGCCGAAATATCTACTGATGTTCCTCATTCGAGGAGGTCTTCATCTGACCCAAAGGCTGACAAACACATAAAATAAATACAAACAACTCCATGGCCTACGTATACCAGGAAAACTACTGGCACTTGCTGTCAAACATTAGTGGCATTCCCAGTGACATTGGACTTAGCTCCTCAGTTTAGGAGCCCCATTAGTCAAGAATGTATTAGCCTCAAAGTGCTGTTGGTGGTTAGGGTGGACCTTTGTCGTAACACGGGTCTTTCGTTTGGGGTCGATCACCAGTTATCATTGACATTGCCTGGCAGAAGCCGGTATCAAAGTTACGACGGGTTATATGGGTAACGACCCATTCGTTACTTGTAGCACTGCTATTCGGTGTACATAACACGTATGCCTCGGCTGTGATGGAGCGCCAGTAAACGGTATTGGCACGCAATGCAGTATTAACCGTATTGGCGTGCTGTTACCCAGCGTATTCTTTTTGACGAGGTTGGACGGTCAGATTATTGTTGTTGTTGTTGTTGTTGTTGTTGTTGTTGTTGTTGTTGTTGTTGTTGTTGTTTTGTTGTTTGTTTTTAAACCACCACTTTTCACTTTCTAGCTCTCTGGACAAGCCGCGGTGACAGGTTCCTTCCCTCCCCGCCCCAGTACTTTGTTTTTTTTGTGACGTTCAGTATTCCCACTGCTCGCCGATGTTCATCGGATTTTGCGAACTCACGCGCTTTCCGAGATGAGAAGAAGGCACATGAATATTTTTTTTGCTTTTTGGAAACCCGTCGGTATTTTAACCTCGGCCGTCATACGCTATTATTAGCATTAATATTAATAAGACCTGAACATATGGCATCATCAGCAGGACATGGGGCGTTGGTCGCGAGTTCGAATCTCGCGTCCACCATGACATCGCTTTTTAAAGAAAAGTGCATTTCCTCACGGCAAGAATCTGAAAAAATACTTCTGGATCCCCAAAAAATTTGAACCGCGTGTTGGTGGCACGTGGACCCGTATATCCGGTCCGTTCCGGGGGGGGATAGTGTTGTAAGGCTTAGATTGGGTAGGCAATCGGTTAACCTTTTTCCAGCAGCCCAACGGACTAAGACCTTAACACTATTTAATATACCGAACTCCTCTATGTCACATTCGTCTATTTCCTCATCTCCTCTTCTAACACATCCCGTTCCTCCTTGTACATTTCACATTCTCCTACTATGTGACTTCTACTCTCTATTGCTTTGCCACACGGGCACATCTGTGCGTCTACTTCCTCCTCCTCCCGACTGCCGATGTACCTCTCTTCCTTCTTTCTGGCAGGTCCAGGTCCCCCACACGAAATCGCAGTTTCAGCGTTTTCGCGAAGTCCATTAGGCCGCGCAAATACATTTTCATTTCTATCCCTTCGCTTAACCCCTTTTAGTACCGCAGTCCCGTTTTGGAGACAAATCACTTGGAATTAGACTGGTTTGTCCCCAAATCGGAAATGCGGTACTAAAGGGCTTAATCCCCCGTAGTCGTAAATCTCAAAGTGTTTTTCCCATCTTACCTTGTTTCTCATCGCTAGCCTTTCCCTTCTTTCTATCTTGTCTTCTCCATCTGTATTGTACCTGCCAAACTTCTCCGCGGAAATCATCTCTTGGTTTCGTCCTACCATATCCTTCCATACTTTTCTCGACTACGCTATCTCACCTTGTTCCAGCTCGCCCTTTTGTTACTTTCTCCCATACAGCTCTGTCAACTATGGCTGGCGGCCCCTTCTTCGGCATGTTCCATACTTTATATTGCCATTTCAACTTTCCCATTTGTCTTGAGTGGGTACATTCCCAGTTCTACGCTTAAAACTCTGTATTACTATAGTCGTATCTGAGCATTCTAGCATTCTTTTAGCTGCTGTCATCTGTACTGTTTCCAACTGTTTTACGAACTTCGCGCTCCCTTCCCATACTTTTCCTGCATATTCTAGCTTTGGTACTATTACGGGGGACCATAGTTAATAGGACCTATATTGTACATAAAAAAAACCTATATATTTACCTACTTTTACTGACAAAATTTGGTCCCCTTAACTATGGACCCCCGTTCTATCATATTCATCAGGATTTATCTCTTGATCCTAGTGTCGAGGTGCAAGTCTGTTAGGATTGCATCCATCTTGCCTGCGTGTGCTTTACCCATGCCTAATACTTATGCTATGTGTGTATCCCACAAGATCAGCCTTTTGATATATCTATACTGGTCTACGATCGGCAATTCATTTCGGGGGTGGGGGGGGTGGTACTCATGTCATGCATGGCCGTAGTCGTGTGGTCATAGACCCTTGCATCCCTACAATGCCGGGACGGGGTGATGGGGGGGGATGCTATGTGACCCCGGATCTGAGAGGCTGCTATGTGACTCCGGATCTCAGTTACAAATATAATAGCTGGAACGCGCGAGAAAAATGGGCAAATACAACAAAAGGATGAAAAAAAACGAAAACGGTACAAAACACAAAATACATTCCGGGGGTATTTACAGGGTATGCACGAACATATTACATACATAAGTATGTACTGGTACGAAGCATGTACATACATATCCTGGTGAGTACACGGCTAATACCCGAGTATGATTAGAACAACCAGGTTTGGTGCCCGGGTATCCCAGAGCACAATACCCTACCGAGCATACCCTAAAATATTACCAGATACTCACCAAATTAGTACTCTTTGTAAGCACAGTATACACTTGATTGAAGTTCATGAGCTGGCGAGATTAAGGTACAAAGGTACGAACCGAATAATACCTGGTACGAGTACTCGGCAACTGTTTTTCGCCACGAGTAATGGATGGGCGTAATCCCCGCCCCGTCGCCCTTCACCATCATTATTCCGTTCCGTCTCGCCCCGTCCCGCCCCGTCCCGCCCCGTCCCGCCCCGTCCCGTTCCGTTCCAATCCGTTCACTTAATACCGACTGCGACTGCCTGTTTGCTGTGTGTTGCGTGTTGTGTGTTGTTCGTTGTGCGTCGTGTGCTGTGTGCCGTCGGTTGTGGGTTGTTTTTTGTACCCGCCCACCATTAAAAGTGTCAAGACAAAAAACGACGGTAGAATATATGCATGTGCGCACGTAGTGGATGCATGTTTGGTGTGTGCTTGTCCGCTTAATGTGTTTTTTGTTGGCTGCTGCTGCCGCTATCCTACTACCACAGTATACTACTACTATACTACTACTGCTACTACTACTACTACTACTACTACTACTACTACTACTACTACTACTACTACTACTACTACTACTACTACTACTACTGCTACTACTACTACTACTACTACTACTACTACTACTACTACTACTACTACTACTACTACTACTACTACTACTACTACTACTAAATACTACTATTAATACTACTATTACGGGGGGCCATAGTAAATAGAACCAAATATTGTCAGTAAAATTATGTAAATGTATTCGAGCTGGGCCAGCCGAAAAATGGATAAACCATCCGAAGGTCGTATCTCGTGAACCACTGCGAATTGGGACTTGACATTTGGAGGCACTGACCCTGACACTACACTGCACGCGCAGAAAAAAATAAGTATATTAAAATAATAAGACATTTTTTTATTTCGACTCGATCTCGACGAGTTATCGACGGAAACTCAAAAACGCCAATTTTTCAACACAAAATTCGCCACAAAATCGTCGATCCCGATCAAGGCGAAAAAATGTGGAAGCGTACCTAAAGACCCCAGGAGAAGATCGATATTACTTTCAGTGCCCAATTCGCCCCCCTTCAAGAGATATTACCAAAACACGATTTTCATACATAAAAAAACAAGTAACTACGAGAAATGTGGGTTTTTCCGCGATGCCCCGCTCAATTCTGCGAGTTTTGATTCAAAAATTAAACCTCATATTTGAACCGCATTTGCAACCAAACGGACAACTCGCCTTTTTTGTATAAGTTTTTTCCAGACAAGTTACGGCCGTTTTAGTTTTTTTTCGGATCGTTGTATCGCTCATATCCCTCGAACAAATGAAAAAAACAAAACAAGTGAGTCTTCCGTTTGTTGGTTGGTGCATGATCAACACGGTGTAAAAAAATCACCTCCCAATATGCAATATTGAGCGGGGCATCGCCGACCAACCACATAGTCAGCATCTCGGCTGGCCCAGCTCGTACCTGGTGGGTTTTTTGTGTGTGCGTACCGTAGGTCCTATTTACGATAGTCCCCCGTAATACTACTATTAATAGTCCTAATATATGTATATGCGTTTCAGCCATCGGTTTAGCTACTCGTACTATTACTACGAGTACGTAAAATGTCGGGAGTCTGAGACGAAAAAATATCTCACGTTTCGATTTTTTTTTTCGTGTTCATTTGTTCCATATCCTCTCAACTCGGTGCTTTGTTGTTGTCCGATGTTCGTTGACCCGTAGGCCGATCGACGTTGTTTTTGTTGTTTCTGCCCGCTTCAGATCCCAACTGCCAAACAAAAGAGTTTCGCCGTGTTGTAACAAAAAAATCGTGATGAACTGAGTGGTGGGTGGTGGGTGGGTGGGTGGTGGCTGGCGGGTTGGAATGTCAATGAGTCAGGCCTCTTCGCTGGGCAGAAGATAGATGATGCTTGATGATGTGATCATGAGTGCCTTCACGGCGTCACGCCTTTTTTATTCACCCATCAACCCATTTATTTTTTTCCCGTCTTACTGCTGTAGGCATGGTATTGCGTAGGCTATTAATGCATTACGGTGTGTTATCTCTGTGTCGTAGTCTGTGACCACAGAGCTCATATCTTTCTAGGGTGAAGAATCAGCACGGACGCTGGGCTTGCTGGATGTCGACGAGTAGAAGAACGGTTTAATGTGAAGAACACACACACAGTTCACGCCCTGATGCCAGGTGGTGTTTGATTTTTTGGTACTGACTGCTGTGTGTGTGCCGTTCGTCGTGGGCTGTGTCCCCGTTGGGACATACAATATACCGCACTCCCTGAATATACCGCACCCATTATTAATATAATAGTTAGACCTTCCTTCGGGGGCAGCCTCACGCCCGCCTATATCTGCAGCAACGGCGAGCAGTCATTGCCCTAACTGACCCTCTGTTTCTCTACAACATACATACGTGCGATGATGTAAACCTCTCCTTCCTTCCTTTCCTTCCTTCCTTTCCTCCTTGATATATCACTTACTATAAATACTTGCTATTAATGTTACTACTACCTAACCTGCCCACGATAGACCTGAGGGAGGAGCACTTTTAAATTACCATGAACACACAGCAGTAAGTACAAATCACGTCTTCTGTGCCTCCCCCCGCCCCCCCCCCCCCCCCCCCTTCCGCTACCCGGCACAGCCAGTCCTATCGGCCCGCTCACTCTCTCTCTCAAGCGGTAATGCGAAGAAGATGGATGAAAATAAACCACGCGGGAAGTTGCCCTCGTTCGTGCCGAGCACACAAGCAAATAACCAACCAACCAACCTACGTACCAACCAACCACAAGTGTCGTAAATAACGTATTTGCGACACCAGCGTCGTAAATATGCCTTATCCTCGAGTACTGCCGCGATTTGACTATGCGATAGCTTCAATGATAATAGCCCTACACCATGCGGACACGTCCATGGCAGTGCCTTTCAAAACCCGATGCGTGTGCCGGAACAGGGCGTGGTGTTGTAAATAAGAGTTATTCGCGACACCGGTGTCATATATAAGAAAGACTTGTTTGCTAGACCAACGTTTTGCGGGTGCGCCAGGATGCCAGATATCTCCTCCAGTGCCGGCCCGTTTGGGCCATGCGATAGCTTCAATGATGGCCCTGCACCATGCCAACACATCCCAGGTGATGTGGAGCGAATCTGAGGTATGTGTTGTCGCGAACGTGGTACGGTGTCGCAAAATAAGATTACGACACCGACCGGTGTCGCAAACAGCATTACCTAGACTAATATTGTATGTACAGCAGCAGAACTAGTGTTAATTGTCGGGGAATGACGCCCGAACGACCTTGTTCATGCCGCAAACCAACCAATGAACCAACTAAGCGCAACGAAGCAGAGCCTCCCAACTCCCAAATCACAAATGACAGCCAGCCATCAGCCATTCGTACTAACATTGTGTCGCGATAATAATGTTACAATCAATGCTCTTTTTTATTTCCCCGCAACCCACGTATCTATATACCCTCCTCACCGACTGAGTCCCAGACTGAACTTTGTTCGTGAGCTCGAGATTTCCGTTGAAACAATAATAAAGCTATACACCGCGGGGGAACAACAGCACTCAGCACCAAATATGCCCACAAATAGTATAAACGATGGGTCCTATTACGGGGGGCCATAGTTAACAGGACCAAATATTGTTAGTAAAAGTGGGGAAATATATGGGGTTTTGTGTGTACCATAGGTCCTATTAACTATGGACCCCCGTAATAGTCCTAGTTACTATTCCCCCCCGTAAATTCTGCTGTAGAATTAGACTTTTCAGCGACTCATTTATTACTTGGTATTTACGGGCGAAAGCGATTTTTAATAATATTAACAACGCGAAGTGTTTTAATTTTGACAGCGCTACTCGTTTCAAAATCGCCGTGACAAGTATATACGTATGATTCTGGAGAGTTCTTTACTTTCTGTTCCTCAGTCTTTTTAGGAACAACACTACACATTGTGACATGTATGTATGATTCTGGAGAGTTCTTCACTTTCTGTTCCTCAGTCTTTTTTTGAACCAACACTACTAATACTATCAATACACATTTGGGAAGCGGGGTGCATAGATATAAGCTGGTAAGGGGCACATGGATGTTGATGCTGGGTAGAGCACGCGCTTTGTACTTCAGGAACTTCTTTTTATTGCTCCAAAAGTGAGTTGGGGGGAAGAGAGAACTCGAGTGAGCAAGGAGGGCATCGTCGGGGACACAACTCAGCCCAGACGTTGACCAAAACTAACCTGTATGCAGATGCAGTCTATCGGGACGTTGTCATACAGAAGATTTCCAGCTGTAACAGAATGTTCTGTACGGAGACGTTGTCATACATAAGGTTCCCAGACTTACAGGATAATGTTCTGCGGGCAAAAAGGGGATGTCTGAACTGACTCCACTGAATATTCCGTAAGAGCTATGTATAACCATATAAGACTCGCCTGCAGACATGTTCCTAAAACACTACCTGGTACATACAACAATAAAATATTCGTCTATAGGAATGTCTGGTATCCCCAAAGAGCTGGTATCCCAAAGAGCTATGTGCAACAATACAAGATTCGCCTACGAGAATATCTGTTTCTATACAATGGATGTGCTAGTCCAACACATTAGCCCACCCTGAATAGTCGTAGATGCAGATCACACGGCGATAAAAGGATGATGACCATATCACCCCGAAATCGGGAAGAGGGAGCGAAGATGCGGCTATTCAACACAGAAAGGAGGTGATAGACCTACCGCACATCTCGTAGTGAGGCTTCGACGCCTCACTCAAGAAATAATCGACTATCCGGAAAGGGAAAAAAAACAAAACGCAAGAAACCAGACAAGGCGCAAGGGCTCGAAGGAAAACCACGGCGAAAGACAATACGTTGGCGGGAAGTACGCCGCAAAGCTTGAAAGAGAAAGAAAATGAGGTCTACAACGTGAAGCCTCGAGGGTGACGCGAGAACGTGGAGCCAATGGACTAAGGCGTGGAACCCGGGCCGGTCAGCTGGTATACACTGTAGCGCAAGCGGGAAAGTGACGTGGTCTTTGTTCCGAAAAGACATACGCTAAGAACGCCGAGGGCATTAGGGAATGCCTCGTATACTGCAAGGCAAGCAGAAAAACGTAGGTCGTAGCAAGGCTAGTCGCGGCTAAGACAAGTATGTCAATCAAAGGGGATCAAAAGAAACACCTGGAAAACGGCAACAGAAGCATGGAATCTAAAGCGAGTGCCGTACGCTGAAAACAAGGTAGAAAGTAGAAAATATCTGTCCAACAGATACGCAGGATCAGAAGAGTTGAAAAAGCTTAAAAGTAGACAAAAGCGAAGCACAGGTCACCCCATAGAGTTCGGATTAGGGTTAGGATTCGGATCGGGTGGTCACCGTCTACTGTATAATACAGTAAGCATGCCTGGTATCTCCTGCTGCTATCACTTCTTCTAAAAACCCACGCAAGGGACATTAAATAGCGGCAACAGCAGCATCTTCAAACAAGCAAGATTCTACCTAGCAAATATCTATGTCGCGAGAGAATTTCCATACCTCCGTCCAACCTTGTAGTAAATGGTAACACCCAGGGAACAGCAGGGCAACCCTTGCCCTGCTCTACAATAAAAATAAGCAGACAAAAGCCATGGCAGAAAATATTGTAGCGCCACGGCTCGGCAGCCTTCACGAAGAGCAGGCCGGTGGAGATAGTGGCGGAAAGTTTTCGAAAAAACGCAAAAGCGACCGTTGTAAAATACAATATAATTTGGAGTGGTAAGTTTAGCAGAAAGTAGAAAAAATCACCCTATCGCAAAGAATCCCGTACCACGGCAGTTCAGCGGTCTTCGATTGAAGAGGCCAGCGGACACGGCAATGTTAGAGTGAATAACCGAAGCCCATATCCCCAAGGTACAATACCTCGACAGTTCGGCTGCTGTCGCTGAGAAAAAAGCAAACGGAACCGGTAGCGGTTGATTGAAAACAGCAGACCAACACGCCCGAGAAGACAATACCACGACAGTTCGGTGGGAAAGCAGACGAAACCGACAGTGGTAGATTGAAAACAGCAGACCAACACGCCCGAAAGCACGACACTATTCTATGGAAAAACAACCCCAAAACAAAAAAGCAGACCGAAGAAACAAACCAATACGTCCGAACGTACAATACCACCACAGTTCGGCGGCTTTATCTACAGAGGCGAGCGGAACTGGTGGTGGTCGGATGGAAAGGGCAAATCAGTACACCTTGAAGTGGAAGGAACGCAGAAAAAGTCACACGTAGTGCTAGACCCGAATCTGCCGAAAATTAAACCTTAAAGGGGGCGGCGTACTAGGGTCGCAAAACGAAGGTAAACGCACCCAAACGACCCGAAGAAATACTCAATGCTAAATGAGGCTACTCATGGGGGCCAAGAGGGGCAGTCAGAGGCCCATTGGACCCGTCAGAACTGCGTAACACCCCGCGAGCTAGCCTCCCAGTTTTATGGGGTTGTACACACCACGATTCGTAGATGGCGACGCTGGAGGTTGTGTAGTTCGCCGGCCGGAGGTTGATCTTGACCGTTGACGGTCGTCGAGGAACCGGATGATGTAGGTGTTGTCCGAAGGAGAGTCCAAGGAAACGCGATCGGCAATCTTGCCCAGCCATCATAGGCCATCCCGAGCCTTGTACCAAAGGTGTGTTCCCGGTGGAAGTTCGGTGGAGCTGAAGGAGCGTAACCAGAGATCGCGGGGAACGAGGGTGTAGCCGGAGGCGAGGAATATTTGGCCTTGAGAACGCGATAGCTCGCGCTACGCGGCACCGATGCGCATCTGTCGGTAGAGGCGGTTTGCCTGGCGGTGTTGTGTTGGGGTGCCAGACCAGTCGAGGGGAATGTGGCGTCTGGAGTGTTGGAGGTCGAGTTCCCGCTCCCGTGAAGGGCTAAGCAGTCCGACCCAATTGGTTTCGTATAGGACCGCGATGACCCTGGCACGGCCGCGAATGAGTTGGTGTCCCGTGATCTGTTCGACCTCGAGGCGTTCCGGCGGTGGTCAGACGTCGTCGAAGGTGACGTGGAAGGGAGGGGACTTGGTGGTGAAGGAGTTGAGCACATACTTTGTGAGGTCTGAAGGTAGGTACTTGGGTATGTCGGTGGTTTCGTCGGGGCTCCGGCAGGGCTTGCAGCGCTCGACGGAGACGCGGCATTTGGAATCCCGTCCAGGTAGGTCGGAGGGCATGTCGAGGAAGAGGAGCTTGTCGTAGAGGGGTCGGTTGTCGGAGACGTCGGAGGCCGGCGCCGGGCCCACGGCGAGAATCTTGAACGGTCCAATCCAGTTGAGGGAAAGCTTGGTCTAGAGAATGGTGGTGTCCGTGTCTTTTTTGGCACCTTGGCGGATAGTGGCCGCGGAGTTGTAAACCCATGCCCAGCCACCCACGGTGTAAGGGGGACAAAGGCGAAGGGCGTCCATGATAGGGCTGTTTCGACGGACCAGACGTGAAGCGGTGACGGCGTGGTGTTCGCGGACGAGGGGGTAGGCGCGTTGTTGGCGCTCGGTGGCAAGGTTGCAGTAGGCCAGGTTGTCGCGCTCCAGGCTCTGGTGGTCGCCAACGTTGGGGGAGTCGAAGACCGAAAAGGGCAGGCGCGGAAGGCGGCCTATGTGGACTTCGTTGGGGACCAGTCCGGTGGAGGCGTTGACGGAGTTGTTGTAGGCTGATTCGACGTGCGGAAGCAGCTCGTCCCAGTTGTCTTGTCGCTCGTTGCTGCCCATGGAGAGCATTTGGGCCATGGTGTGGTTGACGCGTTCGACGCCGCCATTGGTGCAGGAGTGGTACGAGCTGGTGATCTTGTTGATGGCAAGGCGTTCGTAGATGGCGTTGGAGAGCTCCGAGGTAAAGTGTAGCCCGTTGTCGGAGATGAGGGTGACGCGACACCCCCACAGAAGGATGTGCTGGTCGATGAGGATATCGGCAGTGCCGACGGCGGTGAATTGGGCTGCTGCCACTGCGTACATGTCGGTGCGGCGGCTGAAGCGGTCGGTGAAGAGGAGGATGTAGGAGTTTCCGCGTGGGGTAAGGGGCAGCGGACTGAAGTAGTCGACGCTGACGGTGACACCGGGGCCGTTGGGTAGGGGCAGGGATAAGGGTGGGCCAACGGATGGTTTGGCGCGAGGTATTATGCCTGGCACTTGAGACAGCGCCGGATCCACCAGCGGGCGCAGATGTCCATGCCTATCCACCAGAAAAAGCGCGCGAGCATGCTGACCGTGCGGGAAACTCCCAAGTAGCAAGAGAGCGGTGGCGTGGCAGGTGTGCAGCACCCAAGGGCGCATCGGGACGTAGATGCGCGGGGGTGGTACGGTGGAAGACGTGTAAGTGGTCCCGTGTGGTGGGGCTTAAGTGGTTGTCGAACCAGGAGAACGGTGTCGTCGTCAATGCGGTGGAGCTTGCTTTTATCTGCAAGGGCGAACACGCCTAGAAGCTGCGGGCACCGGGATGGCTGGAATGAATCCAGGAGGTCGGGCGGCGGAGGGGCAGAGGAGTGCAAGGAAAGGTAGTGTATGGTAGCGGAGCAGAGGGGCTCGACGCATTGTTCGCGCGCCCAGTCCGTGCGCCTGAAGTGCTCCACACAGGAGAGAAGGTGGGGGTCGTCGTCGACGTACCGGGTGGTTAAGGAAATGGATTCGAAACCCATTGTGACTTTACACGCGGGTCCGAGTTCTGCCGTCGACGCCAAATGTGAAGCGGGGTGCAGAGATATCAGCTGGTAAGGGGCACAGGGATGTCGAAGCTGTGTAGGGCACGCTGCTTGTAGTTCACGGACTTCTTGTTACCGCTCCACAAGTGAGTTAAGGGAAAGAGAGAACTCGAGTGCGCAAGGAGGGCGTCGTCGGGGACACAACTCAGCCCAGACGTTGACCAAAAGCCGGTAAGTAATCGAAGCAGGCGTTGTCCAAGTGGGAGTTCTGAGATGCCAGAGATGTACCGACCGAGCGAAGGAGAGCCTGCCAAACCGCTGAAAAAACAAAATCGACTGTTTCTTTTTCCGATTTTTTTTTTTTTTTCTTTTTCCGGGTAAAAAAGTTTGGTACGATAAGCAAGCACGCAAAGAAACCAAAGAACGCGAAGAAAGCAAAGATCGTAGAAGCCACAAAAAACCGTGGTAGACTCGCTGAGCGCGAGGCAGGTTGTTATATTCAAGTAAAAAAAGGACAAACGTAGGTTATGTTCATGTATGTATGCATGTATGCATGCATGTAAATATGTACCTGGTATGTTTTATCTACCGTACAGCAGCCCGTAGAACATGTTACACCCGAGGATCTTCGTGACACGTATCTATGGACGGCCGAGATGAGTGATCCGCGACGATCATCATAATAACATCCTCGTGCTGCGCGAGTTCCTATTGATAGCGGAAGCTACGCAGCCATCATACGTTTCAAGTCCGTATTGCTGTAGAGGAATGTCTGTTACTATTAGAGACTGCGTGGCTCTCTTGGCACAATTCGACGTGAGACGGGGGAAGAAAGCGCTGAACCCTGCTCGCGATAAAAATGTGCAACGCACGTACCGTGCGTACGTAGTGGGGAGGGGGGAGTATGCTATACGAACCATGTATGTATGTGATCCTGGAGCTGAGTTGCGGAGAGAGAAGAGGAGGGCGAAGATAATAATTGGGATGTATGTGTGGATAAATGCTATTAATACTAATGCCAAGTGCCAGGTCCGTCACAGATGAAAACAAAAAAGAAGCGTACCTCGTCGGGCGTCAGGTGATCAGGTGATGAATGGCGAGCCGTTCATTTTGGCGGACGTATTGGAGTTTCGCTAGGAGGAGAGGAGACATACAGACGAAGCGAGGGACACCGGGACGCACGATCCACCAGAAACGCACGACCCACACAGATGACATTCGTTCAGACATTCACACAAACACAAGCCGCCCATCCATCACAGAACGAAACAAAAAAGCAAACGCGCCCTCCACCCGCCCCACATTCGACGCTGTAATATTTTCGTCATCCTGGTTGTGTATTTATGTCCAGTAAAAATAGCAAGTATTAAGAATAGTAGTAGCATAGTAGCAGTAGTATTAATAGAAGTAGTGGTAGTACTACGGGGGACCATAGTAAATATACATACGTAAATACCTGGTAGGACCTAAGGTAGACACTAAAACCTATATATTTCCCTATTTTTACTACCTGGTACCAATATTTGTTCCTGTTCACTATGCATGGTCCCCCGTGATAGTATAGTAGTACTATAGTATAGTAATACTATTAATATTACGGGGGTCTATAGTTAACAGGACCTATGGCATACATAAAAACCTATATATTTAGGTATTTTTACTAACAATATTTGGTCCTGTTAACTATGGACCCCCGTAATAGTAGTAGTGGTAGTAGTGGAAGTAGTAAGTAGTGGTCGTAGTACTAGGTATTAATAGTATATTGATGTAATAGTAGTATTAATAGTAGTAGTAGTAGCAGTAGTCGTAGTGGTGGTTGTGCTACTCTGTATGTATGCAATTCCCACCAGGCATACCAAATAAATACCAAAAACACTTTTATACCACCAGTTCCAATCAATCGATGCTATTATTAATGGTGCTGATGCGTCGTGCTAACTATCCACCTGATGGCGCTGTTGCGCAGTCGAGGGGGGGGGGGGTGGCAGCGGCCGGGGGGAATAAGGGGGGAGGGGGGAATGTCGTTCCTGCGCGGAAAGAACGGAAGGGACAAGAAGGAAGGAACGGACTGCGGAAGGAAGGAAGGAAGGAAGAGGAAGCGGAAGCAGGCGGGGAAAAAATAAAAACTTGGTCCATGAGGAAAATGAAATTGCTGTCATACACAATTATTCATAATAATTTACATTATTATCATCACATCTTCATACTATATGTTTATGTATACGTACATACGTTGATCAGGAGCTCAATCAATACAATACGTACGTGGGGCAAACACAATAATACGTACCCGACTCACCGTATATCGCCCACCCTGGAGGGGTACGAAAAAGGGTCATGGTGTCATGGTACTGCTGTACTGCTGCTGCTGTATCATACGATATCGTGCGAAAGAGAAGAAGTGTCGTGGTGGGCATGTGTGCGTGCGAAAGCAACAGCCAGTTCTCCTGTGTAGAATACGTACGTGCAGCTTACGAACATTTTCGTAATATGAACGATACTTTTTTAAAGTAAACACTGCAGCTGCAATCGCGATCGTATACGTACGTATACATAATAAGGGGAGAATTCTCCAGGAGGAGGATAAGTCGACGCGCCGATTCCTACGTACACGTACGTACGTACTCGTAGAGTACAACATGTACATCGTAAGCATTCCGTCGGGGAGGGGGGGCGTTCGGGATTCGGGACGCAATCCGCGTGGGTCGTGGGTAGCACGCCGGGTTTCCACCGATAATTTAGGCAGGCGTCACGGGGGGAGGGGTGCACTCATGTCGCCGAATAATATAGTTATTACTTGGTAGTTCAGTTGGCTAGGTACCCGTAGAGAGCCATATGGAGTTCGCACAGGGGTAGGAATCGATTTTCAGCGCTCGCTCTATTTTTCCAGAATAAGGGAAAGGTTGCCAAATCAATACCGAACGAGCAACAAGCAAGCAAGTAAGCAAGTAGGTGTTTTCGGAAAGGTCTGGTCGAGAGAGCCTTTCGACAATATGATGCTCGATCGACTTTATTATGTGCCGCCCCCCCCCCCCCCCCGCCTCTTACCGTCACCGTTCGATGTCGAGAAAATGAGCCCTGCAAAACGATCGCACATACATACATATGTATGTATGTATGTGTGTATGTCTGTATGTATGTATGTATGTATGTATGTATGTATGTATGTATGTATGTATGTATGTATGTATGTATGTATGTATGTATGTATGTATGTATGTATGTATGTATGTATGTATGTATGTATGTATGTATGTATGTATGTATGTATGTATGTATGTATGTATGTATGTATGTATGTATGTATGTATGTATGTATGTATGTATGTATGTATGTATGTAGTATGTATGTATGTATGTATGTATGTATGTATATGTATGTATGTATGTATGTATGTATGTATGTATGTATGTATGTATGTATGTATGTATGTATGTATGTATGTATGTATGTATGTATGTATGTATGTATGTATGTATGTATGTATGTATGTATGTATGTATGTATGTATGTATGTATGTATGTATGTATGTATGTATGTATGTATGTATGTATGTATGTATGTATGTATGTTGTATGCGAACTCAACGCTCTTCTTCACGGTATGTAAGTACACGGTAGTACTTTTATACATATATATATATTTTTTTTTATCATCACTTTTACTTTCCAGCCCAACTCGTTAAGAGTTTTACCCTCAGCGATCTTCTGGAGGAGCCGTGGTCACAGGTGTCGTCCCTTCTCCCTCCCGGTACGTGCCTTTTTTTTGTCGCGCATAGGGTTCAGCATTCCCACTGCTCGTCGATTTTTATCGAATATACATCTAACTCACGCTCTCGCGCTTTCCGCTGATCAATTTTATGCAAGAAAAAGACTGTGAGACTCCAACCCACGAAGAAATTGGTTTCGATAGGCTCGCGGCGGATCACCTACTATGAGAACGCGCTTCATGGCGATCGAGGAGCACGTGGCAGTTAGGTGCCCCTGCTGCGATGCAGTTGACGTGGGCGCCCGCCACGCACGCATCTGTCCCAGATCAGGGGCGCAGGTAAACCAGCACCAACCAACCACTTGTCCACGCGATGTCCAGTACAAGCGGCTATATATTACGGGGGGCCATAGTAAATAGGACCAAATATTGCTAGTAAAATAGATAAATATGTAGTTTTTTATTTGTACCGTAGGTCCCATTAACCATGGTCCCCCGCAATAGGAATCCGACACCCAGAAAGTGGAGAGCGGCGAACCGTTCGCCGTAGACCGAAATCTGTGGATGGATGGAAATTGTCGTCAGGAGATGAGGTCTCCGAGACGCTCCTGTGATGCGGGGAAGGCTGGTGGGTGGCTGGTAAGGGTAGTGGCAAGGGACGCAGGTTGTTCTGGCAGCTGGAAAGCAGTGCTTCGCTTCTTCTGTTTTAGATCTTCTTATTGATGGCGAGAGCTGAGGAGGTGCTCTGGTAGAGAAGTGAGAGGTAGGGGGGCGGGACTCGACGCCCAGATATACTCGTCCCACCCCACGCCACAAACTCTCCTAAATTCCTCTTATCTGATGTACTCCAACAGAACTTTCCTAATGGCTACCGATCGTTCTTCTGCTAATATAAGAACTTCTCACTTCGTAGTCCTATCTGCATCACGGAACATTCCTAAAATAACGATACTCTCGACTAACGGAATATCCGCCGGGTTAATCCATTCTTTGGATTATTCTCGTATTCGTGGAACTACAAAACTGCAACGTATTATCTATATCTATAGCCCATGAATACTCTACTCATATCACATTAGCCCACCCTGAATAGTCGTATATGCAGACCACAAGATGGTCGGAGGGTGATGACAAAGTTCATCCCGAACGGCCAGAAAAAGGTGGTCGAAGATGCGGCTATTCGAAACAAAAGAAATGAGGCTATAGATCCCCCCACACCTCGTAATAAAACCCAAACACTACGAAGAGGGGGTGTTCGCTGCGAACAACGACGGAAAGGGAGACTAAAGGAGAGAGACACAGAACTCGTAGCAGAGGCGAAGGGAAAAATCACCCAAAATGAAAACAAAGAAAGACGAACGCAAAATGAGGCAGAAACCGAAAGCGAAGGCCGAAGAAGAAAACGAAGACCCAAATGAAGGCAAAAGAAAGACGTACAAGCGTTTCACTGGAGCCATTGTCTGGGGCCCAAGGAAGTACGAAAGGGTTGTTCGCTGAACCGGGTTGGCGAACGAGGAAACTCTAAAAAGAAGACAGCGATCACAATTCAAAAACATATATATATATATATCCGCTAGGCCCCATGCCTTGTCTTGTGGCGAAGGTCCTAACATGGTAGTCATCATGCGAGACAGAGGGACACAGCTAGAGTGCTATGAGGGCTGCGTGTACTAGGGACTACTAAAACCGAGAGACGCAACAAGCAACACGGCGTCTCGGAGACCTGTCCGTGGTGTGAACAAAACCAGCAAACGTAGCAAGGTAGCCAACTCAACAAAAACAAACTCAAAGACGGTGGCGGCAAAAAAAATCGCAAGAAAATCCGCAAGAAAATCGGCCTAATGCGTGCAGTTCGAAGTTGTAGATAGCGCGGGGCCCAAAAACTAGCGTGTGCAACTCGGTCAACCGGGGCGACATTAAACGTGGTGTCGTTTGCCAGAGGACAGAGGGGGTGTGCGGAATACCGGACAAGAAAGAAAGAAGGAGAAAAGGGAAAGAGAAAACGAAATACCATCGGGACCAGAAAACAGACAAAAAGCTGGACACAGGTCAGGAGAGATCGATCGTGTCCGAACCGCTTATGTATGGCCGATAACTCAGCGGCCTTCCGGGGCGGCAATGCTATCGGGACCCTACTTGTCAAACATCGAAGAAACACGGGTGAGCTGGAAGCTCGATATAGTCTTAGCTCGAGGACCGTCTGAAACACGGGTCGGCCGAAGTCGACTGAGGTCAGAGCACAGCTCAGGCTACAACACGATTTTACCTCGGCGTGATATCGCCGACAATTGGCTGTAGGCTAGTGGAGTACAAACACAAATGCAAATGAAGGTATCGCTACCAGTCAGTGGCCTGAACGTAAGGAGGTTACACGGAGCCGTAGGCGATAAGAAGAAAAACAAACGGCGGGGGTGGGGGGGACGATGATACTCCCAAACACGCCCAAAAAAAAGAAACATACACGGCCTCGGATCGGTAGCCAACACGGGGTCGGTCAAGCGATACCGGTGGCGGTAGATGGAAACAAACACTCCCAAGAAGATGACTGCTGATGACTATTGAAGACTAACTACTCTTAAGATATTGCAGACTAACCAGAACCAAATACCCAGAACTAACAAAAGACTAAACTAAGGCTAACCAGGGGGGGGAGTGGAAACGGTGGGGGTTCCGCGGGACACATCAGAGTTCCGCAGCACCCCACGTGCTAGGCTCCCATTCCCATGGCGTTGAAGACACCACGATCCGTATACGGCGTTCCGTGCTGTAGTGTAGCGGGCGGGTTGGAGGTCGATCTTGATCGGGCCGGGGTCGTCCAGGAACCGGACGATGTAGGAGCTTCCCGGTGAAGACTCCGGCGGAGTTCCCGAAGAGGCATCAGGGGGTGAGCCGTGAGCGACCTTGCCCAGCCACCAAAGGCCGTCGCGCGCCTTGTACCATATGTGTGCTCCGGAGGGTAGGATGGTGGTGCTGAAGTTGTGGAGCCAAAGGCTGCGGGAGACCAAGGCGTAGCCTGGGGCGAGGAAGATTTGTCCTTGAGATCGGGCCAGTTCGCGGTGAGCGGCGCCGATGCGCATCTGGCGGTAGAGGCGGTTCGTCTGGCGGTGCTGGGTTGGTGATCGTGACCAGTAAAGTAGGATGTGGCGCCGGAAGTGTTGAAGGTCCAGCTCGCGTTCCCAAGAGGGGCTGAGAAGTCCAGTCCAGTGAGTCTCGTACAGAACGGCGATGACCCCGCCGCGGCCGCGTACGAGTTGATGGCCAGTGATCTGCTCGACCTCGAGGCGTTCCGGTGGAGGAGTGACGTCGTCGACGGTGACGTGGTAAGGGGGGGACTTGGCGGCAGAAGCTGTGAGCACGTATGTAGTAAGGTCCGCGGGCAGATGCTTGGGGATGTCGCTGGTGTCGTCGGGGTTCCGGCAAGGTTTGCATCGTTGGACGGAGACGCGTGGCTTGGAGTCCCGTCCCGGAAGGTCCGATGGAAGGTCGAGGAAAAGTAGCATGTCGTGAAGGGGGCGATTGTCGGGGGTGTTTGAGGCGGGCGTCGGCCCTACGGCAAGGACCTTGAAGGGCCATTCCAGTTCAGGGAAAGCTTCGCCTTGAGGACGGTTGCGTCGGTGCCCTTTTTGACGCCTTGGCGGACGGTTGAGGCGGAGTTGTAGACCCAAACCCAGCCGCCTACGGTGAAGGGGGGGGATGCTAGGAGGGCGGCCATGATGGGCGCATTGCGGCGCTGAAGACGCGAGACGGTGAGTCGGTGTAGTTCGCGGACGAGGGAATAGGCGCGTCGTTGGCGGTCGGTGGCGAGGTTGATGTAAACCAGGTGATCGCGGTCCAGGCTTTGGTGACCACCGATATTGTCGGGTTCGAAGACCGAGAGAGGGAGGCGAGGAAGGCGGCCCATGTGGATTTCGTTAGGTGCAAGCCCTGTGGCGGCGTTCACGGAATTGTTGTAGGCCGACGACACGTGTGGGAGCAGCACGTCCCAGTCGGTCTGCTGTTCGTTGCCAATCATAGAGAGCATTTGGGCCAGTGCGTGGTTGACGCGCTCGACGCCGCCGTTGGTGCAGGGGTGGTAGGAGCTGGTGTTGACCTTGTGGATGCCAAGGCGTTCGTAGACGATGTTCGCAAGCTTGGAGGTGAAGTGTAGTCCGTTGTCGGAGAGAAGTGTAACCGGGCACCCCCAGAGAGGGATGTACTCGTTCAGGAAGATGTCGGCAGTGCCGGCGGCCGTGAACTGCGCCGCTGAAACGGCATACATATCGGCGCGGCGGCTGAAGCGGTCTGTGAAGAGGAGGATGTGGACGTTCCCGCGCGGCGTGAGCGGCAGGGGCCCGAAGTAGTCGACGCTGACGGTGATGCCAGGCCCGTTGGGCAAAGGAAGAGAAAGGATGGGCCAACGAATGGTGTGCCGGGAGGTCTTCCGCGCCTGGCATTGAAGGCAACGGCGGATCCACCAGCGGACGGGAAGCGTCCATGCCAATCCACCAAAAGAAACGTGCCAACATGCGGACCGTTCGGGTGACTCCCAGGTGTAGGGAGGTGGTGGCGTGGCATGTGTTTAGCACCCAAGGGCGCATTAACATTGGCACGTAGACGCGTGGGGTAGAGGGGGCGGGTGGTGGTAGGCTGTTCCCGGATGAGGTTGTGGGTGGTCGTTGGACCAGGAGGGCGGTTTCGTCGTCGGCACGGTGTAGCTTGCTTTTGGAGGCAAGAGTGAGGACGTCCGAAAGTTGTGGGCGCCGGGCCGGGGGGATGAAGTCCAGGAGGTCGTGCGGCGTGGGGCTGGGGGAGTCCAACGACAGGAAGCGGATGGTGGCGCAGCACAGGGGCTCCGCGCGTTGTTCTCGCGCCCAGTCTTTGTAGGTGTAGTGCTCGACGCAGGCGAGGAGGTAGGGGTCATCATCGGGTTCGACGACGGGCTCCGGAAGGGGCACTGACGGTGGTGTTTGTGCCGGCGGCGAGGGCGTTGTTAAAGGGGTCGGTCTTTGCGTGGTGGGCGCCGATGGCTTGGGTGGCGGTCGGCGTCCAAACCGGTAGTCGGCTGTGGGCCGAGGGGTTCCCGCGGCAGCGGCGACGCGATGGCGGGTCCGAGAAGATATCAGACCTGAAAGGGCTGGTGTCGTGGCGCCAATGGTGGGCGGCGGAGAGACGACGGACGGCATGGAAGCCGAGCCTGGAGGAGCTCCGGTGTTCACGGCGGCATTCTCGGTGCCGGCAAGCTGTCCGGTGGTGGAGTCGCTGGTCGCAATAGGCCCGATGAAGGTGTGGGTTGCGGGGGAAAGGGTGGGGTGCTCCATACGTGGTCCGAGTAGGCGAAAATCGCGGAAGTCGTCGTCAGTGAAGGGGAGCGGCTGGACGGTCGGGATGGGTCTGGAAGGGGGGGACACGAGCCCACCCAAGCCGATACCCGGGGTGGAAGGGTCGTTCGGCGCGAAGCCGCAGGGGCGGATGAGGTAGATGCCGACGGTGTCGGGGCCAGTGAGGCGGTTGCGTCCGGTGCGGTCGGCGTCGGTGGCTGGTTGGGGAAGCCGGGAGAGGAAGTCGGCGTTGCCGTTGGTCGTGCCCTTCCGGTATTCCAGCGTGTAGGTGTATGCTGAAAGGAACTCGAGCCATCGCCGGACACGAGCGTTATGTTCTCCGACCTTGGCGATGTTCTCGAGCGCCTTGTGGTCCGAGTAGATCTGGAAGCGGGTGGACCATAAGTGTCCGCGGAGGCGTTTGATCGCCCACACAATGCTCCCGGCCTCGAGGTCGAGGGGTGTCCATGAACGTTCGGAGTCCAGGGTGGCACGGCTGATGAAGAGGATGGGGCGGACTGAGCCGTCGGCTTGCTCTTGCTCAAGGGTCGCTCCGAAGCCGTCGATGCTAGCGTCGCAGTAGAGGCGGAAGGGGCGGGAGTTGTCGGCGACGGCGTCCCAGTCGGGGTAGACGAGGATAGGCGGTTCGGCAAGTTCTTGGAGAATGGCGCGTACGGTGGTTTCCATGGAGGGGGTGAAGTCGAACGTCGCGCCTTGCTTGAGTAGAGCGTTGATGGGGCGCAGACGTCGAGAAAGGTTTGGCAGGAACTTGCCGTAGTAGTTGATGCCTCCAAGGAGTGAGCGCACTTGCTTCTTGTCGGTCGGCATGGGCATTCTGGTGAGGGCTGCGACCTTGTCGGAATTTGGGCTGTAGCCGCCAGCGGAAATAGTGTGTCCCAGGAAATCGGCGGTGGTGGCGCCAATTTTGGCCTTGGCGGGGGAGAGTTTGAGGTGGTGCTTCCGGAGGCGTGCGAAGAGGGTTCTCATGTTGGCGACGTGGTCGGTGGGGTCGGGGTCGAAGACGATGATGTCGTCGAGGTACGCGGCGACGCGTTCCAGGCCCTTGATGACCTCGTTGATGACCTTCACGGCGGAGACGGGGTATAGGGAGCGGAAAAACAAACCTCGATCATACTGCTAATAGCACTGTCTTGTTAATAGCACCAATCAATACTTACGAACAACAGAGCTTGTTGTACGTACTTGCACGTGCGATTTGACGGTGCCTGATAAGAGGGGAGAAGCGTCTACTCACCTATACTGGTATACTGGGGGGGGAGAAGCGTCTACTTATGCTACTAGGCAGCTTGTCACGCTCTACACTATAAACGCACTCAGTCACGCGGGTTCGTAAAAAAAAAGAAGAAAAAAACGAAAGAAAAGAGAGAGCAAGAAGAACGAAAGAGACGAGAAACAGGGAACATAAACAAAAACAAATAAATAAAAAGTTGACTTCAAAACCAGATGCCTCCCGGATAGGGATGGCTCACATGATCGTGAGAAGATCTAGAAGAAGCGCTGCAGTCCCAAGCTTGGCCAGAACGTTCGTTGAATGCGACGACGCCGCCAGATGTGATGCGGGGAAGGCTGGTGGGTGGCTGGTAAGGGTAGTGGCAAGGGACGCAGGTTGTTCTGGCAGCTGGAAAGCAGTGCTTCGCTTCTTCTGTTTTAGATCTTCTTATTGATGGCGAGAGCTGAGGAGGTGCTCTGGTAGAGAAGTGAGAGGTAGGGGGGCGGGACTCGACGCCCAGATATACTCGTCCCACCCCACGCCACAAACTCTCCTAAATTCCTCTTATCTGATGTACTCCAACAGAACTTTCCTAATGGCTACCGATCGTTCTTCTGCTAATATAAGAACTTCTCACTTCGTAGTCCTATCTGCATCACGGAACATTCCTAAAATAACGATACTCTCGACTAACGGAATATCCGCCGGGTTAATCCATTCTTTGGATTATTCTCGTATTCGTGGAACTACAAAACTGCAACGTATTATCTATATCTATAGCCCATGAATACTCTACTCATATCACACTCCCAACAGGGAGTATACTATAAATCCATCCTGCTGGACGCCACCCACATGCTGACCCACAAGCAAGCGCAGATACACCTGCGAGGAGGCACTGCTGATCACGACGGATCATCAGCTGCCTCTACCTCAGAGGCGCGCAAACGCCAACATTACGCTCGTCGGGGACATACGTCCTTGGACGAACGGAGTCACAAACTTGCCACTTTAGCGGTGGAAAGCTTTGGGCGTCTCGGGGTAGATGGCAGTAAGTTCATCGACCAGCTGGCAGCTAGTGTCGTGGGGGGGAAGGATGATGGGTCAATGGGAAGGAAAGGGGTGGTGAAGGAGCGCCTGCTTCAAATCGTCTCGGTGACTACACAGGTCGCCATTTCGAAGAGGGTGTCGCGCTTAAAAACTCCAACTTAGGGAGACCGCCAAGAAGCGAGAAGGAGCGGGGGGGGGGGGGGGATTACAGACCCACCCCGACCGATGGCGTGGGGATGGAGCTTGGAGGCGGCTTAGGACCTAAGAATAGAATGCAAAGAGCACGTTTAGACGGAGGAGAGAACAAGGATAACAATGGAATATTGTAGACAAAGCACAGCGGGAAGTAGACATAAAAGGTAGCTAGACCTTTAGCATAGATATGCGTAGGTTATCTTTTTTTCCGTGTGGTTTTCTTCTTCCTGGATTGTTTTGAGTGATCAGCGTTGAAGCCCACCATGCTGCCCATTGTGGGATGGCAAGCGTAATAATAATAATAATAATAATAATAATAATAATAATAATAATAATAATAATAATAATAATAATAATAATAATAATAAAATAATAATAATAATAATAATAATAATATAATAATAATAATAATAATAATAATAATAATAATAATAATAATAATAATAATAATAATACTACTGTGGTATTGTTCCTACTAGTAATAGGCCACGGGGGGATCGTCCATCAGGTTGATGACTTTTCATTCTACAACTAACTGCTGTACTCGAAGTAAGTAGTAGTATTAATAGTCGTAGTACTGTAGTAGTAGTAGTAGTAGTAGTAGTAGTAGTAGTAGTAGTAGTAGTAGTAGTAGTAGTAGTAGTAGTAGTAGTAGTAGTAGTAGTAGTAGTAGTAGTAGTAGTAGTAGTAGTAGTAGTAGTAGTAGTAGTAGTAGTAGTAGTAGTAGTAGTAGTAGTAGTAGTAGTAGTAGTAGTAGTAGTAGTAGTAGTAGTAGTATAGTAGTAGTGGTGGTGGTAATGATCCCCCTTTTATTATAAGTGTACCGGTATAATGTGCGCTAACCAATGTTACTACCGGTACTACATAGCGGCGACCGGCACCATTCTGCACACTGCCACACAGACTCATCCCATCGGCGCCAGGAGATTTCACAGGCACTACCGTATAAATACAGTGTGAAGCGGGCAGTCGACACCACTCATGGGGGGTGGCAGCAAACAAATACCTGGTATAGCAGCAGCAGCATTGTGTAGTAGTAGTAGTGGTCCCTCTATTCTAATGTGCCGGTACATGTACCAGGCCGATATACCGCCGACACAACATATCGGGCACCGGGAGTATTCCGCACACTGCCACACACACCGGTGTCTTACCGGCTTTATACTGTATCGGGCACCGGCTTTATATCGGGCACCGGCATTGTATGAGAGACCCGCCCTACTGCTGTACTTGCAACCATCACACAAGGTCTCAGGAAAACCGACTATTATACGTACTCGTACGCACCAGCAATTACTACCACCGGGAAACACAGTAATACATACCAGGTACATACCTGGTAAAATATAGTACTACGGGGGAACATACTGTAGTAAACAGGACCTACGTTGTAGACAAAAACCTATATATTTCCCTATTTTTACTATTACGGGGGTCCATAGTTAACGGGACCAAATTTTGTTAGTAAAAATACGTAAATATATAGGTGTTTATGTATACCATAGGTCCTGTTAACTATGGACCCCCGTAGTAACAATATTTGGTCCTATTTACTATGGACCCCCGTAATAACCAGAACCGAAGATGGTGTGTGAACATAGCGAGATACCCGTTTTTTTTGCGTCAATCGTAGGTTCTGATTATTACCACAGGTAGGTATTAGGTATGTACGAGCATGCATATCACTACTTATATACTATGGCTCCCCGTACTTGAAGCAAATATTAACAATGCTACTACAGACAGTATACTTATACCGCATATTACGAGGGACCATAGTAAATAGGACCTAAGGCACACAAAAGCCCTATATATTTACCTATTTTCACTAACAATATTTGGTCCTGTTTACTATGGTCCCCCGAAGTAAATAGTGATCAAAACCAAATATTATGGTGTGTAAACATGGGGATACACCTGGTTTTGGTGTCCGTGTCCGTAGTGGGTTCTGTATGCATACTACCGGGGGGGCATAGTAAATAGGACCAAATATTGAAAGTAAAAATATGGAAATATATGGGTGTTTGTGTGTACCCTAGGTCCTATTAACTATGGTCCCCCGTATTAGCACTATGTATTATATTGTTAGTATTATTACCAAGTATGTTTACTGGTGGTATACCACTAAGTATTAGTACTATACCATATGTATGTACTAGTACTATGCCCCCCGTATGTACGACTGGCACCACGCGTGCGGGTCGGGAGAGATGTTTTTTTATTTCGCACGTTAACAAGTCGAGCAGACGAAGTAGTGAGTGCACCAGAAAATAAAAAGACAGACGAATTAAAAAACAATGTGGGCCCCTGCACGTACACACTCCGCGAGGCAACACACGGCCGCCTTCTAATAATAACCAAGGGACAAGATTCCCCCGGGAAGTGCCTATGAAGAATGGGGAGTGGCGGAAAAGAACGAATAATACTTGTATGAAACACCTACACGCTGCACACACACCTGTTAGAACTACTGCTGTTACGCAGCTTGCAAAGTTGAGTATCAACTATTTAATCAGTCGAACTCACGGCTGACGTATTTTTTTTAAATAAATTTTGAAATACGTCAGCTGTGAGTTCGACTGATTAAATAGTTGATATACTCAACTTTGCAAGTTGCGTAATACGCCTCGTCTATATTCCATTTTTACCGAATTTTACAAGTATTATTGTGATAAACCGAGCGCGCGCATTCTCTCGTATGTGATTCCTTGTCAAAGATATAGGCCAGCGGCTCCCCTGGATGCTGCCCGGGTCAACAGGACAATTTTAAATAATCATTCTGCGCACTGATACTACTATATAACCCGAACAAGGGATATTGATATGATGTTGCAACATGTTGAAACCTTTGCATTTCACAAATATTTATAGATTGATTGAGTGTATTTCAATAATTATAAAAAACTACTGTTCTGTACAGCAGTGCTTAGAAGCCAGTCGTAACTATTACACGGGACTACCCTTGGAAATGAACCATCCATTGACGAGATGATGGAAGCAGTGAAGGGTATGTCGAACTGGAAAGCCGTTGGACCAGATGGTCTCCCGGTCGAAGTACTGAAACTTGACCACCCCGCTTTCGTGCAGTATTTTCACAGTATCCTTGTTAACGTTTGGGTAACGGGAGAAGTCCCCTAGCAATGGAAATATGCGATCATAAAAACCCTTCACAAAAAGAAGGATATAACTGATTGCAACAACTACAGAGGTATTTCGCTTGTTGCTCACGCAGGCAAGGTGTTGCTGAAAATCGTTGCGTCCCGTCTAAGCAGCTACTGCGAGACCGAGCATATACTCCCTGAAAAACAGTGCGGCTTCCGCCCCGCACGGTCAACAGTCGATATGCTGTTTGCCGTGCGCCGGTTGCAGGAGCTCGGGCGGCAGAAGAAAATCCCCCTGTACATGTGCTTCATCGACTTGCAGAAAGCGTACGACTCTGTCGACCGAGAACTGTTGTGGGAGGTACTCACACGCCTTGGTGTACCAACCAAGATGCTCACAATCATTCGCAATTTTCACGAAGGCATGCGGGCTCGCGTGCGTGCGGATGACGGTGAACACTCGGACTGGTTCAATGTAACCCAGGGGCTGCGGCAAGGCTGCGTACTATCGCTGTTACTGTTCAACGTGTTCTTCGCCGCTGCGATACACATCGTGCTGGTACGCCTCAGCAAAGACGAATGCATCGTAAGGGATTTGGTTCATCTCGAAGAGGACAGGGTTGTCGGAAAAGAGGAACCGTTGGCATGCGTGCAAAGGGCTGTGTGGGGCATGTTGTATGCAGACGACGCAGGAATAGTCTCGAAGTCGGCGGAAGGCCTTGCGAGAATGATGACAGTCATCGTGACTGCCTTCGAAGCAGTAGGTCTCACGGTATCCGAGAAGAAGACAGAGACGATGCTCCTACGAACACCGGATCAGACGTTTACCACCTCACCGCTCGCGATCGAAGCTGCAGGCCAAAAGTATAAACAGACGACCCAGTTTTTATACCTAGGAGGCATTATCCACGAGAACGCTGACCTCTCCTTCGAAATCGAGCGACGAATCCGTCTGATGCGGGCATGCCTCAAACGGTGTGGTCCGGAACTGTACGATAGGACGAACGCACCGCTTAGTCTGAAAGTCCGGATGCTGAAGGCCGAGGTGATTGAGACCTTGCTGTACGGTTGCGTGACGTGGACCCTCAATGCGGACCACTTCGCCAAGCTTCGGTCAGCCCACCACGAAGTCCTTCTGCGAGTCATTGGTTTCCAGCGCCGACTACGCACCGACCACACCACCCTCTCGTATGCGAAGGCGCTCAGGATAACAGGATGCGAAAGTATCGAAACGACCGTCCGTAAACGGCGACTCTTCTTTGCGGGGGCTCTGGTGCGGCAACACGAGGGGCGATTGCCCAGTCGGTTGATGTTCGGGACGATCGCTGGTGGGGGGAGCCCGAAACCAGGCGGGCAGCCCAAGACTTGGCCTAGGGCCATTGCTGAGGACCTTAGAGTGTTCAAAGCCACCGAGGGATCAACGGAAGACTCCCCCTTAGTCTTTGGAGTTGGGACCGCACTGTGGCCCACTGCAGCAAAACAGACGGGAAAGTGGTACCGGGGAATCCTCGAAGCAGTTGAACAGTTCATGGGCAGGTGGCACGAGGCTGAGGCAAAGTTGAGTAGACAGCGCCGTGCATCCGCTGCAGGTAGTGTTAGAGGGAATGGGGGGAGGGGTAACAGCAGGAGGGGTAGAAGGAACACCGTACAAGTGTATGGGGGCAGGGGGGGGAACACGACGAGTAGAAGGGAAACCGCGGTAGAAGAGAGTAGCAGAGAGACCGCAGATAGGGTAGCAAGGTACCAGGCCGACTAATAGGTTGGACTTTTCTTTGCTACGCTACTCGTACCGCCAACTGCTGCGGACGTTCGGTATGTATTTTGATTTTTTTCCATGACTTAACTTTTCCTATATTTTTCCCTTCTTATCCTTATGAAAGAAGTACTACATAGTGGGTGGGTGACGAGCGTATTTTGGCCCACTCATTATTGCTCTTTTTACTTAGTTAAGTGTTCACCGGGATGCATAGTCCCCTTTTTCCTTCTCGTATCTTTCTCCTTGCACGTCCCTTTTGGCTCATGCTCGGGGTAAGTATGTATGTGTCTGAGCTTTGGCTTCCCATTTTATTTATTTATTTGGGATTCTTCTCCTTTTCTTTTTCTTTTTCTTTTTCGGTTTGGTTTCTTCGTTGCTTCTCTTTCTTTATGGTGTATTTTGGTTGCTGGCGTATGTATGTATGTTGTGTCGGCCGCACCTAGTGCGAAGGTATTGCGTAGGCTATTAATGCATTACGGTGTGTTATCTCTGTGTCGTAGTCTGTGACCACAGAGCTCGTATCTTTCTAGGGTGAAGAGTCAGCACGGACACTGGGCTTGCTGGAAGTCGACGAGTAGAAGAACGGTTTAATGTGAAGAACACACACACACACATAGTAAATAAGACCAAATATTGTTGGTAAAAATAGGGAAATATATAGGTTTTTATATGTACCATAGGTCCTACTAACTATGGACCCCCGTACTGTTAATAACTGCACATCCACCCATCCTGACCGCACTAAACCGGAGCAGCAATAATAATATTGTCATCACGGGGGACCATATTAAATAGAACCTACGGTGCACACAAAAACCTATACATTGCGCTATTTTTACTAATAATATTTGGTCCTATTTACTATGCATGGTCCACCGTACCCCGCCGTAATAGTACGTAATCATTCCCAGAGCGATTGCAAACTGCCCCGCCTTTTGAGATCGTAGATCGTGTTCGCAGTTCGCAAGTAAAAGTACCGCGTACCTGAGGATCTGAGAATGACCGGAACCAGAAACATAGCGTAAACACACTACTAGCACACGCAAACGCGAGGTTGCACAGGGCTGGGCCTAGACCTCAACGTTGTGCGTCACCACGTTCCGGCGGCCACCCTGCGTGCCCCGCGATATGTTGCTGCTGCTGCTGTTGCTGCTGCTGCTGTTGAAAATAGAATCTACGAAAGGGTGCGGCGGGATCGTTCGCTTCGCTGCTGCATGCAGCAGCAGATAGATCTTCATGATCCACCCATCCATCTGGTCATCATACGAATACCGCTGCACCGCGAAAGAGGTGCAGCCACGCTCCGATACCGTCCCGCTAGCGGGCGCGGTGGCCCGAGCAGAGTCGTGAGTGGACCCCTCTCTGCGGTCATACTTGTACCCTGTGCCTCACGTTCTGTGTGCGTGCGGCAACTGAATTTGCGGGACTCAAACGTACCAACACAAGTACCGGGGGTAAAACTGACAAAGCCCGGGTTTCACGTTGCCTGCATGGCTCGGCCGAGTGGGACGGGTTACCTCGTGAAACTGACTCCATTTTTTCGACATTGCGAGCGCGCCGCACCGGCCACCGGCCTCGGGCGAGACCCGGAGAGTGCGCGCCCAGGCCGATTCCCCGCCGGTCGAGCCCGGCGGCGACAAGATCGGCCGGGAGGCCGCGAAAACGCGCCCCGGGCAAAAAAACCACAAGCAATACGATACCGAGATCATACACTAAAGATACGTAAAAATCTTCTTTGAAGACGAGACTCTAGCCTGAAGCCTGGCTGCTGGAGTGTGTACGCACGTACCTGGTATAATATACATGCTGTATCATATCACATGTATGATACACAAAGGAAAAGGCAGTTCGTATTTTTTATCCTGTCTGTCATTATTTTTGTAGAGCCTATTTATCATGATGGCATGTACCGCCTATCGACCGCTTCCTTGCTGGCTTTTACCTACTACTACTATTCTACGCACTTGTATACCTGGTACGCACTACTACTAGTAACTGCTGCTACTCCTACTGTTGTTCTGTTCTACTATTAATACTGTCTGTTGATGCTGTTGCCGCTGCTTATGCTGACACTGGGCACCAACGATCACGTATGCATGCATGCATGTATGCCCTTGTCTACAAAAATAGATGATGAAGAAAACGCGCGAGCTTGCATTCAGCCACCTATCGCCTCGGTTGCTTGCGACCGTATCATTGACAACAACCACCATTCATTATACCACCAACATCATCATAATCAACATCAACAAACAGGAACGACGACAAGAAGATAATTAAGGCATATCCCTTCGTTGTTACATCATCACTGTCAGCAGCAGCAGCAGCAGCAACAGCAGCAGCAACAGCAGCAGCAGCAGCAGCAGCAGCAGCAAAAAGCAAGCAGGCAACCAGGTAGGCAAGCAGCGACCAACCGAGAGAGCTCTGACACTACAACAAAACAACAACGTCTCCGTTTTCCACTGCTGCTGCTGCTGGTATGGCGCTATTATGCCGACTGCTGCTGGAGACACCAATAACCACACACCCCCCCCCCCCCCCCTCCCTCCCCCTTCCGCTACCTTCTCCCCCTTTGGGTACCAGGTAGGCTAAATGCTGCCACCATAGATAGGTAGACACTATTGTGGGCGGGGGGGGGGGGGGGGGGGGGGAGCAAGGGTCAGCACAGACATTGCTGTGTGTGCGTCCTGCCACACCGAACAAACCGCTAATCGCTAGTATTTGTACTGCTGCTGCTTCGTTGCCGCTGCTATTAATACCACGTCCGCAAAATGTATGCACGTGCGTAAAAGTAAGCGAATCGCACCATTCTCTGAGAGACAGAAGGAAAGAAAAGGGAGAAAAAAAAAAGAAGACAAGACACAAACGACGTCATCCATCCATCAATCAATCATCACTGTTCCGACCAATCGGGAGACTAAGAACAAGAACAAGAAGAACAAGAACTTAAGTGCAAAACAATAGAACAAGAAAAAAAACAACGGCTGAAAAAGAACATGAAAAAAAAAAAAAGCGTGCCTATCTTGCTACAACACTGCTTGTTCGACCCACCCCGTTACCAACCGACCGAGCAAGAAACCATCAATAACAACTACAAAAGCTCATCGGTGTTTTAGCAGGGTAAAAGGGGTACCCGGGTATACACTCTGGGTACCCGTGTTTATACTCTCGGGGGTACCTGGATATATACTGTGGGGGGGGTACCCGGGTATATACTCTGGGGTATAAATCCTGGAGGTATCCGGGTATATTCTCTGGGGGTACCCGGGTATATACTCTGGGGGGTACCCGGATACATACTTCGGGATTTACCCAGGTAAATACTCGGGGGGGGTACCCCAGTATATACCCGAGTATGGACGAAACAATCGGTTTCGGTAACCGGGAACTCTCGAGTATATAACCTACTGAACACACTTTTGTAGACAGTTGTGCCGAGCGTGGTGCTGCTAATAATCGCGGTATCGGCCGAGCAAAAAAAAAGAGCACGTCCCTACCCATCGAGACAGCAGGCACGTGCCACGACGACGACGACGACGATGATGGACGGTGTTCCGCGCCAACAACCCGCTAGAAGGCAGTGCAAGGGCTATACCACACCAGCGACCTATACGCCGGCCGCTGGGTAAAAGACATGAACAAAAACTAGAACGCAACAAAACGAACCAACCCACCCGAAACGAGACCACCGAAAATCAACCTCCAACCAAATAAAAAACCATCCCCCCGTTATACCTGCTCCCCCCCCCCCCCCCCCCCCCCCCCCCTCCCCCCCCCGCGGGCCCAATTCGTCGAATACATCGCCCCACCAACGAGGCCATAATATAACCCACTGAAATCATTGCTACTATAATTTACTACTGCTACTGTACTCGGGTCCGAAACGGGCCTGTAGTCCGACTGCTACTGCTACAGTTTCTACTTAATATGGACCACAGTACCGTACAGCAGTTCCCACATGGAAACAATGCTATACCATCATCATCATCATCATCTGCTGAAATTTTTCCGTCGAAAAAACGTACGAAGCTCTAGGGTACACGACACGGAAAACAAGCTTACAAGAAGAAAGAAAAGAAACGGAATGTACGTACTGCTCCGCCATTTTCCTCCTTTTTTTTCCCATTCGTACGTGATACACCACCGCACCTCGGACTCGAGCAGCAACCACTATAGCTCGAAGCCAGCAGGCTACCGCCAAAAAACAGGAAACAACCAGCCCCACCCCCTTCGAGACAACGGCAAATGTTTTTTTTTTATCACACGACATGAAGCAAATCAGCGGCTAAAAAAATCAACATATTCAATCAGCGCTGGCAATCGGCGAAATGGCTCTACGTCGCCGCTTCTTAAGAGCGGAAACGCCAAACAAATTAATTTGTAAAACAGAAACCTCACAGCATACATTTTACACGTTGCTGGCATTCCTTCTCTCTCTATTTTTGAAGAAGGTCGAACGATTTGACCGAAGCTGATCGAGCTACCTCCCTTCTCGAACCGACCAAGGGTGAATGCAGCAATCAACAATCGACAAAAGTAAGATGACGAGGCGGGACGGGTGGGTGGGGGAGGGGACAACACACAGCAGTGCCACCGACCGACACGCGTGAGCAAGCATTCGAAAACCCTAGCGACAAAAACAAAGTAATATCAACACTATCATCACCTCTCCTCAGCACCCTCACTAGCACCATCTATCTACTCCCTCCGCCGAGAGGCTTACTGTGATACAACATCCGATGTTTCCGTGCCTACTCAAGTAAACTCAAGCTTCAGCAAAAGGGGGGGGGGGGGGGCGAGGGGTTCATTATCCCCGCTCCCCCCCCATAAACTTTGTGTGTGTGTAGCGGAACTGCCCGGAACCCCCTCGTAACTCACCACCGTTTCTGTCGTCATCGTATCTCGTTTGCGAGGTCGTTTGGCACGAAAACCCCTTCCCATCCTTTACCCCCTCTTCAGCAAGTAACAGTCCCAGGGTCGACCCCCCCCGCCCCCCACCCTCCCCCGGCCATTTTGTTCTCCCTCCATCCCTCGGCCTCTTCCTTTTCTCTGACTTTCTGCTTTCGATACAAAACTTTCAAGCACACACGGGAAATCCCATGGCTTGCGGACCAAAGTCCCTCACAACACAATATTTTTTTAATGAAGAGACACAACAACCAAAACAACCCCCCCCCTTCCCACCCCCGACCCAGCGGCCCAGCCCGACCCAAATAACGGTACGCACCTCCCCCCCCTCCCCGAAGCCCCCAGCCCCTCTTCCCCCAACAAACTCTGCAAAAAAAAGGTACGCATGAGAGGGCATACGTATGTACCTCTTTTTGGTACCTGTGCGGACCCCAAGAATGCTAGTGTACTGACTAGATCGGTGTCGAGCGGCGAATTCGAAGAAGCGCTCTGACCGTTCTCTTTTTTGCGAACACGCGTGCGCGGAACACAGGGGGGAAGGAAGTCACCGGCGTACCTTGATACGATGGCTTCACGATACCGTGCTGTCGTATATCATAATTTTTCCGTTCTACCCTAGTCTTCAATGGCGTCGTGGTTGGGTGCGGGTTGCGGGTCTTCCCCCCATGCCTGTCCTGATTGCGTTCCCCCCGCTCTTCCCCACCGCTAGCAAGCGGAAACAATGAACCAAAAACAACTATTTCCTTTCTCTCTCCCCCCCCCCCCCCCCCCCCCCCCCCCCCCCCCCCTCCCCTCCCCCCCCCGTCCGTCTCCCCCCCCCCATCTCCGTCGTTTCACCCCCCTCTTTCTCATTACCGTCGCAGAAACAACCCGTAGGAGACAGTTGCATAATAAGGCGCCAGGGCCCTCGAGGTCGAAAAAAACAAGCCAAAACCGAAACAAGCAAAAAAAAAAAAGACAAACTAAGATAAGAGGTCGGCTACACACATGACGTGACCACACCTGTCATCGGGTGTAGAAAACAGCCAAGGTCTTATAGGGTAGGGAGCAGCGCCGATCGTCCTCGACAAAGCCACACGCCGAAAAAACTGGCCAACATTATTTCCAATCCAGAAAACGCAGTCCTATGATAATTTACGCGAATGTGTACCCAACCACCCATCCACCCACCCGTAACCAACAACGATTCGATCCCGCGAAACGATAAACGGTCCCCACGCACTACTATGCCCACGGCGCACCCTCTCTCCTCACACCCAAACGAAACACTAACCCCCTCTCCCCCCTACACCCCTCCATTCTCACAGCGTCTCCATGCATACCTCGTATCTGGAATATGCAGAAAAGTTACCACGGGAACTTTTCCGTTGGAAACAATTCCCGTATCGATTTTTTCCGTTGGAAAAACAACTTTTCGGTTGGAAAAATAAACTTTTCGGTTGGGAACTTTACTTTCCCGTCGGATATGAATCTCTTTGGATACAAATCCGTTGGATACAAATCCGTTGGATACAAATCCGTTGGATATAAATCCATCGGATAAAAAGTCTCGCTGGAAAAAAAAAAACGTTCTCCCTTTTTTTTCTCTCACCCGTTTGTGCCCGAGAGAATAAAAGACCCTCCCTCCCTCCCTCCCTCCACTCTCTGAAGCCTCGCGTGAACTCTTCTAATGCAACAATTCCTCGATCCTCAGCCGTTTCCTAGCCTCGTCTGATTCACCGTCCACATTCTCCTCTGCGCCCAAGCCCGACCCGCCGTTTCCTTGGTCCAGCGTCCGACTCTCACCACCTCCTCCCCCCCCCCGCCGCCACCCCCCCCCCCCGCGCCACCACCACCGCCACTCGCAGCCCGAACGAAGCCATCTTCCCCCTCTCTACCTCCCTGGTGGCGACTGTCCAAACCACCCTGGGATTGAGGAGCGCCGCGGCCATCATTACCCCCAGCTCCGCCCCCACCTCCACTACCCCCCTCTGCGGCAGCACCAGAAAGCGTTTCGAAAGAAGGGGACGCTCGGGAGGCAGCCCCTCCCCCAGAATGCCCGGGAGCGGACGGCATCTGTTGCTGCAGCGCCTCCAGGCTGGCGGACGCAAGCGGAGAGGAGGTCGACCCCGGAATGTAAGGCGGCGTGTACCCCGGGTCATTCGGGTCTTGCATCCGGCTATTGTTATTGAGCGTCCTCAGCCGCGGCAAACCAGGAGGGGACTCGCCGGACTCTCCCAGCGTGGTCATCAGGGGGGACAGCGCTCGCCCCGCCGCGCCTCCTCCTACAGTCACCCCGTTAACAGTGTCCGACGAGGCCGGCATGACGGCTCCCGCCGCGCCGCCGCCCGCCGCGCCCCCGCCGCGCGCGCCGCCTACCTCCGAGGCCATATTGTGGAATGGTCCCGGGGAAGCATTCCTCGTGTCTCCCATGCCGGGGACGCGGTCGAAGTGAGGCATCCCTAGGTCGGCACCCGGCAGACGCGTCGCGAACCCCGCCCCCCCCCCGCCGGCGCCAGCGCCTGCTGCGCCTTCCATTCCCAACGAACTCGAGCCCCCAGCTCCCGCTCCCACAACGCCGCCTCCCCCTCCTCCTCCTGCTGCTGCCCCTCGGGCGTCGTCGCGTCCCATACCTCCAGCACCACCAGCCCCTGCGCCACCACCAGCACCGCCGCCGACAGCCGCACCGCCCATCTCCCCGCCTTCGTGGTGGCCATACTCTACATGGCCTAACGGTACCCCACCTTCTCTCCCCCACCCACCAGCGCCACCACTCCCACCCCCCCCCCCCCCCACCACCGGCACCCCCATGGTTGCTTCCACCGGCTCCTCCCCCAGGGCCGCCAGCACCACCCACTACCACCCGCCTCCCCACCGTGGGGCTCATACCAGTCTAGCGGCTGAAAATGGGGGGCAAACGAGCCCGAGATGACCGGAGGCAGGGGCAGCCGCAGGTGCGGCGAAGGCTGGTGCCCGACGAACGGAGACAGGCTACCGCCCTGTCTCCCCGCCTCCGCCCCTCCCCCACCTTCCATAACGCCACCAGACATACCCGGAACGCCGCGCCCGGGGGGAAGGGGGCAGCGGCCGTCGTGCGCGCGGTTGCGCCACATTTATTCGTGGTTGCGGCGGGCGGAGGTTTGCACGTCCTCCGAGAACGCCTGAAACTGGGGCGGAGGGGATGTCGCCTTCCCCTCCCCCTCCCGCTGCCGCCGGCCCGTACCCGTGTGAATTGTTGTTCATGTGGGGTAGAAAGCCGTATGGGGAAGGGTTGCCGCCGTACGGACGCTGCTGCTGCTGCTGCTGCTGCTGCTGCTGCTGCTGGTGATGCTGCAGCTGCTGCGGCTGCTGATCGCGGTAGCCATGGGGGGACGAGCGCATGTCGTGGGAGTCGCGCGAAAGCGGTCTCCGAGGCATCAGACCTCCCGGGTGTGGCCCACCCCCTGGCATAAACGCCTGCTGCTGCTGCTGGGACCGCGGGGCCATCCCTAGCTGGCCGTGCTGATGGTAGTCGTCTTGACCAGCCGCGCCGTAGAACCCCGGGTCAAGCGGGGCCGGGGCCAGCTGCTGCCCGGGGCGACGGTGAAGGTTCGACTGCAGCGATCGAATGTGTTGCTGCTTCAGCTCCTGCTGCTCCTGCGCCTGCCGCTGCCTCTGCTCCCGCACTTCAACCTCCACGGCCAGCCTCCTCAGGCGCACCGACTGGTCCTCCGGAGCGGAATATTGCCGCGGGTCTCCCAAGACAGCATTCGGGTTAGCGTTACCGCCACCCCCACCACCCTCAGCCCCACTCCCGCGCATCCCCCAACCCATAATCGGGTCTCCAGCGGCCCCATACAAATCGTCCGCGTCTTCCACCCCGCGCCCGCCAGCCCCACGGCCACCGCCCCCTCTTTGTCCCATCGCCCAGTAGCCCCCCATCCGGTCATGCCGATCCCCCTGGGGAGCCCCCCCGCCGATGGGACCCCCCGCGTCGAACTCCTGCTCGGGGGACCTCGCCGCCCTTCCACCGCCTACGCCGGGGGGGAGATCGGGCCCCGCGATGACCCCAAGTCGGATGCTCACATCCCCCTCCCGCTTGGGGGGGTGGGGGGTGCTCTTCCGGCCTTTAAGGTTCACCATCCCCGCCTTCACGTGTCCTTGGCAGGCCTTGGCCTTTTCTCCTGGAAACCCGTGGGTGGGGAGCTTTGTGCAGCTCCCCTCCTCGCACCTCCGGTTGCGCACGTTCACCATGTCGTCCGTCTTGTGGGCGGAGCAGAACCGGGCGCGCTCACCCTCGTGCCCGAAGATAGGGTACCGCCGACACTCGTGCCACTCGCAGCGCCTGTTCTTCACATCCTCCATGTCTGGGAGGTGGTGGTGGGAGCAGAACTGGGCACGCTCTCCCACGTACCCGTAGCTGGGGGTTTTCGTGCAGCCGCTGAACTCGCAGTGCCGGTTAACCACGTCCGACATCGCGTCCATGCGGTGGGATGGACAGAAAGTCGCCTTCTCCCCTTCAAAACCATAGATTGGCTTTACGTTACAAGGAAAGCGCGGGGGGGGGGGGGGGGGGACGGAGGGGATTGGCTACAGATTTCAAGGCAAGCACGGGGGGGGGGGGGGGGGGGGGGGGGTTGGCTCCAGGTTACAAAGCAAGCGCCGTGTGGGGGAGCGGGGGGGAATTGGCTCCAGGTCACAGCGCGACAGGGGCGGGAGGGAGAGGGAGCGCAGACGTTCGTCTGGCCGAGCGAAACGCCAACGAGAGGGGGGAGGTGATTTCAGGAAGGCACGGGTTAGGGAGGGTTTAAATTAAAGCCGTAGGTTGGCTTCACGTCAAGGAAGGCGGGACGAGGGGGGGGGGGGGGGGGCAGCAACAGAGGCGTCGGCTAACGGTGTACAGTAGATATGGCCTGTCAAGGCCTTTTTAGACGAACTGTATTACACGAGTGTTAAGTTCCTTGACGGCTGTCCTCGACGGTTATCGTTGACGGCTGTTCTGCCCCCTGTCCATAACCGCTACCCGTCAATGGGCAAGAGCATCGTCAACCATCGCATCATGTTAGCGGAGCAGCAATGGTATTAGTCCGGTAGAGACACGGATACGGGTTGGTCCAGAGGAGTAAGGGCTAGGAAGATCTCAGCTGTAGAACTGAAAGTGTAATAGAAAAGGTAGGAGACCTAGGCTTTGTGGAGCGGAAACGGATTCGCCGGAGGACAAAAAAAAAAAAAAAAACGATTTTACCATTATGGAAGGCGTGTAAGGTTAGGGGATACATCTACACGAGCACGAGAGAGCGAGTCTGGTTGAGGTTGAACTCCCATTCAGGAGAGGGACAAGGAAACGGCCGGAAAAAAGATTATTAATAGCACAGCCGGGGCCAATCTACTTGGAATTAGACTGGCCTTGTTTTTTTAGAGTATTAATAGTACATGAGGGCTATTAATAGGAAGCTACTGTAGCAGAGAGGCTATGAAAAGCGGCCATTAAGTGTCGGCGCTGCGGATGCACAGGTGTCCGGGACCCTCTCCCCCTTGCACAGTCAACATGCCCAAGCGCCAGTGGTAACAGCAGCCCGTTCTGATGTTGCAACGGGAGCTATGGGCTAAATTGACACACGACACGAAAATGGAACGTGGAAGTGTGGTGAGCTTAACCTTTATTTTACCAATCCGCCGGAGGACGGGAAAAAAAAAAAAAAAAAAAAACAAAAAACAAAAAACAAAAAAAGTGTGGACGTAAAAACAATATTGTGGAGGCGCTATTAATAACAAAGTAGAACACCGTGATGCGTACCGAGTCGAGAGGTTGTCGACACCTTGTGGATTTGCTACATTGTTTAACGTCTCGTCAAGGTCTTTTCATGGCCGCACTACGCAAGGGGGGGGAGGGGGCGGCCACCTGTGTAGGAGGTGCAGGTGCAGTGGGGGAAGCGCGGATTATCTAACTGAAAAAAAAGGCTCGGCTACACACTGGTTCGTGGCAAGTACGCCATTCACAATCTTTGACGCGTCAAGGCCTCTATTTGTCCTTTTTATAATAGTTTCAGTCCACGGGGGGATCAGTCAAGGGGTCAAACCGGGGGGTCTCCTATTATAGCATCTCTTGCTCGTTGATGCATGTTGGTTGTTTTTCCCATTAAACCGTTCTTTCTACGCGTCGACATCCAGCCCAACCAGTGTCCGTGCCGATTCTTCAATCCTAGAGAGATACAAGTTCTGTGATCACCAAACTACGCCACAGCGGCAGAGATACCACGTACTTTCTGTGAACATTGTTTATGCAGCAAGCAGAGTAGACAATGCCAGTGGCAACGCCGTGTTCATCATACTGGATGCAACAGACACGACATACACGTTTTATGAAAGAGAAAACACCAAAAGAAACGAAAAAACAATACCTGGTGCGATATGGCACCTGCTCACCGATGTACAGCAGCAGCAGCAGCAGCAGTATATGATATTCATGAAATGGTGCATTTCTGAATGAAACACTCGCGTGAAAAACTACACAAATACGACACACAGGCATAGATAGGGATACATAGCAGGAAGCTCACGCAGGCAGGCAGGCAGGTAGGCAGGGAGGCAACGTCAAAACGGGTGGGAAAATTCAAATTCGGGATACCGAGTGCGATAGAGGCTGCCCGCACCCGACATATCAGATTCGTCCTATTACGGGGGGGGGGACCATAGTAAATAGGACCAAATATTGTTAGTAAAAATAGGTAAATATAAAGGTTTTTATTATTACCATAAATAGGTCCTATTAAGTAACGACAGCTCATCAAATATTACCGTACATTTTATCGGGGGAGCTACCAACACATCCCTGACATACTGCGTGATCTGCACCATTATACTTTAGCGCATGTTTTCCGCGGGGGATCCGCATGAGACGGCTGCATCACCGTTTTTGGACTGCAGTCTCGTTTAGGGGACAAAGCATTCAAAACAGCAACTAGTTTGTCCCAAAAATGAGACTCTAGTTTCGCCCTAAATGGGCTCGGCGGGTAGGATCTGTCACGACACGGCTCCTGCACGACATCTCACGACCACAATTTTAGCATATATCGTAGATGACCTGCAGTAGGAGACCGCTAACGTCTACCTGGTATCACGCATGTGGAAAAGGTGGAGACCGAACGCACACCACCGTGACCGGATCGGGGTTCGGACAGAGCGATAGCCCTAGCTAGGCTAAAGCCCTGAAAAAGGCAAAACCGGGGCGTCGGCAAAAAAAGACGACAAAAAAAAAAAAAAAACACCCGGACCTGGTCCCGTTCGGCACCCTGTTTTCCCACTTAGTGGCGCAGCTATACAATCAACACCTCGAGGTTCGCCACGCGCTACCTGATGTTGTTCGACTACCCGAAACTATTCGCTCTGTACTCGGACGCTACATGACATAGCACGCTGAAACATAAATGTAAGAAACGTTAGACCTAGATGCCCGTGGAAACGCCAAGCCAAAAAAAAATCCTTTCAAAAATATTGCTTTCAAAGAACAGCCGAAAATATCCTCGCACCGCCGCTGTGGGAAAAAAGGGAAAACATGATTGTTTTTTTCCTTCTTTTTTTTTTCAAAGGGCTGCAGGCGGCGCAATTTGTTTTTTCTCGTTGCAAACGGTCAACACGCTGATAAAAAACAGCTCGTGCGACGATAGACGATCTCAACATAGACTCAGCCCACGGCCAACCCGCTTGGTGTTGGGCAAGACCAACGAGTATAGATGACGGCCTCGAAGATATCAGTGTGTGGATCCATGGTCTAGGGGGCAAGGCCTTGTCGGCCGCGTCCTGCGGTATCCTACCAAGCCTAAAATAAAAAGAAGTACTTTTTGCCATTCGAGATGGATGAAGATTTTTTTCCATCTGTTTTCGTGCACATCAGCGGCCAATTGTTTTCTGTATCATACACCTGACCAGCGCCCGCCACATGTCACCGGCCATTGTGTGAAGACGGTGACCCTAGGGTGGGTCGGAGCCCCTAACGAGCGCATTCCGTTCAGAATTGATGACGCAGTCGTTGGTTTTATCGATCGATGTCTGTCGAGGACTCGGAATCTCGCCGCTTCGAACCAAACATCCACCTGAGTTTTTCTGAAGCCGATCTTGGCCCAACATCGGCCCCATAATTGCTCTTTTCGCGGTTTTCGAAAAGTTTTGAACTTCCCGTTTTAAGAATCGCGCCCATAGCAAGCTGTACCTGAAAAAATCTGACGGGTATCTTTGGAATTCAAACTTTTTATGGGAACTTTACGTTTTCATTGGCATACATGTTAGTGCACTAAAGTGAGCACCGAATCTTACATCTGCGTGCAGATTGGTTTACGAAAAAAAAAAAAACAAAAAAACAAACAAAGCTGTGAGATCGAAAAAATCCTCAAAAACCAATCTTCGCAAGCTTTGGTGTGTCCGTCCAGAGTCGTATACATTGTCTATATGGTGTCGAGCGCAATCAAAGAGGCATTCTCCTCGCGTTTTTCGGGTGGTGCACACTTCGAGAGCGCAACCAAGAGGCACTCCCTATCGCGTTTGCTTGTCGGGCTGCATAGAGATGGAAAAATAAATAAAATGAGGCTGTGAGATGTCGAGCGCAATCAAGAGACAATCTTCTCGCGTATTTCGGATGCTATCTACACACGTCGAGCACAGTCAAGATGTAGAATCCCATACCAGCTGCCGGTATATCGCATGCATTCTCTCGAAGAAAAAAACCCTGCCCAGACGAGGCATGCCAGAAAAACCGCCAGGTCGAAACTCCGCCGTTCCTCATACGGGTTGATCTGAATCACGATAACCTACAGAATGGGTCCAAGAGCAAGGATAAGAACCCACTATAGCCCGTACGAAACTAAGCAGAAACAAGAAACAAGCCAACATGAAACTGAGGAAAATTAGGAAACAAGCCAGTGAAATAACGGGAGGCTTGCTTTTGTTCGGAACGATATTCTTTGATGGGAAGAAATTTTGCTCAGAGGCGAGCGCTACACCAAAATCCTTTAAATTCGAAAACGCTCAAGCTTGGAGTCCCAGACGGTGGGAGGTTTCAGCACAACACCAAGTAGGCGTTTCTTGGCGGCGGACCCACACTGTATCACTCACGCGAGTAGAAACACCCACCAACGAACACGTGCATAGCTGGTACAAGCTACTGAACGCATCCGAAATTTTTGCGAATACCGACTACACTATTAATAATATAACCACGAGGTATTGTCACGGATAATTCCTGTATCACGTGAGTTTGGACTGCACTATTAGCGAGTATCAAAAGAAGACTCCCCGCATTAAGCAAGCCTCAACATGTGGAAAGAACCCGAAGCACAAGTAGCGGCTGTAAGAGCAACGTGCGGGTGAAGACAGACCGAACACATATAAGCCGCCCCCGGCCGTGAATGTAGAAAAAAAAATGAAGCGGCAGCAGCACCAGCGGCAAAAAAAGCAGCGCACCAAGAGCAACAAACAGTGACAACAATAAACAACACGCAAGCAGTGTCATTTCCACCAGAACGTTGTTGCCGATATATGTACTCAAAGGAGGAAGACATTATATCGAACATACGGGCGTTCCGCCAACATGCGGAAAGACTCGGAGTGGAGATATCAAGGCGTTTCGATTTCGGGGAGCCCTCCTCTTCCTGCCTCCCCCTTCCGGTTAGAAGAACAAAACAATGCAAAAAATGGGTCTTCCGCTATGCTCCTTCTTTCCCTTCCTTCCCCTCCTCCCTCCCTGCTCCGGCACTGTAGGGATGCAAGGGTCTACGGTCATACGACTACGGCCATGCATGACAAAGACTACCCCCACCAAAAATAAGTTTTCTACGTAATACATGGAAATGCGCAATGAGCGCCCGAATAATGGAGGTTTCTCTGCTGGAAGGAGAAAATGGTGCTCCGTCTCGAAAGACATGTGTGGTCAATGGTCAAATGACTTGAGGCAGGCAGCAAAAGAGTAGGCCCCCTCCCCCTGGTCTATATATATAGGTTGGGTTGGCGTCGGTTGGCGACGACGTTGTAAAACACGCCTCTCACTGCGGGAGCTCGATAGCTAGGGTACGTGGTTTTTTTTTTTTTTTTTTGGCGGTTACCACGGCTGGTGGTCGAGTTAGATCATTTTTGTGCGGGGAGAACCTTTACTCCGCACAAGGGGGGGGTGATCGTATCACGTAGTGTGTATATGGTGAGGCACCCACGAGGCAGTTACGTAGTAAACCCATTGCTGTCTCTGGAAGTGGCCACACCGGAAATTAAATCAATTCATTGATGCTGTCATCCATGTGCAAGAAAACCCGCCTCTACAGCGGTTCCTACTGTAATAGAGGATGTAGCTCACCCTTCATGCGACTCGCCCAACACCTCACGGCGCTTCGCGCTTGGTGCGCGGCATTGTAGGGATGCGAGGGTCTACAGTCATACGACTACGGCCATGCATGATAATGAGTACCCCCCCCCCCCCCCCCCCACCCTTCCAACAACCAACTAACGCCCGCTTACCTGTCGTTTGCACCCCGGGAATTCGCATCTCCGGCTGACAACGTTGACCATCTTGGCGAGCTTGTGCGAAGAGCAGTATTTCGCCCTCCCTCCCTCGTGACCATAGTTGGGTTGCCGCGTGCACCCGGGATGCTTGCAGCGGCAATTCTTGACGTCGATCATTCCATCCTCCTTATGGGACGAGCAGAACTTCGCTCGCTGACCGTCCAGGCCGTAGGTAGGCTGCCGGGTGCACTCGTAAAACTCGCACCTGAGGTTATACAATCGGTCACCCATTGGACAACGCGGTCAGAGGACATCGCTCATTGGTCATCGCGATCAGTGAACATCATTGATTGTCAACGCGGTCAGAGGACATCGCTCATTGGTCAACGCGGTCGGCGAACATCGCTTATTGGTCAAAGCGATGAGCGAACATCGCTCATTGGCCAACCCCGTCAGTTCTACATCGCGCATTGGTAAACGCAGCCAGGGGGCATCGGTCATTGGTCAACGCGGTCAGTTCAACATCGGTCATTGGTCAACGGTCAGTGGTCAGACTTTCAACAATCAACCTCCACACGCACAAAAAAGGCAGAGGTAAGAGGGGGAAGAAGCGTCAAGACATTTTAAAAACATTTAAACAAGAAAAAAAATGAAGGCAAAAATAACCTGTTGGCGGGGAAATTATTTTTACCCGGATCCCGACTCTCTCTGGGGACGCGTGTATCACAGAACATAGGGCGGCGGGTCCTCTTTTGAGATACCGAATACCATGGTGGGTGACTTCGACAAGGAGGAAGGGAGGGAGGGAGGGGAACGGTGGGGTGACGGGTGGGAGCCCAGCGGGATCGGTTATGGGGGCCTCGACAACGCGGCCTCTGATCTGATACCAGGGTACCCGTATACTCGCAGATGGATAGATGGAGACTGCTGTACGTGTACTACTACCTGGTACGTACATATAGACCGTGGTGGCTGTTTAGGAAGACGGGCAAAGCAATTGTTAGGCCGGTCGATGTCGGTGGCCGGAAGGCGCGAGAGGATAGGACAGACAAAAACGAGAGTAAACGAGAACCGCACAAAAAAAAGGGACACGTGTGCCACATACATAAAGTGGACCAACCCTTGACCTATTAATCCCAATCATATTTCTATCGATGGCAGCACGGTGAAGAATGGGGTGTTGGAAGAATAGGGGGTAGAGGAGGGCGTACTCATTTGTTGCTCGCCTAAGTCATTTGACCACTGACCACGCATCCCTTTCGAGATGGTGGAGCACCTTCTCGTACTAGAGACACCTCCAACAGTTGGGCGCTCATTACGTTGCTTACATGTATTACATGGAAATTCTTATGCTAATATTACTCCCTTCGGGAGAGGGGGGGGGGGGAGAGAGGGAAAGAGAAGTCGCGATAGAGGAAGAGGAAGGAGGGGGAGAGTGGACGGGGACAAATACCCTCTCCTGGGCCATCAGCACGAACGAAAACAGAAACGAGAGGCAAGCCAGATAATAGCGCCCGAACAACGAAAGGAAGGAAAATACGTCATGCCACCACCTTTACTATACCCGGGGGCTCAATAAATAGATCAGGACATATGTCAAGCAAGGCAAAACGTGTGCTGTCAAGGGTGTAGGGCCGAGCGGTCCACACTAAAACCTATAGGTATCAGATGCCACCCTACAGTACAATCCACCATAAACAAACACGATGCGATGTGATATGTAAATGGTGCACAAGGCGGGCCAATAAAACACAGCGAAAATAACACCCGAATGCCGGTCAAGTGGTCCAGAACTACCAACTACGTGAAGATATTAACTAGCACGATCACTGGCCGTACTACTGCTGCTGTTGTTGTATGTTTATGCTGCTGTGCAACAATACTTGCACTGCTGCTGTCGTATGATACATAAGCCAGCCGTAAACACTACACCTCGAGGTAGTCTACGTACACCCAACATCTCCAATCGCAGCAACCTACTGTCGCCACACCCGCCCCTGCGCAGAGTTCTGCGCTGCCGCTGCTGTGCCTTTGAATATCACTCTTACGTACGAAGTACATCTATTAACATCTGTATCACCCATGGTGCATGCAAACATGCAAACCGATTAAGAGGCCGTCGGCAACTGAATCGCGGTTCGAAACTCACCGCTTTCGATTCTTAAGGTAAACCATGCCGCTCGACTTGTGGCTGAAGCAGTACCGCGCCAGGAAGCCATCGAAGCCGTACGTGGAGAGTTTTGTGCAGTTCGACACTACGCACTGTTGTCGTTAACAGCGTCAGCCGTCGTCGTCGTCGCGATTCATTGTTGTCGCAAAAATAAAGCAAATCCATATTTGTCGCAGAAGCCGCACCCCCCCCCCCCACCACCACCACCACCACCACCAGAAGCAGCAACAACAGCAGTAGGAGCAGTATATAGGAGGAGCAAGCAGCAGCAGTAGCAACAACGGCGGCAAAGTTGACTTGAGAGAGGGGACAAGTGACGATTGACATTAGCGGCGATCACAGCAATGGTCACTGCTGCGTGTTTTGCGAACGACACAAACTGGTGTCCGAGTTACAATGGTTGTCGCAAGGCGTTGTATTATAATACAGCAGTACTACAAGAAGAAGGAAGTGCCCGTACTGCTGTACTATTAATAGTGGGTGCTCACGCTGATCTACGAGAAAGGTTGAAAACACCAAAATATCACTGCTGTTTCGGTCGCTATCTTCAACACGCAGAGAGGGGTTACATGACTAATAACAACAAGTACTGCTGCTATTAATAGCGCATGGCAACAGCCACAGCACAAAAAGCAAACCAGAGCACAGCAAGCAAAAGCGGTGCAGGCAAAAATTCGCGGAATTCATTTTGCGGTTTTTTGTACCCCCCGCGGAAACCCCATCGATCATCCCATCGTCATCATCGTGAGGAATTTTCGAACCGCCAAACGTATAGCCCAAACAAACACCACAGGAACGAGCCCGAGGGCGCCGAGAGGCCATCTGGTTGCATGCAATGCAGCCAGTAGCAGTCATGGTAAGCGAAGGTCGCGGGATGAAGAAAAATGCGGCCCGGCGTCACGTATCAAATCGCTCGTCGTATGGTCATAGGGGGCTCCAGAATCAAGTCGAAGTTTCCGGGAGGAGAGAACAATATTTTAAGGCAAAAAAAAAAAAAAGTGTTGTGGTCCGTAAAACCATCGTCGGCTTGGGGTACGGTGTTTCACGATTTTTCGCGGAATTTCACATGTCCCATGCAGGCATTTCGGTTTTAGGTCGTACGGTCAAGTCACGTGATACAGCAAGGGGGAAAGCAGGCCGCTTGCTTCTTTTGCTCTCTGGCTTATTAATGACTGATGATCCTCCTTCCTTTCATAATAGAGAATACGACGAGGTTGAAGGGATGCATACTACTGCTGCTGCTGTTGTACATGCACTGCTGCTGTCGTAAGGTATGTAGCAGACCGGACTGCCGCAATGAAATGAACTAGTCGGCATCATACAGCAGCACCTTTACAGCAGTATGTACCGAAGTACTCGATTTACATGCGTAACTCCAAGTCAAGCAAAAAACACAACTCGCGCCCCCCCCGCTCATTTTAACGCGAATTTACGCCCCGGCCAACCTCTAGTATCTTGATTTTAAAGTAGCTAATGGTCGTGAGACTGCATTCTTTTCAGAGTATTGTTGTTTGATGCGGCTTCAAAAAAAAAAAGGTGATTCTACAATATAGAGAGAGGCCTGGCCTTTTTGCTTTCGACAGAGTAGCTTTATTTTTATTTTTCGCATTCGCATTTTTCAGATTTTTTTCTTTTTTTGGCATGAAAAATGCAGATACCGAGTACGAACGTGATCTTTTGTCCGCGTTTTTTCCCCGAGTTTCGTCAATTGCCGACACAGCACTACAAGTATGTACCTGGTACGTACGTACGTGTATGCATAAGGCCGCGACTGGAGACAACAGAAGTCGAGGCGTATACAACAACACCTTCAGCGAAGCACTGCTGCTGCTGCTTATCCTTCCATCTGATCTGATCTCGTTTGATGACCACTGTTACAAAGTAAAGCTGTTAATATTATACTGCTGTATGTTACAGACACAATAGCTGGTACAAAACAAGCACAATAGCTGGCTGCTACGTGGTAGAGTAGTATTCAAAGGCAAGGGGGTGGAGATGATGATGATGATGACGACGATGATACTACAATAATGATGCCCGCAGGTTAGTTAAATCACAGCAGCGCAGCAGCAGCAGTTCCGTTCAGGTCAGCTTGTTCATATCCGTATTATTACAGCCCAACGCTAGACCACGGCAACCACGCGCTCTATCGCACGTGTATAAAAAGTACGTACATTTTGCTGTTACTCGCTATTGATAATAAACGGAACACAATAGAGTGGGTATATAGTCCCGGGACGATTGCTCGACCACCACTAGCCACTAGCCCGACCTCGGGACGGGCCGCCATATGATGTCCTGAACTCCAGGCTACATACCTGCTGTACGACAAAATAAAAATAAAAAAGACGACCAACACCTAAACGGTTTGGGGTTCGCGATTCCCATAGGCCAGGTGCAAGGCGGCCGGACACCAGACGGAGACAGCACCAACAACACATCCAAGCTCTCTTCGGCAACTAAACCTGCTCGTAGTTGCTCGTGCTGCCATGCGCCCCGCGGGAAAAAAAAAAAAAAAATGAAGAAAAAAAAAAAGTCCAGCTGTGGGGAAGAGAGGATGATGTGGATGCTTGCATCGAAATCAAGCAGCAGCAGGAGAGCATCAACACTATACTTTTTTACTATAGTTTTATTGAATACTGGTACAAAAATACATAAAACCAACAACGGCCTGATTTTCGGCTCTCTTTTGTGGCTCGAGCCTAGCTTCGGGGCTCGCGTTAGGTCCCGTCGCCAGCCTGGGTATGGGCACGCCATGGAGGGTAGGAGCCAACCATCAGAGAGAGAGGGGGTGCGTGTGGGCTCACGAGCGGTATGCAAGGCACAGCAGCATGTACCACCCTAGACAGCGGGATGGTGGTGGTGGGCAGTTTGGACCTGAGCGGTATCGTGCCGATGGTTGGGCGTGAAAATGTGACAAAAATTGTGATATACACCGACGCACAAACTCTCTCTGTTTCAGGTTTGTCTATCTCATCTCTGCTCTAACAGCAGCAGCGCGCAGCAGCAGCAGCAGCTCCTGCATCACATTAGCAGTCAGGTCGTGCAAGACCAATGGGCCCACTCGGACCGAGGGGACTGGATCGTAGTCGACCCACGCTCCCTAGGAACGGCTGGAAACGTGTGCTGTATGTTCTGGGTGTGTTGTCGGTGGAGCGGCGGCGGTGCGTAAGAGTTCGGCCGAGGGACGAGGCAAAGCTTGATTGATGGCCGTCCCAGTGCGCGGTACAACAACAACGACAACAACGCACGCTAACTGTATTGAGGTGTGGGGGTAAATGCTTTCTTGCTACTTCACCGACCTGGCTTCTCCGCTTCATTAGGTCCACCATGCCGTCAAGCTTGTGCGCGGCGCAAGCCCTGGCCACCGCGCCGTCGAACCCGAACGTCCTTCGCGCGTTGCAGTCCGCGTGCTCGCAGCGCAGAGCGACAATCTGTTCCATGACCGGGGTCGCGTGCTCGCTGCATAGGGTCGGTCCCTCCCCGATGTAGCCGAAACCCGGGACATTCGTGCAGCCCTCCTGCCCGCAGCGCAGACACTTGAGCACGTCTATCGTGTCGTGGATATCCGGCTCGCCCCCGCCCGTGTTGTCCATCTCGCCCACCTTGCCCAGAGCTCCTCCTAGCTTCAGATCCCCTCCGAGCGAGCTGAAGCGCCGAGATTTTTTGGCTGACACCAAGCGCAATCTCTTTATTTTTTTTAGGACAAGCCAGACAGACAGAGCGAGGGCCAAAGCTCGATCGCCCGCGACGAGCCAGGGGGCGAGGCAAGGAAATGGATCGAGGATACAGGGGGATCCCTCCGCAGGCGTGAGATCCCTCGCTTCCAACTTTCAAACCACGGCCAGGCTGCCTCTTTGGGGGAACAGGGTAACAGCCTCCTCTTTCTGACTTTTGGTGATAGCCGCTCGTGTCGCGACAAAGCAAAAGTAGTCTACTTTCCTGCTTGGCAGGTGGCGTGGTTTAGGCCGACGAAAAAAATCTCTCTCTCCCTCCCTCTACTCTCTCCCCGCGCAATTTTTTATTTTGACTTGCAGAAATCTGAGCAAAAAATGATCCGAAAAAAGGATGGACTCTTTCATTCCAAGTCGTTTGTCCCTAGGAAAAGTTAAATTCGCCCATTTTTTCGCTTTTTTCCTTCCGTCCCCTATTTGATTTGGTCTGAAAGAACAGCTTTGTACGAGCAATTTTTTCGAAGACCTTGACAATGTGCTGCGGTGGTACGCCCGCCCGCACACAGCAACCTCGCCGCGGGCGATAAAAATGCGAATTGCAAAGAGGGCAAGAGCAGAGGCAAGGAGCTGCAACGTACGGTGGTAACATACAGCAGCTGTTCGGGCCCGCCGCTCTCCCCGCTGCTCACTGATGGTCATGCAGCATGCAGCACTGGGGTTGGCTTTGGTTGGTCAGTCAAAAAAAAAAAATTGCGTATATATTATACACGACTTGCATGGAGAAATTTGAAATTTGCAACAAATTGTTGCTATTATACAAGATACGGATCAGCAGCACCAATGATGGTACCATAGCAGCAGCAGCAGCGGCGGCGGCGGCGTAAGTAGTCGCTACAGCAGTAGTGGTAGTGGCACGAATTATTGCAGCAGTACGCAGTAGTACAAGTAGCGGTAGTATCATTAATAGCTGTAGAAGTAACCCCGTGATCATCATGGTCGTAAAATAGAACTTTTTTTTTGAGGAAACGCAAATTTTTTAAAAAATTGCTCGTACGTAGAAGATGAGATGACTTCAGAGGTATCCACACACGATGGTTGACCGTTGGATCACTGCCCGGCTGTTAGATGTCAAATAGAGGAGAGGTAAAACTGAAAATAGCCCAACATGGCGGGAAATAATATCACTGCTCCAAGTTTTTTGGTCAGCTACACTGTAGGCAGTATAATAAGGAAAATATACACGTATCCCCCTGCCACGAATTATTTGCCATTTTTCAGTCAACTGAAGCAGAGGTAGAATTAAAGTTGGTCGTGGTGCAGGCCACACAGCAACACCGCACCGAAGGAGAGAAACACCGCACCAAACAGCAAAGGAGCGGTATTTATTAGTTTTCACTCACAGCTCATTCGTTCCACTATTTTATTAATAATAGGTTGGATACAAGTACTGCTGCAGTGTTATTTTAATAACATGAAAACCAAGAGGTCCCTCCCTACATTACCCCACATTTATATAGTAACTACTGTTGTAGTGACAGCAGTATCAATCTAGGTGATAAACCTTTTTTCTGCACAAGCAGGAAGCACACTCGTACCACAGGTACCTGGTGCACAACTACGCTGCTTGCTGCTGTACATAGTACGACGACAAACAAAAGCGAGCCGGCCATGATAATCAGAGGAGATCGGAAGATGTCTGCGTGTTGCGGCCGTCTCGTTTGGTGTTGAATGTTCAGTTGTGGTGTTGTTGCACTGAAAATGAAACGAAAACAACGTACGTACGTACCAAATCCACGGGGAGTGTGTATTATAATATTTGCTTGCGACCAGGCAGGGTGATGTCGGAAGGACTGATGATGATTTTTGGAGTCACACGACACGACAGCAGGCACTGCAGGTACGAGTATTTAATACAGTAGTGGGTACAGATAGTACCGCGGTACGTATGATTGGATATCATATGACATCACAGCATGTCTTATCGCCACCGTCACTTACTTGTAACTAGGCTACGACGTACATCTTCTCACGAAAAACAAATAAATGCATTGATACGCATACATCACAAGGAGAGGGAGTAGGGGGGGGGGGCGTTATTTGTTTGCTGACTGTACGCACGAAGTCGTATCATATACGCACGCACGCAGCACGCAGCGCCAGCACGAGCACCACTCACCACTACACCGACACACCGACACACATTGTACTACGACAAAGTACACAGTCCACGACGACAAGAAAAAAAGATGCGGGTGTCATGATAATTATGCCGTTTGTATACTTTTGTGGTTAATATTCATACATAAAAAGTAAGCTGCTTGGCTCGAGAGCCTTCTCTGTCCCGGCGAGAGGAGGAGGGAGTAAAAAGCCAAAGGCAAAGCAGCACAGCAGCGCCAGCACCAGCAAGCAGCAGCAGCCGCACCAGAAGAACCACTGGGCAGGTCGCCAGTCGCCAGTAGCAAACAATTTCATTGAAGCCGTGCGTCAAATTTTCATTTTTCTCGGGACAAAACTGTGCGGGGGGCTTCAAGAAGACCAAAACTTCAAAAAATATTCGCAACATTTTCGAGTTTTGTAAGAGGAACGGTCGGTCGCGGGTAGAGCAGACACGAATATTTCATCAATATTTATTTCATCGCCTCGTTCACGCTGTCTGCCTCTGTCGCTGTCTGCTGTCTTCTGCTGTCCCCCTCTTGAAATAATTATCCCACCCCCACCCACTCCTGGTATTTTGGTATTTTTTTCTTCACGACCACATATTACCAGGTACTACCTGTGCCAGGTATCATCAACGATATTTTCCAGGGATGGTACTTTTGTATTATTAATACATACCAGGCACTTAAGATTACGGAGGGCCATAGTAAATAGGACCCACGGTAAAGACTAAAACCTATATAAAACCTATATAATTACCCGTTTTACTAGCAATATTTGTTCCTATTTAGTATGATCCCCCGTAATTAATAATAGCAGTACCTCATCCCCTCGGATTTTTGTACGCACCACCAGGTACGTATGTACTGACGATGATAAGACAAGACCGTCATCTCGTCTCCCCGCGGCACTTGCCTTTCTTTTTTTTTTGTACAGTAGTGACGTATTCACGTGTGTGTGAAGGTGTTACCTGCTGAGCTGTAGGAGGGGTAAAAGATAGATCGACCCATTACCCAGCCCGCAGGGTAATCCTTACAACACTCTCTCCCCTCTGAACCTTTCTTTGGGGCGTCGGTAATACCGTATACGGCCGCACGCTGACCTACTACCCGCTTCGTTTCAATACCAGGTCTGGAGAACCAGGGAGATGCGTTTGTTTGTAATGAGCCTTTTTTTTCTTGCTGCTTGGTTTTATAAGGAAAAAAAAGCCTCTTCATTACGAGTCGAATACTAGGGTAGGGTGCCTTGTTTTGGGTTTCTCTGCTTTTGTGTTTCATTATGATTCAACAATTTTTTCGGCCACGTTTGTCGACCGCGCTCTACGCAAACGGCACCAATTCCAGTCCCGGTGGACTCTGTGAACGCACACACACAAACGGAACCTTCTCGCGCTGGCGCGGTGTTGACTCGTTTACAGTTGGTCGAGCTATAGGTGCGGCAACGTGTGTAGACACATGGCTGGGCCATGGTTTAAAAAAAAACAGAGCCAACGACCGTAAAATATCGTACGTAACGGTTTTTCTTTTTTGAGTTTTACCTAACGAAACCCAACTCTATCTACGAGTAGTAGTCGTAGGCAGACTGTGCCTGTCTGTCCACAGCAGCAACGTTCGGGCCATGTCCCCAAGACATGCTGCAGGTGGTATTGTCAGGCCCACCCTCCTACTGATAAGCGGGTGGAGAAGAAGGAGAAAATCTGATGTATGTAGTAGATGTTGTACAGCAGTAGTAGTAGTGGTGGCACCTGCTACGAGAAAAAGCGCTGTTAGACACATCATACATGTCATGTGAGGTTGGTTGTAGATTTTTCGTCTCGAAATTGTGAGGGCGAAATCGAACGGGAACATGTTTGGGCCAGTGATCCATCAGCACCAAGTTTATTATCATTTAGATTTTCGATTCGATTTTCGACTATGTTTGGACACGCCCTGTGAGCCCAAACGTCACGGATACATACGACCGCGTACGTACGTAGATGTTCGTTCGTGGTTGGTTCAGCACAATACAGAATAGTCCGTACGATTGTGGCCCAGCATGATGCATCGGAGATATGACTACTGCAGGTGTTATTGAGGTCGCGCCTCATTACCACCAATTACTATTAATAGTAGTGACGCACGCGCAAGCGCTATTATAAAAGAAAGCTTAAAACGTTCGAAGTGAGATTCGAACCCGTGTCCTCCACGATGTCAATTGTGAAGATTTTTACTTACCGAGCTCTATTAATAGGGGTTAAATACGGATCGATTACCCCACCCAGGATAATCCTTACAACATATGTATGTGCCCTTTAGCAGGATCTGCGCGACATTTTTTTTTTTTTTCTTTCGATTAGCTTTCCTGTTTCTTCTTTTGTTTTCACTACTTTGCCAATAGAATATGTATGCCGTGCCTTTCGTATCCAGTACGGCGACATGTCATTACACTATCTACTCTCTTACCGTATAACAATGCAGTATCTCTGTTGCGTAGTTTTGCCAACACAGAGCTTGTTGTATCTCTCTATGAATAGAATTGAAGAATCGGCACGGACACGGGGTGTGTCGAAGGGTAGAAAGACGGTTTAAAGTTAACAACACACCCACACTGTTCGGTTCTACGCTCTGTCGTCGTGCTGTTGCCTCCTTCCGCCTGTGGGGTTTCAACTGAGATATATATGGAGGCATTTTTACACCGGCGAAAAATACGATTACGCACGGCTGAATATATTAAGCGTAATTGTTAGGTACTGCTTTTTTACCGGCTTCGTATCCTTGCCGTTCAGAGGTGTGGGAGTGGATTTTGAGGAGCCGCATCTTGGACTCATCATGTTATAGCTCGTGGGATCGAGGTTTCTATGAATTTCCCATGTTATTTCTGCATAAACGGCTCATCAGAGTGGGCTAGTGTTATGGTACTGCTTCGAATGAGGCCGGAATGAGGGTGATTGCCTGGGTTAAGGTATCGAGATCGTATTTAATTTGAAGTACTTGTATCTTAGATGGAAAACCAGGGGTTTTCCCAGCGAGGCACGAGCCTTGCTCTCAGTCTCTCATCGACGTGCTCGAAAGGAATAAAGCTGCTCTTCTTATTTCTCCAAGCATTCACCACACGTGAGTACCAACGAGTACTACCTGCTCAATACTCATAGGCAAACCTATTAATAACAAGGTATGCAAAGTGTCCCGACCTTGAACTTGACATAGTTAATTGCCGGTACCGCAGTAACCATTTTATATCATCTCTGATAAGTTCTGCATGCTGATGCGTGCAGTCTAGTGAGTAATTTTTACCGTGTGCATTTGTACGTATCAGTATCCAGTATACAGCAGCAGTATTTTATGAGATAATCCGCATGAATACGAGTGAGTGTACATGGACACTTGATATAGGGATATTAGTTACCGCGATGTCAACCAAAACACTTAGGCCTAAGTACGGGAAATCGGAAAACAGAAAACAGCCGATTGGAAAACTCATAGTATACCACGTATTACGCCTACTGCTGTACGAACTACCACGGGATGTTCGCAGTTCACAATTACCCCCCCGTGGACGAAAAGGGCGTGGATCCCCGATTGTAGTGTGCTCTATGTTGATTATTAGAATGCCGCGTATTTATTGGGTTTCCCCCCCCTAAAGTGGCGTTTATTTAGAGGGGGAGGGGGTCAGACGTAATTACGATATTTCCCAGTTACGTACGTCGGTTTTCGGTCACGCGTAATTACGTTCACCCCGTGGCCGGCGTCCTCCCTCGGATATTCTTTTTACCGCTTTTACGTTGTTATTATCATGGGGGACCATACATAGTAAATAGGACCTACGGTACACCCATAAACCTATGTATTCCCATATTGTTACTAACAATATTTGGTCCTATTTACTATGGCCCCCCGTATAATAATAGTTTTCATGATTTCATTATTTGTTAGGGCCCGTTGAATACTTACTAAAATAATAGCAAACTACTTGATCGAGATCGTTCTTCGGCACCGTGAAATCGCCATTACTATTGTTCAAGTACACAGATGCTATAATATAATCAAGTAAAAAATTGGTTTGTAATTCCACATCCATCCATCCACATCGCATTCCTTTGTTTGATGTTCCATCCACACAAGCCACAACAATAAATAATAGTTCACAAAATCACAAAAAAGATGATAATACAGGGACGCACGCGGGGACACCGCTCCAACTCTTCTTTCTTTTGATTTTTTCATCGAACTAAACTGTTTTTTTTAGAAGAAGCAAGAGTATTGCGTACACATTATTAATAATAATAATAATAATATTAATAGTATTTTATTTCAAGCGGCATTCTTTGTCATCAAAAGCACTGCAAGCTTGGTGGATGGGGGTGGAGATCGACCAGCCTCCGACCTCGGGCCACAATAAATTATATTCCATGTACGGTATATTATTTTTCTATTCATTTTGGCTTCTGTGTTATGACCAATATTGTTACGAATGCCAAAAAATAATAATTACTCCGCGTATATAGTCGTATATGTATAAAAATATGCACTCTTTGCCTGGTATCAGAATGTTGTCATCAATGAAATCAGAAATATTTACATCCAGCAAACATAATACTGCAGGCTGGAGCAGGAGGTGTATATACGACGTAAATAACCAACACGATACGTAACAAATATGACTATAATATACCGTATGATATTATATGATATTTAACATATAAAAATATCATTCTTATTCGTAATGGTGTTATCTCAGAACTTTGTTATTATGAATAGTAATTACTACATACCAGGTACTTTTTTTGTTTTGGGTTTTGCTGACTTTTTTTGTAATCGAATTTAAATTTACTTGTGGTACACTTCTTCGTATTTTCAACTGGATATTTTACCCGAGGATATCACAATCGGCGCACAAAGGTTCCCAGAAGGCTCCTTACTTCTACTATTAATAGAAGAGGTGCCCGTTGCACAAGCCTAAAAGAAGCCAATTGTAACACTCCGTAACATTGAACACCCCCCTTCGCGCTTGGTGCAAGCAATGACGTCTGCCTGGGTGGTGGATCCCGACGTACTCGGTCCCGGTATTGTATGTAGGGATGCGAGGGCCTATGCTATAGCCATACCGACTGTGACCATGCGTGACTTGAGTGCGCCCCATGCTCGATTTTTTGCCGCTTTGCCAGGTACCTAATTGCTGTTACTTCTTGCAAGGTTATGCAAGTATATATCCACAGCAGTAGTAGCACCTGATATCACACTGATACATTTATAGTATTAAAAAAAAATGATAACAGCTGCGTGATCGATGATTCCGTCGAAACTCATATTTGCAAGCTGTGTGTGATACTTCCTTGGATCTACGGTATATCTCGTATTGGTAGTCTAGAGGTAAAAACCTCCTTCTTCTCTCCTGAGGTCCTCGTTCATCCGAATAGTGTATCATATTCATGCATCGCACCTGTATATTTTATACTTCATGGGGAGCGAAGAGCGGTGGGGGGGGGGGGGGTGTACTCGATAGGAGAGATGTACTCGATCTCATGGATGGCCGTAGTCGTATGACCATAGACCCTCGCATCCCTACAATGCCGGGACGGAGCATGTCGGGTTTTCACCGACCAGGCAGACATTGCTTGCACCAAGCGCGAAGCGCCGTGAGGTGTTGGGCGAGTCGCATGAAGGGTGAGCTGCATCCTACTAAGAACCGCTTGTGAGGCGGACTTGCATATGGATGACAACCTCAATGAGCTAGTTTAATTTTCGGTGTAGCCACTTCCAGAGACAGCAATGGGAGTACTATGCAACTGCCTCTTGGGTGCCTTACCTTAAACACTACGTGATACGATCAATTCCCTTGTGCAGAGTAAAGGTTCTTTACCTCGCACAAATGATCTAACTCGACGACCAGCTGTGGGCGACCGCCAAAAAGAAAAAAAAAAAAAAAAGAAACGGTACCCTGGATGTCTAGCTCACGTAGTGAGCGGCATGTTTTACAGCAGTGTCGTTGCCAACCGACGCCAACCCAACCCATATATAATATATATGGGGGGGGGGGGGGCGTACTCATTTGTTGCTTACCTTAGTCATTTGACCATTGGGGGATTGTGAACAAGATCGAGCACGAGACCGTAATACATTGACAGAACCATCTCAAGGCCATGAAGCCCCAAACCACAACGTTTGTATACACGCTCAGCGTAGGGAGCGGCCAGAGGCTGATCACGTCCAAGCGTCCGACGACTCTATGGGATACCTGTTCAAGGTATCCGGGGGGGGGATGAGGGGAGGGGGGTGCACTCGATATCATGCATGGCCGTAGTCGTATATCCATAGGTCGGGGGAGGTATGGGGGAGGTGGTAACTGACTGCGTAAGAATCTACGAGAAGAGTCTAGTTGTGAGGACTGGCTAAGGCTCGACTTGAGGGCTGTAGCAAGTACTTGTATTGAGTAGCATAGAGAGCACGCCAGTTTACCTGGACTGCAGGCTTGACGGCACGCCTGGTGAACGATACGACGTGACCAGACGGGTGAGGCCTCGCCATGCTTGTGGGCGATATCGGAATAACATATCGATCAGAATTCGCCCGTCGACAAAGGATTGTACCGAGATCTTACCGACGAAATATCAAGGAGATCTATTTTTACAGTTAATAAGAAGAGACTCATATATTATAATGTATGTAGATGAAACACTTCTACAGTAGATGTGATTTTGTTCGAGGGTCTCTTCTACATTAAGGTTGGACGCGACCTGCCACCCACATCGCCCCCCAATGTTTGAACGCCTCATGCCGGAGAACCCAGTATAAGCTTTCGAACATCTTTGGACGGAGACGGGTTTACGAGATTTCTACCAGTTGAAAGTTATTGCGCGGCAATAGTTGATGCATAAACTTTGCACTTATTAGTCAACTCATCTTGTCATCCCTTGCGTTTGTCTACCTCTGGCTCCAGATCGGGATCAGAAGCCGGCAGCTTAACAGGATCTGCAGAAGCCAACGCACCAAGACTGTCTAAACTTACCGGTCTGCAGGTGTGGGCGTGGGCGAGCTGGATGACCAATTGACTCGAGCCAGCGGACAATGATGGAGCTGGCCCTCGCGGATGCGCCCCGCAAGGGCCTGGCAGCTCCATCGTTGTCTGCCGGCTCCAGTCAACTGGCCGTCCAGATCGCCCACGGCCACTGCAGAACGATAAGTTCAGACAGCCTTGGTGCGTTGGCTTCTGCGACCGAGGCAAGTTGGTCACGGAACGAACTGCATTTTCGTAGACACCCCGGCAACTGCGATCGAAAAAGTCTCTATGGTCGAATCTAGGGTTTTCTCAAAAGAGTCTTGTTGTGCGTGGTGTTTTGAGCAAGGTGGATAATAGGTAGTAATTCTGCCCTATTGTCATGCTTGGCATTGACGAACATCGCCAGCAATTTGACATGTTCATTGTGCTATGCACACGCTCCAAAGCGGAATTGCCTTGTGGGCGACACACTGATGTGCGCATCTTTTTCAGCCCAAACACGGATTGCACTTATTTCACGAACTCGATATCGAACTCAGCGCCTGGAGGGCAAGAGTTGCAGGCGCAGAGAAAACCGAAAAAAACGCGCTTCTACAAAAACCCGGGGCGAGGGTGGCGACCGATTTGTCATTATTCGGAACTAAAGCAAGAGAACGGGCCAGCTAGCAGGTGGTCTATCGCTGACAGTACATGCTTCGAGTTTTTCGACCAAGAAGACAGGGCACCCAGCAACATGACGACGGCGTCGCCGTTCCCGTTGGTGAAAACAAAACCAGCACGGGCTCATCATTTCTTGAACGAAAACGTGGTATCCCGATCGTGGTTTTGCCGGCGTACATACATAAATACATACCTGCGAAATCGCAGTTGCACAAGTCCTGCCGTCTACGCCAAATGTAAGTACGTACCCCAGTTTCGATTTGAGGGCTGTACGAAGCAATTTCTTCCTCGCGAATGAGTAGTGTGGACAACACGCCAGGTGTCTGGGGTGCAGGCTTGACGGCAAGCGTGGTGAGCTGGTGCGGCGGCAGCGTGGGAGCAAGGAAATTTACGATGACCTTGCAATCGCGAAGCGGAGAGCCCAGGGGAGAGGTGGAATACTCTGGCGATATAGGGAAAGGCGTTTCGTCAGGTGTTTTACTTGGCGGTAAAACACCTTCCCCAGGGGGTAGCACATGGTGCGTCCCCTTCAAGCACCGGGTGTTTCATTCAACACCGCCCATGGAAGGAAGAAAATATGCCCAGACTGAAAGTTGCAAGGGTTCACGAAGGGAACTACGGGATAAGTAAAGGCTAAAGGAGGACAAAAATGCACTAATAATCGTGATCGTGACTCTGAGACTCGTGAAGCTACTGTATTGCTTGGGATCCGGAATGCTGGAAATCGATCGCTCTGCTTCTACGTAAGTACAGCCGGAGCTTTGGAAGGACTGAAGATGCTAGCTGGTCCTACAAACGAACTCAGGAAGCAAGCAGGCGAGTCTTACCCAGTCCAGCTCGGACGCTTGCTGCAACAGAAGGACACTACGTGACGAGGCGGAAGACACGCCTCGTCGTGCGTTCGGGAAATCTCGGGATAATATCATCAATAAGGATTCGCCCGTCGACGAAAGATGGTACCGAGATCTTACCGACGCGATTTAGGAGATCAATTGTTGCAGTTGCACACTATGAAGAAGCGAGCTTATCCCCTGGCATGGCGTAGATGGAGCGGATATACAGTACCTCCATGTGATATATTCACGATGATTTATTTCTGCATGAAGGTTGGACGAGTCGGGCCACATACTTTGTCGTGAATATTAATAGGAACAGTAGCGGGTAGCAGTGTTAGTAGTTCACAGACAGCAGAGTACCAGCTGCAGCAGCAGCAGTAGCAGCATGTTTCCACGCCGTCGTCTGAAAAATAAGAGGATACGGGTGACAGACGCACGCTACGTACGGCGGCAAGGGTTCGCCTGATTTTCTGAGGCTCCTTGCTTAACCTTTGAGGACTGCAGTCTCGTTTCGGGAACAAACCACTCAAATTCTAAGTAGTTTGTCCCCAAAACTGAACTACCAGGTATTAATAAAGAGACGGCGGTCCGAAAAGGGCTAAGGAAGTCCGTACCTCACCCAAAAGGCCGTCTTCGAGGGAAAATTCAAGTGCAAACCGATCAATCATACTTTGACCTTAGCATGATATCACACACTTCAAGTAGAAGCACAAAGGTGTTCGAGCGATAAAGCTTGCCTTATTGCGTAGTTCCTCCGTGGAGGAATCTCGCCAAAAAAAAACAATTGGCCATAAAGTGCTGCCCTATCTTATTATAGTAGGACTCATTGATACCTCGCGTCCTGTACCCTAGATTGTAACGCCTCATTTCAACATCGTTATATACCCATGGGAAGGCGCGACTTGCTGTTATATACATGTTGTTTCATTCTCCCCGAAGATAGACGAAGGGGGGGCAGAGTGTACTCGTTGTCATGCATGCCCGTAGTCGCATGTCTTTAGACCCTCGCATCCCTACAATGCCGGGACGGAGCACCTCGGGTTTGCACCGACTAGGCAGACTCTGCTATTAACCGCTTGCGGTCTTGCATATGGACGACAGCATCGAATTTATAAATCCAGAGGGAGGCAGCTCTTTGCAGTCGCTGCAATTGGGGCACATCCATCCCCCACCCGAGCAGCTCGGGCTTCTTAGCGTGGCCGATTCTGTGACCGTCGGGTTTTCACTGACCACATGTAGAATGAACGGGGAGGGGATGTCCGCTGTTGTGCGCCCATCATTACCCCTTCGGGACCCAGTAACTACCGCATCACACGGGTTGAGAAGACAACACACCCCCTGGGATGAGTTTCAAAGCCGATTTTCTCCGAAATATACCTTAAGGGGGGCATACACTACGAAATGGGCGGCTTTTGGAAGAAATATCTCGTCGAGATGTTTCCATAGATGCCTTGCTCGGCGGTTTCACCCTCCCCGCTTTGAAATTCGTCCGAGGGGCGTGTTATCTTTCCACATGCTCTACGGTACTTTTTCTTATCACGCGTGTGTTGTCCGGTATGTTATCTTACCACACGTGTGTTATTGGTAGAATCAAGGTCGGGACACTTTGTATCCCTAGACACGGTTTGCTTATCGAGCAAGTACTCGTTGATACTCACGTGTGCTGTTTGCTTCGAGATATAAGAATTGCAGCTTTATTCCTTTCGTGCACGGGGAGACTGAGAGCAAGGCTCGTGCCTTGCTGGGAAAACCCCTGGTTTTCCCATCTAAGATACGCCTCCCAAGTACTGCAAATACGATCGCAATAACTGAAGTCAGGTGATTACCGGGCTTTCAGGCTCTTTCAAAGCAGTACCATAACATTATACGAACTATTATCTTTTATCACACGTGTGTCATGTTATACTACGGTACCACACGTATGTTGTCCTGTTCTACAAACGTTTATTTCAGATGAGGCGCGTGCTACGATGACAGGGGTACGAGTAGCACGTTTCTTATCTCGACCGAAACCGAAAAGCGCATCGAGTTCGCACAAAAATGGGTGCGACCGTTTTCTTCGGCGCTCGTTTTTCTCGACAGACGGCAAGGGTGCTACGTAAGCCGAGAGCATTATATTTTCGGAAGGCTCTCGACCGGCGTCTGTTTCCGGAAACAACCTTGTTCGGTATTGGCAAAACCTTCCCCTTCTGGAAAAGACCGAGCGCGTGAAAAATCGATCGTACCCCTTTGAAAACTCAACGCTCTTTACCGTATACTTGTGACTGACGGGGGTTCCATGACCGACGGAAAGACCACCCATCAAGGCACGCCCCATCGTCGGAATACGATAGCATTTCGTTGTGATGAGTCCCGTACGTATATATATGGGAACGTGTGCGTGCTTATGATTCTTGAGAAAATGTGATGTTACACCTGTCAAATGAGGTGCACATGGTAAATTACGGGAACCGCGATAGTGGTGTGCTGTGTTTCCCTGTCTCTGGCACTGCTGCTCCTGCTTCATGTACCCTTTATCTCCTGGTTTCTGTTGCTTACAGCTCTGCTCTTGATCGAGCGAAAGCGACAGCAATGGAAAAGACAAACCATATGATGGACGAGTTTTACAGCACCGACACATTCATCCCTAGGAAGCAACTCCTTCACATATGGCATCGTCGGCAGGACGTATAGTTTTGAAGTTCGAAAAAAAAAAAACGTGCCAAAATGTGTGTGTAATGTACTCGTAGGAAATCGAAAATCCAGACCTGGTATTTACGAGGAACTCGTGGAATGCGGTGTGAGCGCTGGATGACCAACCTCAGCCACGGCGAAATAGAAACGAAAATGAAAGGAGAATCCTGACGGTAGTGTCCTTGTCACCGATGGGTGTTCGTCCTTTCTAAAGGCGTACCAGGTATTAGCAAATACGAGGTGCGGTGTATAACTGTTGTGTCTTCTTTGATTGTTTCGAATAACCGCAACTTCGACCCCCTTTCCGATTTCTGGGTGTTCTTACATATTTCAATCGTCTTATGATTTTCATCTACGACCATTCAGGGTGGGCTAATGTGATGAAGTCCGTATGTGCAGATGTGGGAACATATGCGTGCTTAGTATTCTTAGAAAAATGATGTCACATCTCTTAAATGAGGTGCGCATGGTAGACTAGGGGAACCGCAACAACAGTAGTGTGCTGTGTTCCCCCCTCTCTGGCACTGCTGCTCCTGCTTGTGTACCGTTTTTGTCTCATGGTTTCTGTAGCTTCGTACAGCTCTGCTCTTGATGGAGCGAAGCGACAAAAATGGAAAGAACAAATCAAACCATATATATATATATGATGGATGAGTACATATCGGCATCGACACACCTGCACCTCTAGGAGGCAACTCTTTTACATTACTACGCTTAGTCTATTCGTGACATACCAAATACTGCAGAGGCCACGTTCGTCGGATGAAAGTTTTCCTTTCATCTCTTCTAATCGATCAGCTTTCGAGTGAGGCGTAAAAAATGCTGATGCTCAAGCGAGCATCATGACCCCATAAAAAAATACTACCACTCTGTCCCTGAATGTAGTTAGCAGTTTGATTATAAATAATAGAGTTATAGAAAAGTTCATTATGTTGAGGGCCGGAGTGGTACAACAGGGGGTGGCAAACCCTCCCGCAGTACGCGAATACTTACTGGAAGTTCAACTACAGCAGCAGTGTTCCCTCTATTATATTGCCGGTGCCCGATATTTAATGCCGGTGAAATTACTGGGCACATCCACTATCGAGTGTGGCACAGCAGTGTGCGGAATAATGCCGGTGCCCGCTAAAATGCCGGGGTGTATTTCTGGCCGGGCACATACCGGCACTATACTTGTATACAACAGAGAGACCACTACCACCGCCGTATACCACGTACCAGTTATACAGCAGCAGTATGTATGATTTCGAGAATGTTTGTCTCTCAAGTCCCCAAGGGGTTAACAAGGTTGTAACCTTCGGACAGATAATCTAACAGATCATACATCCCCCCTTGATGATCTAGGTCTTTCAGGGCAGAGCTATTCCTGATCTGTATACAAGGATCTATCTAGCTCATGTTGGCTGGTGGGAGACGAAGAATCTTCACAATTTACGTAGCACATATTTCCTGCGTTGTATCTGTACTACACAGATCCTGCACAACATCTCGCAACGGCAGGTTACGATCTATCTGATATATCTGTAGATGATCTGTAGATCGTGATCTGTGCCGGCTGTGCGTACAAGACTGTACATTCGGTAGGTGTCCTGTGCTATTGTGCTGCGTACCAGGTATAGTATGTTTTTTCGAAAGAAGGAAACAAACATTTGTCAGCTGTGAGATCGAGGATTTTTCGTCGGAACTTGGCAAAGTTGCAAGCTGTGTGACAGGCTGCACTGAGCTGCCTGACAGCTGTGTCACACGCTGCAATGTCCTGCTGCTGTGCCATACTTTCGATATTTTGTGGTGTGTCTGTCAGCGTTTTTGTGTACATACTTCGAACTTCATAGCAGAGGGTTAATTAAGCCTGCTTCACCTTCCTCTCCCACTGTACAAAGTACTTGAATCAGAACATATTAATAATAGTATTCAAAGTCCTGTGGTGTACACACTGCAAGACCATCCGGTTTAGGGCCGTCAAAGTAGAGACAAGACCAGGTAAAACGGCTTGTCACGCGAAAAACACTTGGAATTAGCATGGGATCCTTTTTCAGCATAGCAGCGAAGTGTGAGACCACGTTTTTGGGCTTGTCACCGCATGGTACACTGCTGTATATGGTATATGCCGTATCACACTATAGTGTTAACCACCAGGTATACGACTGGCAGAGAAGTGCATGAGGGATACTACTGATTTACGGAAGGATATTCGGTTTATATAGGAACGGCATCTACGCTATATATTGTCGGAAGGCAAGCTAATAATAATAATAATAATAATAATAATAATAATAATAATAATAATAATAATAATAATAATAATAATAATAATAATAATAATAATAATAATAATAATAATAATAATAATAATAATAATAATAATAATAATAATAATAATAATAATAATAATAATAATAATAATAATAATAATAATAATAATAATAATATATAAAGTGGTATATACTACTTTGTATTACGGAGAAGCATACCAGGTAGTAAATAGGACGTACGGTAAACACAAAAACCTGCATGTTTCCCTATTTTTACCAACAATATTTGGTCCTATTTACTATGGTCCCCCGTAATAGTATATATATACCACCGTATCACACGTACGTGTGATAGGATACCACACCCCCTGGAATGAATGAGTGTCCGAGCCGGTTTCTCCAAAGACATGCTGTCACAGCAGTACAAGGATTACCCTGGGCGGGGTGATCGATCGATTTTTTAATCCTGTTGCAGGTAGCACCTTCACATTTGACGTCGTCGAGGACGGGTTCGAATCTCACTTCGAACGAACGTGTCTTTTATAGAAACGCTAATAACGCGTGCGTCCCTAAACACGTACCTCCCTGGTGCCTCAGGTATTGAAACGAAGCGGATAGGGCAAGTCAGCGTACGGCCATATACGGACCGACGCCCCAAAGATCCCGTCGTTCAGAGGGGGGGGGGGGAGATTGTTAGAAGGATTGGGCTTGGTATTTGATCGATCTTTCACGCCTATAACTCAGTAGTAGGTGAAACCTTCACAGCAGTTCCTTGAGGGAGCAACACACAACCGAAAAGAGCGGCTTTGGAATTATCTCGACGGGATGTTTCCATAGAAGAAGCATCTCTGGGCGTTCGCGCTCGATCTCGCTACTACCGAGATATACATATATATATATTAAATTCGCCCGAGAGGGTGTGCTGCCTTAAGGTCTTGATTGTTACATGTACGGCGGTTATTGGTACCGCAGCTCTTTGAGTCCCCTCATGATCCATACCTGGTATGTACGTGTTCATGTCAAGCCAAATATTCACATACCGGTATATATGTAAGATAAGCATTTTGTTTTCAATTTTGTGTTCATTATTATTAATAGTATGCTTGCCATCCGACAACGTGTAGTGTTGTTCTAAAAAAGACTACAATTACGGGGGTCCACAGTTAACAGGACCAAATATTGTTAGTAAAAATAGGTAAATATATAGGTTTTTATGTATACCATAGGTCCTATTAACTATGGACCCCCGTAATAGTAACAGAAAGTGAAGAACTCTCCAGAACAAAAGCGCGGCAATATCATCCGAGTACGACAAATCAAAACTAATGTGACGCTCATGAAGACTACTATTAATACAACCAACATCCCTCCACCTCATCCACCCAAACACGACCACTTTTCATTTATTCAAACTATTTAGTTAATAATTTAGACTATGTATGTGTTCATTCTGAATACACAAGAGATATGACGGAATGTTTCATTCTACTGTTGTAAATATTACTGCTACTTACTATGCTGTGCTAGGTAGACTATCTTTCTCTATACCAGGTATACATCTAGAACTATGTGTTCATTCTGAATTTGATTGATTTCGTTCTGTCCGCCTTTGTCTGCATCTTAATACTGTTTGTACCAGGTACATACAAACATAATAATAGTTCGATTTAGGAAGGAAGTCTATTTCAGCAAATAAACAGCTCTATCAGTCTGATTAATTCCACAACACCAGAAGAAGAAGGCCTAACATAATACGGTAGATAACAATCGTAGTCATGTTTGCCTTCCGATCATGCATGTATGTGTACGGAGGAAAAAAGAAAAACAGAAAAATCAAAAAAAAATCTGGCTTCCAGGTTCCTCCCGCAATAGTTTCAACTTCGATCACCGATCACCCATCCATCACGATTTACCGCACCGCACCCCACCGCAATGCACCGTACGACTCGAAAAATTGAAAAGCCGCACCGAACCGCACCGTGCGACTCTCACAAGGGTTGGGCAGGGTAGGGTAGGGTACGGTTCATATGGGGGGAGGGAGGGAGAGAGGGAGGGAGGGAGGGTGCCCCCATTTTCATTTCCGAGCTCAGGCGACTCCCGCAAGTGACTCCGCACCTGCTATTAATAATAAGTCCTGCTGGACGTCACCCATGCTGACCCACAAGCAAGCGCAGATACACCTGCGAGGAAGAAGTGCTGATCACGATGGATCAGCTGCCTCTACTTCCGAGGCGCGCAAGCGCCAACACTGCGCTCGTCCGGGACATGTGTCCTTTTTGACGAACGGAGTCACAAACTCGCCACTTCAGCAGTGGAAAGCTTTGGACGTCTCGGGGTAGAGGGCAGTAAGTTCATCTACCAGCTGGCAGCTAGTGTCGTGGGGGGGAGGGACGGTGGGTCGATGGGAAGGAAAGGAGTGGTGAAGGGACGCCTACTCCAAGTTGCCTCGGTGACTACACAGGTCGCCATCTCGAGGAGGGTGTCGTGATTCAACTCCAGCTTAGGGGTCGACAGGAATCGAGAAGGAGCAGGGGGGGGGGGGGGATGACAGACCCACACCGATGGCGTGGGGATGGAGCTTGGAAGCGGCTTAGGATTTAGGAATAGAACGTAAAGAGTGCATTGAGATAGAGGAAGTAGCAAAGACAACAAAAAAAGGCAGATAGACCCTGTGCATAGGTTTCCTTTGTTTCCGTGGTTTTCTTCTTTCAGGAATATCTTGAGTGATGAACGTTGAAGCTCATGCTGCACATTTGTCGTATGGCAAGCATAATAATATTAAGTAAAACTCAAAACAAAACACCCATCACACCATGGCGCAGCGTAACTAAACCATCCCACGCTATACCATACCTGTACCTGGTATACTGTATGGTGAATCTGCGTCGCGAAGAAACCAGAACGTGCAGGAGCTTTACTAGACTGGACATAAAGAGACTCGCGTGCGCGGCTCCAAGTCGTTGAAGAACGAGGCCGTAAAGGTCATCCCCCCCCCACCCGCAGCCTTCTTAGCCTTAGCCTTAGCCTTAGCCTTGGTTTGAGCCTTGGTCTTAGTATTTGCCTTAGTCTTAGTCTTAGTCTTAGTCTTAGTCTTAGCCATATCCTTTGCCTTAGCCTTACTCAGCCTTCTTGGTCTTCGCCATACCCTTAGTCTTTGCCGTAGTCTTTGCCTTAGCCCTAGCCTTAGCCCTAGCCTTAGCCCTAGTCTTAGCCTTAGTCTTAGTATTTGCCTTATCCCTACTTAGCTTTCTTAGTCTTAGTCTTATCCTTAGCCGTAGCCTCTTAGCTTTGTAGTGTGGTCTTAGCCAGGGCCTTTGAAGCCAAGTACTTTGCTACGGTGGTGCGGCTTGTACCGGTTGTGACCGGCTTTTACCAGCTTTTTTTTAACAGACAGAGCCGCACCTCGCGGTACGATGATTGCTCTTAAAACCGTACCGTACCGCACCGCACCCTATCTATATGGGATTCTGCAAATAGCTAAACCGCACCGAGGTTCGTTGGAAGGCCTGGAAAACACGCAGCTAGAGAGAGAACACTCAGGGAAAACAAACAAACCAAAGGATTTACTATACAGCAGTCTTAAAGAATGCCGGGAAGTGCACAAATCGTGAGTGTATTATGTCAGTGATGCAAGTAAAGCAGGTACAGCAGGTCAACAAGGTGACGGGCAGCTTTTTTTATTGTTCGCGAGTCCGCTTGGGAACGTTTCACACCTTGGACAGATCATCTGCAGATAGATCATCCGCTGATAGATCATCTACAGATGAATCATCTACAGATAGATCATCTAGATAATCTAAACCCTCGCTTATGCCCCGCTTGTGAGATGTTGTGCAGGATCCGTAGAGTACAACAGATCCAACTAGGAAACATGTGATACTATTAATACTATTGCTGTATATCATGCAGATTCTACGTCCCCTACCCGGCAATACGAGCTAGATAGTACAGATCATACAGATCATACAGATCACACAGATCATGAGTATTATATATGTCTGTCCTGAAAGATCTAGATCATGATCTGTGGGACGTGTTTGGCATTGCGGTGAGCTCAACAGGTACACCACCACCATGGGCGGAAAAGCAAAAGGGCCGTTCCTTTGGGCCTTCATATTCGCACCCGAACTTTCCTTACAGTTCCCTACAGACCGGTATCATGATAATTGTTAAAAAACACCCAACAACTAAACAATTCTGCTCTATATATCTTCGATTATTACACACCTCGAGAAAGACATTCTGAGAGATTATTCCCAGGTCATGACGTCATGCAGCAGGGTCGTCCGTTAAAAAGATGAAACGACACATATTACACCCCCAGAGATCGGAATGGACCAATCAGAGGCGTTCTACGATAGAGGTTCACCCTGAATTTTCTGAGGCTCCTGTTGTGAGGCTTAGATCGGGTAGGCGATTGGTTAACCTTTTACCTTTCGCCCAACGGACTATTAATAAGATCATTAACACTCCTCACGTAAGGAGCTCCATACCTTGTTACACCTCACCAGAAAGCTGACTTCAGCAAAAATCAAAATGGCATCCCGATGAATATTCCCATGGCCCAAGTATACTAGAACGTCATTTTTCGGAACAAGATTATTGGCATTCCGACGATTTTTGGTTAACCCTTTTAGTACCGCAGTCCCGTTTTGGGGACTAATCACTTGGAAATAGACTGGTTTGTTCCCAAAATGGGACTGCAGTTCTGAAGGGGTTAAGGAACCCCGTCGTTCAGACACCATTTAGCGTGCTACCTCTATCATAGAACGCGTCGGAATGGAAAACCGTTGCAACCGTTGTGATCACATGATGAAATAAGAAGAAATTGTTTTTTTTTTCTTCATTTTTTTTTTTTTTTTCACTTGGTTCAAAATAAATGTTCGAGGCAAACGTATAGCCACTGTTAGGTGACTTGTACGAGAAGCTTCAATAGAAGAGAAGAAGAAGATGGTGTGGTGACCCCAAGCCACAGTGTTGGTTCATTTGCTTAGCTGGAAGCTGATGATGGTGAGCAAAAGTAGAGTGAGCTCAAAGGGGAGCGATGCGCGTGTGCGCTCACGGCTCGAAACAAAGGACGACCCCTACAAATTCGTTCAAAACAAAAATAGGGAAATACCCTTGCATTCAGTTCAATATAAAACAACACGGAGACCCGCAATTCTACTGCTAAAAACAATAAAACTTGGGGTACGTACTCATGACCCTCTTGTAGCCTATATTGTTACTTCAACCACAACTAAAACTATGCTACTGGTCCCGACGGGATACTGAAGATACCCTGTCCATTATTTACCAGTGCGCACGCACCAGGTACTGCTGTACATGTGTGCTGCTGGCTGTAGATTCTGTGCGTACGTAATACAGTAGATCCACGATGCGCTGCTTGTTGAGACCTATTATTATGCAATATGCACGAGTGCACAGCAGTAGATATTATTGTAAGACTGCTGCTGCTGTATACTGCTACAGTAATACTACTCACAGACTGGAAAACTGTCCGCGGTACTTAGAAATGCGTAAATGTATACCAGATGACGCAAGTGTTATCGAGTAACGACTATGATGGCTACTGACAAGTATCATCCTTAATACCCCCCCCTCCCTGTCTAGCGAAAAACAATGCGACGGTTCACCTTTTTTTTTTCCGGGAGCCCTGACGTCATGATCTAGATTTTTCAGGGTAGATATCATCCTGATCAGCACGGTCTGTATGATCTGTATGATCTAGCTCGTGTTGCCGCGCGGGAGCCGTACAGTCTGCGCGGCCTAGGACAAGTCCCTGGATTGGATCTGCACTCACACAGACCCTGCACAACACCTCACAACGACAGACTATTAATAGTAGGGTCCAGATGATCTACGTTCGTTCGCGATTTGTCCGACCTGTGACAATAGGTTTCCTTGTTTTGTTCCCTGGGGTTAGTTCTTTTTCATGCATGGGAATGATTGCGAGTGATCAATGTTGAAGCTCATTCATGCTGCTGCTGATAACGCATTGTTGGGTGGTAAACATACGAAAATTGTATTATTAATACTTACTGTACTACATGTCTACAAGGTTCCCCTCTCCGGGCCGTGCCTCAAGTAGGGGAGTGGCGCAAGAACGAATTGAAAACCATACAGCATGCGATACTGTGCCATACGCACATGATATAATATTACGGCGTTAATAATTGTCTGCATATTACTGCTCTACATTTAGACGTGTGTACACTATTAATGGACCCTTACCTTTTAAAACTGCACCTGCCTTTTCGGGGATAAAATATATATGGAAAATTGTGTGGAACTGTTACACTGTTGACTGAATCGTTTTTATAGGTTTTTCTTACTGATTGCGCCAAGCATTGCTGTTGGTCAGTATAATATGCCAATGCATGGCTTCTCTTCTCGTTGTGGTGCTCACGGCTGTTGACAAGAATGCCTCTCGAGCACGAAACCGAGGACTGCCGACAAAAAGAGGTTTGAATGCACTCCACGCCTGACACACGGCGCACACCGCACACACACGCGCGTGACACACGGAACACAGCAGCAGTAGTAATACAGCAGCAGAGGGATAATATTTACAGAAATACAAAAGGATGCACCGAAGAAGGGGCTGGAACTCTTGACCACACTCAGCAGCAGCAGCAGCAGCGTTGTACCTGTGGCAGCATGCATGCATGCATGTATCACACAACAGCAGGGACCCCCAGCTTTACTACAGATCGCAGGGTCCGATAAAAAAAAAAAGTAGCAGTGAACTACTGTACTGTACGTATTACTTTAGGAGGCGTTTTTTTTGTGCTGCGGAGGAGGGGGGGGGGATACTCATGTCGGAGGAGGAGGGGGTGAGCGCACTCTTTTGTGTTGCCTGCCCTAGTCATTTAACCATTGACCACGCATTCCTTTCGAGATGGAGCACTGTTCCTACTGCCAATAGAGACACCTCCAGCAGCTGGGCGCTCGTCACGCTGTTTCCCGATATTACAGAGGAGTTTTAGCTATTAATAGTCTCACTCCCTTCCTGTTTCGCCGCCTGTGGTCACATCTATCTATCTCCTAGGACAGCGATCGTTTTCTCTCTACGATCTAGTCCACCAAACTTCTCCATGTTGCATTATTTCATTTTCCTCAACTCCTCTTCTAATATATCCCGTTCCTCCTTGCACAGTTCACATTCTCCTGCCGACGACGCCATGTGTTAAGGTCGTAGTCCGTTGGGCTAAAAGTAAAAGGTTATCCGATCCCCTACCCAATCTAAGCTTTATAACACTCTCCCCCCCTGGAACGGACCGGAAATACGGGTCGACGTGCCATCAACACACGGTTCCATTTTTTTGTGGATCCAGAAGTATATTTTCAGATTCTTGACGTGAGGAAATTCACTTTTCTTTAGTAAGCATTTTCATGGTGGACGTGAGATTCGAACTCACGACCAACGACACATGTTCTGCCGTCGACGCCATATGTTAAGATCAGAAGGTCGGGATACCTATTCAGTCGATACTCGTTGGTACTCACGTGTGTTGGTTGCTTAGAGATAGAAGAAGAGCAGCTTTATTCCTTTCGTGCACGCGGAGACTAAGAGCCGAGCTCGTGCCTCGCTGAGAAAACCCCTGGTTTTCCATCTACGATACGCCTCCCAAGTACTACAAATACGGTCCTACGTAATACTTGAACCCAGGTAATTACCGGGCTTTCAGCCTCATTCAAGGCGGTATCACAACATCATACTCTCAATTGCTTTGCCACAAGGGCACATCTGCGCATCTGCTTCCTCCCTCCTCCAGGCTGCTGGTATACCTCTTTCTTCTTTCTGGCAGGTCCAGGTCCCCTACACGAAATCGCAGTTTCAGCGTTGTCTCGGAAGCCCAGTGGGCCGTGAATATACGTCTTCACTCGTATTCCTTCTCTTGACCCCCCGTATACCTCTAAGTGTTTATCATATTTCACCTAATTTCTTAGCGCTAGCCTCTCTCTGCTTTCTGTCCTTTCTTTTACTTCCGTCTTGTCGGGGGGGTTGGGAGAGTTCCATCATTCTGCGGCGCATTTTGTATGGGGAGGATTTGTTCGTATCACTTGATGGGGAGGCATTGTGCGTTGCGGTGGGAGCGGGGGGGGGCGGCGGGCGCGGGGTCGGGGGGGGGGAGCGGGGCGTACTCACTTGTTGCTTGCCTTAAGTCATTTGACCATTGACCATGCATCCCTTTCGAGAAGGCGGGCTGGTGGGGGGTCGAAAATCCCACCTTTCTGCGGGGAGATTTGTAGGGGGAGGAGGAGAGAGCTTTGCTCGAGAACCGTCAAGCAAAACGTGGATGGAGTCGTACGCACGCTGCTCACCAGCCAGCAAACACTCTCTTTTTGTGGGCTGCCCTTTTTGTGACCCCTTGAGGCCCTAAGGACTGCGCTTCTCGTGGTGGGGACCAAACACTTGTGTTTGGTTCTGACTACTACTACCGGGAACCATAGTAAATAGGACCTACGGTACACACAAAAACCTACCAGGTATATATTTTCCTATTTTTACCAGCAACATTTGGTCCTATGTACTATTTCCCTGTTTGTACTATATAACAATATTTGGTCCTACGTACTATTACGGAGGACCATAGTAAATGGAACCAAATTTTGTTAGCAAAAATAGGGAAATATATAGGCTTTTGTGTGCACCGCAGGTGTTATTTACTACTGGTATGGTCCTCCGTACTACGTTCCCCCGTAATAGGCGTATCTCTAGACTATAACAAGTGTAGCGCAAACACTGAAAAGGGTGAATATAAATCCTTCCTGTCCTTTTTTTTAGGTTGCAGCGCTCTCTCTGCCTGGACATTTGCACCCTTCCAGTACTGCGTTTGTACGTATCAACATACCAGTGGTACATGTTTGAGTCTATTTCCAATTTATTTTTTCGCCAAGAGTGGAGTGCGGGTCCTGAACGGGTTCGGCACTATTTACCGCAGTATAAATCACATGAACAAACAAAGGCGCCACAGGCAGACGCATAGACGCAGAAAACTCCGCGAACTTTCCCGGGCAAGCAACGAAAGCGGCCCGAGTCAACGAGGGAGGAAAGGAGCTGAATAACAAAAGTCCCCTCGCGATACAAAAATGCAAGGCCCGGACCGTGGGGGGGAGGGGGGGAGGAGAGCCTGCTTGCTCGTATACATGTGACCCGGGATCTGAATTACGGGTGTTATAAATAGGAGGGTGTTACGATACTGCCTTGAATGTGAGGCTGAAAGCTCGGTACCCGGGTTCAAGTATTGGAATCGTACTTGTAGTACTTGGGAGGCGTTTCGTAGATGGAAAACCAGGGGTTTTCTCAGCGAGGCACGAGCTCTCGGCTCTTAGTCTCTGCGTGTACGAAAGGAATAAAGCTGCTCTTCTTCGATCTCTGAGCAAACAGCACACGTGAGTACCAACGAGTACCGACCTAATCGGCAAACCTGTGCAGGTATACAACGTGTCCCGCCTGCTGATCTTAACAAGAGAGACAGAAAACAAGGGCGAAGACAGAGTAATACATGGGCATCAGAGGGGGGAAAATATACATGTATGTGTGGTACCTTTATTCGTGGCCAACTCACAACAATCCCACAGCAGACCAAACACTAAACCAAATATCCTTCCTTAAATCAGTATTACAGGGGTCCATAGTTAACGGGACCAAATTTTGTTAGTAAAAATAGGAAAACATATAGGTTTTTATGTACACCATAGGTCCTGTTAACTACGGACCCCCGTATTAGTATACCATTATATCATATACCATTATCATATATCATATATCGGGTATATTTATGTGATACTTGGTATATACCAGTGTGTTGCTTTCTCGCTATAACAAAAATACGTACCATACGCAGTGCAATGACCATGGTTGGAATTAATCATGCTGCTGCGTATACTGCTGCTGATCTCGTATAGTATGTAATAAAAAATATTCTTCATGTTAGTCGAATTCACAGTTCAGCACACATGTGTCGCGATGGGGTCTATACCTAGGGCTGTGAGTCGGTAGCTTTTCACGACTAATAACTAGCCGCCAGTCGGCGAAGCCGACTATATAGCTAACTTTAGTCGGTAAGTCGACTGGCGAAGCAAACGACTTGCCCACTAAAGTCAGGCGAGCGAAGCGAGCAACCCCCCCCCCCCTCCTGGCCGAGGGGGCCCCGCTGGAGGCGCCCCCGGAGGGCCCGCTGGAGGCACCCCCGGGAGGCACCCCCGGGGGCGAAAAAATTACGCTATTTGGCTTCATTTGACAAAAAAAAAACGCAATAAATATGACCTTAGACTGAGTCTGCGCCGTACTGTAGTTGTGGATCCATCGAGCAGCTTCCTCACTTAATATGGCATGTCTCTGTTATTTTTTTTTGCGAAAACGCTTCGTCTTTCGTATGATATTGTATGATATTGTATGATATTGTATGATACTGTCGTTATTATGCTTGCCTTCCGACAATATAGCGTAGATGTCGTTCCTATTCGAATAAACCGAATATCCTTCCGTAAACCAGTAGTATCCCTCGTACACTTTTCTGCCAGTCGTTTCCCAATTTCCATTCCCCCACATCATTTCATTTTTTTATCGTAATTTCTATTCCTCATCAACGTTCCATCCCCAGGTCATTGGTCGCATTCCTCCGGCTTCTTCCTCCCTTCCCCTAGCGGCCTGGCGGTCCCTCAGGGCAAGTTTATACCTGTGTACTCGGCGCGAAATCGCGACCTGTGTGGTCACCGAGATGATCTGGAAGAGGCGTTCTTTGCAGACGCCCTTCCGCGCCAGGGACGATCCGTCCGTCCCTCCAACTATGCTTGTCGCCAACTGATCAATTAGATCGTTGCCTTCCTTTCCGAGGCGCCCAAAGCTTTCCACCGCGACGGTGGCGAGTTTGTAGCTGCGCTCGTCGAAGGACACCTGTCCCGGACGAGCGTAGTGACTGCGCTTGCGCGCCTCAGAAGTGGAAGCAGCTGATCCGTCTCGGTCAGCGCTGCCTGCCCGCATGTGGATCCCCGCTTGTGGGTCCGCCTACGTGACGTCGAGGAGTATCGCTTTATCGCGATACTCTGATGCCGTAGCATCTCGGAGTCCTCCTGCCTCGACGACGATGTCCATGCGGAGATCCCTGTTTGCGTGGAAGGGGGCTCCGCTTTCCATTTGGTGACGATTTTGTATGATATTGTATGATATTGTATGTATTGATATTGTATGATATTGTATGATATTGTATGATATTGTATGATATTGTATGATATTGTATGATATTGTATGATATTGTATGATATTGTATGATATTGTATGATATTGTATGATATTGTATGATATTGTATGATATTGTATGATATTGTATGATATTGTATGATATTGTATGATATTGTATGATATTGTATGATATTGTATGATATTGTATGATATTGTATGATGTTGTATGATGTTGTATGATGTTGTATGATATTGTATGATATTGTATGATATTGTATGATATTGTATGATATCGTATGATATCGTATGATATCGTATGATATCGTATGATATCGTATGATATCGTATGATATTCTATGATATCGTATGATATTCTATGATATCGTATGATATCGTATGATATCGTATGATATTGTATGATATCGTATGACATCGTATGATAGACTTGCCACCGCCATGGACGCGCGCGTTTCGCTGGGAGAGGCTTTAATAAAATTACATTAACATCACGGCGGGGTCCAAGACCTGTTCCTCTGGGGAGAATTTATGTATACCGCTCGCTTCGTGATGAGTTCGCTGTTATGCTCGTACCGGTATCCCCGTGAGGTAATATTACGGGGGACCATAGTCAATAGGACCTACGGTACACACCAAAACCTATAGATTTTTACTATTTTTGCTAACAGTGTTTGGTCCTATTTACTATGGTCCCCCGTATAATGGTGCGACTGAAAAAATTGCTGTCACGGGGTCCTCTGGTCCGGGGTAGAACTGCTTGGCACATTCAACGTACACTGCTCATGTTTTCATTTTTAGATTTTTAGTTTTCGTGGGTAAGCTGAACCTTTTTTGTGCTGAAACGTACCACTGCTGTTTAGTTTGATCTCGCTGCATTTTTTTGGTCCAAGGGGGTACTTCGGACGCCAGCTCTACGTAGCATACTTCCCCCAGTTTCCTTGCCCACCCCCAAAATCGAAAAAAAAAAAAGACGCCACCATTCAATGCGTTGTTTTCGGAAGGTGCACATGCTGGATGGCAACATTGGTATCGGGAGAGATGGCCTGTGCGTGCCTGTGCGTATGGATCTCCCGCCACGTGCTGCGGTACCGCAGAGAATGTGAGGGTACAGCCGCAGTCCGTCCGCAGCAGTTCACGGCAAAAAGCTGTATCCCGCCTAAAAAAAAACGCCTTTCTACAGTGAAGGAAACCTAATAAGTCGGAAAGTCGGCACCCCCGTTTCACAACTGACTGTTAGTCCGATTAGTAACTAGTCGGAGACTTAAATCGTGCCGATTCACAGCCCAAGTAATACCACCATCGCCACCACCACGACCAACAACAACCTGATACCTGGTACGTGGCACCATTACTGCAGCAGTAGTATTAGCAGTAGCAGCAGCAGTAGTAGTAGTAGTAGTAGTAGTAGTAGTAGTAGTAGTAGTAGTAGTAGTAGCAGCAGCAGCAGCAGTAGTAGTGGTATTCATAGTAGTAGTAGTAGTAGTAGTAGTAGTAGTAGTAGTAGTAGTAGTAGTAGTAGTAGTAGTAGTAGTAGTAGTAGTAGTAGTAGTAGTAGTAGTAGTAGTAGTAGTAGTAGTAGTAGTAGTAGTAGTAGTAGTAGTAGTAGTAGTAGTAGTAGTAGTAGTAGTAGTGGTAGTAGTAGTAGTAGTAGTAGTAGTGGTAGTAGTAGTAGTCATAGTAGCATTAGTAGTAGTAAAAATAATTGATAGTATATAGAAATTCGGGGGGCCAAAGTAACACGCAGTAACCAGAACTCCCCCAACGTTCACACACCTTATTTTGTTTCTGATTACTACAACACTATTTCGGGGGACCATAGTAAATAGGACCAAATACTGTTAGTAAAAAGAGCGAAACATATAGGCTTTTGTCTGTACCGTAGGTCCTATTTACTATGGCCCCCCGTAATATTGATGACCGTACAAATGCAGCCTAGGCCTGCAGCCTGTGACGGCAACAACCGACGCACACACACAAAAAAAACGACCCACGCCCGTGTGGGGAGGAGGCTGCTATGGGGGGCCATAGTAAATAGGACCAAATATTGTTAGTAAAAATAGGTGAATATATAGGTTTTGTGTGTACCGTAGGTCCTATTTACTATGGTTCCCCGTGATAGTCATTGACTCATTGCACACCGACCGGGTGTGTATCAGCAAGTTTGCGTTAGCCAGTACCAGTCTGTGTACCAACAGTTAATGACCGTTTATGTACTATTAATACTGCAGGGGACCGTAGTAAATAGGACCAAATATTATTAGTAAAAATAGGTAAATATATCTATGCCGTTCGTCGAAGGCGAGACGCCTCTTTTAGGCGCCGTGCGAAGAGCTGTCTATTGGTTGGCAGTTTGCGGGAGAAGAAAGAAGAAAGGTTGTTTGGCTGTTTGGCGAAGAAGAAAGAAGAAAGGTTGTTTGGCTGTTCGGCTGTTTCAAAGAAGGAAGAAAGGTTGTTTGGCTGTTCGGCTGTCTCAAAGAAGAAGGGCTGTTTGCGAAGAGCTGTCTATCAGTCGGTCTGTCTGCCAAGAGCTAGCAAGTGACAACGACCCCAAAAATCGTAATTATAGTTGTATTTATACAGGTTTTTGTGTGTACCATAGGTCCTATTAACTATGGCCCCCCGTAATAGTCATCAATTCAAGCGGTTCTGATGTGCGCGACAGAGTGGAAAAAATCTGTAGCATTTCGGGAGACCATGGTAAATAGGATCAAATTTTGTTAGTAAAAACAAGGAAGTATATAGGTTTTTGTGTATACCATAGGTCCTATTAACTATGGCCCCCCGCAATAGCATATACATCTTCTCTGGGCACCTTCTCGCATACCAGTATACATATGGATTATATATAGGAAGTACCAGGTATGTTATAACAACGCTCTTCATACAAGTCGTGAGAAGATGCTGCCATTGTGTCGGCCTTTTTTTTGGGAGGGGAGGAGGGGGGGGGGGCGTGCTCGTTTGTTGCTTGCTTTGGTCCTTTGACCATTGACCACGCATCCCTTTCGAGACGGAGCACCGTTCCTACTCTTAATAGAGACACCTCCTCCAACAATTGGGCGCTCATTACGTTGTTCCAAAAATTATTACCTAGTTTTTTTTTGCTATTACGGTGGTCCATAGTTAATAGGACCTACGATAGACACAAAATCCTATATATTTCCCTATTTTTACTAACAATATTTGGTCCTGTTAACTATGGTCCCCCGTAATAGAATTATCCCCTTCCTGTTTGGCCGCCTGTGGCCACCATCTGTCTCCTAGGATAGCGATCGTTTTTTCGCTGCTATTCATTGTATCAAACTCCTCCATGTCACATTCGTCTATTTCCCTCATCACCTCTTCTAGCACATCCCGTTCCTCCTTGTATATTTCACATTCTCCTACTGTGTGAGTTCTACTCTCTACGGCTTTGCCACACGGGCACATCTTTGCGTCTACTTCCTCCTCCTCCCGGCTACTGGTGTACCTCTTTGTTCTTTCTGGCAGGTCCAGGTCACCTACACGAAAGCGAAGTTTCAGCGTTTTCGCGAAGTCCATTGGGCCGTGCAAATACGTTTTCATTCCTATTTCTTCCCTCAATCCCCCGTACACCTCTAAGTGTTTTTCCGATTCCACCTTGTTTCTTAGCGCTAGCCTTTCCCTTCTTTCTACCCTTTCTTCTAATTCTGCCTTGTATACCTCCCAAACTTCCCGGCGGACATCACCTTCCTCTTGTTGGTTTCCCCCTATATCCTTCATACTTTCTCAACTACGCCGTCTCACCTTATTCCAGCTCGCCCTTTTGTTACTTTCTCCCATACAGCTCTATCAACTATGGCTGGCAACCTTTTTTTGGGCATGTTCCTTACTTTATATTGCCATCTCAAATTTCTCGTGTCTCTCTTTTTGTTGAGTGGGTGCATTCCCAGTTCTGCTCTTAGTACTCGTACTGTATTACTAGTCGTACTTGAGCATCTTGGATTTTGTTTTTAGCTGCTGTCGTCTGTACTGTTTCCAACTGTTTTTCGAGTTTTCGCGTTCCATTCCCGTACTTCCCCTGCTTCTCTTCATCCTATTAATAGTGCCAAGGTGCGAGTCTGTTAGGATCGCATCCATCTTGCCTACGTGTGCTTTACCCTTTCCTATTACTTTTGCTATATGTGTATCCCAAGGGCAGTCTTTTGAAATCTCTGCGCCAAGGTACGTATACTGGTCTACGATCGGCAAATTCATCATCTCCCCACTTCCAACTGAAATTTATCGGGTTCACCTTATCTTCGTTACACAATCAAACTCTGCGCGTTTCTTGACATTTGCCGTCATCCTCCATTTCCTATTACTCGTAGCGTATTCTATTAATAGCGCCTTCTCTATTTTTTTCTGCAATCCTTCGGGTGTTTCTGATATCCCCACGAAGTCACCCGTAAACATCAGTCCGACACCGTATCTTCCCCTACCGTGACTCCCTGCCTTGCTGCCTCGACTGCTACTATCAGGTCGTTAATATATATCTTGAATAAGTTAGGTGACAACGTACATCCCTGTGCAACTCCTTGTAAAATGCCAACATCCTTCGATATTTCCCCGTCCAGCATCATATTCCGGAGGACCATACAGTAGTAAATAGGGCCAAATGCTGTTAGTAAAAATAGGTAAATATATAGGTTTTTATTTATACCATAGGTCCTATGAACTATGGACCCCCGTAATAGCGCACTCCTCGCACATTCCGTATTATTTTTCCGTCATTCTCCACATCTTTCCTCTGATTCCTGTTTCCCACAGTTTTTTTTCCACAATCAATTTCTCCATACTGTGTCGTAGGCTTTCTGTGCATCTAGAACTACTCAATACGTTGTTAGTCCCGCGTCTTTCCTACCTTGGAATATCTTACCTCAGGTGTAGACATGGTCTACGCAGCTACGGTTTGGCCTAAACCCTGCTTGCTCTTCGCGTGTTTTGTCTTCCTTCTCCATCATCATTCTATCGTTCAAAATCTTACAAAATGTTTTGCGTACTGCGCTTGGTAGCGTGGTCCCTCTGTAGTTCCCCGGGTCAGCCTTTTCTCCCTTCTTGAATAAGTTTATTGCTACTCCTTCTCTCCACCTCCTAGGTCTAAGGTGCGTACTCGTTTTTCCATATCTAGCTATACAACATAACCATCATGAGAAGCATTCCTTCTCCCCCGTATTTAATAAACCCGTGTAACGTTTTGGTCTGCCCCTGCTGCCTTTCTATTCTCAAGTTAACTACACAATTCTTTACTTATTTCCTCGTGAACTCTCTCTGTAACCCTTCCGAACCACTGTCTTCCCTTTCTGATGGATCTACGTTCACCTCTGCCCACGCGTTGACTTCCTTCTCAATCCTGCGTCCAATGTTTCGTCGGCTGTGGGTGCTCCTAGTTTACGGTAATGCTCTACTAGTACTTCCCTTTTCCCCTTCGAACTATTAACCATTTTACCGTTCTGTGCTCTTAAGGTAGCTATTCCCGTGTCTGCCTCTCCTACTTGTTTGCCCAGTATCCCTTTTTTTCCCTACCCACATCTGCTTCATCCCGCCCTCAAAGTCTTCGTTCGTTTTATTTGCTACGTCTGTCCATTTCCCTTTATTCTTCTTCTCTACCGTCTCTTTTACTTTCTTTCTAGCTATGTAGCATATTCCTCCCATCCTGTCGTAGTTTTACTCGATGTATACCTTGCGTGTGCCTTTCTCCTTACTCTTATAGCCTCTTTCACTTCCTCACCCCACCATTTTAGTGCTCTGCTGCATACTATCAATTTATTCCCTACTACTTTACTTGCTGTGGTCTTGACCAACTGCTCCCATCCTTCTATTCTCCTAGCTCCTGCATCACCCCTTTCTATATCATTCCTTGTTAAACCTATGCTTTCCAACAGCTCGGAAAATTGCTCTGCATTTTTGGCCATCTCTTCTTGGAACTCTTCCCGTTTTTCTTTTACTTCTGGTTTATCTATTCTCCATCTGTGCAATTTCCTACCTCGTCTATGTTTGATAACTCTCATCTGTTGACTGTCTGTCCATATTAGACAGTGCTCCGTAGTTCATACGTCCGCTGCGCATAGATGTAGTTCCGTTTCCTTACCAACCCCTTTTCTACTACTCTAAAGTCAAGGATAGAGCTGTCTCCCTTTTGTATGCACTGTCTGGCCCATTCCGGTTCTGCGTTTTTTACTCTGTCGTTCAACGTCTTCATCTCGTTGTGCTTGAGGAACTTCAACATTCAGCTTATCTCCCCCATTCTTATTGTTTGTTACTTCCCCATATTGTCCAATGTTCTCATTCAGTTTGCTTACCTCCTCAATTCTTGAATTAAACGTCTTCATCTCGTCGTGGTTGAAGAACTTCAACATATCCCCCCCATTCTTATTGTTTGTTACTTCCCCATATTGTCCAATGTTCTCATTCAATTTGCTTACCTCCCCAATTCTTGAATTGAAATCTCCCACTAGTACTAATTATCTCTGCCTCTTATACCTCTGTACATCTACTGCTACTTCTCCGAACTTCCTCTGTGTATCTTTTATCGTATTCATCGACTCTGGGGGCATATAGATGCTTCCTAAGAAGTAATATTTCGCTCCCCGCTCCCCTGGTATCTTGATCCATATGCTTTCGTCGAAGTTAGTGTCTTTGATCACCTCTATTATGTCACACATGTATTCTTTGACTAGGAACCCCACGCCCCCCGCCCCCCTATTCTTGCTATTCTGTCCCTTCCTCTTTTTCCCCATCAATGCGTACTCTCCAACTTTGCATACTATCTCTCCTCCCTCTTTCTCCCACGACTCTTGAATTCCCACTATGTCTAAGTCGCGCTTACTTACTTGTTCGGCAATTTCGACCCTTTTGCGCTCTTCCGTGGCGAACCCACATACGTCCCATGATCCTATTCTCAGCCTCCTTTTCGTTTCATTATTCGCTCTAGTCTTACCTGTTGTTCCTTCTCCGTTGTCGCTACGAGTACTTCTGTTATCTCTTCTTTGAGCATGTTTCCGTTTCCGTTTCTGTTTTCGTCTGCTTGTTCTGCGCCCCTATGTTTCTCCCCCATTCCCTTTGAGTCACTTGCTTCCCCCTACCTTCGTTCACCCTGGACTGCGTCTTAGTTTCACTATTCCATTTGCTATACATACTCCCCATCCTAGTCTTCTAACCCATGCCGGCACTCTTTCTGTCTCTATCCCCTGCCACTCCATGCTCGCTTTCGGCTTTAGAGTGACTCGAAAGTGTTCTCCCTCTCGTTCTACGTTTCCTATTGCAAAGCAGTACAGTCCTACTTCGTCGCACTTCCTCTTGAACTCAATCCTTGTCATGTCGCTAGGAACTCCAAATAGCAGCACTACTAGTACTTTACCCTGCCAATCTTTCTTTCTCCACCCACCCTGCCTCACCGTCTTTCTCCTGCTCACGTCCGAGAATATCTCCAGCTTGTTTGTGGTCAAAATGGTTGTGGGAAATGTTCAAGTTACTGGGACTTCCCAATCCTAGTACTCGTTGAGGGTCTGGTGTCTTTCAGTTCTTGTGCCAGCGCACCACACTAAATAGTGTCTCCAACACGGGCTCGTAGCCTGGAGCCAAGTTCAACACCCTTGACACAAGTACCTCACGTTTGTGTCAGGCGATCTGCATGGTAACCATCCTGGCGTCCCACGATCGTATCTTCTATCTTCTTGCCCCGCTGCTGTACTTGTTACTTTTTCTCCAGGGAGGCCATTTTTTCCATGCAAGGTTCAAGGACGGCTTGTATGACACGAAGTCTTACTCACACATCGGGAAGCCCCGTACGTCGCTTTCTCCGTCGTACGTACGTTTCACCATGGGTAACTACCCCACTAATGCTCCCGAGTAGACCTTCATTACCGAAAGCCTGGCGATCAATCCCCCCACATTTTGTGCCGGCTTCTATCCTTCAAGATATCAAGATATCTACGTATCGCTTGGTGCTCCTTCTCTTTGGTCATGTGGTCGGTCAAATGCAAGGTGTTTGTTTCATGAGTATAGCATGTCTTGACTTAATGTCATGCATCATCCATCCCTCCCCTTCATTTAGCGCTTGGTATGTGCACCTGATGTCGGGGATTTTAGGAATAAATTCAGACCAGACTTCCACCACCCAATGGAAATCGGTAATGTTTTACGGGTATCTTACCACAAGGCCCAACCTTCACGTGAATTGAACATGTTGGGGTGACCATGCTGTAGCTATGTTTGTGCATGTGAGGCGGTCCGCCTTCAGGCTAGGTTTTCGGTCTATCTTTTATGCCTTTACTGCCAGTATTATGATATGGGAGAGACTATAATATATACTTTTGTTTCATGTCTTACGTCTGGCTTGGGTTCGGATATGGGGGAAAACAACTGGTTTGTTGAGTTGTTTCATGTCTAGATCTGGTTTGTGTTTTGATATGAGAAAAAAAAAAAAACGATCGGGCGAGTAATTTCATGTATTTTTCTGATTTGGGTTTCGGTATCGGAAAAAAAGATGATTAGTTGAGTAGTTTCATGCCTGAATCCGGTTTATGTTATGATATGGGAAAAAAAACTGGTTAGTTCAATTGTTTTACGTCTAAATCTGTTTTGTTTTGTTTTTTTGCGTTTTTGGTATGATAAAAAAAATAGTTAGTTTAGTAATTTCATGTCTAAATCCGGTTTGTGTTGTGATAAGGGGAAAAAAACTGGTTAGTTCAATTGTTTAACGTCTAAATTTGATAGTGTGCGTTTCGGTATGGGGAAAAAAATGTTAGTTGAGTAATTTCATGTCTAAATCTGGTTTGTGTTTTGGTATTCGAAGATAACTGTGAATCGTGGTATATTGTGTTGTGTTTGCTTTATCGGTGGGTCTGGTTTTTGAGCTGTTGTTCGCATGGTGTCTGCGTTGGGTCTGGTCTATGTAGCATTTGTGCCGGGAGGAGCAGTCTGTACATTGCATGCCTAGTGTCTGGTGACTTGTTTTACAGCGTCGTCGCCACTTCACGCCAAGCCATCCAAATTTAGAGGAGGGGGTCGGAGGGGGTTGATATCAGATATCAGCAAAGTACACCGGCATTTCATGTGCATGATGCAATTTTTTTGGGGGGGGGGTGGTGATATCATGCATCAAAATCACACCGGTATTTCATACATGGCACCTGGTATGTATTACAGGATGTAATTACCTGGTACTAATTACCAGCAATCTCCTAACACTGATATTTAGGCAGTACGAGTAGGTGTAACTACCCCGCTTCAACCCACCGCATGATACGACATCGAAGCGTGGCAGTTTATACAAGAACAAAAATGCATGGGATGTGTGGCGACGATGAGACGATCCTCATTTTAGTTCTGTTCGTCGTGCAGGCGCATCATCAAACACCGATAATTGTTGTTCCTCCATCGCTCATACCCTTGGAGCGCTGCTCCCACCAGCGAACAAAGCACACGAGAAAACAAAAAATATTTCACCCTCCTCTTTTCTCTCTCTCTCTCTCTCTCTCTCTCTCTCTCTCTCTCTCTCTCTCTCTCTCTCTCTCTCTCTCTCTCTCTCTCTCTCTCTCTCTCTCTCTCTCTCTCTCTCTCTCTCTCTCTCTCTCTCTCTCTCTCTCTCTCTCTCTCTCTCTCTTCTCTCCCCTCTCCTGTCTCCTCTGTTGTGAGACTCAGTTTGGGTAGGCGATTGGTGTGTAGCCTGTTACCATTAGCCCAAGAGACACTACTATCTTAATTAGTGTTGGATATCGGAATCGTGTTCGATAGGACAGCGAGACGAAAAGACACTATTCGATACCATATTTTTTTTATCCTATTTAGTACATCGAAGCTTCGTTCAGTATGATATCAGCATAATAAACACGGGATGTGACAGGGAATGGGGGGTAAAACACGTTCTATATACAATATATGGAACATTCCGATATTTCGATATACCAACACACTTTCGATACGATATATCGAACATCCCGATATTTCGATATATAGGAAGTCCGATGTTTCGATATATTGAAAGTTCATTATTTTGATATATATAAAAATCTAAAGGAGTTGACAAATACTCCCCAGAGATTTTGAACAACCAAAGACTGCATAAATACAGGGTAGGCTCGTAGTGCCCCATATATAAGAAGACCAAACGCCTCCCTGTTCAGAAGAGTGGGAGGAGAGTGTTGCAAGGCTTAGTTTGGGTACGTAGAAGATTGGTTTTAGATCGCCTACCCAAACTAAGCCTCTAACCAATCGCCCACCGGAACTAGGCCAGGTAACACCCTCCCCGGCTGGAACAGCCGACTATTTATTCAGGTCCAGCGACTCATCCCACGCTTGTGGTTGCGCTTCCTTCCTAAATATTTTCTGGTTGTCAAGCTCATCAAGTGAGTAAACTACCGACCAGCACGGTACGTTTACACCAGGTGCATTTGTTTTAGGACTACTGCTATAGAGCATAGAAATGTTGGTCGGGTGTGCGCGCACGAACGTTCTTCGAAGTCATGCTTCGGGTGAGGATATTGAGCTCCTCATGCCACTCCACCCCTATCAGCTATAAGGCACCACCCGCCCCTATAAGGCACCGCCCCTGTAAGGCACCACCACCCCTACAAGGCGCCACCCACCCCTACAAGGCACCACCCCTATAAAGCACCACCCCTACAAGGCACAACCTCTGTAAGGCACCACCCCTTTAATATAAGGCACCGCCCCTATAAGGCACCACCCCTGTAAGGCACCACCTCTATAAGGCACCACCGCCATAAGGCACACCACCCCTGTAAGGCACCACCCCTATAAGGCACCGCCCCTACAAGGCACTGCTCCTATATTTAATGTAAGGCACCGCCCCTATAAGGCACCACCCCTATAACGCACCACCGCTATGAGGCACCACCGCTATGAGGCACACCTCCCCGATAAGGCACCACCCCTGTAAGGCACCGCTCCAATAAGGCACTACCCACCCCTATGAGGCACCACGCCTGTAAGACACCACCCCAACAAGGCACCAGCCCTATAAGGCACCACCCCTACCGTCCATTGCTCCAGACCGGATATTGTACGGGTTGACGTTTCAAAGCCAAGCATTTCCAGTTCTATGGGTACCCAGGGGAAAGTTCACTGTCCTTAAAAAGGTTTTTTCTGGAGGGTGTCTGTTTTGGTATCCCTCTCTCTCCTGTTGCAGCGTTATGACTTTGTAGCGAGTGCGCCCTCGTCATATATACCTGGCAGGCGTTCTCAATCGCCTGCCTACCTGGACGATGATTCTCTCGCTCCTTCGCTCAGAAGGCGTCCCGCGAGCAAGCAAGCAACTAAATATAAGAAATGTCGAGCTTCCAAGCACCTTGTGTGGATGACCTGAGCAGAGCCAGAAGCACGCCTACATATATGCCAGTAGTCGCATTCTAAGTTCATACCGCCTTACACATTTACGTGCGAGAATATGATTCACCTCCCCAAAACCTATGTCCTGCCGTCGACGCCTTTTTTTAGGTATTTGGTCTGTTGGGCTATGGGTAAAAGGTTAACAAATCACCTACCCAAACTTGGGCCTTGTAACATGTCTCGAGACACAGTTTGATGGGATTTTTTGTATGATTTAATATGTCATGTTTCTTCAACGTACCTGCATCGTATCTAATATATTGGCAGCATCATGGAAGACAAGTTCAACCTGTCAATCAGTAGATATCAGTACATAACAGTGCCTGGTCATAGTAATCAGCCAATGGGGTTGGGGTTTCCACGGTGTTAAACCGGGGGAACACCGTTTTCGTCCCCGGTTTGTTGGAGTTGTACATATATGGAAGGATTTCTGATCCAGGAATGAAACCCTATCCTCCCTGGGCGCTGCTAGCTTCACGAACTCCAGCCAATCAGCAATCAGCCAATCGGGTTGGGGTTTTCACACCGTGCGGGACGGTTTTAACACGGGGATAACCGTTTTCGTCCCGGAGTTGTAGATGCATGGAATGATTTCAATCCGGGGATGGCACCTTATCCTTCCCGGGTGTGGGGCTGCTCGACCAATGGAATTAGGGCTTGGAAAACGCTGGATTGAAAATCATGTGGCTATGATGTTATGTCTCCTGACTGAGATGATATAAAACCCGTAGTACCCGCGATTGAAGTATCACTAGTATCACTAGTATCACTAGTATCACACAGCTTGCAAGGACGAGCTTCGACGAAATCCTCGATCTCACAGCTGATGTATTTTTTAGTTCTTTGTTCGAAATCATGATCGTTGTATTCCTGGCACAATTTATGTCTAGTACTAGATGTACTATTATTAGACACGGGGAATGGGCGGGGGGGGGGACCCGTCCGGAAATTAGCACCACATATACCATACATGGAGGGTGGGGTTAGGGGGGCGGAGACGGGGGACGGGGGGGGGGGGGGGGGGGGGGAGGGGGGGTGGTACTCATTTGTTTCTTGCCTTAGTAATTTGACCATTGACCACGCATCCCTTTCGAGACGGAGCACCGTTCCTGCTCCCACTGTAATAGAGACACCTCCAACAGTTGGGCGCTCATTTTACGTTGTTTCCGAATATTACGTATTGATGTTTTGCTAATTTTACCCCTTTCCTGTTTCGCCGCCTGTGGCCGTCATCCATCTTCTACTACTGTAGGATAGCGATCGGTTTCTCGCTACTCGGTAGTGTACCGAACTTCTCCATGTCACATTCGCCTATTTTCATCATCTTCTCCTTTTAAAGCATCCCGTTTGTCTTTGTACATTTCATATTATCCCACTATGTGAGCTCTACTCTCTAGGGCTTGGCCACGGGGGGGGGGGGGGGGGGGGCGTTCTCATTTGTCGCTTGCCTTAGTCATTTGACCATTGACCACGCATCCCTTTCGAGACGGGGGGGGGGGGGGTGTACTCGATAGGAGATATGTACTCGATCTCATGCATGGCCGTAGTCGTATGACCATAGACCCTCGCATCCCTACAATGCCGGGACGGAGCATGTCGGGTTTTCACCGACCAGGCAGACATTGCTTGCACCAAGCGCGAAGCGCCGTGAGGTGTTGGGCGAGTCGCATGAAGGGTGAGCTGCATCCTACTAAGAACCGCTTGTGAGGCGGGCTTGCATATGGATGACAGCTTCAATGAGTTAGTTTAATTTCCGGTGTGGCCACTTCCAGAGACAGCAATGGGAGTACTATGTAACTGCCTCTTGGGTGCCGTACCTTGAACACTACGTGATATGATCAATTCCCTTGTGCAGAGTAAAGGTTCTTTACTTCTGCACAAATGATCTAACTAGACGACCAGCTGTGGGGCGACCGCCAAAAAAAAAAAAAAAAAAAAAAAAACGGTACCCTGGATGTCTAGCTCACGTAGTGAGAGGCATGTTCTACAGTGTCGTTGCCAACCGATGCCAACCCAACCCATATATAAGGGGGGGGGGGGGGGGGGGGGGGGGGGTCATGTACCCATGTCATGGTTGGTCGTACTCTTACGACCACATTTACGGGGGACCATAGTCTTACGACCATATTTACGGGGGACCATAGTATATAGGACCTACGGTACACACAAACACCTATATATTTACCTTTTTTTACCAGAAATATTTGGTCCTGTTTACTATGGTCCCCCGTAATAGTGAGGGGGGGGGGGCGAAAGGGGTGGGGGGGGGGGGGGGAGGGGGGGAATCGAGGGGGAGAGAGCCCGTCAAGCGATGACAATACTAATGTATCTGGTTTGTACCTGCCCACCTTCTTCTTGCCCCACGATGTACGTTCTTACATACCAGGTACCAGGTATATCTTTCTTCCTAGGCGAACTCTCTCGGTGTTTCTCTGGCTTCTCAGAGCTCCTACTGAACAACGCCTCCCCCTCCCCCCCTTTGGATGCCGGCGAGCCTGTTTTCACTTTTTTTAAGCCCCAGACCACTTATTTTTTCACGAAATTGGCGTCAAATAAACGAAATATGGGTTACCCAAGGTCGAAAAGAAACGGAGCTCGGAGCGTCGGGACGAAGTTTCGATCATTTTTCTACGACCGGTTGGTAAGCGCACGGTTGCCAAGGTACGTAGTGCATGTGGCTTGCCACGTGGCTTGTCTGCTTACCGCGCGAGCATATTACATGTGTAGGGTATGGCCAAGGAGTGCCCACACAAGAAACCGGGGGGTCGGGAAGTGGCTGTGGCGGTAATTTTTGCCACAAGATTACCACTCAACATTCAAACGTCTACCATCGAACAGTGACGGCCGAGACGTAACTTCTATTGATAGAGCCGTCCGAACGGGGCGGGTTAGATCAGGAGAACGGCCTGCTGTGAAGGGTGCCTCGCGTGTGCGAGATGTGCCCATCAACTAGCTTTAGCGTTGTTGAGCGCTAACGCCGAGAATCACCTGCTGTGGCGATTGAATCATTCTGAAAAGTTGCACCGGGTAAAAATTCGACTCGGCTTTTTGTTCATCTTTCGGGGGCTTTTTCGTTTTTTTTTTTCCCTCGTTAGGACTCAGGCTGCTGTTTTTTTTTTGCGAAAAAGTGAAGGTCTGTCCGCTTATTTTCGTTTTTCGTTTTCATCTGTTTTTCCTCGTTAGCGCCGGCCCTTTTGCGTGTATTATTTGCTGTTTTAGTTTTCCTCCTGAGGTAATGTTAATCTTCCATTCGACAATTATTGGAGCCTGTCCGGTGTCCACGAGCTCCGTTGTGGCGGTGAGCTAAAGTGAGCACAACAACGCACACCAACAGCGTACGTACGAATTGCTCATGTCGTCGACGAGCATGTACCGCGGTGTGTTCTCAAAAGAAGCAAAGCACGGCGTTGTATGTGCGCACGTACGTGCATGGTGCATGGAGCTCTTGGAGTTTGCAAGTCGTCAGTTTGCTCCCAAAGCATGGACCCTCTGTCAGCGAAAATCACACTATTCAATAAAATATGCTATATTATTCGCTGTAAGCGAGCGTAGCAGGCGAAACCGCCCGCTACGCGAAGCGCCTTGTACAACTTACGATATGCATATCATACGTATCAGGTACCAGGTATACCATTCTTACATGGGGACAGGGTATTGGGGGAAGGGGGGACGGGGCAGTACAATGGCGTTGAAGGTTGCGTCTGCTTGGTTCAATTGTTGGGGGGCGAGGGGGGCCGTGCGAACCACTTTAGTGGTAGTAGCAGTGGTAGCCGCAGTAGTGATTTTAGTATAGTAGCAGTATTAATAGTAGTAGTAGTAGAGTACCAGTACGCAACAATAGTAGAACACACGTAATAAGAGAGTTGATACATTTTGGCTCGACTTTTCGCACACCACCGAAAACAAGAACAAAAAACAGAAAAAAAAAAACTGAAATTAGTGTAGGGCACACACACTGCCATAACTGGGATCTACTTGGGCCTGGCAGAAACGAAGACTTGACGCCTCGGACGAATCATCTCCATATCATCAACAGATCATGATCTAGATACTTTTAGGGCAGGTAGATAGATCCCTGATCTGTGTGATCTAGCTTTTGTTGCCGAGTGGGAGCCATACAATCTGCATGGTCTAGGACATGTTTCCTGGGAGCCATACAGATCCCGCACAGCGTCTAATAAACGGAAGGCTGCGTAGGTTCTAGATGATCTACTACTACTGCTGTAGATAGATGGTGACCTGTCCAGCATGTACAAGATTTTTCTTATCCCTGTCCAGGGATTTCAGAGGGGAAAATTGGTCATGAAAAAGAGACGAACACAGCGACGGGCCTCTGCGTGATTGGTGGATGATATTCTGCAACATGGTGTCCGAGTTTTGATGCAAGGAGTCGTACTGCACGGGCGCAACACGACCTTATCATACCCCTACTGCTGCTGGGCGCCGACGCTGCTCCTATAGGCAGATGATTAACACAAAAGTTATCATTGTTTAGGTCGCTATCTTAAACACCCAAAGAGGTTATATTGTCAGTGGCGACGTCGCTTACTGTGATGAAAAAAGTGCAACAAATCCAGCCTCATCATCGCCGTCAATCGGATATAATAATAGCCGAGGCACCACACACGCAAGGCACGAAAGAGAGGAAATTTGTCACAACGATAGTATTTAACGAATCGCGTACAGAAGCGAAAAGTGACAAGCTCTGACAGCATTTTAACAGTCCGGTTAGTGCTTCAGATATATTCTCGAGATGCATCCCGCCCACCCTCCCAATCAGCACTCCCACCCCCCCCCTCCCAACGTTTTTCCCAAACCCACACCGCCCTCCCAACACCATACGTACGCAGGCCAGAAATATCGTCAACATCAATCATCATTACCCAGAAATATCTTCATCGTAACCAATCAATAGATCAATCATGCTGTATTACGTACGCCAGAAATATCATCATCACCACCACCACCAACCAACACATCAATCCACCCTCGTATATAGTTGTTCTTTACTCTTCTACTGAAACTACACCACAGAGCATAGCCTCGTGGACCACAGCATGCCCCAGCTGCTATCGATAGCTACAACAGCATCAAACCACACGTTCTCAGACAGTTGGAGGGGCAAAACTAACAAAAAAAAAAAACACGCAAAAAATAACACATTTGAGAATCCAGCTTAGAGAGGATCGAACAGCCCTTGCCTCGTGTTTCTACTGCTGATAAATGTCAACGCAGGCCTGATACATGCTGGTACGTAAGTCCCTCACTCCAGCACCACAGTAAAACACCTGCAGTTGACACGAACAGACAGACAGGAAGCAAGAACGCCTGTTCCCTCTACAACCACAGTGGCCTCCACCTAGCATCCTTTCGGTTTCACGAAGACAAACACGCAAAAAATGAAAATTGAAAATCCAGCTTAAAAGGGGAGCGGATGACCTTTGCCTAGAATTACCACTGTTGATGAATGTCAACAACTCAGGCCTGATATATGCTGGTGCATACTTTCCTCACTCCAGCACCACGGTGCAAACAGCCCACAATCGACACTAGCAGACAGACAGGAAGACAAGAAAGCCTGTTGCCTCGGTTGTTTCACGAAAAAAAGCAATCACGAACCGAACCAGAACACGGCCATTACGTCACTGGAACTTTATTTTTCAGCTAATTTCCCTACGGGCGCGCTCGACTACTGACGATAATAATCTCGATTTTCGACCGGTGTGCTTGACCAACAACCGCTACGCTCGACTACCGGCTGACGTGCTCCGTTACCGACGGATTTTCTCGACTAACCATCGACGCGCTCGGCTACCGACCGTCATGCTTGGTTACAGACCGATACGTTCGACTACCGACCGATGGGCTTGGTCAAAAACCAAACACGAACCCAATCAGAACGCCGTAACGTCATTGGAACTCCATTTTTCGGTTCATGATTCATTTCCCTACATGCGCACCGACCGGTAAACTCGAAATTCGATCGACACTGTTGACTTCTGACCGATGCGCTTGATTACAGACTCGCTCGTCTTTCGTCGATTGGTACGCTTGCATTTTTCGATCGTTGGTGTTTGACTGCCGGCTGACATGAACACAGATGTACACGCTCGGCTACTGACCGATTCGTCCTGTGCTGAGACGCCCCGTCCTCATGACCACCAATCACGATGGTAGTCATCATCGATCATGGTAGGCGCCATCACCCATCATGGTGATCGGCATCGCCAATCGTGACTATCGTCATCATCGATCACGGTGATCGGCATCGCCAATCATGAACATCGTCATCAATCATGGTGGGTGATCGTCACCACCAAAAGCATGATCGCCATCATCAACCATGGTGATCGTCATCACCAATCATGACGACGATCGTCATCAATCACCACCATACGCGTACCGACAGCACAATCGAAAAAACGAACGAGCGACAGCGCAACGAATCGGCCAGAGAAAAACAAAATAACACAATCTGGAGAACGTTCAAGGAAACATTCCGGAGATCTTTCGAGAGACCATTTCGGGGACCGGAACCCCATCAGAGCGCAGCCCGTCAACCCTCACCGCTGCCGCCGCGCTACCTACTCAGTCGAACACGAAAAAAACGGCTGCCTTAGCTTTTACCGCAGCAAATATTTCGCGTCCAAGAGAAACGTAAGAAAAACAGAAACTCGTCGGCAATGCCACCCCCAAAAGCACCACGGTTCCCACGAGTCTGCGCCTGTATCTACTCCTCACTCTCCCCGCCACATTGCTTCAACTAACTTCCTCTACCCGAAAAAACACAACACACACGAAGGAAGGAACGATAGGACTGAAGGAAGAAAGAGAGTGAGCGGAACTCACTACAGCATGTGCCCGCACTACCGCAACGCACCGCAACTCACCACACCGCCTTGCACTCCCCCAAAAACAAAACAAAAAAAGCACACACGACACACACACCAGCACGGAACCAAACCGCTCGCGACCGACCCGAGAGACATTCCCCTCTCACCAACACCGATGCTGCGCAACAAAGGCCGGGGTTAAAAATCAGCCTCCCCCGCCCGTTATGTCCCCGGCATTTTCAAGTTGAATGTTTTTGTGCCTTTCCCCTGACGTCCTTCCTTGCTTGTCGCGGCTACTCCCCCCTCCCCCCCCCCCAAAAGCGCACACCACTCCCAGCCTATCGAGGAGGCAATGAGAGACAACCCCTCCGCCCCCCCTCAATTCCAGTAGGCGTTCTTTGCCGACGAAGAAAAAGGTCGAGACTCGCCGCCTGCGCCATCTGTCTCTTCTCGAAACACCGAGGCCTCGTAAGCTTTAGCTCCGATTGCTACGCCTCATCCCATCTCGTCCCCCCATCCCATACAGTGACGCAGCGCACCGTAGACTACAGCGGTTGTACCGCACAAGACCTTCTGGTAGAAGAGAGCAAACATACACACGCGGCGGCGGTATGGCTCAAGACAGCCATCACAGCCACTTAGCTAAAGGACAACCCTGATAGCTAGCTAGGATACCGCAGCACTTGACCTCACCCACGATGTCCCTACCCATGTCCGACTCGGCCAATTCGAATAAAAGCAACTCTAATAGCTAGCACCGCACCGTGGCTTACTGCTGCGTATTCATCAGTACCTTTGGCTCCCCTACCGGCGCCCCCCTTTTCCACTCGCCCACCCGCTTGGTTGCCACCCACGCCACGCCACACTGTACGCTACGCTACACTACGCTACACGACGATGCAAGCTACGCCACGCTGCACGCTACGCGCCACGCCCACCACGTTACACGACGTTGCACGCTACGCGCCACGCTACGCGCCACGACCTTCCACGCTACGCTACGCCACGCAGCACGGCAGGCTGCTACCACCGCTGCTGCTGCTGCTGCTGCTGAAGCGCCAGGTTTCCGGCTGCTACCGTTGCTGTTGATAACCGCCAGGATGCCAGCTGCCGCTGCTACTGCACGCCAGGCTACGTCGGGCTACACGACGTTGCAAGCTACGCTGCCCGATACGCCACTCGCTAAACGCTACGCCACTACACGCTACACGACGGTGCACGCCACGCAACGTTGCACACCATGCCACGTAGCACGCTACACGGCGTTGCACGCGACACGACCCCGTGCGCCACGCTACGCTGCACGATACGCGCCACGCTGCGCAACGCCGCAAATCACGCTACGCCACTCGCTACACGCTAGGCCACGCTGCACGCTACGCAACGCTACACGCAAGGCCACGCTGGACGCTACGCAACGTTACACGCTGGGCCACGCTGGACGCTACGCAACCCTACACGCTAGGTCACGCTGCAGACCACGTCACGCGACAGGCCGCGCTAACGCTAGGACACGTTTCGCCACGCGCTATGCTGCACGCCACGCTACCGCCAGGCTATGCTACGATACGCCAGACCCACGCTGCGACACACCGTCCATGACGAACTTCCAAACCAAAAATATGTCAAAACTCTTGAGAATCAATCACGGGGTCGAGGACTTTCCACTTCCTGACCAATTAATCTCTGCACCCCCCCCCCCCCCCCCCCCACCCCACAAAAAAAAAACCTTCTCCCAACCATCTCACCCATCCACCCCAATCCCGTGACCCACGGCATGGCCTACTTCCCACACACTTGCCCCCCCCCCCCCCCCAAGAAACAAAGCGTATTTCCCCAACCCTCTCACCCATCCACTCCTTGCCCTTCACCCACCACAACATGGCCTACTTCCCACACACTTTTGCCCCCCCCCCCCTCCACCTCCGTGTGCCTGGTTCTGACTTCATGCGTCTTCCTTTCGCCTCCTGAAGCGTTGTTGAGAACGAAACAAAGACATGGTACGTAGCCGTTCGATCAGGTCGGGTCGGTCTCGATATTCGATCTACATGGTCGTTTTCGGCAGTCAATCTCGATGGTTGATCTCGATGGTCGATTCGCCTTTGAAATGTGTTGAATGTGGTTGCTTAAAAGTTTATGTTTACCAATCCGCTGGACGATACCTAATAATTGAAAAAATCTCGAACGTCGACGTCCATGATCAGTATCGATAGTCGACTTCGACGATCAATTTCGATGTTCGGTTTCTAGTATCTATTTTCCACGGTCGATCTCGACGTTCGATAGTCACTCTCGGTGGTCGATGACGATGGTCAATACAACCAGCGATCTTGGTGGTTGATCTCGACGTTCAATTTCGATAGTTCATCTCAAAGTTCAACCTTGGTGTTCAATCTCGATGGTCGATGGCCAACCTCAGTGTTCGCTCTCGATGGACGATTTCGATAGCACTCACTTTCTGGCCCTTTCCGCGGACTTTCCTCCATCTCTGTCGGTGTCGCTTGTGTTGCCATTCTCGTCATCACTCGATACGCCACGTTTTCCCAACCTGGCCACCTTCATTCCCAGTAACAGTGGACAAGTACGGGGGGAGGGGGGAAGGGGGAGGGGGAAAGGAAGGGGGAAGGTTTTGAGACATTTTTTCCCGAAACAAAATATCGCGATCGGGAAGAGACGCAATGGTTGCTTTGCGATCCCGGTGTCAATTCAATCGCACGCATCACTTATTACGGAGGACCATAGTGAATAACACCTACGGTACAAACAAAAACCTATATATTTCCCTATTTTTACTAACAAATGGTCCCATTTACTATGGTCCTCCGTAATAGTGAATTCAATGAACAATTTTCTTAACCCGTTCACTTGTACTGCAAAACGTATCCTTGCGTCTCCTGCAATCACGCCGCATCGCCACTCCGCCCGAGGGAGTGCCGCATCCACCTCCCAAAGAAGAGTACCTATCCCCCCCCCCCCCGAAAAGTACCAAAATCCTCAATCACCCCCTCGCCCGCAAGCAGATAACGAAACTAAAAACCAAAGTTATCCCCATCCTCTCCAAACAAAATGACCGAAAACCACAATCACATACCCCCCCCCTATATTCCCACAAAGAAAAGTGTCTGAAACACCCTTCCTCCGCCCCGGCATTGTAGGGATGCAAGGGTCTATGGTCATACGACTACGGCCATGCATTAAAGAGTAAGTACACCGACAGCAAGAGTAGAACCTAAAACCATGATCACCCTCTCGACCCCCCCCCCCTCCCACCTCGCCATCCATCGGCATCACGCCCGCAGCATCGGCTCCAGAAGCCCCACCCCCCTTCAAGTTTCCCCCGCCAACCGCTGCCCCCGCTCCCGCCCCTCCCATCGACAACGCCTGTTCAGCCTTTGCAAACCCAGCCGCGGCCGCCGCCGCTGCTGCGCCAACCGGGGTCGTCGGCTTAGATCCCCCGCTTCCACTCCCACTAGCGCTTCCGTTTCCCGAAGGCGTGGGGCTTGCTCCCCGGCGGGGGCTCGTCGAAGCCGCCCGACCAGGCCCAGCAGGAGCCGCCACAGCCCCACCCACCCACCGCACCCGCAGCCGCTGCTACCCCCCCCTCTCTGGCCGACGAAGCTGCTGAGGACGCTGCTCCCGCTCCTGATGTTGACGCTCCCACCGAAGTGGATGGTGATGAGGTGATTGCTCCCGCCGAGTTGATATTGTCGAGTTCTCCAACCAAAGAGGCGGTTTCTGTGGCCGGGCTTGCTGACCTCGCCGGCTGTATACACGGAGGGCGGGGGGTGGGCGTTGGGGTGGGGCTAAGTTGGGGGTGCGTGTGGCGGCCATTGGCCGTTGTTGTTGCGAGTGCTGGAATGTCACGCAATATCAACGGAGACTCCACACCGGGTGGTCATTCTTTTTCATTAGACGCTTTCAACCTTTTTTACGAGCAAAAAACAAAAATGGCAGATGCAGCCACGGCCCACCTCCGCCGAATAAGAATGGGCAGATGCTGATCCCGACCCGCTGTGGTTGCTGGGCACGATAAGCTCCATGAGGAGCGAGCAGCACCCGTCGGAGCCATCCGAGGCCGTCGACCACTGCAACCTGCGCGCACACGAAGCGAGGGGAGGATAACTTTGTACTTCATCTTGATGCGCGGTCCCCTCGGTCTCTCGTTGCAACCCTCTTGAACACAGCGGTATGTGTATCTGTCACGTGCGTGCGCACGATGCTTGCATTTTTGCGTTCTTCTCTGGTGTGTACAATTTACTTCAATTACGCGTACTATGATATTTCAATAGTACCTGGTACTACTTTCTTGTCTGAGGCGGACGATTCGCTTCAGATCGTAGCGTGCACTACCAGGCATTTTTTTTATCTGTTCTATTCGTTCCTTCCGTAGTAAAATTACTGTATTAGTAGTAGGGCTTACCCCAAGAGGTTGTCCACCAGGCTATTTCAACACCAAAACTCCAACATGTACACCTAATACAAACCATGCAAACAAGTATACAATATCGCTACTATTAATAGTATTACAGTAACACGTGTACCATTTCGGGAGAAAATATAGTAGTGACCACAACAAAATGTGCTGCGAAAAATTAGGATACTATTAATACTACTACTGCTACTACTATTACGGGGGTCCATAGTTAACGGGACCAAATTTTGTTAGTAAAAATAGGTAAATATATAGGTTTTTATGTATACCAAAGGTCCTATTAACTATGGACCCCCGTAATACTACCCCTACTCCTCCTTCAAACTACTGCACAGTAACATACTAATAAAACAATAAATAGGGCTGACCTGAAGAGATTGCTCGACCGTCCTCTAACGATGCGCCGGCACTCCGAGAGGTACCGGGCCGGCTGGGATCGGCCTAGCCCAGCCTGCGCGACCAGACAAAAAACCACCAAGCGAAAAATGCAAAAAAGGGGAGATAGAAAATAGGAAAGAGGTACCAGGTGAGTACAGAAATGAGTCCTTAGGGAGAAGGAACCGGATTAAGTACGTGAATGAGCCAGTAGAGTAAAAATATCAGGCAAGTACAGAAAAGAGCCATCGGGGAAGTACTCGTACAAGAGGCGGGTACGAGTAGAGGCAGAAGGGCAAGAGGGTTGGACGGGGGGGAAGAAAAAATGCAAGGGTATATACTCTAGGGTACCCGGGTACCGAACCTGCTTTTACAGTATTAATAGTACGTCGGGGTAGTCGGGTAAATACCGGGGCACCCCCAGAGTGTACCCGGGTACCGCCCAGAGTACTGTACATACACGGGTACCCCCAAAGTATATACCTGAGAAACCCGCAGGGTATAAACCCGGGAAACCCCCAGATTATATACCGGGTACCCTTAGAAAAAACTGTGTACCGGGTATACCAGTACGTACACACTTCAGACGACAGATCGGATTCCCGCTTCATCATATACTGCTGTAAATCTCTCGTGGATGACCTGTCTTCTTCCAACATGCTGAAGGCCTTTCAGCCCCGGGCAAACCTTTTTACCTGGCCACCAAGCGGGGATCCGATCTGTCCGCTGTGTACATGAACTATTATACTCTAGGAATATTACGGGGGCGTATAGTAATACATACCTGGTAGTAATAAGAACCAGCGGTGGGGTAAAAAAATAATGGCATCCCCCGATGTTTACACACCGTACTTGTATTCGGTTCTGATTGCTACACTACAGTATTAATAGTAAGCTATAAGACAGGTTCCCCCCACAATAATACCGAAAACATCAACCTATCCGGTATTATTCCGACTTAAAACGTTGTACAACTCGAACTTTTTCCGAATCAATTTCCAAGTGTTTGGTCGCCAAAGCGGGAGTGCGGCGGCAACAGGGTTGACCCATTTAGGACTCAACTCTCGTTGTGAGGACCAAGTTCCCTGGAACTAGAGCAGATTTTTAGGTTTCTGCATACTGCACTCTTGAAAGGGTTAGGTTTAGGTTTCTGTACACTGCACGTCGAATAGGTCTAAAGCCTTTTTACTTACCTGGTGTTGCCAGAGCTGCAGCATTTTCGTCGAGGAAGAGTCGTCCACGACGCTCTTCAGCTGCCTCATGAAACAGTTCATCACCTGCAAAAAACAAAAAAAACGAAACAACAAAACACAACATGTACATACGTCGACGAAAAAAAATACATAAAAAATCACGACAAACAACCGAACGGCCACAGCATTTGACAAAAAAAACAAGAAATAAATCGCTATAGACTAACCGGCCGACAACAATAACGAGTAAAACAAAGAAATCCCGACATACAACCGATACAAACGGCTACGTGTGCATATATTATACACCACCGAGATGAATAATCGAAACAACCAACACAACAACGACAACAACACAGAACTGACGACGCAGGTCTAGCCCAACACAGGAAAGAGGTGCATCATGTACAACAACATTGCGTAATTTCGCAGTGCCACTTTTCCCGACCCAAAAGCTTTTACCAGCCCAAACGAGCGCTGGGAACATTTCGCACATTGGGCAAATCACGATCCATCTGTCTACTCGTAGATCATCTGGATCCTAGGCTGACGTTACAAGGTGCGGAACAGGATCTGTACAACCCAGATCTCACCAAGAAAACGGTGTTACAACAGCAGTAGATCATGCAGATTGTACGGCTTCCACCCGCGGCAACTTGAGCTACATCATACACACGACATCAGCAACGTATCGGTCCTCAGAGAACATGAGCTAAGTCACACAGATCATGAGTTTACCTTCCTTGAAAAATCTACAGAACGCGATCTGCGCCATGGCTGGAAAACTTGAACCCACCTTGTCAAGAGAGAAGAGCATGAATCCGTCATTGCCCACCGTCAGCTGCACGGCATCCTCAAGCTTGTGCTGCACAGCAACATTGCAACGAGCGCAATGATAAAAGACAACATAAAACAACGTTGTCAACCAAACCTGGCAATGAGAGTGAGAGTTGCTCGACCACTGTTCGTCTACGGCCTCTCTAAACACGCAAAAACCGTCATCATACCGCCATAACAGCAGCAGCTAAAAAGCAGCAGCAACAGTCGCCCCCGCCGCAATTACCAAGCAGCAAGAGCAACACTGACAAAAAAGCAGCCGCGGCAGCGGCAGCGCTAAAGGATAAACTCTTCAGGTACCCGGGATGCAGCAGGGTCAAGAAGCTATCGGACCCCCTCATGTAGGATGATCCATCAACAGATCATCTACGATGCATAGATCACGATCTAGATCATGATCAGTGCAATGTGTGTGCCTCAGCTCGTTGACCGAATGCTCCGTCAACACGTACAGCAGGATCAAGAAGCTATCGTACGCCGTCATGCAGGACCCTTTCACAGGTCATCTGCTGTAGATTATGATCTATACGCTCCTGGATCAAATCTGAATCATGATCTATATGTTCCTTGATCAAATCTGAATCATGAGCTATATGCTCTATATCTAGATCAGATTTAGATCATGATATATATGTTCTACGAGCAGATCTACCCTAGATCAATATTCTCGATTAAAAACATCATAGATGCATCAGCTTTATCTGTCCAACGCTGGCCTCACCTCGTTAACCACCTGATCGGTGAACGCGTAGAGGAGCGTCAAGAATCCCTCGTAACCCCTCAGTGCTTTGCCTCTCCCCGTGTTGTTCTCGCCTTCCGGTGCTCCCATTCCTAGAGCTCGCACCAGCTTGTCTTCCTCCGACTCGCCGCCCTCACGAGCGATCGGGTTTTGAGGGTGTTCCTTCTGTATGCCATCCAAAAACACACGAAAAAGTAATGAGCTTTCACACATCGGGGACATAGCACGATCATCTCACGTAGATAATCCATGATAGATCATGCGCAACCTAACCTGCCATCATGAGAATTTGTGCAGGATCTATCTGTCTACAGGGAACCTGTGCCACTGTAGTTCATGCAGATTCTAAATCACCTCCCCCAGGTGATGTGCGCTAGAAAGATACTACAGATCAAGGATCTATCTGCCCTGAAGGATCTAGATCATAAAGTGGGGATCGGCGATCTGCAGCCGGGACGACGTTCTCGAAAAAAAAAAAAAAACGCCTCCTGAGCTGTGAGACCGATTTTTTTCTTCGAAACTCATCTCTGCAAGGTGCGTGCAATACTTCGATTGCAGGTGCTACGAGTCGTACATGACCTCGTGAGTAATTTAGGCCGGACGAGGTGTACTCCAGCAATTGATTTCAGGCCGACTCGTGTAGCTTTGCTGCTGCTGTAGACGACAGGTATAGACTATCGTACATGTCCCATAAATACGCTTACTATTTTCTTCAATGCACCGAAAGCGATCCATAGTTGTCAACTTTGAACTTCGCCTGTCGGTGACATACATCATGAAAGCTTAGAAATTGCTCTTTTTATCTTCTTTTTTCATCTCATTTATTATCTTCGCCCTTTTTTTCTCTCTCTCCTTCCTATGATAGCCGTAACTGGGGTTACTACACCAAGAAGGCTTTCCTCCCCCCTCCCCACTACGGTCCTCGTCTTGCATTATCGCCAAAAGACTTCCCTCTCTTTCCTCGTCGGCTCGCATCGAAAAATGGGCCTACTCACGCTACCATTAATAGGCGCTTTCAGCTGCCAGTTTATCCTGTTTTTATTTACTTTCGCAAAATAAGCTCAAAACTCCGACCCCCGTGGGATTCGAGCTCCAGCCCCAGCTCTAATTAATACCAGGTATTAATAGTAGCTTTCGTGGGTACCACTACAGTAGTCCACCGGGGCGACCGGCTTTGCGGTAAAAAAAAACACACTGTTCTTTGTGGAAAAATAAAAACACCGCACCCAAACACTTGTGGTGCCTGGTATGAGTTATAACCCTTTTAGAACCAACCGCAGTCCCGGTTTTGGGGACAAACTACTTAGAACTTGACTCGTTTGCCCCCAAAACAGGACTGCAGTACTAAAAACGCAAGACCCAAAAATACATTTCATCGATTTTTACGTGGATACCTCCCTCCTATCTACTATTACGGGGGACCATAGTAAACAGGACCAAATGTTGTTAGTAAAAATACCTAAATATATAGGTTTTTATGTATGCCATAGGTCCTGTTAACTATAGACCCCCGTAATACCAATAACACGCCTCTGGGAAACGGAAGTGGGGTGCCGATAACGTTTCGTGTATCATACCCATCTTCACGTAACTGCTGTCTCTGGGATGAAATTAAGAATCATTGCTGCATACTGACTGTGCCACGTGCCATGCCAAATGCCATCTGGGGGAATCGAGTAGGTGTACGACTTCGCCCAGCTGTGACAAAACGACTAAAACATACCCAACTCTTAGCCCAGACACTAACCCTGTGACTAGAGATTCGAGTCAGCACGATTTCACGACTAGGTAGGTAGGTAGGTAGTCGTAACTACCACGTAATCGGTAGGTACCGTTTGCCAAGTGACTGCCTTTAGCCGGCGAGTTGGCTGGCGAAGCCAAGCCAGCTGATAGCCAGCCGACTTTGCCGACTTCAGTCAGGGGGGCGAAGCGAGCTAAATCAGTCTTCTGCGGCTGAGGGGGCCCGTCCAATAACAAAAAACATATCCCGCATTCATCAGTCCTCCCCAGGGGTATGGAAACCCAGTATGTCGGATGGTCGACACTTCCGGAAAACCACTACTGTATCTACTACAGTAGTTCGACCAACAACTATGAATAGTTGGTGACTTGAATAGTGTCGACTCGCAGCTCTACCTACTCTCAATACATACAATTGGTCAAGTCGCATGCACTTAGCGTTGGATATCGATATCGGAATCGAGCTCGACACGAACGAAACCGATAAAAACGATAAAACACAATCGGTACGCGTTCGATAATTGATACTTCAGCATGTATATCGAAGTTTTCTTTCAGTTTTCAGCAAAAAAACAAACACGGGATGGAGGGCAAAACACGCTAGATGCGATATCTCAACACCATATACACACAGGTACACGAAGTATTAATAGGGAGTTTTCATTGGATTGATGTGTTACTGATGGCACTTTATACTTTGGGACTTGACCCTTTTAGGACCGAAGTCGCAGTATGGGTACAACTCACTTCGAATTTGAGCGGTTTGTCCTCAAAACGGGACTGCAGTCCTAAAAGGATTAACAATTCCAGGCTCTAGTTTTGGAAGAGGACAAAAAAACGTGTGGCCATTTATTCTGAAATAAGAGCAGGGACACACCCTGCCTCACATGATAATTCGAGCCTGGCCCAACACAAGCGATTACGAACGCTCTTGACACTTCAGTTTACATAGACCTGTTGATTCTATTAGCTGTGAGTGTTTCGCCTCCACAACGGGAGTAGTAAATGGGTCAATAACGTGGTGTCGCATGCTGCACATCAAACTGATTTATTTGTAGCTTAGTAACTGGGCGCCGCACACCAGATTTGCTCTTCGCTTTGGCGTTGGAGTGGCATCCAAAAACATAGAAGCTTTGGTATTGCAGTGGCATCCAAACACAACGAAGACATTATTGTCATACCATCTGATGGCATCATATATACGCGTCATATTAACGGGGGGGGGGGGGGGGGGGGGGGGGGGGGGGGGGGGGGGGGGGGGGGGGGGGGGGGGGGGGGGGGGGGGGGGGGGGGGGGGGGGGGGGGGTGACAAACAAAGTGGTATGGTTGCCTTACTTTACCTATACTCACAGCAGTACTATTAATATTTAATACAGTATCATAGTATAGTAGCTCTGTGTCGTAGTTTCGTGACCACAGAGCTTGTCCCTATCTAGGATTGAAGAAACGGCAGACAGACAAGGGGTGTGGATCAAACATGTCAGGAGACAGCACTTTCACCCCTTGACGGACAGCAACTTTGCCTTGACATGCCTCCACTGACACCAAACGACCAGGTTTTACGTAGTGCCGAACACTCGGCCCCTACACCCTTGAGCGCACGTGTTGTGTTGCTCAACACGCCTCCTGCCATCTTTCGTGTGGATGTAGACGGATAGAAATAACGGTTTGATGTGAAGAACACACACATATGCAGTAGCCTTGAAACCGTTTCAATTTCGGAATCAATTGCTGTTTGGATTGGCCTTGCACAACTAATGGGCATCCAACCAACAGAACGCTACATATGCACCCCTCAACAGACGGAGATGATGGACCCCACCGGTGCGAAGGCATGGTATTGCGTAGGCTCTTAATGCATTACAGTGTACTATCTCTGTGTCGTAGTCTGTGACCACAGAGCTCGTATCTTTCTAGGGTGAAGAATCAGCACGGACACTGGGCTTGCTGGATGTCGACGAGTAGAAGAACGGTTTAACGTGAAGAACACACACACACACCGGTTGCTTTATACCTGGTAGCGTTGTCTTGTAAAGGTTGTCTAGTCCACATTCGATTCACACGAACTAAAAAACAGTTTGCTACAAATACGTACGTACCAGATCCAAATAAAACTATCAGGTATACACTGACAAAAGAGATCGAGCGAACCAAGCACCTAACATAGTTATGCAATGGTACGGCAACCAGATGAGCTGCACCTGCCATGCCAAACGCCACACGAGGATCGAGCAACATCGTAAATGAACGCTTTGGCTTCGCGGAACTGAGTAGTGAGTATCAAACAAATGTACCCACCTCACCATCGACGTTTTTTTCGTACTTCCATAAAATAAAAGCACAAAAAAAACTGTCTGTGGTAGGTTGTTGTTGATGATCTCACATGAACTCTTAATTCAAGGAGTCCGTGGTCACACAAAGGTGCTGGACCCTTAATAGGAAGATCCAAAAAACAATAAAAACTAGGTGCATCAGCATCATATAGATGTCACATGCCACACCGAATAACGTGCTGGCAATTGCATGGCATCGAGTGGCACCCAACAACCCATTGCGCCCTTCGTAAATCGAAGTTTCATACTAGGCATCTGGTACGAGTAGATTCACTGCTGTTGATACTGACTGTAGCACATACGAAGTACTTAGATTGGGATTTTTAATACAACCACCGCGGTATATCGTATATTGAGGTGCCGACTATCCGACTGACTGGGTTTCGATACTCGTAGGAAGGATTGTTGAATGCGGGAGACATTCTCCTTTCCAGAACGCCCCCCCCCTCGGCTGATTTGGCTAGCTTCGCTCGCCTGACTTACGCCGGTAAGCCGTGTGGCCATCGCCTCGCCAGCCGAGCTGCCGACTAAATTAGCTACAGTAGTTGGGTAACGGCACCTACCAATTAGTTACTAGCAGTCGCGAAATCCTATTTACTCACAGGTCTAGATGACAGGGTTTTGTCCATGATATACAAGCACTACCTCTAATATATAGACTACGTCCATTCCACACCTGGTAAAAGTCATCAACCAAGTAATTTCTACAAGCACTCAACATCAGTGTGCTTTTTTTCTGACCTGGATGGCCTTGCGGGCCTTCGCTTCCTCAGCTAGGGGCACAGCCTTGCCAAGACGTTCACAGAGCACGTGGTGAAGTCTCATCAGCACGTACAGCTCCTGTTTCCATCCCAAAAGAGGCAAAATAAGGAACATACAAAACGACCCAACGAACAAAGCGAACGGTATCGGTTAAGCAATCGAACCAACGGACAAACAAACCAACGACTCCACCGATGAACTAGAGGTGATGGTGGAGCAGTTCGTCCATCGTGAATCGTCAAAGCCTTAACGAGCCAATCGCGAATTGTCAATCGTCAGTACCAATATCAAATAATCAATCACCATAAATAAAAAGCATACAGTCGGTGGTATACCCAATTCAACACCGTCCGGTTTAAGGCCATAGCAGAGAGAATACCAGGCAAATCGACCTGTCACGAGAAAAGAAACTACTTAAGAAATAGGATGCGATCGATTTTTCAGTAGTATAAGGTAAGACCATGTTAGAGATAAGACCACGTTGATTACATTGTCACGGGCTGATCTTAAAATGGGCACACCGCAGCCAATCGCGAATGGCCAACAGAGACATGATAAATCGTCAAGTGCAAAAAGGAGAAGTGCTAAAAATTGGGTCTGCAATCGTAAAGTCGATACATGATCCGTGCGTTGTCTGCAACAAAAAAAAACATAATGGTCGGGTCGGGGTCTTGCAGACGAAAAACCTGTGACTACTGTGCCATGTCCCAAGCAACCACCAACACTGACACCGCCAGCGACACCAGCACCGCCCTCACCAACTACACTAACGGGCACACCCTCTACCCTTGCACTGCCCCCCACCCCCCCTCTCCATGGCTACCTGAGTGCACAGCATCATGCGCTCGGAGCTTGGCAGCAGCGGTCCCAAGTCCATCCCTCCGTCCACATCCATCCCGCTTCCCGAACCCTCCATCCCACCCCCGGCACCCGAGTTACCACCGCCTCCATCTCCATCTTCGCTGAGGGGGGAGGGCGGAACCCATGCCGCTCCTTCCGGACGGACCTTCGGAAGGAAGTTGCAGATAGAGGGAGGGGGGGGGGGGGGAGGGAGTGAGCGATAGGGAACGGGGGAGGAGAGGGAGGGAGTTATAGGTGGGGGGAGGGAGGAGTTGTAGATGATAGATCAGCCTGCGTTCGGCCACGTACTGTCTATGTACCGGAATTCTCTTAAATTCCACGTAAACCAGGTCCGAAAGCATGCGTGCGATCAATTTTAAGCACTACAACTACCAGGCACGAGTAACACTAAACACCAGGAACAACATGGGCGAGTGGCTCGGTTCATGTGTCAGAAAAGTCACCACGAGCACGCACAACACGGAAACCACTATTGCCCCACAAAAACAAAACGTCCAGAAAACAAAACACTTTCGTACTACAACGTATATCGTGTACCCAATACACGTACCAGGTCTTCAACAGTAGTATCGAACCGATGGAAACAGTCCCAGAAATAACAATCTCGCCGACCCTCCCTCCCCTCCTTCCCTTTACAACTCGCCCCATCACCAGAAGAACGAACCATCTGCGTTGAAAGGCACGCGTTTCCCGGTGGACCCCCCCCCCCCCCTCTCTTCTCCCTACAGTCTCCACCCAAGCAACGCCTGCCTGGTCAGTTAAAACCCGACATGCTCTGTCCCCGCATTGTAGGGATGCGAGGGTCTACGGTCATACGACTGCGGCCATGCATTGCATCAGTACCCTCCCCCCCTGCTCCGTCTCGAAAGGGAGGCGTAGTCAATGGTCAGATGACTAACGCAACAATGAGTGCTCCTCCCCCCCCCCCCCCCCCCTATGGTCATACGACTACGGCCATGCACGATATCGAGTACCTTCCCCCTCCACTTCCCTCTACAACTCCCTCACTCACCAGGAGAATCTCCTTGGCGTCGACAGCGATGCGTTCCCCGTGGACACCATAACCCCTTCCATAGAGATAGCCGGGCCGGGTGGGATAGCCCATCCAGGTGGGGGGATCGGGGCCGGGCCCCTTGTCACTGCCGTCACGCGTGCTTCTCCTCTCCTCAGCAGCACCTGGAGGGAAAAAACAACACAGAGGAAGGGGGAAAAAAATGGGACAAAGAGGTTGGTTTCAAGGGATGATTGAGGTCGATGCCGTTGATAAGTTGCTGAACGTTTTGGCCAACCTCCCGATCCAATCACAGTCGACATGGGGAGGCATCTCCCCTCCCCTCCACGCTTGTTTCATTCCCTTATTACCCTGCCTTCCCTCAGTTAGTTTGTTAGTAGCCGTGATATCCTGCTGATTCACAGCTGTATGAAAAACAATAAAGCTTTGGGTCGCACTCACACCTCACAAAAATGTCATACCAGATACCAGTATATATTAACCACGTACAGAGTCACTACCAGACAGTCCTTCTTCACATTCGCGGGACCAGCACTCAACGATCCGAGAACCCTTCCAGCAGATCCGTTTTAACGATAAAAACGGTACTATTACGAACAGCAGAACCGTACCCACCAGACGGTAAATACTACCATGGTAGTACTTAAAGTCTTCGTGTGCGGTAACTTGCGGCCTTCTGTGTCTTTGCATCTGAGTGGCGCGTTAGTAGCTAGACAAAAATGTTTTAGTTGATACACAGTACCACGGTATACCCCTGTAGTGAACACTGTAACCCCTTTATATTGAAAATTACTTGGAATTAGTGTACGGTTGATGTTAGCAGTATAATAGTATAAAAGTTTTGAGTCAGTTGGCTTACTTCAGCACCCCACTATCAATAGTACTATAAGTATTATCTAGCCTTCACGTCCAGCTAATTCACAGCACAAACGAGAGCATACCAGGGTACTACAATAGGTACCCCGACTTGAGAGTTCATCTATTATAGACCAAGATAATATTACGGGGGTCCATAGTTAATAGGACCTATGGTATACATAAAAACCTATACATTTACCTATTTTTACTAACAAAATTTGGTCCCGTTAACTATGGACCCCCGTAGTAGTACAGTTAAAAGACGCCAAATCGGCCAGACCCGCCCACACTAAAGATACTTGCATATATCATTAATACCCACGGTGGAAAACAGAGAACTGGAAGTTATTACCAGTTAAGAGAGGTGTTTTCGGCCTGTACCACACCTTGATATCGACTCTACTGTACCTACCACAGGTACTTCCTATGTGCTCACCAGACCGCCCGTCTTGACCTGCGCAAGGCCAGCAATCGGAGTACCCACCACCCCCCGTCCAGTAGGGCCGTTTGCCGGCCTCAATATCCTACGGTCAGAGTTCTTCTCTTCCCAGGACAACGAACCTCCCATCCACGCGCGCAGAATCGGCAGAGTCCTGTACGCAAAAACATTAAAAAAAAAATGCATTCGCCGGGGAATGTGGGGAAACCGGGGGGGGGGGGGGGGGGGGGGGGGGGGGGTAAGATGGTATAGTTGTGCGGGGAGGGGGTTAAGATGTAAGTTGTCCTTCTGTTCTGGTTGTTATAAGATGGTATAGTTGTCGCCGGGAACTCGAGTAAAACAGGAAATTTGTACCTGTCGTGGACTTGTGTGCGTGGGTGTAAAACAGCGCGCCGGTGTTGGTTTCTGTCTCTTGGGAGATCATACTGCGGTCGGGTATGTACACGAAACCAATTACCTGGTACCTACCAAGACTTACACTAAATACTCCATACCAGGTACCAGGTATGTACTGGGCGCGGGTGCGGGGGGGGGCGGGCTCAATATAATATGAACAAACAAATACAAACATGTATTCTGGTGCTAATACAATGAATACTTCATACTATACGGGGGTACATACTATTAATAGTATGGACAGGAAAAAACAAAGGACGAACACCCCTTGGGGATTTCAGAGGGGAACAAAAGTCGACAAAAAGTACAGATTACCCGGCCTGTTGGGGTAGGGCAGCGTGCGTACCCACCCTACAGCTGAAGGAACCTTACTTCAACGCAGTGAGGCGCATGACACACACACTGCGTGACGCTAGACGTACAGCGCGCCCACAGCATCACAGGACGATCGGTAAGACGACCACACCTATCACCTTTATATCGCTACACAGCAAGAGTCCCTCTATAGTGCCGGTATGCGCCAGCCAAACATACCGGCACCACAACGGTAACAGGCACTAATCCCTCCGCACACAGGTCGATCCACATCTGTGCAAAACGGTTTCACGGTTACTATAGGGCAGGGATGCGTATTTCCCTATTTGGAACCGGAGTTTTTCCGGGGAACAAGTTGCTCAGCCTTTCCGAAATTTCCCCCCTATTCCTCTGGTCCAAGGACAAGGACAGCACTAAGGTGTCACTTCGAGGCGGGGACAAAACTATCGTCCCCGGTAGTCCATGTACTGCATCAAGCCTAATTGCACGATTCTTTCAGGCCTTCGGGCCTTCCTCTTCTGCGGTTTCGCTTTACGTAGCATCATAGCGGTTGCCCACAACCCGAGTATCCCAAGCACGTGTTGACGGTTGCAGCTACTTGTTTAATTGTTCTTCCGTAACTTTGCCATGCCCTCGTTGACTTGAAAAAAACTATGTTTGCGGGTTCGAAAGCACGGTATATGCTACACACACAATTTTCAACAGCGTATACATGTTAACTTGTAAACACGAAAAAATCAGGGATTTGCATACCATTTGGGGGGTAGTTTCGGTGGGGGGGGGGGGGGGGATAGGGGAAACGCTAAATTTCCTCCCCCAAAAAGTATTTCCTCGAGCTCTACTACTTTCGGGTAATCACTGCTACCGGGAAATACGCATCCCTGCTATAGAGGGCAGCCGACACTACTCAACCGGCACTATAGAGGGAGCACTCTTGTACTTGCAAGTAGAAGGGCGCCAAATAAAAAATGAAACTTGAAGCACTGCGGTATTGTCCAATGGCCAAACTCACCGGAGCATCTTGGCCTTGTCAGACGGGGAGTTGGTAGAGCATTTCGCGGCGTGAGTGAGCAGCTGCTGCAGGTCTCGTCGCACCTCCGCCTGGGGGTAGGCCAGGGTGACGTGCGGCTGCATGAAGTGCGGCGCGGTCGATTCCAGCTTTACCCTATCCAGCACAAGCGCACGCGCAAGAGCACAAGGACAAGAGAAAAAAGAGAAGGAACAGACCAAGTTACAATGACGCACACAAAACACGAACACAAGCAAAAACACAAGCACGAGAACGTTCACAAACACACGCCCAAACAAAACCACGAGCAAAAGCACAAGCACAAGAGGCCGAGAACACACAAGCACAAACGTCAATCACAACAAAAACACGCACAGCAACAAGCACAAGCAAGACGGAAACGCGCAACCAGAATTTTCTACAGTGTATCACCACTAAAACACGCACAGCAACAAGCACAAACCAAAACGCAAACGAACACCGAAGATTGAAGGACGGCACGCGACACGGCCAACGGGATAGCACGGGGTCGCGTGGAATGGGATGGTGGGATGGTAAGGTGTACGGTACGGAATACATGCTATGTCATGGTAGGTATGATAAGTTATGTTATGCTTGGTAGAAACGTGATTGCTATTGATAGGTGGCTGCCACGGTATGGCATAGTACGGTCATGGTAGGTATGATAAGTTATGTTATGCTTGGTAGAAACGTGATTGCTATTGATAGGTGGCTGCCACGGTATGGCATAGTACGGTATACCTGGTAGTATTTTACCGTATACCTCGTACACCAAAATAGCCGAACGCAAAAAAACATTTGTGGTACCATATTCCCCACAGGTAAACGAGGAGACCCGACGACTCAAAAACAAAACAAAAAACGAGTGACGGTTTTCAAGAGCCACGTATCGGTTTACGATAATTTTCATTCAAGAGAGACCAAATTGGCTTCGTCGGCCATCCTAAAAGCTACCTGGCACAAAATGCCCAGTCTGGTCATGAAGTAAATACAATTTAAGAGAGGTCAAAATGGCTTTGGACGGCCATACTTGCCGGTACACAATACGGTGTATATTCCGGTTTCAAGATCATCCTGACTTGAGCTTTTTAGTACTGCAACCCTTTGGCAGGGGACAAACTACCTGGGATTAGAGCAGGATTGATTTTTGCAGCAGAAAACGGGCAACAAGGAGAGGCTGAATGCTTGGCACCCCTTTCTTAAACAGTGGTCCTCAATGCAAACGAAAACAAAAGGTTGCGGTCACCCACCCACCCACCCCACCCACCCACCTCTCGGCAGTGGCGAGCCTGGCCGCCTTCACTTGAGCTTCGTACTCCGCCAGTTTCTTCTCCTGTTCACACCCAAACGATACAAAATTAGGCAAGGGGATAAGGATGGTAATACACGCAATTGTATAGACAATACATCTACCAACTAACTCATCATTTGTTTCTTTCTAGGAGAGGGTATCAAAAATACATATAGCTGGTACACCAGTACAGAACAAGGGGGGTAGACGGTATGAAAAAATAATATCGGTAGTATACCGGTATACCTGGTACAGAAAAAGGACAGTAACTAACAGCATTTCTTTTTCCCAACCCTCTTCGTGTTTTTCTTTTTCCTTGTTTTTTGTGGGTGTACACACAGTGCCATGGATATGTTTCTGGCGTTATTCCGTTGTAAGTGGTACCGGATGATATACCAAAACTCGTTAGTACCGTTTCCCTTACGGAATGGTATGATACAGTAACTGCCGTGCGCACTATTTCCTAGATGTTCATTTTCTCCCATCGAGATGCATTTTTGTTACAGTCTTTTTTTTTTTTACCGCAGCCCAGATTTCAGGCAAGCGAGCTATAACGTGAGAAAATTATCAGCATCACCATCAACCTCCCCACTCCCCCTTACTGCCCCCTCCACTCACCATGGCCGTTTGCTGGACATCCGCCCCCTCTCCCGTCTTCCCCCCGTTGCCCGTCGCAGCACCCGCGCCCCCCGTCTTCCCACCACTCTCCCTCCCTTTACCCTTCCCCTTCCCGGCGTGGCCATTGTCCAAATCGTCGGTTTCCGTGGCGTCACCGTTGGCCCCCTCCAGGGGAAAACGCCCCCGCCGAACCGCCGCCACCGTTTCCGTCAACCTAAAAAGCAAAGCAGTACAGCTATAAGTCTGCAGGATTTCACGACTGATAACTGAATCGGTAGGTGCCGAAGTGAGCCAACTAACTGAACTTGTACTGGTAGGCTCTTACCAAAAAGAAAACACACACGTCGACCCACAAACGCGCCACTCAGGTGCAAAAACGAAGGACTCCGTGAATATTACCGCATGCAACTCGCCGTAATAGCTAATCAACTATAAAAGATAGTCGGCCACTTATAGCCAGCCAACTCACCGCCCCAGCAAACGGGATTCATTGTCTTGCTTTATTTACAAAGGCAATGGTGAAACAACACACCTCGGCGAATTAGGTTAGTGTGTATCTAGCCTATAATAGTGCATGCAGAATACAGAGTACACTCCTACGTATGCGAGCTCAACACAGTAGACAGGGACAAAAACACGAAATACAACACACGAAACAGCGACAAGATGTGTCTATACGCGTGTGTGATACCAGGTACCAGGTATGAGCACGTAGCAACAAGAATTAATAGAACGAGCAGAAAACGAAAGACAAAACGAACACGAATACCCAAAAACACAAAAAAAGCGAAATTTGAAAAAAAAAAAAAAAGAGAAAAAAAAACTAAACACGAGAAAAATACAAGCAAAAAAGGGACACGTTTCATTGGCCAGAGAGGGAGTTTCACGACAATCAAACGACAGACGAGGGTCTCACCGATTTCCCCTTGCTCTTCCCGGCGTCTTCGTCGCCCTTGCCGTTGCTCCGAGCAGCTGCGAAATGCAGAAGCAGCGGCAACAGCAAACACAGCAACCGCAGTAGGCGACAACACAGCAACAGCACCATTATTATTATTATTATTATTATCATACTGTTATTCACGTACCTGAAGTACGTACTGTAGTGTTGTTGAACTCAGTTCCAGTACTATTGACGGGGGAGCCCCCCCGACACCCACATTGACAGTTATTATTCGAAACATTGCAATACCACTTTTTCGGCCTACCTGGGCTATCGGTTCCTGCATTCTGAAACCGCCAAAGCTACTCGAAGCGGCAAGTATTGGGCCGCACCTTCTCTGGTATATATACATATATTTAAACGTAACAGGAACAGTAAAATACACTATTTTCTCTTTTCGGCCTTCCTCGGCAGTCGGTGCTTGCGTTCTGAATATAGGCAGAGCTGCCCGAGACGGCACGCATTGGGCCTAACCTTCTCTGACAGCGGCCTCCTTGGCCTTGGCTTCCTTCCCTGCTTCCAGCACAGCCCTCCGATCGAACGGCTTGGGTTCTTCCTCCTTGGACAGCAGGGCTGAACGCCTGCCAGGATTAGCGTTGGTCATCAACAACAAACACACGATTAGAAAGTTCAGCAAAAGGCATGACTTGAACGTTATGGAAAAACCGATTTTGATGTCGTATATTCTCACGATATTTTCTCACGATCTTCCCGTTCTATCTACACTACTGTAATACCTGTGTCCTCGTATATAGGAATTTCACTCGCCGAGAGCTCAAAATCGGACGTCCTCTGAGAAGGAACTGTAGGAGCTCGTTTCAGGGATTTCTAGCGCACCTGTCCATAATGCTATTCGGGGTACAGGCACTATTTTTTACGACACTCATGGAAGTCCGCGAAAAAAAGTAACAAGAAGGACACACACCACACCCCCAGAGGTCGGAATGGAAAACCATTCATTGCAACCCTTGTGATCACATGATGAAATCAGTTGTTTTTTTCTCTTCATATCTTCACTTTTTTCACTTGGTTCTAGTACGTAACCCCCCCCTGTCTACCGAAAACAAATTATGTGAAGGTTGACGGGTATTTTCCGGGCGCCCTTGCGACACCAAAAGATTTTCCCAATTTCGCCGATGTACATATTCGCCTCAAGATCCCAGGAAAGTTACTTTTTTTTTTTGTAGATGTTGATCGCCTCAGTAGTTTCAAAATAAATACCGTACAAATCAACCCCTGTAGAAAAGGGCAGGTGCCGTGGAAACCCGTCAACGCTTTATTATTCGTACTGCAGTCCTACAAGGGTTAAAGAGAGATCGTAAAAGCCCTGTTCAAGAGAACGTCCGGTTTTGAGCTCTCCCCGAACAAAAAACAGGGATGGCAGTTACCGGTAACATATAATTACACGCAACTAAAGCGGGAGGTTACTATTTCTAAAATCTGAGATAATTTTTGGCGTCCCCTGTCCCCTACAAGAAAGAAAAAAAGGGCCCTCGTGAACCTGAGGATGACTCTTCGGACTGTGACGTGTCATTGTCCGACATCTATAGAGGGTGGCAGTGACCGCACGAAAATTGTTGCCTGGGTTGATAGCCCGATGTTCGCGTAGAGCGGGAAGATCGAGTGTTCATGGATAAAATACTTGCGAGGTGGGGCGGTCGACACGTGATGATAGGCAGCGGCAGGCAAAGAGGAACGGGTGGTCTTCGTCTACAGTACAATGAAATACGAAAAATATATATATATACATACATGGAAAACTTTTGTTTAGTCTACTGTAGAGCCATAGCCATTTTCGTAGTATTCATACATAAGAGAGGTCTATCTACCAGTATGTAGCTCTTGTCAATTCATGCCATGAGCTTTTCATCAATGTGTTGCGAGTCGCCCTGTGACATACACCGTGCGTAGCTTTATATCTGCAAGTTCATGATTGTGCGGTACTACTTATGTATCGCACCTTGGATCCGAGGTACTCCACGTATCTAAACATCACATCCAAAGAGCTGCAAACAGTAGGTAACAAATCGTGGGTAGAGCTGCAAATTGAGCTACAGCACGTTCCAGGAACATCTAGTTGCTTTTGTTTGGGTGCATCGTATGCGAATCGTCACGCCTTCATATTTTGCCCTGGGGTGACACTAATCATCCCCGGTTCGGACGCAATTACGTAATTACCTGTAAGTAATTGGAAAATCTGAAATCGCGCAAGTACGGGTAAGTAATAGGTTCAGGTCAAGATAACTGCCATCCCTGAAAGAAACTAGTTTAAGCAGGTAAAAAAGGGAAGATTGCGAGGGAATTTGAGATCAAGACCAGTTCCTGGCCATGTTCAAGTACCGCTGTGGATCTATCTGATGACATACTCGTAAAATAAGAAGATACCAATGCTACGACTTGCCAGGTACAGATGAAACGGTGATATACCTCCGTGTGGTATCTTCACGAGGATCAGAACTAAACGATACAACAAAATTACTGCAGTAATGTAAGTACTGTCAGAAGGCCTTCAGAAAAAAATTAGAGCAGTAAAATATACCGCAACATTCGAACTAAAAAAACTAAGGAGGCATTCTGCTCACTTCTGGGTGATTAGGGCAACCAAGGCCTTTGACGTGTGGCCTTTTTTGTCTTCGTTCTTCAGGTCTGCCGACCGTCGGTCCAGGGACTTGTAGTACGTTCCGCGCTGAACGGCAGACCAGAGCTTGTTCAACCTCTCCCTGGCCTGCAGACAACGTGAATGCGCCCGGAGAAACGAGTACAGGCAACAAGGAAACCGATGTTCGCATTATGAAAAAAAAGTTATAAATACGTCAGCCGTGAGTACGATCGATTGAGTGGTTGAAGCTCAACTCTGCAAGCTCTTGTGTTATCATTAAAAAAACTGAAAACGAAAAGGCAATACTATGTTACCTTCTACAACTCACCGCGAGTGCTCAGCGGAAGGGCCAGCGTTTGTTCTCCTGGGCTTGATATTTAGCTCGCTTTCAGTTTCAAAGGGTAACCTCATTGTCCTTTTTGTTTGCTTTTCTTTCTCTGGGGCGTATTTCTTTGCTTTTCTCGCTTTCAGTTTGAAATGTAGAAAACAGCCAATATTTTTACATTCAAAACTGAAAGCGAGAAACACAAATAACTACGCCCCTGAGAAACAAAAGCAAACAAAAAGGAAAATGAGGTTGGCCTTCAAAACTAAAACGAGCAAAAGAAAACGCTGAAGACAAAGTTAAGCAAACTACAGCGTAAGGAGAGGAAAACGTTTTTGAATCAAAACTGATGTCAACAACAGCAGAGAAACACGCGAAACAAAGGGAAAAAAATAGAAAAGACACGACAATAAACAAAGCAACAAAATACGAGAGAAATAAATAAAAATCTTACTACGGGTGAGACCATCAAAAAAAAAAAGAAAAACAAAGCATGCACTAAAGACGAGAAACTGTACCGCCGACCTCCCGTCTTCTCCCACGCGCCCTTCCCTTCCCCTCCGACGCAAACCCGTTTTGAAAAAAACGAAGAAAACAACGGAGAAATCAAATACAGCACTCCGTATATACCACGAAAAAAAGCCCGCTACATACCCGACTACCTGTACCACCTTCGAGACCCTTACAGAGAGGGGGGGGGGGGGGTACATGCTAAAAACCACCGAAAACAAAATGAACACATTTCGTCATCAATTCGTTCTTTCAGCAAGTAGGCTCTGCGACGAGGTGCCGCCGTATTACCGGTCAATCACAGTACAGTAGTGCCAGTATGATATGCGATAGCCAACACTACCTGTACTATAATCGTAGCGGCAACCGGCACTAATCCCTCCGCACACTACCAAACCTGGTGAATCCCATCTGTGCCGAGCCATTCCGCAGGCACTATAGCAGACAATCGGCACTACTCAGTCGGCACTATATTCGTAGAGGGACTACTACCGCAACCTTGAGTGAAGAGTCTCCAGCTGACCGCAGCTCTCCTTGATTCCAAGCCACATAACCCTGATACGAATTCAAGCGACCATGGGATGACAACATGACTCCTTCCCCACACTTGCTTGTTTTTCATTTTGACTTTTTTAGTATTGTGGTATCGTTTTCTCTTCTTGTCGTGTTTTCCCGGAGCCTCCCTATAACACAAGCCCAAACCGCATACTACTCTGAACAAAAATCACAACGAAAACACCAAAACGCCTCATCATTACAACAAAAACGTCTCATAAATACAACAAAAACAAAACACCGAAACACCTCATTATGACAAAAAAACGCCTCATAGCTCACCGCCCTCCACTCGATGTCCTTCTGGCGCAGCCTCGAAAGTAGGATCGGAATCGTCTTGCAAGGGTTCTTCCTCAAAAGTTCCAAGATTTCAGCGCCGTGTTCAGCGTAGATGCGAGTGATCGCAGCGAGGTGAATCGGGCTAAGAACACGCCGGTCCAGCTTATACTGGTACCGAGACTGAGGTAATCATTTTTCAAAAAAGCAGGGAGAGGGGGAGCAAAGGGCGTTGTAAGGAAAAATCAAGATCGAATGTAACGAACATCTCAGTTCATGCGAACTCCACCTCTACAACGTCAAGTTAAAACACAATTTCAAGGGCGCAATCTATTTCTTTTAACGTATATTCCGACTTTCAATTTATACGTAAAGTTTCACTTCAACTTCAACGTAAAATTCGCGGAACTGTAACGCAAAAAGTAATACAGATCAGATCCCCATTTCACGGTCTAGACCTATCAGTAGAAAGATCGCTGATGTAGGCCTGTGTCTCACCCCCGCGTTGCCGCTGAGTTGTGACTGGAAAATCTTCGTCCGTCGGTTCCAACAGCAGCAGCGTTTCATATTTCTGCTGCAACAACTACTTACACATCGGACAGATCAGATCAGATCATATCCCTAAATACTTCAATATCTAGATCATGATCTAGATCTTTCGGGGCACAGATAGATCCCTGGTGTAGGCATCTATCTCACCCCCGCCTCCTCGCCAAGTTTCAGGATATCTTGAGCCATCAGGTCCAGCAATCCGATCGCGCTACTTGCAGCATCGATGACCATGTCCAACTCGAAACGCTCGTCCTCGCACTGAGGACAACGGATGGCAGTTACGGCAGTATTTTGAACAGGAAAATGTCACGGGGGAAATTGCGGCAAATTAGTTGTTCTTCGTACGTACGGCTGTTGCGGCAAAACCCGGGCACAAAAAAATTACATCCCCGGGGTTTCACCACCGTATCCGTGACCAAAATCCAACGCGACACGAAAATCGTCAACAAAAAAATCCACAGTACCATAATATTGTACCAGGAATTTCCGATGGGCTTCTATTTAATATGGAGCTGAAAAGGCGACGCTGGCGAGCGACCACTGTCGCCTGAGTTTTGAAAAATATCTCCGCGTGTGCGGGGAAGGATCGATGCAAGGTTCAGGAAGTTTGGGTGAGACAACTCTGCGCCTGGCCAGTGGTCAACTACAAATACAACCAAACGGCGCAACGAAGCATCGGCGGGACCACGGGCCGGCGGAGGAAGCCTCGTCCAATCCAACACTTTCATTCAATGATCCGCGGTAGGGAGACAGAATACAACAGTAAAATGGCGATCCAATCAGAAGGCCCGAATCTCGTACGAAATAATGGAACCACGGACTCGGGTCAAAATATCTTGGAACGTGTCGCAAAGGGGTCACTACTACCGGGCAACATAGTGCAGGATACTTCATACCTGTCAACTTGTGTGAGTTGGTGGAAGGTGCACACAATCAAAAATAGAAACCAACAGTTCGTGGGGCTGCAGCCAAAAAACCGCAAACTCTGAGGGAGCATCACCGTGGAGGCAGACGCTTCAGGCAATTCGAAAGGGTCCCTTTTTTTCACGCCGACCACATTAGAAACTCGTATTCGTTCAAAATAATAGCTGACCTTGAATAGGAGGTCTTCGTGAGCGTTCTTGCGGATGTGCTTGAAGGCCACGTCGCTGCCGCCGCCCTCGGAACCCACCGGTACGCTTACCCACACGTCGTTCAGCACCGACTGTTCCAGGTTCGTGCGCTGGTGACAAAAAGAGGGGAGACAAAGGCAACGCCAACGACAATGGCGACAGTAACGTCAACGGTAATGATAACGGCAACGTCAACGGCAGTGGCAACAGTACCGTCAACGCAAATAACAACGGCAATGACAACAAGCCGGTAACGCCAACGGTCATCACAAAGGCAACGGCAGTGCCGACGGTCATCACAAAGGCAACGGTACCGACAACAAGCGGCAACGCCAACGACAATAACAAAGGCAACGTCCTGAGCTGTGTATCATCTACAGCGCACGTGGCCGGGTGGGAGTCGTAAACTGCATGAGGTAGCACAAATTTCCAGATTTTGATACGTACTACAAAGATCCTGCAAGCCGTTTCATAACGGCAGGTTAGGACCTAGACGATCCACCGTAGATCATCTTAGGGTTGCGGTAGGGCTATGATCTACGATATTCCCGATGTGCGCAACTATAAAATATCAAATCACATCAATCACAACAATCTAAAAAATATCAAGTACCAGGTATACCTCACTGGAGCTCAGGAGCGGGAAGTTCTTAGGTAAGTGTCGGTAGCTGGGTCCCCCCTTCTCGCTCTTCGTCAGGTCCAGCTCATTCAGGGGAGTGTTGCTCCACAGCTGCGCTCGAGTAGGCCATGGAGGATGGACGGAAATACCACACGGGGAAGGGGGGGGGGGGGGGGGGGGGGGGGGGGGGGATAGAGGGGGGGGGGGGGGGAGCGAGGCGAAGGAGGGGAGTGGAGCGGGGGGGTGGGGGGGGGGGGGGTGAGGGGGGGGCGGAGGAGCGGGGAGGGAGAGGAGAGGGGGAGGAACAAGTACGGGGGGAGACCAGAGCTTAGCTTCGAGCGCACGAGACAAAAAATTCAAAACAAAACCAGATACTAGCGTACTAGGTATTAGACGAAGCACCACACTGGATGACAGCGAAAGAGCCGACAACCCCGGTCCACGACGCAAACGGCCTTCTACGCCTACAATCACAGCACAAAAAAAAAGCAAAGAAACAAAGCAGTGTGTGCCTTTTTAACAGCAACGTTCAAGAGTAAAGCGGCGAATACGCGGCCCAACTGGCATGTCACGGAAATACGATACGCAACGCTACACGTCACGTCTCTGTTCTTCAGTCGAACTACGGTAGATAGCTATTAATATTGATCGATACCGAACGATCATCGAGTTCGATCCGATATCGAAAAAAAAAAAAAAAAAAAAGCAGCAGAGCGGTACACGATATCGATCATCGACACGTCCCAACTAATCGTCCACTGTAGGCTTGAAAAATGCGGGAATGCCAGGGGATGGAGGGCAAAACGCGTTCACTAACTTATATCGAAACTTCGATATATCGATATATTCTTTCGATATGATGCGCAACACTATCAATATTGCCAACATTTACCTCCGTAGCGACCTCGCTGACGTCTTCCGTCTGGGACTGGCGCAACAACGAGACGCCGTCGACCAATATTATCCAGTTTTGTTGGTGCGGGACAAAAATACAGTCAGGACATGAGAAAAATACGGAAACACAAAAGGGGAAGGAGGGAGTGAGGGAGTGAGGGAGGGAGGGGGGGAGGAGGAAAAACAGTTCAGAAACAGATAGGCAGGCGAAGGACAGCCAACTCCCGCCCTAGACATGGGAAAAAAACAAAAGGCTGAGCGAAAAAAAAACCGACAAAAAAGACACCAAACGCACGCACAAAGACCCGTGACACAAAAACGAAACACAAAAAATACGCTTTCCATTGACCCACTGCCACGGGTTTTCATACTAAACGAGAGCGCGCGCGCGGGGGGGGGGGGCTCATTTGTTGCTAGCCTTAGCAATTTGACCATTGACCACGCATCCCTTTTGAGGCGGGGGGGTGATAACAACTTACACCCGCGACAGCTCATGAGCTGGCTCATCCATCGTATATAGCACGCCTTCAAAGCATGTGCAGATGAGCTATATACCTCCAACCGCCCAAGCCGAGAAAAACATGTGTAGCTCATGTAGCTTCTTACAGCTCATCCCGGAGAAAACATATGCCGCTCCCGTAGCTCGTGTACGCCCCCCTGGGGGAAAATACGTGCGGAAGAGCCATCCTCTCATGTACATCTCAAGCTTTGAAAACATGTGTAGATGAGCTACCGTCCTACAGCTCACGCCGGGGGGACACGTGCAGCTCATGTAGCTCACTCAAGTCACGGGTGAGCTACCCTCGAAAAGAGCTATTACGGAGGACCATAGTAAATAGAACCTACGGTACACACAAAAACATATATATATTCCCTATTTTTGCTAACAATATTTGGTCCTACTTACTATGGTCCCCCGTAATAGCTCGAGCTACGGTGAGCTGATCTGTCCGTGGTGTTTTCCAAAACAGTACGAGACAGCAGTAAATAATCTCCTATTTTGGCCAAAGCTTGCGGCTATACGTGATGGCAACGTCGAGCATATGCTCTCGAAGGCTTTTACATCCCGGTAGGAGCTAGAGCGGCGTTCCTCACTAAGCAGAAATGCTGACCCAGATATTCTTGAATCTCAAAAACAAAACAGCCTGAAATAATCAAGTTACAAATGCTCAACACACCTCGAATACCGTACTCCCACCCGATTCCTACCGATCACACCGCTCCCCGACCAAAGCAACCCTTCTCTATGCGACGTCCTATCATACGACACTACCAAAAAAAAAATCAAATTAGGCGAGGGGCAAGGCAAGGGGGACACAAAACACAATTGTACCACGGTCATGTACCACAAAAACGCCTCACAATAGGGTGGGGGGGGGGGGGGGGGGGGGGGGCAAACTATACCATAAAACATAAAAAAAAAACTCACGAGAGGGGGGCGGGGAGAGGTACAAACATGCACATAAACCATGAACCACCTCACAACAGGGGGGGTGGGGGGGGGGGGGTGTATAGCATAAAAGCACCTCACAATAGAGGGGGAACCAAATGTATACCACAAAAACGCCTCTTGAGAAGGGGAAGAGACACACACGTATACCATACAAAAGTCTCCCCAGAGGGGGGGGGGGGGGGGGTACTCACTATCATGCATGGCCGTAGTAGGGGGGGGGGGGGGGGGGGGGGGGGGATACAACAGGAGCACTCCAACTCACTGCTTCGTTGACCATCCTCTTGAACTCGGCGAACAGCTCAGGGTGATTATTCATCAGCAAGTCGGAGACCAGGCCTAGCATCTCGTCTCGAGCAAGCACCTCAAGCTTCTGCAGCTGCAGAACCTGCGCTCGATCAAATAAAAAAAGAGTAGGGCTGTGATTGGGCAGTGGACTTCACGGCTGATATGGGGGACCCTAACAGTCAAGACCCATAATGTGTACCAAAGCCTATATATTCCAGTATTTTACTAAGCATACTGGGTCCTGACTACTATACTTGGGTGCGGCGAAGTGAGCCAAGTAACTGACCACCTATATTTTCGTTTTTCCTAATGACCGAACACATAAAAACCGATCCACAAGCGCAAATTACCGCACGCAACTAACTCTGATGCCTAGCCAACTAATAAAACTAGTCGCCGACTAATAGTCAGCCAACTTACAGCCCTCACAAGGGGCATTTCCAAGCAAACACATCGAAAACAACTCAGAAGCGTAGATCGAAATCTCCTCGAAACTCCTATTAGCAAGCTGCGTGTGGATACTACTGCTGTAGCGATAGTACTTATTTCGGTCGCGCGTGGGGAATTAAAAAAACTACGGCTGTGCATCGGGTCAAAGGGTGCACTACTATTACGGGGGGCCACAGTAAATAGGACCTACGGTAGACACGAAAAAACTATATGTTTATACATATTTTTACTAACAATATTTGGTCCTATTTACTATGGTCCCCCGGAATAATACGGGCAAACAGAGTACTCAGAACCAAGTATAACGTGTAAACACAATGGAATGCACGCATATTTAGGTCCAATGTTGGGTTCTGATTACTATAGCCCCTCACAGCAGTAGGGCTGTCAATCGGAGCGAAAGCGCGACAATATTTAATCGTTTTGGGCAGAATCCCAACACAAAGAACCATTCAAAAAAAAAAGAAGGATAATAGTAGCATCAATAGTAGTAGTAGCAGCAGTAGTAGTTTTGATATCAGTATACTGCAATAGTCGCACCAGCAGCAGCAGAAGTAGTACCAGTAGTACTACTGTCTGGTATATTCCTATAGTAGGCCCTACTGCCGCCCACCTTGGTAAACTCGTCCCAGTACTCGCGCCCAGCACTCATGAGGGCCACCTTGACCGAAGACAGCAGTTCTTGCTCGTTTGTCTGACAAGTACCACACACGACCGTTAAACACACACAGGCAGCAGACACAAGCAAGCAGTACGCGCAAACCCGGCAGCGGCAACAAAAATGGCAGCAGGAAACAGCAGCAGCAACAACGAGGCCAAGGGATTGCGTCAAAGCGGTGGTATCCGACAACAATCACAATACCAACAATAGCCATCACACGCCAAAAACATTTAAAAAAAAAAGCATAACCCCCTCAAAACCCCTCAAAAACTTACAACAAAAACAATTAAAGTGCGAAAGAAAACCAAACAATACCCGCCACAAAAAAGGCGGACCAGCCATAGCAGTACCACAAACAAAACTCTGTCCAAAAAACTTCAGCAAAAAAAATCCAAACTAACCTTACCCCCCTCCCTAAACCTCCATCCCCCCCCCCCTATATATGGGGTTGGGTTGGCGTCGGTTGGCAACGACACTGTAAAACATGCCGCTCACTACGTGAGCTAGACATCCAGGGTACCGTTTTTTTTTTTTGTTTTTTTTTTTTGGCGGTTGCCCACAGCTGGTTGTCTAGTTAGATCATTTGTGCGAAGTAAAGAACCTTTACTCTGCACAAGGGAATTGATGGTATCACGTAGTGTTCAAGGTACGGCACCCAAGAGGCGGTTACATAGTGTTCCCATTGCTGTCTCTGGAAGTGGCCACACCGGAAATTAAACTAACTCATTGAAGATGTCATCCATATGCAAGTCCGCCTCACAAGCGGTTCTTAGTAGGATGCAGCTCACCCTTCATGCGACTCGCCGGACACCTCACGGCGCTTCGCGCTTGGTGCACGCAATGTCTGCCTGGTCGGTGAAAACCCGACATGCTCCGTCCCGGCATTGTAGGGATGCGAGGGTCTATGGTCATACGACTACGGCCATGCATGAGATCGAGTACATCTCTCCTATCGAGTACACCCTCCCCCCTAAACCTCCATCATACCTGCGGCAAAACGCGCTCCGGGCCGCCAACTGCTGCCCTCTTCTTGTTGCGCCCTCGGTCCCCACGAGAAATACGGATTCCCCCTCCGCTGCCGACCCCCCCCCTCCACCCTCCCCCTCCCCCCCCCCCCCCCCTCCCCCCTCCACCTCCTCCACCTCCCCCCCCCGCCCCCTCCCCCCCACCCCCCCCCCTCCTCCACCCCCACCACCCCCACCGCCACCACCACCACCACCCCCCCCCCAGCAGCTGTTTTCCTGGAGCCGGTGTGACGTCCTCTCGGACCGAGCAGGTTAGGGCCTCCCGAGCCAGGAGGGGATGCTTGCTGGAGTTCATCAAAAAGAGGGGCAGCGGGCGGGAAGGGGTGGAAGAAAAGTGGAGGGAGATAGGGGGGATGGGAGGGGAGAGGAGGGGGGACAAGGGGAGAGGCAGTGCTCAGACGTCGATGGGGCATATTTGCAGAGGAGTTCCCACAGCGAGACATGCAGAGTCGGCTTCCGACCAATACTTTGAGGACGGCATGCATTCGGCATTCAACTACGAGTGTGATAGACGGCATGGACACTCGGCTCCCAACCATGACAAACAAGTGCAATATACCTAAACGGCAACGGAAAAAAAAAAAAAAACATGAACACGGACAAAACAGACGCATGTACAACAATATGTGTACGTAATCCACAATCTACAGGATAAAAGAAAATAGAAATCAGAGAAATTCGATGCGTGCATGTATTATGTGTACATAGAGTCTACCAGGTAAATACACAACTCTGTGGCTCGATCGCACTAAAGTTTGACTTTTAACTTACTATACCCTGGTATATCGTGCGATACATACAAAACTTAATATCACAATTCGACAATTTGTGTTCGTGGTCACACCTGAAACATGTGAGGTGGCGGGCCGCCGTGAGCATACCCGTACCCCCCCCCTCCCCCCCCTCCTCCGCCTCCTCCAGCAACAGGTTCGCTCTTGTTGGGGCCGCCAGCCCCCATCGCCCCACCCGCATAGGCGCCTTGCTGCTGTTGGAAAGGAGGAAACCCGCCGGTCTGTTGATAAAAGCAAACAAAAAACAAGCAAACACACACATACGAACATACATACAAACACAAATACAGACAAACACACAAAACGGACACGAGAACAACAACAAAAGGGATTAGGAAAACACATATATAGCGGGGGACAAACATGATGATCTGCCCTGCTGAAACTCTCCCATGCATGAGATCGAGTACATTTCTTCTATCGAGTACACCCCCCCCCCCCGGCTCCCTCCCACCTCACTCTACCCAGTAGCCCAAATTACCTCACCTGAGCCAAGTTAACCGGGGGGGCGGCGGCGGCTTCTCTCCTCCCTTCTTTGCCTTCTTATCCTTACTCTTTCCAGGCTTGTTCCGAGAAGACCAGAACCCCTCGCCTCCCGGCTCACCGCCTCCTCCGCCTCCCCCCCCACCCCCTCTCCCCCCCCCCCCTCCACCACCACCACCGCTTGCTCCGCCGCTAGCACCACCCCCACCTCCCCCCCCACCCCCACCCCCCCCACCACCGTGTCCTCCGCCCATGAACTGGCCATGCGGACCCTGGTGGTGAGGTCCACTGCCTCCCTGGTGAGGGGAGGGAGGGGGGTGGTGCATGCCCTGGTGCCGGTGCTGCTGTTGCTGGTTTGCTTCTTTTAGGGCCTTGGCCTTACGCATCTCGCTTTCCCTAGGGTGGCATGACGTGATATGGTGTGGTGCGGTGAAATATGGCATGGTACATGGTATGGTCTGGTAAGGTATGGCGTGGTATATGGCATGGTGTGGTACCGTCTACGAGTAAGTGTATCGTATGGTATTGACCAACCAAAACGGCCAACAAAAAAACAGCCAAAACCAAACGCATCAACTACGCCCCCCCCCCCCCGCGCTGCTCCGTCCCGGCATTGTAGGGATGCGAGGGTCAATGGTCATATGACTACGGCCATGCACGATAATGAGTACCCCCCCGCTGCTCAAGCAACATCAACAACGCGCTGCAACCCCAAGCAAACGCTACGCAGTCTGACGGCACGGTGGTTAATCCACTCCCGCACTTGCTCCTGCACCGGGTCGGGCAATAATCACATGAACCGGTCGGGGCCAACAACAAAAAAAACTGAAATGGCCAACCAAAACGACTACGTAACCAAAAACGGCCAACCAAAACCACTAACCAAAACGGCCAACCAAATTGACCAATAAATACGGCCAACCAAACTGACCAATCAATACGGCCAACCAAAACGTTCAAATCATAACGCGCCAAGTGCTCCAGCCTGCGGCTTCCTCGCTCAAGCAACCCCCCCTCAACGCGACGCAGTCCAACACAAACGCCACATTACCTGGCGGCACGGTTGAGCCTCTCCCGCGCCTGCTCCTGGACGGGGTCGGGCAAGAAGTACGTGAACTCGCGAAGGAGGTCGGGGTGGTCCGCAAACAGAGATGACACCTGTTCCAGCACATCCTTGATACCTACGCGGAACGAGAAATACCCGTGTGGTACACACGTGCGCACGCGATAGGATAAGTTTCGTTTAGGTGGGTACGCGAGGACGAACGCGGAACGTTTTTTTTTTTTTTTGGTGGTGGTGGAGCGGTAGTATCACGAGCTGTATGCAAAGATGAGGTTCGAAAAATCGGTCACAGCTGCTCAAGCGGTCCTTTCATTTCCGCCTATAGTGGTAGTATCTAAGGCTTGGCCCAGCTTTGCCCACAAATAAAATGGTTGAAAGTCCACACTAATTCTTCACTACACGATAATTCCGAGAAAATTCCTACAAGGTCAGGCTTCGCCCCTTCCGCGTGCTACTCACAGGTCAGCCGCTACACTCTGACCCAAGGTTCTCACACCCAAGGTTCTCACGGCTATACTGGTGCAAGTGTACCCTGTGTTGACATGATTGACATACTTCCGTGCGTACATAACCCAAATTTTCTCGTACCTCGATAATTTCGCTTTCGTCCCACAACCTCACCTCTCTGTTCCTTTTGGTACGTATGGAGAATCTCAAGGAAGGCCTTGTAAGTCTGGGGCTCGTGACTGAAGCGCTTCTTGATGGTCGTGACGTACGTGATGGCGTGGTCAAACTCCGCCGGCTGATACCGACGGCGAAACCGACGAAGACAAAACGAACGAGGACGATACATTTTAGAGTGGGCGTGGGGCACGGACACAAACGGCAAAACTAATGTGTCGACCCCCCCCCCCCCCCCCCCCTCCCGCATACCCCGCTTGCCTGCCCTCTTCGAAACCTTACAAACTCGCAACTTCTGTGACCATACCAGGTACTACTTCACTAGAATTAAAACTTACAATTTTAATGGTTGTTTCACAATCTTCAATCATAGTCTGCATTCACACTACAGTAGTATGTCACAATCTAGAGTCACAACCAGATCGCAACCGTTCACGACGACAAAAGTTTCCCTACTTTACTTCACCACAGAGTTCTTCCACACAAAATCTTGAATCTCACCGGCTCGTTCGCCCGCGGCGGCAGGCCGAATCCTTCGTGCCCCCCTGCCCCGTTCGCGTTTGGCCCCGGCGGCACAACCCCCACCGCGTGCGCCCCCACATTCCCCATAGGCATGCCCCCCGCCAACACCGCACCACCTCCCCCCCTCCTCCCCCCCCCCCCCCCCCCCCCCCCCCCCCCCTCCTCCGCCTCCTCCCCCCCTCCCCCCCCCCCTCCACCGCCCCCCCCGCCCATGGCCCCGCCGCCATCATGGCCACCGCCGCCGCCACCCCCACCCCCACCGCTAGGACCGTCGCCACTACCCGGCCCTCCTCCACCCATCCCGTGTCCTCCTCCAGCATGACCCCCCCCAGCGAGAGCTTCGACCATGTCGTGGACCAGAGCGGGGTTAGACGCGGGCACGCCCCCCCCTCCAGCACCGCCTCCCTGGTTAGAAACTTCCTTGCTGACGGAAGGGAATGCGCCGCCACCACCCCCGCCGCCACCGCCACCACCGCCACCACCACCACCACCGCCAACACCCCCACCCCCACCACCACCACCACCAGCGTTGGTGTTGCTGCTAGCGATGCCGCTGTTGCCGCTACCGTTATTGTCGACCGCGTCCTGAGGGATCTCGCCCCGCTGGATGGCCATTTGGCGCTCATGTTCCCGGTTCATCTCCTGGAAAAATCGTAAAAAGCAGAGCGCAGAACAGGGGTGCAGGCCTTTTTTTTCCTTCTAGTAAAACACAGATCATGTTCTACCTTTAACACCATTTTCGAGACTAACACAGCGGGGGGTACGTCACCCTCGAGGTAAATACATTTACATGTGAAACCGCAGATAAACCCCTACCCACTGCTTTATTTTTCCTCGTAACCATTTTAGCAATGAGGCGTTTTCTCTTTTGTCGTGTGCCCGAGGGTAGAATCGAAAGTACCCACTCATGGGGTTGCTGACGCCCAAGCGTGTAGCCCAGTAAGCTTCCATGTATTTTCGCTTACATGTGCTACTAGATTTTTTCCCCAGGTTTTCTGGCATACCAGTGCGTGGTACACATCGTGTACTCGTAAGTTTCAGAATATTTAGGCGAATGTTCAGAAAAACCGCATACAGTTTGGGCCCTTCTACTGCAGATTACGCGATTCTCGCACAACTCGAAAAAGAAACGTCTTGAACCCAAACAGAACAGCAGTCTCCCTACACTGGAGAGGGTCTTCTGCGTCGGGTTTAAAACTTTCTTTCTCACAGATACAAGGGCGAGTTATCCAATATCGAGGAGACAGTCAAGTGGTCGTTTGAGGAAATACGGAGTATTTTCTGTGTGCGCTACAGTAGTAGCGCTCAACTATATAGCTATACAAGGTTTCCCCTTCGGGATTATAGTTTACCCTTGGAATCCCGGAGGTGTCGCAAGCTGAGAAGGGAGAGAGAACACAGCAGGCGTTCGTTTCTCGTACCAGCTACTCGTACGCAGCCACCGGGCACAAAAGAAGAAAATAAAAATATCTCTTGAAAATTACGTGGAGAAGAAAACAATAGCCACCGGGCAACTAACACCGACCAGCCCAAACGAGTTTATAGATTGTTCTATGATATGTGCGTAAGAGTACTGCGACATTTCGTCTAATCACAAGAATACCAGGTAGCTCGTGAGAGAAAAGTGGGCGGGGTTTGTCACAGGGTCGGGTACACTCGCAGAATGAGCAGTTACAACAAAAATGTCAATGTCCATGTTTCCATGTCGGAAAGCTTGATCTTGTAACCGTCAAAACTACCGTTTTCAAGCGACTTACAGTGAGTCCAAAAGCCTCCCTATATCATCAAAAGGGTCACTCATCCCCGACCTCCATTGTCGGATTGCACGGTTTTGAAACTGTGAGGACAGAGCGCTTTGAATACATTGTCAAAACTGACATCATATACAGTGTGCAAACACAAAACAATCCCAAGCGTCGCGCGCCATTATTTTTCTTACTAATGCAGGTTGCCCCATAGCAGGTCGTGCAGTAGATAGCAGGGACCCGTGCAAGACAGTCGAATTCATCGCGGTATCATTTCGGGGGTTTGCCGCTTTTGTCCCAGCTTCGATGGAGGGTTACCGGTGTGGCAGGCGTGTCTCTTCAGCGTGTACAGCAGTGACTACGATGCATAACTTCGCGCGCCAATACTTTTCTTACTAATTCAGGTTGCTCCATAGCAGGTCGTACAGTAGATGGCATGGCATCCTTGCGAGACAGTCGAACAGTAGATGGTATGGCATCCTTGCAAGACAGTCGAATTGATTGCGGTATCATTTCGAGGGTTTGCCGCTTTCGTCCCAGCTTCGATGAAGGGTTACCGGTGTGGCAGGCGTGCCTCTTCATCGTGTACAGCAGTGACTACGATGGATAAAATATCAGATAGCGGAAATCGTCTCCGACATAAGGTGGCAAATCTCAAGAAGTCAGCAAACATGAGTTGAAAACCTCGGATGTAATTCCTCAACAACCCACCTTTAAAAACAAACGACCGGAACCCGGGGATGGTTCCTTGCTGTCCCCGACAATCTATGGGACACCCTGCGCAATCAGTGTGCGGTAATTTGCGGAGTTCTGCGTCCTTGAATCTGGCTGGCGCTTGTGGTTAGAGCAGTGTTTTCATTGATCAAAACTAAGTCAGTAGTTGGCTTTATTCGTCACCGAGATAACAACTAGCGATGGGGTTAGCGGTGGGCCTAGTCATCTCAGCGCTAGATTGGGCGCCAGCAAAAACGTTACTAAAAAAAATTCCGGTACTCACCCACAATATGAGGATCGCCAGATAAAGCCCCAAGAACTACTGTAAACCAAGCAACTTACCAGTAAATAAGTATTTACCGATAGTTCGACTTTTTCGTACCAGTCTGATCGAAAGATCGGGTAAATTTTGAAATTGAATCTATAAATGTCGCAAATACTTATGATCACACCGGTAAAATTACAAGATATTCCTCGGGATATTTCCGAGAAAAAAGGCAATATCCGTGACAATCACGTACATATAACAAAATATATAGTTAGTGGTGAAAGGGCAAAAAGGGTTGCATAACCGACCCTTTTTGCAAAACCGCGTTTAGGAGGCAAACTATTGCTCGCTACTCGTATCAGACTTGGCCCATCTTCGCAGGGCACAAGCGCACACAGAAACGCCTCTCTACATGCCTGAAACCGTCACCGAATTATCACCTCGATCCCGGAAAGCTCGGTTATATACCCGTCGAGCAGGAACGCTATACACGTACCAAGAAAAGCTCCCCACATGATAAAGTCAAACCGTTTCATGAGATTGAAACCTTTTATGCATGGGTTCAAAACGTTTCTGCCCGACGGCTGCAAAACCGAGCTTTGAGACATCGGGGTGATAGTTAAGGTATAAATTAAAAAAAGAGGCAAGCTTTATTTTCGGTCCTGCATAGTTGGAACGGCCACCCAATCATCACCTCGATGGCGGGAAGTCATGTTTTACAACTCTCGGGCAGGAACGTTTTAAACTCAAACAGAAACGCTCCCTACATCATCAAACCATTGAATCATAAGGCGGGGGCTTTTCTGTTAGGGTTCAAAACGTTTCTACCATACGACTATAAGACCGAAATTTCCGACATCGGGGTGAGATAATCAAGAGGCCATCCTAAAAAAGTGGGGAGGCCTTATTTTTGTCGTACAAGCTTGAAACGGCCATATAATCACCTCCATGTCGGAAAGTCAGGTTTTACATCTGTCGGACAGGAACGTTCAAAACCCAAACAGAACGCCTCCTACATTATCAAACCGTTAAAATCAAGTGGAGGCCTTTCTGTTTTGGATTCCAAATGATCTTGCCCGAGGGCTCTGAAACCGAGCGTTAGACATCGGGGTACCGGTCGTTAGGACATCGAGGTGATGGTAAAGAGGCCATATAAATAATGTAGGGAGGCTTTTCATGGGTGCGCTTCCACTAAACTATGATACAAAAAAAATAAGAAACTATGTACATAAAATCTACTGTTGGAATGCCGTTTTCCTTGAGAGTTGAGGGCTAGTCTGGGCAATCAGCGTTTCAGCTTCCTGCAAAATTGACAATTTTGTTTACTATCAGATTTGGACCCTTTTTAGATTCGTCTGTGATACAGCTAGACATTTAGGCGCAAGCGCACACAGGAAAGCCTCCCTACATAGATGAAGAAAGAGGCACTCAACGATCGCCTCCATGTCGGAAAGCTCGGATTCATACCCGTCGGGCAGGTTTTGAACCGAAACAGAAACGCCCCCTACATTCCTTCATGGCGCCCCCTCTCCAGGGCAGAGAAAGCATCCCTTCATCGTTTGTAGCTTGCCGAGTTGAACGTTAGGGCTACTTCTCGGGGTTTCTCGATTCTAGTTTTTGTTGTTTCCATTTTTTTGCCGGTGTGAGCCTCCTCTGTGAGTTCGATTTTAGCAATGGGGGTGCCCCTTTTTGCAACAGCATGTAAGATGACAATAGAGTCTATTGATAACACGTTAATTTTCATTTCTCCGCCAAGGGTTTTCTGCTACCTGACGAATCCTTTGTATTCGAGCCTATTAATAGCACGCTGACTCTCATTCTCTGCCGAGGATTTTCTGCAAAACAACGAACTCCTATCAATTAATGCTATACAGTGATGGCTATGTCGCATTGGATCTTCACGACCATGCCGGTTTTAGCATGCCCGGCGGGAAACCGTCTCTACCGTGCGCTACCGGGCCCGCCGCGAACGCGCGCTCGAGCCACGCCCGCCCCATACAACAGCCCTCAGTGCCGCCGGCGACAGAACGGGCGTCGATGTCCGACTCGGTGAGCGGGAGTCGTGGGAAGGCCTCCTCCCGGGGATGGTTTGCTTGGCCCCCGGCATGTGGCGGACAATCATACCAAAATGGAAATCCCGGTACCAAATACGAAGGAACGAGCTCGGTTGATCCAACGCTCTTACTGCTTTACCTACTGCTGTAGCACATGGTGCGGGGGATAGCGGACGCGTGGATGGGTGAGTGGGTAGGTGGGTGGTGAGTGGGTTGGTGGCTGCGGGTCGTGGCCGTGTGCAGTTTTTATTCCCCGCTAGTGCTGCCGCCACTGGACCATGGTGCTGCAGCGAAACTAGGTGTGAACTTACACCCATCGACTGCTGCACGTGCTGCCGTAGTGCATGGTGGTTGGGTTGGTGGGTGGGTGGATGGGTTGGTGGGTGCGTTGGTTGGTGTGTTAGTGGTTTCGTCTCTGTGGGTGGTGGCCGTGTTATTTACTTTTACAGTTTTTTATTGCCCGCTGCGTGGTGCCACGTACCACTATTAATATTACGGGGGAACATAGTTAATAGGACCAAATATTGTTAGAAAAATACGCAAATATATAGGTTTTATGTGTACCATAGGTCCTATTAACTATGGACCCCCGTAATAGTCAATATAGATATGTGTCGCACGTACTCGTAACAATTGTCTTCATATTGTTAATAGTACGTGACGCCGCGTTTCGGTATGCTTCCGCATCACACACTAGGAACTTGCACATATAATGGAAAAAGAAAACCACTGAAAATTCACACCGGTTGCAATACGCATACGTACTCGTAGCACACACAGCATGCACTTTGCCCCGGTGAAGGCTGACAACCCCCGCCCAGGGGTGGTTCAAACGCACCCCCAGCCTAGAGGGAAATACCTGTACGTAGGACACTCCAAAAGGTTCATCTACTGTAGGTAATTACCGGGAGGTAACTGGCTTTGCCTACACGTAACTTGCATCCTCGTTTTGAACCCCAAGCAGAAAGGCCCGCCTGCAAAACGTGATGAATATTTAACGAAAATCGAGTACGACACGATATCGATGAACGGAAAATCTAATGGCACGAATTCAATCTTCGCTGTGTCGATTTTTTCGTTCAGTATCAGCCTGAACACCACCGAAAGCAAAGGGGCGGAGGACAACACGGGTTTCATACAATAGTTCGATATATATATTATATATATATCGAACTTTACGTGCGATATCCAACCCTGCTCCTACAGTATCAAAACCGTCAGCATATTCTATAGAACCCATTATAAACTCGTTTGGGCTGGTCGGTAATACTTGCCCGGTGACAACTTCACTATCTCTAGATTCCACGAATTTTGTGTTCTTCGTTATTGTCCGGTTGCTACGTACGAGTAACTGGTACAGGGACGAACGCCTGCTGTTAACTCCCTTCTCACCTCGCGGGACCCCCGGGATTTGAAGTCAGTCAACCCCAATCCCGAAGGGGAACTTTGTACGACGTACCTGGTATATTTCATCATTTCTCACCTCGACATCGGGCAATTATATCTTGTAAACGTGTAAAATCCTTTCGATGCGATATATCGTAGTTACATATTTCGAAAGTCCGATGGGGTATCCAACACTGCTACCTACCAGGAATCATAACGGTCACTATTTTCTATTCCCTCATTTACCATCTCAATAAAGGACAACTATATATCGTACATAAAGACTTCGGGCAAAAACTTTCGATGACAAGTCGTAGTTCGATAGTTTGAAATACAGCATTGAAAATCGATACAGAATCCAAAACTACTCCATACCCTATCAAAACCGTCACTATCCTCTATTTCCTCATTTCCCACCTCGAAATTGGACAATTCTATCTTATAGCCGTTGGGCAAAACCTTTCCATACCATGGTACGATTTACTGACAGCTTGATGCTTCGGTATATCAATTTCTTCGACAAGATATCCAACACTACTCAATACATTGTCAAAACGGTCAATATTTTCCATCTTCCCATTTCTCATTTTGACACTGGACAACCTCTAGTTTGTAACGGTCGCGTTATATCCAACATCGAAAATGTTCGATACGATATCCAACACTGCTTCCTATGTACCTTATCGAAACGGTCGCCACCTTGTATTTTCATTTTTTAATGTATCACCTCTATATCGGACAGTTCGATCTTGTATCCGTCAGGGAGGAATGTGTTGAACCCCAGGATGAGTTTGTTGTAACCGCGGAACAGGCTGGATACGCGCCGGATGACACCAGGCGTGTCGATCGCCATGGCCTGAAGAAAAACAAGCGAGGGGGGAGGGAGGCGAAGAGAGTTTTATTAGAGATCAAGAACCATACCGAAGATATTCCGCCGTTTGTTGTACAGGCAAGTGAAGCGTGTTGGTTTATATTCCGTGAGTGTGCTTGAAAAAAAAGTTGCACCAGGTACTTTTCAAGTATGGGGGGGGGGGGGGGGGGGGGGGGGGGTACTCATGTTATGCATCGCCGTAGTCGTACATCCATACCTGACCCTCGCATCCCTACAATGCCGGGATGGAGCACGTCAGGAATTCACCGACCAGGCAGACATTGCTTGCATCAAGCATGAAGCGCCGCGAGGTGTTAGTCGCACAAAGGGTGAACTGCATGCCGCCAAGAACAGCTCGTGAGGCGGAATTGCTTGCATATCAAGAGGGGGGGGGGGGGGGGGGGGGGGGGGGGGTACTCGATATCATGCACGACCCTAGTCAAATGACCAGAGATGCGGGGGGGGGGAGAACACACGAGCTACACACAACTAACTCGGTCGCCATTTGTTACCGAGTGACATTATGCATATCGGGTACAACAGATATATACATATCAACGACGCCGTACCGAGAATAACCCGCTGCTTGACATTAAGAGGGAACGAGGCATGTTGGTTCATATTATGTAAACATATTCTTTAAAAAAACATTGAGTTGGACACGTTGGGGGGGAGGGTTCTGTTCAAGTTCACGTTGGAAGCACACAGCACCAGTACAGTCCACCAGCGTATATGTCACCCCCCAGGCGGGTCGATGGCCATGGCCTAAAACGAAAGACGCGAGTACACCGCACCACGAAAAACCAGAGGGGGTATACGTACATACAAACAAAAGTTGGGGGTATACGGGGTATACTCATTGTCATGCATGGCCGTAGTCGTATGACCATAGACCCTCGCATCCCGACAATGCCGGGACGGCGCACGTCGGGTTTTCAGGGGGGGGGGGGGGGGGGGGGGGGGTGTACTCATTTGATGCTTGCAGGGTCATTTGGCGACCGACCAGGCATCACTTCCGAGACGGAGCCTATTCAAGTTGACGTTGGAACCATACAGCAGTACCAGTGTAATTTAGCCGGGTGCATGTCACCCCAGGAGTTTTTTAAGGCCAGGGCATAAGGATGCGAGGCGACTCCCGGCGAACAAATCGAAGAGGAAAAAAAATGCAGCACAAGTGAGGGGGCAAGAAAATACTTGCAGCACTTCATTGTTACGGTGTTGCGGAGTGACATTGCGCATACAACACACCAGGTATACTATACCCCGGGTATGATACCATATTAATAGATACGTTTGTGAATTTGTCGTACTTTTTTCGAACATATCTCTTCGTACGAGCACATTTTGGCGAAACGCTAAGTCGTCGACACAGAAAGCCCGGCCGGACACATCGGTACAGGTCCGGGCGCGATTCGTGCCCTCCGAAGCGCGTGCCAAGCCCATAAAGTTGTTTTTGCGGCGGGAGTGAGAAAAACAATTTCCCTGGTTTCAGTTCGAGAGGCCTTAATTTTACATACCTACCGCTAAAATCTCGTCAGCTTTGTCGCCTTTCACAAGCACACAGCCCCGTCATGTACGAGGTAGACAACAGACAACAGGCAGAGAGCACAACGTTACAACGCTGCAGCGCATACGCACCAGCAGCCAACACCATGAGTGTGTGACACCCATCTGCGCTGTACTGATGATATAGTTCGTTGTGTTTATCGGAGCCTGCGGTCCGTAATCCGCCATCTACCTGTCTTTGCTGCTGCTGCTGCTTTGTGTGACAGATCCACGCCAACTGTGGACGGAAATGTATGCACCGTTTGGATGCGATATGAGTACCTCAACTGTCCTTATATTTCCGACATCTCGTGTTTCCTGGCCGAGCCACACCCAAGAAATCTCGACACCAGACACCACGCAAAGAACACAAAGTTACAACCCACGGCACAAAGTAACACAAACAACCCCGCCTATTAATCGCTGCGCAAGCAGAAGCGGGCCACACCACGCGCGTGTCGCAGGCAGGTCCGTGGTTTACTGCTATGGCTAATTGCGCTATCGGAGGCTGCTGTCCGTCATCTGTCATCACCACCTCTCTCTTCTGCTGTGCTGCTGTGCATGTGTGTGCGGTTGTCTCGTGCGCGCCGCGCGAAAAAATAATACCAGGTAATACGGATCTTTGTAAATAGAGCTAAATGGAGTAAAAAATGGACATGCACGGTTTTGGACTTGGAGGCGTGAGTTCGATCCTCGCATAGATCATGTCTCTTTTTATTTACTTTTTTTTCCATTTTTTTTTTTTGCATCATGTACGTAACCCAGACACCACAGACAAGAAACAGCACATGAGCAGTGCAGGGCGCGCGCTACAACCTGCTGGCTATGACGCTATACACGCCTGCCGCCTGTCAGCAGAGCAGGAAGCAACATCACGCGCGTGTGCGGTAGTTTGTCCGGGTACTGCTGTGGCTTCCTACTCTGAAGTTGCTTTTTTATTCGACCCTGCGATCTGTAGTAAAACTATCAATACGGGTCTCCGCTGTTGTGCGATACATGCATGCATGCATGCTGCCACAGGTACAGCAACGCTGCTGCTGCTGCTGCTGCTGCTGCTGCTGCTGCTGCTGCAGCGCGATTTTCGTGGGCAGCCGAGAGTGGTCGAGAGTTCAAGCCCCTTCTTCGGTGCATCCTTTTCTATTTCTGTAAATGTTATCCCACTACCTGGCACACTGTAATGTGAAAACACACACACTGTTGTAATCCGTGTGTCACAAGTCTGTGTGCGGTGTGTCACGCGTGGGATGCTTTCAAAGCTTTTTTTTTTGTTTGTCGGCAGTCCTGGCTTTTGTGCGGTTGAGGCCTTCCTCTCCGTGAGCGCCAAAACAAAGACATGCATGAACATACTGACAAATATGACACAATGTTTCGCGGAATCACCAAGAAAATGCATAAAAGCGACTCAGCCAACAGTAACAGTTCCACACTACTTCCATGCACGTTTTGTCCCCAAAAAATCCAGGTGCACTTCTAAAAGGGTCTTCTGCTGTGCACGTCTACATGCAACACAGTAATATGCAGATATCTCATAACGTCGTAACATTTGTATCATGCGAAACTTACAATACAATACTTCGTATCGCATGCTGTATCGTTTTCAATTCGTTCTTGCACCACTCCGCTAAGCACGTCCCGGAGGGGTACCTTGTACCATACACACATGCACGAAGTTCCAGGTACAGTCACATTAGACATACAAACAGTAGTAGGTATCTTTAGGAGACTAAATAAACGCCCCCCACACAGCAACACGAGCTGTATAAATCATACCGGTACACATCAGGGATCTATGTATTATATCTATCTGCCCTGACAGATCTAGATCGTCAACTGAGAATCGATCATCTGTACGAGGTGTGCAATATTTCCGCCTCAAGTCCCGAAGGGGCTAACAGCTAACCACACTGGCGGAAACTATGATCCCCAGTTGGACTCCAATATGAACATCTAAAGTAGCTAATATTCCCGGCCAGGGTGGTACCAGAGGTATAACCTCCCAAGCGTGTGCTACCCGCACGTAGTCGGGTAGGAAAAATTGCGGTCATGTATACGAAGAACGAGTGTAAGTACCGGGTGAAACACCTAAGCCACCCGCCTACCCGGGCATGGTGCGGGGTGCTATACCACAGCTCGTTACTGCTGTAGTAACCGTTGCCTTACGTACTGGCATTGTTGTCGTGCGCCTTATTTCGTACTTGTTTGTTTTCTCCCATCGAGATGCCAATTTCGTTTCAGCCTGTTTCGTGACCACATGAAGGATTTCAGGGAAATCAGCTATTCATAATAGAAGAACATCATCAGCATCAACTCCATCCCCCGGGGTATGTAAAACCGGTACTGCATGTTCACCTTGAAATTCTTCATGATGTCGAGGAATTCATTGTATATCTCGGGCTTGTCCCCGAATTCGTTCTTAACCTGTCATCACAAACAACGAAAACAAAAACAAAAAACAGCACGTGGGTTGTTTAGACACAACTGCAAAACCCCGTAACAGAATCAATAGATAGAGCTCAAGCCAGAAGTAGGTACAGAGCATAGGGCTCCTTTTATTTCCGTGGTTTTCTTGTTTCGGAATGCTCATCAGTGATCAACGTCGAAGTTCATGCTACACGTTGTCGGATGGCAAGAATATTAAATGCAAAGTACGAGTAGTACCCTGTACACTACATTATAGCAAGAGTGCTACAGCAGTAGTACAAACAATCGCTGTGTAGTATGAATACCAAATTCTGCAAGGGGATAAAAATAAAAACTAAACATTATCAATAGCAATACCGTCTCAATACAAAATACTACCAGGTATCTTCATACTTCGTAAACATGATACAAAGAATCCTACCCATCATTGTATACAGCCGCACTAAAACAGCATTATAACAAATATATATAACTAAATACCCGTATCAACATCATGTCCAAATGTCTCGACAGCTGACCTGATCGAGATAGAGAAGAGCGTCTTCCACCCGTAGCTCACGCATGGTTGCTCCTTCCGCAGGGACTAAGCCCCTCCGCACACTTCGATCTGTACACCGCGCAAGCAACAAACAGGTCAAGAATACAGAGAGTGAAAAAGAACAAGGGCGAGGGTATATGTGAGGGTAACGGCAACGTTAAGGGTAAGGAAAAGGACTGGAGGATGCAGATAAGGAACAGATGAGAAAAAGGGCAAGGGCAGGGGAAGGGTAAGATGAGAAGGGCAAGCGCAGGGATAAGGATATCGACAAGAGCAAGGGCAAGGGTCAGGATAAGGGTACGGGCGGATGCGGACAAGAGGACACGGATACAGATACGTAAGAAAGGATAAGGATAAGGAAGAGGACAACATGATAAGGGTGAGGACAAGAAAAAGGATGCGGAAAAGGAGGATAAGGGGAGACTAATAATTTGATACTGTAGTATGAGATTGGAAAAATGGAGACAACGACCCAAAAGTGAGGTTGATTGGATGACGATAAGGACAGCGACAAGAGACAGACGGTAAGGACTAGAGGAAATACAAGGGTAAGGACAAGGCTAAGGGAAAGGGTAAGGATGCAGACAAGGGTAAGAGCAAGGGTAAGGATGAGGACAACAATAATAGGGACACGAGCAAGGACAAGAGTAAGGACCAGGACAAGGACAAGGTACGTAAACGAGGAGAAGGACTAGAGTAAGGGTAAGGGTAAGGATAAGAACAACTAAAATAGGATAAGGGTAAGGATGAGGCTAAGGGTGACAATCGGAAAATATTAATATGACAGGAACAAATTACGAAAAAATGTGGTGAATTTGGGCAAAAAGTAGGTAGGTGGATAAAGATAAGGTACTGTACCTTTTGTTGTCCAAACTTAATTCTGACTGACGGGACTCCTCGACTGAATAGACTTGACTACCCGCTCTCATTGAATAAGGTTTGCATTTTGCAACATTGTTTCGTAGTGACGAGCCTCGGCCACGGCAGTAATATTCATCGGATCAAGTTTTCGCCTTATCTCAAGATCAGTTTTTGGGTGAGGTATACCAATAGTACTATCACGGGGGACCATAGTAAATAGGACCAAATTTTGTTAGTAAAAATAGTCAAATGTATAGGTTTTTCTGTATACAATAGGTCCTATTAACTATGGACCCCCGTATTATTAATAATAGGACAATATTAATAATACCAGTAGAAAGCTCGAGCGAGGAGGCGCAGAAAAAAGCACACGTGTAAGTCCACGTTTTTGGGCTTGTCGCGGGGTGGCCTTAAATTGGGTACAGCACTGCCGCACGTACCTAAATCGAAAATATATACATCTGCAAAATACATACTTATGGACCTGATATACGATGACTAGACTATACGCTCAGACAAACGGGGGCAAACAAATGATAAGGCACAAGGCCAAAGCACAGAAGTTATCACGTACCGGTGAGACATATCAAAACGAGACGTAATGCACTAGACTAGACTTGGGCCTTAGGGTATGGCAGCAGAACGCGGACGTCCGCCTGTCAATCTTGATGCTACAGCAGCGGCATATCTATGCCCGTACTACCCTGGTCGCGAATGATGAAGTCTTGTAAAATAGACAACCAGGTACTTCAAAATGAACACTTGTCGCACCAACATTTCACCGCTACTCGCCATGTACCGTCGAGCCAGCAACGGAGGACGCCAACAAATGGAAATCAAGAGTACAAGTAGGACATACTACCTGGTGCTACAGCGTTACAGCATGATGTACCTTGTGCACGTGCAATAGTAATAGTATACTTACATCCCGGCATCATATCATCATACACGGTACCGGGTTTCAGGGAATGTATAATAGTAACATCGGTACCGGGTACCGGTCATAACCGGTCACCTTCTTCACCGGGTGGGTACCATGAAAAGTCAGGGGTTACGCTATTGTACGCTTATTCTGGCGCATGTTTTACGGTTATTTTTTGTTGTTTTGATTTCTGCACTTGCGTGCTTGAAACACTTGACATGAACTGTAGCACATTGGAAAGCCCGGGCATGTAAAAAAAACACGGATTTGTGGATACAAACGCGTGGGTGGCATCAAGGCGGATTTCGGGCAACTACCGGAAGGCGCTATCTCCGCTAACGGGCTTCACCAACCCTGTTTTTTTCAGGTGGAAGGTGGCACCTACAGTATGTAAAGCCACCAGGTATACTCGTAGCGACTACTATTAATAAGATCACCTGGTAATAGCTACAAATAATAGCGCAGGGCGCACGCAAAAAGACACTGCGCTCCAAAAAAGGTGGCAATGAAAAACAAACCGGTGGGGTAGGACTTCTCGATGAATTCACTAAAAACGCCTATATTTTCAAAGTTGTGTTTACTTGACTTTCGCACAATCCCACCTGTCGGGGTCTCGAGAATGGGTGCATACATACATGAAGTAGGAGGACGGCGGATTCGTATTTTTCGTGCACATGCGTGAACCCCTGAATAGCGACCAAACAAAAGACAAGAGCGGACTTGTATATACTGCCTACAGTCTAGAGTAAGCGCGGCGCAGTCTGAGCATGCTGCCTGCATGACGTGCAACTCCTTGCAATACAATTCGGACACGCACTCTCCCATCACCTCTCATCCTACAAGTTGACCACAGTTAAAAATATCCTGCTGCGCGAGTTGCTGTCACAGTGGCCCCTAAACTATAGGCCCGTAATGGGGGGAGAGAGGCTTCCCCATGTACTATTAATGATGAAACTGTAGCATCTAAAGGAAAGCCTATCATCAACCGCGTATTTTGCACAAAGTAGTTCTCGAGATAATACGCACTAAAGGGAGTGCTTTGGGCTTATGTTGGGTCTATTTACTACGGGCCTCCGTGATAGCGACAGCTATAAACTAGTACCTTACGTTTATCCTTTCTGATAATCACTTGATTACAAGAACCTGCGTCGCGCTCGGCGAGTCTCCCACGATTTTTTGTGGCTTCTACGATATTTGCTTTCTTCGCGTTCTTTGCTTTCTTTGCATGCTTGCTTATCGTGCCACACTTTTTTTCCCGGAAAAAGAGAAAAAAAAATCTCGGAAAAAGAAAAAGTCCGTTTTGTTTTTGAGCGGTTTGGCAGAAGGCTCTCTTTCGCTTTTTTTCACCGACTCGTTGAAATTTCTTTTGCACTTTCAGTTATTTTTTTCTTTTTTCTTCTTTCGTTTCGTGTGAGTGCGTGTACTCGGAGCACCGCACTGCGGGCGAGCCCGGCACCGTCGCGGGTGTCGGCGGATGCTGGCGGGTAGAGGCGAGGTTGCAAGGAGCGCGTTCGCCGTTCTCGTGGCTAGGCGTCGTGTGTGCCTCGAGACACGAGGGGAGCATGAATGGGCTCTGTCTGGCCTCTATCAGAAAAACTAGACTGAGTATGTACGAGTCCAGAAGGGTCGTTCGGGATTGCAAGATAACATTCAAGCGGTGCTTATTTTGGCGAACCAAGCTGAACTATACAGAGAGACGCATGCAGTCTGAGCGCCAACATTGTCGGGCTGGCGAACGAGGGTCACGGTGAGCACCGGGCTTCACGCGGGGCGGGCGACGGGGCTCACTGTGACAGAGAGGGAGGAAAGCTTTACCCGGACCGAATCGGTGGCGAGGTGGTCGCGAGAGGGGCGGGCGGCGTACGTGGCTGAGAGAGAACCTCTGCCGTTCATTTTTTTTCTTTTTTGACTGGTGCAAGGTGTTCCAATCAGGCAGAAAAATATTACATGAGAGGGGACAGGGATTTATTGTTCTATCCAAAATTTTCGGTTTCGTTTTCATTGTTTTTGCGGTGCTGCTGCGCGCTGCTGCTGTGCCGTGCTGTGCTTTTTATCTTTCGTACATACCTTACTAGGTATACATACAGCATATCCAAAGAAGAAAATAAGTACCCTACCTGGGGTATGTACGTACGTACGGCATGTGACTCTTGCAATTATCAAGCCGCCAATTTGCAACTACAACAATTCAAGGCACGTACGTATAACTAAGGCCACCCTCGTTGCAGCACTACGGAATAAGAGTACCATCAATACACAGCAGTTAATGTGTATTTTGTACTTTGCCCATTTTTTATTGCCACCCGTCGGGAAAGCAAAAAAGCTCGTACCGGCACATACTTTATTACATCTACCTCGAAGCGTAATTTGTCCTGGCACACCTTGCTGCACACTCAAAGCTCCCACCCGGAACACGCCTGCCTAACTCCACCTGTCGGAGAACCTTCCGGGCGTGTCCTTCGATCAGTTGCGGAACATTTTTTTGTTTTTTCGAAAATCACTCACGGTTCGACTCAGCTCACACTAAATCCAAGACAAAAATCCCACACTAATATCAAGTTTTTGCAAGGGTGAAAAAAAGTCAAGAGATGGCTCGTCAGAACTCAAGTCAAACAGTCAAAACTGAGCCAGATGGCCTCTCCCACACTGAATTCAACGTGAAAAAGAAAGACCGAATTTTGTTTTGACAAAAAAAAAAAACGAAAAAGAAAAAAAAAATCAGCGCAGCGCAAGCTTTAATCGTGCACACCAGGTATCATACCGCACGAAGCACGAAGTTCTTTCTACGACGCAAAGTCTAGGATGCAAAGCCGTGCTGGTGAAGTTGAATCGTGTCTGTCGGCTTTATGATTTTACGGGTACGATTAAGGGGTAGGCACCTACTGTATTTGGCCACAACACAAAAACCCCGAGAGCCAGCAGCATGTCGTCAAGCATATATCGCAGGTCTCCCGCCAAGAAACCCAAACCTTGGAGCCAGAGTCAAGTACAAGGAGGTGGTGGAGGCTGCGGGTTGCGGAGGTGGTGAAAACAATATTTTCCGTACTACGTATCAATCATACCATGGATAATATGTATGTACCGGTACCTAACACGTACGCATAGTGATGCGCGTGGAGCCCGGAATGCTTTGTCCTGCGCCCCTTAGTTCTTGGCATTTACAAGTCGCCCATTGCACCACATCACGAGCATCCTGTGTGCTTCGTACAAGCACTCTGCAGTACTATTTTACTTCCTTACAAGCGCAGCTGATAGCTGATAGCCGCCCGCGAAGCGGAGCGCCTTGTATATACATACAAGTATTGATGTAGGAGACCGCGGTGGTTGCCCGCCACACTATAACTACCAGTACTAATAGTATATCTGGCATGTAACGACCTTCTGGTAAGTTCAGAGGGGAAAACTGACGTTACAAAGTGACGATTAGAGCAGCGGCCACAGCTTGATAGGGGGATGATACAAATTATCGGTGTCTTGAGCTACAATGGTTGAACGCAAGGAACCGTACGGCACGGGCGCAACATGATCCCACGATCCTACCCCCACTGCTGCTGGAACTTCAATCGGGTGCACCAGTACCTGGTTCATAACACCAAAAGATACCTGGTACCGGTATCATCGTTTTGGTCCCTGTATCACCACTCCCGAGAGGGACTTAGTACACGTACAAAAATCTGACTCTAATTCCTAGTGTTCTGTCCTCACAATGGGAGTGCAGCCTGAAACGCTCAACAGATCCCGACGCGCCCCTAAAGACCGGTCTTCTATACGCCCACCCACTCGAAAACCACCCTATGACAACGTCATTCACGTTGTCTTATCCCTTTTTTTTATTTTTGTCTGAGGTGTACGCGTACATGTACTTCAGTTTCATGTGTATTATTCTTTACCAGGTACTTGCTTTCATTTCTACCGAGGTATTCTTCCACTCCAGAGTTATTGGAGCCCGTGCTGCGACCACAGAATGCATTGAATTGTTGTGGCGATGAGGTACAACAAATCTCTGCTCATGGTCTCATATTTTGCATTTTACTACTGCAAAAAAATCCGATACTAACTTCAAGTAGATAACTTTTAGCGATGAGCCCATTCGTGGCAAGTCTATTTACCTATTAATAGTCTCCCGAAGAGTCTTTCACCAGACGGTCTCAAAGTGGGGACCCCTACGTACTGCTGCACCTGGTATCATTTTGTTTACAAAATTTGCTGCTGCATTATGAAGTGCCAGGTACGCCTACGCAGCATCTTTGCTGAACCATGCGCGCTATTTCTTATTTCCTGTGAAACTTGCTGGACGATAAACTGATCATACTATTGTTATACACGCGTATTATAGCTGTATCGCTGCTGTTCAACGCAAAAAGGAAATAAAAAGAATCAACTGCTGAGAGCGCCTATTAATACTGAAAGTAGCATGTGTAGGCTCCTTTCGACGCGGGTCGACGAGGGAAGAAAGAGCTGAAGTCTTCTCGCGATAGAAATGCAAAAGACACCACCCGTAGGGGGGAGGGGGGAGCAGAGCCTGCTATGTGATCCCGGACCTGAGATACGGCTACTAATACAGTAGAAGGGAGCAGGAGCAAGAAGGGCGAAGGAAAAAGTGGGATGGAAAAAACAAAAACAAAAATAACACACAGGAAGATACTGGTATATCAGGACTGCTGTACGAGTAGTCCCGTTTAGGGGACACAAGAGTCAAATTCGAAGTGATTTGTCCCCAAAACGGGACTGCAGTCCTTCAAGGGTTAACCGGGTGACTTCGAGTGGTCGATGGTGTAATCGTAATCGTTACTTTTTTTGGACACTTCAACGTTCCCTCGGGAGTCCCAAGGACTCGACCTATGATACAATAGTAGTACTGCTAGTGCAGCAGGTGCGTGATACGATGAGTACTGCTCTATCCTATTACTAGTCCACCGCTGACAGACGAAATCAACTATAGATGATCTACTCCCACACTAAACTGTAAAGGAATTTCAATTTTAGTGTAGATAGATTCCTGCATGTTCTAACATGCTTCCTGGAATGGATCTGTACATCTGTACTGCTGTACAGATTACAGATTCTGCACAACCCTGGCATTGCAAAACGGCAGGGTCGGATCTATGAATAGATGATCTATCGGTATTAGTGTTAATAGTAACAGAAAGATCATGATCTCTCCGTTGTGTGCAACATTCAGATCGAAATTAATATTATTAATAATACTTCTGTACCTGTGGATACCATGTCCCCGGAACCAACTATTAATAGCCTGCCCATATAGGCGTGCTTTTAGTGAAGTGAACGGGGAACCCATCCCATCCGAGTCCAGATTGGCCGCGATTTGAGACAATCTGCTGCAGTACCGTTTTCTCATATCCAAAAACTGACTGCAATTCCTTGACAGGTTGATTATCAAATTCCGTCCTCTGATGGTATTATTAACTTGACCTTTCATGTAATAGATACCTGGCACCAGGTACTCTCAAGTCCTCGTACAGGTCAACCATTAAGTAATACGAAGTAGAACTACGTGCAGCAACAGCAGTGTGTTGTCTTCACACCAAACCGTTCTTCCTGCTCGTACCCGACTACACCATTCTTATCGGAGAGTTTTTTTTCCAGAAACAAAGTTTGGAAGAAATTGGAGATATGTATCAAGATACGGAGGCGTTCTGTCACTATTCGTGAAATTCTCTATTAACAGAAGCAAAAAAAACAGGAAAGTTGATTTTCACATATTTGGAAAAAAAATCGGGCAAATCTGAAAGACTGGAAATTGCGCGAAAAAAAATATGGAAATTACGGGAAAAAAGCTCTCCGATAAAAATGACCCTTTTCAATGTACATAAGCACCAGGTACAGCAGCAGTACATACACCCAGTGCCGATCCTGACTATTTAAATATATCCTGACACTGGAGAGATCCAAAATCACTTTGTGTGAGGCAGAGAAAACCAATAAATATCGCGAATTATTCACGGTAAAAACCAAGTGAAAATATGTCAACGTACCGGGTACAAGAACGTGCGGGACAGGTAGCAAAGTGAATCAGTCACTTCGTATGTGGAGGACAGGGTACGTAGACACCGTCAACCTGCAATCACACATGCCAACCATGAAGATACGTTAACCAACGTCCGGTCTACCAACTACGAGACCCGCCATCATGGATGGTCTTCATAATGGTTACCGTTCGGGAAGACAAACCCAGAACGCTACAAGTACATCAAGGAGCGAAGGGTCCTCTCCCACGAGAATGACTCCCACTCCCACTCTCTGTCCCATGAGATACCTCCTTGCCACATGCGAGGGAGGTTTCGTGGAGACACCTCCTTGCCACATACCGGTATTATAAGAAAGAAAACGTGCGAGTCAAGGCTTCGGCCAAACCCGTCCAAGATCACGATAAGGCTGACACGAGCAGACGAGGCGACTTCCATGTTGGCGTCGATGAGATGAGGAGGCGACTTCCATACGTACACCTCTTGAACAGGGTCAGAATGTCAGAGTCATGCACGCAGTACAAGCATACACGAATACCTGGTGTACACCACGTGTACTCGTAGCAAAGGCTACGCACGAGGCCTCACGCTGAAGGGATTGGGACAGAACACGAACAAAAGTTTCTCCTGCTGCTGCTGCTGCTGCTACTGCTGGATCTGTCTGGGTTTTGTGTGGAGCTACGAGCAACAAGCGCTATGCTATGATCGAGCCCTATACATGTATACTGGCTTTTTGTATCACTACTGGCACAGGCCAGGAGTATACCTACGTACGTACATCAGTAATACTCTGGACCAGCATACCAGCATCTTCGGGATGTTTGCATTCGGATGTCAGCACGACAGCAGTATGACCGACTCTAAAAAAAATCTGAAAACAAGTATTGAGTGTTGTACCACAGGCAGCTCAAGGGTAGCTGGTTACAGTTATAATGCAAACACGAGGCGACCCCGCATCACCACAGGCAACTCTTGCGCGCCTCGCCAAGATGAGTTTCGACGAAAAAACAACAATCACAGCAGCCTGTCATCACAGCTGATTTTTTTTAAACTGCCACGTATATATGGCAAAAAAGAGTGCCCCTTGCTGATACAGCTGTGTCTGTAGTCTCTAGGCTTCGTACAGGCTGCAAGGCTGAGGGTACCATCAGTCCAGCAGTACAACACAAACATGATGAGCGCGTTGAAGTAGGTACAGCAGTAGCCGATGCAGCGAGACAGCAGTACCCAAGACAGAAGACGAAGGCAAAAGGCAAAAAGGTCGTCAATTGTCCATCGTTACCGAGCGCGCAACGACAACTACTGCTGCTGTACGTACTCGTACTCGTACGAGTGCCAGCTGCTTCCGGCTGCTGCAGAAGGCAACAACAGCAGCTGCAACTCGCTCGCTCGCTTGCACTTCTGATCATGTCCGTGTCGGAGTCGCTTGCCACTGGCTGTCGTTCTATCGAGGGTCGTGGTCGACCAAGATGCTGTAACAGCAGTACGTAGGAGACAGGCCTTACATGATGCGCCAAGGTATCGTTCGGGGGAGCGGTCAGTCAGGACCATCAAACCGCGCTTTCCGGTAAAATAACACTGAACAGAGTAAAATAACACTGAACAGACTTTCTTGGGCAGAGGGCGAAAAAAAAAAAACGAACGAAAATCCTGAACCGGCATTTTTTCTCTGTGTTTTTAACTCTGAACTTTTTCGGCTTCGAAAAAAAAAAAGACTTTTCATTTGATTATGATATACATGCATCAGGCACCAGCGTCGGCAGCAGCAGCAGCAGCAGCAGCAGCAGCTCTCTCTGAGGGCGGAAGCAATCGAGCCGGGTTTGTGTTTACGCAGCCTGGTCGCTGCGCACGGCAATGGCACGGGATCGGACCACGAGCAGGGTGGAGCAACAGATGCACTGCTTGATATGATGCGAGGCCTTCGGGTGTGGCGTGTGACCGTCGCATGGACCCACCCACTACTCCCTCTCTTCTTACGGAACAGGAGGGAGCTCCACTCGCCAAACCGCACAAACGCAACACCTAAAAGAAAATGAAAAAATGCAACGTCTCGAAAAATCGGAGGGAAGAAGCCCGGCAAGAATCAACACAAGGAGACGGACTCGCCTCTGTCTAACCCCACGACGACAAGAGAGGCTACCAAGGCTCAGTCGAGGGAGGCGCCGCGCTTTCTCTGCTCCAGTGGGGAAGTGCTCGCTGCACGCAACGCGCGCGATCCGAGATTCGCTGGGGACGACATGCTTTGAATACTGCCGCTGTTGCTGCTGCTGCTGCTGCTGCTGCTGCTACCGCTATCTACCTTTTCAGGTGAGCATCGTTCGTTGAATGACATACACGGACCCCCCGACAGCAAAACGACCCATTTGGGGGAACCAAAAGGGCAGGATGCCTGACAAAAAAACACGAGGACCAGGGGTACTCGGGCCGCGGGAACAAGGCATACAGGCAACGCGGGCGGTGGCACCATCGCAACGGGTGCGGACTGCGTACAACGGTGGCGGTCGGGTCTGTGTTCTCCTCATCATGGTTACCGGGTAGACACCCCAACCCCCTTTCTTTGCGAGCGGAAACAAAGAGAAGGCGGACAACAGCGCACGCCGGAGCGCGTGCCCCGACAGGAAGCAGGGTTTTCTAGGGATGCCCGGGAAGCGGGTGCGGTGCCCGTGCACGCACCCGGCCCCACGCTCACTACAGCAGTAGGCTGCGTTTCTGTTTGGCAAAGACCGAGAATTGCGTTGGTTTGTAATTTTAGCTCACCCCCAATCCTGAGCGACAGGCTCTGCCCCCCAGGGCGTTGACGCGCAGATCTTCAGCCCTCTTGCCAAGTAGATGCCTGGTCGTCTTCGATGCAGACGTGTCTTGGTTTGCGCGGTGGATACGGCACCTCGCTCTCTACCCAGGCAGCGCGAAGGCTAATGGTGTTACTGCGCCCCTATCCTTGGACGACGAGCCGCACACACGCTTGTCCGAAAATGTAAGTGTGCTACAATCTTTAATACTAATTTTAAATGATCCTTAATTTTCCGGACATAAGGGTATACGGCTTGTCGTCCAAGGTTCCTAACGGCACACCATTTGAAACCCAGGGGACCGGGAAAGTACGTGTACGAAACGCTTTTGCGGGAATTTTCGTTTTCTGTTTTTTTGTACGCAGGAGAAGAAGCACAGAAGAGCACAAAATGCAGCATGGAGATTTTCAAGTGCCTCGCACCATCTCGCATCATCAATGTCACACAGTCCAACGCGGCTGAACTAAACAGCCCACGACTCAGTGTAGACTAGAGTGCCAGAGCCACCAGTAGATTGCAGCCCAGTTGTAGGTCGTGGATGTTTGTCTAGGGGATTGGATTTTTGTGTCCCTATTCCCATGTCAAGTTGCATGTCATGGTTGTACGGTTGTGATGAAATATCGAATTGTCCTCGACCACGGAGACCACTTTTTATTTTTATTTTTATTTTATAAATTTTGAAATACGTCAGCTGTGAGTTCGACTGATTAAATAGTTGATACTCAACTTTATAAATTTTGAAATACGTCAACTTTTTATTTCAAATTTTCGATCTTCTCAATCTTCTGCGCACTTTTTCTCATTTTGCTTCTTCGGCTGCTTGTTTTATTTTTTGTCATTTTTGTTCCTCGCACAATCACCGATCACCTCGGCCGAGATTATTCAGAGTCCAGAGGAGATACAAGTACTCTCCCAGAATGCGACAAGCAGAAGCGCCTGCCTAGCGCCAAGCCTACATGCCGTTGACGAGGGCTATTTCTAACACACACGCGACCACGAGCATCTGAAAAGTTGTGGTTCGGCCGGTTTATGTGGGTGTCCCCCATGTGAAAACATGCTGCTTATTTTTTCGTACTCGTACGTAGTTCAGATTTGTCTCGCAATTTTTTTTTGAAAACATCTCGTCCCATGCAGCAAACAATCGAACAATCCTGTTCTTGCTGTTGTTGCAACGTGCGTTGTAACAGCAACGGCTCACACCATACCTACCTGTGGTACTGCTGTGTAGTGCAGTGTAGTAGCTCACACTGACACTGCTGTCGTAAAGCAACACAACAGTCGGTCTGTGCGTGCATGCGTTATTTCTACCGGCCGACATCCAGCACACCTAGTGTCCGTGCTGGTTCTGCAGAGAGACACTCGTATTTGAGGCAGGGTCTCTGTCTCTCCTTTTTTGACAAGTAAAAATATGTTGAAGTCAATATTTTGTTCAACATTCAGCAATAAAATTGATACCACCGCCGTAAAGAATATAGAGCCACACGTGTGTGTGCACAATGAGGCAACAACGAGAACGCAGCGTGAGACCGATGCTAGCGTTTGGCTAACAAAAAGCAACTAAAAAATGGAGACACACATACAGCAGTAGCATTAATAGTACATCATGGAGTCGATATTGTCGCAAACAGGGTCGCCTCAAAATATCTCCACGAAAAAAAAAGAAGACGCCCCCCCCCAAGCGGACAGCGGGGGGGGGGGGGGGGGGGTTCCCAGATCTTGCACTGCGCAGGTAGACCCCTCTTAAGATCAAGCATGCGGGACACTTTGTATCCCTGGACAGATCTGCCTATTAAGTCGGCACTCGTTGGTACTCACCACGTGTGTTGCTTGCTTTAGAGATAGAAGAAGAGCAGTTTTATTCCTTTCGTGCACGCGGAGACTGAGACCAAGCTCGTGCGTCTCTGGAAAACCCCTGGTTTTCCACCTAAGATACGCCTTCCAATTACTAAAAATACATTCCCAGTGCCTGAACCCAGGTAATTACCGGGCTTTCAAGCTCATACAAAGCAGTATCATAACACCCCCCCCCCCCCCCCCCCCTGGTCACAACGTCGGGAACCGTGTGATGCAACAAACAGTGAGTATATGTACCTGTACGGGACAGCCCTACTTGGTGGGTACTCGTATAGCTGGGAAGCCGTCAGCTGAAGTTTTCGCACGAAACACAAGAAGCCTCAATTTTTTTCATGACAGGACACATCAGTGAGAATTCGCGCCTATGGGCCAAAATAAGGGTTTCGCAAGCGGTATCGCGTACAGTTATATACCCAGTATACATCAAGGACAGGTCGTGGTGACGTTCGACTTTAACGCGTGCTCTCGACGTGTAGCATATGATACGGTCCTTGACAGTGTGACCGCGAGACGGGGGGGGGGGGGGGGGGGATCCTCGACGTTGTGACCGCGAGGAGGGGGGGGGGGGGGGGGGGGGAGGCGTGTGGGGTGCACATCATTTTTTTTAAGTTACCGTGTAAGACACACTCGGACCAATATCCTAAGCTGGTGTACGAATTTCCAAGCTGGTTGTCTCGACAACGGGGAAAACGCAGACACTGTGTGACTGAGAGATCTATGGAAATATGTCGACGAGATTCCCAAAACCACCATTTTCGCTGTGTGTGCCCCCCTTAAGGCATGGTTTGGAGAAAAATCGGTTCGGAAATTCATCCTAGAGGGCGTGTAATCTCAATTGTTAATTCACTACCATCGCAGGGGAAATCGGGCGTGTTTTTGTCGGGAGTGGGGATAGAAACGCAAGGAGGATGGCACCAGCTTTAAATTGTCGGACGTCTCTCTTTCTGGACGTTCACTAGCGAGCAGCACCGCGAGCACGACAGACAGCGTGAATGGCTAACTGTAGCGTGACTACAGACCATTGTTATGCTGAAAATTCCACGACTGTGTTAGTAGAGACGGCCGTTTCTCCCTGCTGTGTACACCCCGTTTAGGGCAGGTCACCGGGCACGACAGACAGCGTGAATGCCTAACTGGCTTGACCACATATCATTATGCGGCGGGACACCCTATTGGTAGAGTCGGCCGGTTCGCCCTCTCCTGCATCCCAGCCCCCTTGCCACGGACAAATCCGGGGCGACGACCACACTATCCAAGATAACAACGGCCTACAACAACTACGCCCCACGGCTTCCATCTGGTTTGAGATATATACAGATAGGCGATGACGCCCTGGTCGCTTAAGTTGCAAGACGCGCTCGCCACTACCCGACCACGATATTCCTACAGAATCCCTTGTGTAAGCGGGCATTTTTAAGCCCAGGCCAGTGTCGTGGTGCATGGGCATAGAAGGCCTGAACCCGATAATCTAGGGCGTGACAATTGTGTGTGGCTGTGGCGGGATCCAAAGAAACATATTTTGGTCCGTAAAGCGTCGAGTGTTTGAGCATGATATGGAAGTACGACTTTGCACGAAAATATAAGGATCGTTGGGGTACAAACATGAAATTCCAACGGTTCTTACGTTTTCCGGCAGAGCATGGGATGGAAAGCAAGGCTGAACAGGTACGCACATGAAATAGAGAAGGCTCCGTGGTGGACAGTGTGTGTGTGTGCGTGTTCTTCACATTAAACCGTTCTTCTACTCGTCGACATCCAGCAAGCCCAGTGTCCGTGCTGATTCTTCACCCTAGAAAGATACGAGCTCTGTGGTCACAGACTACGACACAGAGATAACACACCGTACTGCATTAATAGCCTACGTAATACCATGCCTTCGCACTAGGTGCGGCCGACACAACATACATACATACGCCAGCAACCAAAATACACCATAAATAAAGAGAAGCAACGAAAAAACCAAACCGAAAAAGAACAAGAAAAAGAAAAAGAAAAGGAGAAGAATCCCGAATAAATAAATAAAATGGGAAGCCAAAGCTCAGACACATACATACTTACCCCGAGCATGAGCCAAAAGGGACGTGCAAGGGGAAAGATACGAGAAGGAAAAAGGGGACTATGCATCCCGGTGAACACTTAACTAAGTAAAAAGAGCAATAGTGAGTGGGCCAAAATACGCTCGTCACCCACCCACTATGTAGTACTTCTTTCATAAGGATAAAAAGGGAAAAAAATCAAAATGCATACCGAACGGCCGCAGCAGTTGGCGGTACGAGTAGCAAAGAAAAGTCCAACCTATTAGTCGGCCTGGTACCTTGCTACCCTATCTGCGGTCTCTCTGCTACTCTCTTCTACCGCGGTTTCCCTTCTACTCCTCCTGTTCCCCCCCCTGCCCCCATACACTTGTACGGTGTTCCCTCTACCCCTCCTGCTGTTACCCCTCCCCCCATTCCCTCTAACACTACCTGCAGCGGATGCACGGCGCTGTCTACTCAGATTTGCCTCAGCCTCGTGCCACCTGCCCATGAACTGTTCAGCTGCTTCGAGGATTCCCCGGTACCACTTTCCCGTCTGTTTTGCTGCAGTGGGCCACAGTGCGGTCCCAACTCCAAAGACTAAGGGGGAGTCTTCCGTTGATCCCTCGGTGGCTTTGAACACTCTAAGGTCCTCAGCAATTGCCCTAGGCCAAGTCTTGGGCTGCCCGCCTGGTTTCGGGCTCCCCCCACCAGCGATCGTCCCGAACATCAACCGACTGGGCAATCGCCCCTCGTGTTGCCGCACCACAGCCCCCGCAAAGAAGAGTCGCCGTTTACGGATGGTCGTTTCGATACTTTCGCATCGTGTTATCCTGAGCGCCTTCGCATACGAGAGGGTGGTGTGGTCGGTGCGTAGTCGGCGCTGGAAACCAATGACTCGCAGAAGGACTTCGTGGTGGGCTGATCGAAGCTTGGCGAAGTGGTCCGCATTGAGGGTCCACGTCACGCAACCGTACAGCAAGGTCTCAATCACCTCGGCCTTCAGCATCCGGACTTTCAGACTAAGCGTACGTTCGTCCTATCGTACAGTTCCGGACCATACCGTTTGAGGCATGCCCGCATCAGACGGATTCGTCGCTCGATTTCGAAGGAGAGGTCAGCGTTCTCGTGGATAATGCCTCCTAGGTACAAAAACTGGGTCGTCTGTTTCTACTTTTGGCCTGCAGCTTCGATCGCGAGCGGTGAGGTGGTAAACGTCTGATCCGGTGTTCGTAGGAGCATCGTCTCTGTCTTCTTCTCGGATACCGTGAGACCTACTGCTTCGAAGACAGTCACGATGACTGTCATCATTCTTGCAAGGCCTTCCGCCGACTTCGAGACTATTCCTGCATCGTCTGCATACAACATGCCCCACACAGCCCTTTGCACGCATGCCAATGGTTCCTCCTTTCCGACAACCCTGTCCTCTTCGAGATGAACCAAATCCCTTACGATGCATTCGTCTTTGCTGAGGCGTACCAGCACGATGTGTATCGCAGCGGCGAAGAACACGTTGAACAGTAACGGCGATAGTACGCAGCCTTGCCGCAGCCCCTGGGTTACATTGAACCAGTCCGAGTGTTCACCGTCATCCGCACGCACGCGAGCCCGCATGCCTTCGTGAAAATTGCGAATGATTGTGAGCATCTTGGCTGGTACACCAAGACGTGTGAGTACCTCCCACAACAGTTCTCGGTCGACAGAGTCGTACGCTTTCTGCAAGTCGATGAAGCACATGTACAGGGGGATTTTCTTCTGCCGCCCGAGCTGCTGCAACCGGCGCACGACAAACAGCATATCGACTGTTGACCGTGCGGGGCGGAAGCCGCACTGTTCTTCAGGGAGTATATGCTCGGTCTCGCAGTAGCTGCTTAGACGGGACGCAACGATTTTCAGCAACACCTTGCCTGCGCGAGCAACAAGCGAAATACCTCTGTAGTTGTTGCAATCAGTTCTATCCTTCTTTTTATGAAGGGTTTTTATGATCGCATCTTTCCATTGCTGGGGGACTTCTCCCGTTACCCAAACGTTAACATGGATACTGTGAAAATACGGCACGAAAGCGGGGTGGTCAAGTTTCAGTACTTCGACCGGGAGACCATCTGGTCCAACGGCTTTCCAGTTTGACATACCCTTCACTGCTTCCATCATCTCGTCAATGGATGGTTCATTTCCAAGGGATAGTTTCAGCGGTCGTGGTGGCACTAGGTCGATGATCGTGGGGTCAAGTTTCAGCGATTTCGTGTTCAATAGTTTGTGGTAGTGCCTCGCCCATCTTTCACGAATTCGCGCTTGATCCCGCAACAGCGTGCCATCCTCGTCCATGATAAACTGTTCACTCCTCGCTTTCGTACCTTGCAACCCTACCGAACTCTTCAGGTGCTTGTAGAACCCTCGTTGATCGGAACCCGCGAGGAATTTCTCGGTTTCAGCGAGGTACTCTTCAAAATACGCATTGACTCCTGCGGCGACCACTTCCTGCAGATTCGCACAGGCGGATCTCAACTTCTTCCACGCTGTACTATCTCGGGGTAGACAAGCAAGAGCTGTCTCGCATCCTCCCTCGCTGTCCATGCTACTTTGAAAGCGGCCACCGTTCCGGGGGTCTCACACCAACCGTTTCGGTGGTGGCGACGTGGTGGAGTAGGAGCCGTCGTCTTGCTATTAATATGCACATAATATCCAGTATGCGACACCACGCTAAGGCCTGCCTTATATTGGGCCAACAGGCTCGAATTCTTTATTTTAAGGCAGGGTGTGTTTTACTCTGATTTCAACACAAAAATCGTTACATTGTTATGGCGCGTGCCACGACGGTGGCCGTAGCTCCTCCATTTTCTGAGGCTCCTCGCTTGATTGTAGTATGGGAGCTCTCTGCCTCGCCCGAAAACACGACGAAGATCACGCCAAGATGGACAATATTATCACCTTATTACGGGGGAAGACAGCACTCAGGACCAAACATGCTCGATTTCGTGGGTTCGAGTCTCACCGAGTGCAAACGCGTAGGGACTTTTTCTTGCCCAAAGATTCATTCGATGAAAATGACGGGCAGTGGGAATGCTGAACCCTATGCGCGACAAAAAAAATAATGGTGCGTACTGGGAGGGAGAAGGGACGACACCTCTGTCCACGGCTTGTCCAGAAGATCGTAGCTTGAAAAACCTCCTACGAGTTAAGCTGGAAAGTAAAAGTGGTGTGATTAAAAATAAAAAGTAAAAAGTAAGTATACTGCTATGTGTCTGTTTTTGTGTGTATGATGGATCCTGATTTCTATGGTCCCCCGTTGTAAGTGACGAAAAATATCTGCAAGATATGAATGGAGTTCCAACGATTTTTTAGCAGTTTCTCAGTGTAGGGGCCCTATTGTAGGAATTGTGATGTGTCCCCACGCAGATGGTGGCAGAGGCTGACGCCCACCGACGTTAGTCGATGTTGTAGCTCGGAGAGCTTGTGGCAGCAGAAGTACGGCAGTACTTCAGTGCAGAAGACGACGCTTCGATGTTGTTAACACGGCGCTTGTGGCCAACACAGACAGATAGAACAGAAGGACTGGTGGTAGTCCAAGGCAGGGCGATGGAAGTACCCAGGAGTTGGCAAGGGTAGCTACGGTACCTAGAAGAGCCAGAGAGATCACAAAGAGTGAGACTCGTGTAGGTGACTAAATAGTGTTGTACCGCTAAACTAGTACTTGAGCATATGATATACTTTTATTGAGAGTACTAGTAGCCTCGTTATGTCAAAAAGCAAACTAAAAATAACTCTGAAGTTGTAGAACATACATACAGTCATGGGGGTGCTATGCAGATGTAATTATTTTATGGACAAACCAAATTACCATTGTACTTAAACATTCTCACAACCCTTACAGTCAATCATGACCAGAGAAGTATATTGAACGACTGAAACAACAGTAGACCGATTTACACAAGAAACAGAATTGTTAACAACACACACATGAACATATACACATACACAGAGTTGATGTCGTTTGATCATTACGCGCCGAAGGCTTTTTCGAGAAGAAAGAGAAGTCGGTGTTTGTTCAGATGCTTGGGATGTCAGCGAGCTGATTCTCCGTGGGAATGTAGTGGATGGAGATGCTTCCGTCCTTTACCATCTCACGAATATAGAAGAAACTTAGAGCGATGTGTTTTGTGCAAGAGCTGTACGTGCGGTTGCCAATGAAGTAGAGGGTAGCCGTGTTGTCAACATGAAGAGGTACTTGCCCGAAGTCTCCTCCAAAGCCCAGCTCAGCCATCATATTCGAACAGAAGACGGCTTCCTTCATCGCTAGTGCCGCAGCTACCAGCTCGGCTTCCATCGTGGACATGACTGTCAGACTCTGAACCCCCGTCTTGAAGCTCACGGGGGCCCTGGACATCGTGATGATATAGCACGGCGTCGACTTTCCGTTGTCCGAGCTGTTGCCCCAGTTTGCGTCCGAAAACGCGGTGAGTTTGAATCCTCCCTTCTTGCAGACGATGGTGAAGTCAGCACTCACTTCCGGCAAGGTAACGCAGAAGATGTTTGGCCGCACCCGCGTGGACCTTGGAAGGCTTAGGCATCGCCCGAGCAAGCTGGCAGGTAGCGTACATGATGTCGTATCGCGTGACCTGTGCAAGGTACATGACGGAGCCAGTTATCGCTTGGAAGCGCTGTGTCTCTTAGGCGTTCAGCAGATTCTCTTCCGGCTGTTCCACCGACAGCTCCCCGCCGAACCCTGGAGTGCTCGTAGGCTTGCAGCTTCCCACGCTAAACCGCTCAAGGGTTGATTTGGTGTATTTATCCTGGGAAACCGATATCGTTCCGGTTTTTCGGTCACGCGCAACTTCCATTCCCAGAACAAGTGATACGTCCCCCCTGTCTGACATCTGGAACTTCTCCATAGGCTTCTTCTTTATCTTGTGATCACCTTCATGTTTCCTTGTTGTAAGGCTAATATTGGATAGGCGATTGGTCAACCGTTTACCAGCAGCCCAACGGGCTAAGACCTTAACATATGGCGTCGACGGCAGGACATGGGCCGTTGGTAGTGAGTTCGAATCTCACGTCCACCATGAAATCGCTTTTTGAAAGAAAAGTGAATTTCCACATGTCAAGAATCTGAAAAAATACGTATAGATCCCAAGAAGTTGGAACCGCGCGTTGGTGTCACGCGTCGACCCGTATATCCGGTCCGTTCTAGGGGGGAAGAGTGATATATGGCTTATATTGGGTAGTCGATTGGTTAACCTTTTACCAGTATCCCAACGGACTCTCTCTTCGGCCTGCCCCGTCCTTTGGGTGGGCCGAGGAAGTCCGCAAGGATCTGCAACGGTCTAGCGACAGTCACACGAACATCGAGCTTCTGGCTGAGTAGAGAGGGTACCTCGCGCGGTCCGGCTGGTGGCCTGGTCGCTTTAAGGACCGCGTGGGGTGGTGGTGATGTTTTTTTTTCTTCTTAACCCCGACGCCAAGGAGTTCATCCCTCTGGCGGGACGGGTACATCACCACAGCAGAGAGCACTACACGGGCAGTCGGGGGAGTGGAGAGGCTGGCCACAGCGTGGGTATGCATGCACGACAGGAAGGATGGGAATGTCGGCGTTGGCTGGGACGGCTGCACCCAGCCAACGGAAACCAAGGCGCGTACCAGGCTACGAAACGGAGAGCCACTTTCGCCATAGAGAAGAAAAAGAAACCAAAGAAAAAAAAAAGGAGGCGGGGACGAGCCTCACGTCGGCTGGCAAAGAAAGCAGCACGCGAGGCTCGTAAGAGGCAGAAGGAGGCACTGGTTGCGGTAGCGACCTACAATGTGCGCACCCTGGCTGTAAAGGGGAAGAACGGGTGCGGACATGACGAGAGTGTACTGGCGAAGGGACGGCAACTCGGCTGTGACTTCATTGGCCTGCAGGAAACCCGGAGGACCGGTAGCACGACGTTTCGTGCGGCAGGGTATCGCGTTTTCTGTTCAGGTCAGGAAACAACAGCTGCTAGGCAAGGGCTGCACGGAGTAGGTCTAGCTGTAAAGGAATCGTTGTGCAGTAAGGCTGTGTACACTCATCAGTTCATTGACGAGCGGCTTATGTCTATGCGCTTTGAGCTGGCTAGCAAATACGAGGCAGTTAATTTCGTCGTCGCGTATGCTCCAACTGATTGTACCAAGGACGTTGGACTGAAACGTAGCTTCTGGCAGAAGCTGGAGGACTTGGTGGAAAAGATCCCGACGAAAGAGTGTCTGTTTGTACTGATGGATGCCAACGCGCGAACTGGACAGAGGATGGAAGGGTGTGGTGATGATGAAAATAGAGTGCTTGGAGCATATGGGCGTGATGTTCGTAATGATAATGGCAGACGACTCCTGTTGTTCGCCACCAATTGCAAGTTAGCTCTCACCAACACGTTTTTCAGCACGCGCAAGGGTGGGATTTCGCATACACACAACGGCACCAGCCCGAGTGACCGTAAGCGGATCGACTACATCCTAACCCGTCAAGCCCATCGACCTAGAGTACAAGACGTTAAAGTCGTCCCACAGCCTCCTGCCCCAGCTAAGGCTGACTCAGACCACAACATCTTGTATGTCAAAGTCCGACTCAGTGGTCACTTTGCGTCCAACAGACAAATGCGTAGACCGACAAAACGCCGAGAGTTCGACAGGCAGCTTTTTATGTCCGATGGAAAGTGTCGTGAACGAGTAGTCGCGAGGGTCATCTCCACTCTCAACCAGCTTAACCAGCCCCGTAATACGTCTGGCATGGTTGAGTTTTTCACTGCGGCTATTATTGACGCGGTCGAAAAAGAGTAGGTACCACCCCCTCCACGTCGCCACCGCAGACATGGATGGTGTGAGTCTGCCGAAACCTTGGCCGCATTCATATTAGCATGGACAGCGAGTGAGGATGCACGGCAATTCTTGCGTGCCCACCCCCGGGATAGAACCGCGTGGAAGACACTGAGATCTGCGTGTGCGAACCTGCAGAAGGTGATTGCCGCAGGACTGCATGCGTACTTCGAAGCGTACCTCGCTGAAACCGAACGACTACTAGCGAACAACGACCAGAGAGGCTTTTACAAGCACCTTAAGAGTACGGTAGGATTGGAAGGGACTAAAGCGAGAAGAGAACAGTTCATTAGGGACGAGGATGGCACGCTGTTGCGGGATAAGGTGCGAATTCGTGAACGGTGGGGGAGGTTTTACCGCAAACTTTTGAACACGAAATCGCTTAAACTCGATTCCACGATCATCGACCTCTTGCCACCACGACCGCTTAAACTGTCGCTCGGAGATGAACCATCCATGGACGAGATGACGGAAGCACTTAAGGGGATGTCAAACTGGAAAGCTGTCGGGCCAGATGGTCTCCCGGCCGAACTCCTGAAAATCGACCACCCTGCATTCGCCCGGTGCTTTCACAACATCCTTGTCAATGTTTGGGTAACAGGAGAAGTCCCCCAGCAATGGAAAGACGCGATCATCAAGGTCCTTCACAAAAAGAAGGACCGAACTGATTGCAACAACTACAGAGGGATTTCGCTTGTTGCCCACGCAGGCAAAGTCTTGTTGAAAATCGTCGTGTCGCGCCTCAGCAACTACTGCGAGACTGAGGAATTACTCCCGGAGGAACAGTGCGGCTTCCGCCCCGCACGATCAACGATTGATATGTTGTTCGTCGCGCGCCGGTTGCAAGAGCTTGGAAGACAGAGGAAAATCCCCCTGTACTTGTGCCTCATCGATCTGCAGAAAGCGTACGACTCTGTCGACCGAGAGCTGTTATGGGAAGTACTCACACGTTTTGGCGTACTAACCAAGATGCTGAGAATTATCCGTAATTTCCACGATGGCATGCAGGCTCGCGTGCGAACGGATGACGGCGAGCACTCGGAATGGTTTGATGTCACGCAGGGGCTGCGGCAAGGCTGTGTGCTGTCACCGTTACTGTTCAACGTATTTTTCGCTGCTGCGTTGCACGTCGTACTAGTACGCTTTAGCCATGACGAAGCCATCGTAAGGGATTTGGTCCAACTCAGTGATGCTGGAGTAGTCGGAACGAAGGAGCAGGAGCCGTTGGCGTGCGTGCGAAGGGCTGTATGGGGCATGTTGTACGCCGATGCCGCAGGGATTGTCTCGAAGTCGGCTGAAGGGCTCGCGAAAATGATGACAGTCATCGTGACTGTCTTCGAAGCAGCAGGCCTTACGGTGTCGGAAAAGAAGACAGAGACTATGCTTCTACAAACGCCAGACCAGAAAACCCTCGCACCACCGCTCGTCATCGAAGCAGCAGGCCAGAGGTATAAGCAGACGGCCCAGTTCTTGTACCTAGGCGGCGTTATCCACGAAAATGCTAACTTCTCGCTCGAAATCGACCGACGGATCCGTCTCATGCGAGCATGCCTCAAACGGTTCGGCCCGGAGCTGTATGATAGGACGACCGCCCCCCTCAGCCTGAAAGTCCGAATGCTGAAAGCCGAGGTGATTGAGACCCTGCTCTACGGGTGTGTGACGTGGACCCTCAGAGCGGAACACTTTGCCAAGCTTCGAACGGCTCACCACCAAGTCCTGTTGCGAGTCATTGGCTTCCAGCGCCGACTTCGCACTGACCATGCCACCCTCTCGTACGCGAAGGCCCTCAAGATGACACGTTGCGAGAGCATCGAAACGACCATCCGCAAACGGCGTCTCTTCTTCGCGGGGGGGGGTGGCACGGCAAAGCAAGGATCGATTACCCAGACGGGTGACGTTCGGGACGATTGCTGGTGGGGAGAACCCGAGACCTGGCGGACAGGTTAAGACTTGGCATAGATGCGTAGTCGAAGACCTTAGGGAGTTCCGCGCCACCGAAGAGTCAACGGAATTTGCTCCCTTGGTGTTTGGAGTTGAGACCGCACTGTGGCCCACTGCTGCAAAAAAGGCGGGGAAGTGGTACCGGGGGATCCTGGAAGCAGCCGAACGGTTCATGGTGAGGTGGCACGAGGCTGAGGCTGAGCTGAGCAGGCAGTGCCGCGCATCCGCCGTGGGTGGTGTCCAAGGGAATGGGGGGAGGAGGGGCAACAAGAGGAGTAGCAGAAAACCCGACCAAGGGAATGCGGAGAGGGGGGGGAAGAGGAGTAGAAGGGAAACTGCAGTGGACGAAAGTAGGAAGGAGATGGCAGATAGGGTAGCCAGGTACCGGGCAGACTAAGAAGTAGAACATGCCTATACTACTCGTACCACCAACTGGTGCAGCTGGTTCGAACGTGGTCTTCCTTTGTCTTCCTGTTGTTTTTGTTTATTTTTATTTCATTTTATTGTCTTCTTTGCGGTGACCCTATGTGATTTTCATTTCTCTTCCTTTCTCCGATTGATAAGCCTTATTGAACGAGTCGTGTGGCGTGGGTGGATGACGAGCCTGATTTGCTTGTTTCGTACTGTCTGACGCCGAGGGGCCGGGCATAGTTGACGAACGCTGGACGATGGCGGCAGACAGGGTAGCAAGGTACCAGGCGGGCCAGCAGGGAGACCCTGGCTGTGCTACTCGTACCATAAACTGCTGCCGCTACCTGGAGCATGCCTTGTGCTTTGTTTGGTTTGCCTGTTATTTTTCCCTTGGTTCTTAGTCTTACTCTGTTGACGACTTGTGGTGTTTTTTTTTTCTTCTTTTTTTTCCAGCTCGATCTTTTCAAGTGTCTGCCACGTCCCCTACGGGGGGGTACGATGGTTTGTTGCTATACTGAAGTATATACATATACCACGTATATTTTTGTTTCTTTTTTTTGTTTCTTTTCTCTTTCGAATTGTCTTTGTTTTTGTTTTTGTTTTTTCTCTTTGTTTCGTTTTTGTTTCTCTAGGTCATGGAATGGGTATGTCGTGCCTGTCGTACGCAGTATGATGACATGGCATTGCATTGCATACGTGGCAACGTAGTATCTCTGTGGCATAGCTTTGTGACCACAGAACTTGTATCTCTCTAGGTTTGAAGAATCGGCACGGACACTGGTTGTGCTAGATGTCGACGCGTAGAAAGAACGGTTTAATGTGAAGAAAACAACTATTAATAGGACCTTTACATCCTCCAGCGACGAAGAAATCATCCACGTAGAGGGTGATGACGACGACCACGTTGTCATGGTCGTAAATGTACACGCAAGGGTCGGATTTGAGTGGAACAAATCCGATGTCGACCAAGCGCGGGTCGATGACCCTCCACCACAGTTCTGGGGGCTTTGAGCCAGCCCGTACAGACTCTTTCCCAGCTTCATGACGTGTCGTACGCCTTTCTCGTCCGTAGTCTCAAAGCCAGGTGCCATCTCCACGAACACGTCCTCCTCTATGTCCGCGTAAAGGAAAGCAGTTGTGACGTCTAGCTGGATCATCTCCCAATCCTGTCCCGCAGCGATGGCAAGCACCATCCGAAATGTTCTGAAGCCTGCAGACAGGGGAGAAGGTGCTGCCACAGTCCCTTCCTTACACCTCATTCCGGCCGTGGGCCACCAAGCGCGCTTTGAACATGTTGTTCGGCTTAACCTTGTAAACCCACTTCGTCACAATTATTTTCTGTCCAGGAGGGACGTCCGAGCGAGGTACAAGTGTGTGGTAGATGTTGAGGTCTTGAAGGCTTTTCATCTCCTTTTCCGACTCCGATTCCCACTGTCGCGCTTCCGGCAGCCGAATTGCCTCCTTGAAGGTGTTCGGGATAACCTTGACTTTGCACTTCTATAACAGGCCCCGTTAGTCACAATGAAATGGCCCAAAAGACTCTATCGTGCAAACCCGAGCCTGAATTGTTCAACTCCAAATTTCTCAAGTGCGCTGTCGACGACCAACGCCCCAACGTGTAGGGTGGACCGTAACTGGACCGAGTCCGGCGGGAAGGCCTCATAGCCTAGGTTTTTGATAGTGGGTGATCTCGAGTGAGTCCCACACAACCCGGAGATGCCTCCCCCGGGTGACTATCTCTACCGCACCCGCCCCTCTCGGGGGGCAGGTCGGGTCAACTTGCCCAAACGCCAGTGGTAACAGCAGCCAGCTCTGCTGTTGCAACGGGGGCTATGAGTTAAATTGACACACGACACCCAATCTGAACGTGGAAGTGTGGTGAGCTTAAGCTTCATTTTTACCATTCCGCCGGAGGATAAAAAAAAAAAAACGTGCGCTTTCGTGTACTGTACAGTATAGAACACCTAATATATAGCCTTTCAGGGCAATGCGACGGTTAGGGGCGGTGCCTTATTTGCTGAGCTCTTCGCATGAGCTCATTTTCTTGTCGCCCGAAAGATGAACTTCGAAGAAGTTTATTCGTGCAACCCGACCAACATTTCTATGCTCTATTATTACGGGGGTCCATAGTTAACAGGACCTATGGTTTACATAAAAACCTATATATTTACCTGTTTTTACTAACAATATTTGGTCCTATTTACTATGGTCCCCCGTAATAATAGCTTCCTAAATCAAATATCCCGCACCTCGGATAGATCATCTACAGATAGATAAATCACCTAGTTCCTCACCTGTCATTGTGAGAGCTTGTGCAGGATCTGTAGGAGCTGTGCAGTACGGATCCAACCCAGGAAGCACGTGCTATAGATCATACGAATCATACGGGTCCCACCCGCCCAATTGAGCTAAATCATGCAAGAAATCGAGGATCGATCTGCCTTGAAAGATCTAGATCATGAACTGTGGGAATCGACTATCTGTCCGAGGTGTGAAATACTCTACCAGTAAAAGTACCATACCAATCGGTAACAGTTGCCCACTTGAGGAACTCCACCGGCTAGGGAATATTGCCTCAGAAGGCAAAAAGGTGCCATCCCTACCGTGGGATGGATGAGTCACCAGGTACATACACTAAATAACGAGCACTAAGAAAGCCAGGCTGAGATTCCGGCAAAACAAAATATTAAATTAAGGAGTCGATAGTATGACGTTACTGGGGAACGCACCCATTCTAAAACTAAGAAACAAGGCCACGCTGGACCAGCTTTCCTGTTTTGCCATTACTGTGAATATATGTGTCCTCATTTTAGCTTCGGATGGGCCTATATATATAGCCGGCAGCGTCAACGACACGCGCCAACCAGCCAGCAGGTACAAGCATAATTTCATATCCTGACCGGACGACATACAAGAAATACCGGAAAGCGCGACGACAGACTTCATTGCTCCATCAGGCTGGTGGGTCATAGTGGTTGATTTCGCCGTTAAGGGACGCGCCAAAATATTCCCAGCCGCAACCCACCAGCTAGATAGTTTGCGCCGAGAACGTTCAGAATACTGCACAGATCGGACAGATCACGATCTATATCATCTCCAATAAGATCGTATATTTTCCTTGTGAGTTGTTGCGGAAGATCTGCATCATACAGATCCTCACCGGGCAAACATGTGCGAAACAACCGTGTCGTACAGATAGATCCCACCCGTCAAAGCTCATCTTGAAGGTGGCTCAAATCATACAGATCAGGGATTTATCTGTCTGCCCCGAACGATCTAGATCATGATATTGGGATCTGATATGTTCTGTCCGGTGTGTGGACTAGAAGATTGAGCTGAAGGACCAATCAAAAAGGAGCTCAATCTGAGGTTTGCGGCTGGTCGCTAGGAACATTCAAGGGAGTTGGGGTACCAGTTTCTGGATTTTACATCATTAAGTAGACCCCCAAGTTAGTGCTTGCTGGGTCGTGCTCGCTGGATCGCGGGACGAGACTGGAACACACACGGACGAGGCAAGAATAAGACAATTATTGGACACGTAGCGCTCTACCGTATACAGCCAGGCAACTGGCAGGCGCTGATACTTTCTTGTTCTGTTTGAAACCGCGCCTTGGCGACTAAGCACGCAACATTCGAGCCTGTACTCGTCGGGGCGCTTCGGTGAGACCCGCTAGGGCGGCAAGTCCCAGATAGAAAAAAAATCGGGGTTTCTATGTCGCGGGCGGTCCCGTACATTTCGTTTGGCCACGGTCGATGGAGCTTACTACTGTGTCTCGTGCTGGGTAGGCTCTGCGATATTGATTTTACAACAAAAAGGACACATCACAGCTGTGAGAGATTGGAAATTGTCGTCGACAGTCATCTTCGAAAGCTGTGTGATACTATCATCGTGCACCTTACGGGGGTGTTTCTTTTTTTTATTCTCATCCCATGCATTCTCTTCGCCCTTCTTTTCTCTCTCTCCTTCCTACGATAGCCGTAACTGGGGTTACTACACCAAGAAGGCTTTCCTCCCCCCTCCCCACTACGGTCCTCGTCTTGAATTATCGCGAAAAGACTTGAGCCCTCTCTTTCCTCGTCGACTCGCATCGAAAAAAGCGCCTACCCACGTATACAGCCTCATGAAGGATACACTCTCAAGTAGGTGACTCTCTCTCTCCTGAGTGATACAGTAGTACCAAGCTCAACAGGATTTTAGAGGGAAGGCCAGTCAATAATCACTCAGCGAACGGAAACTATACTACACGCCAAGCCTCGCGCTCGCACTATGAACCCTTGGACATGATTTTGATTCTGAAGGAGACAGACAGGTTCACCGGGCAGTGCGACTCGTGAGAAAAAGTGAACACCACAATTGCACTCGCTTAGACCCCTCGGGTTTTCGTTCGTAACCGTCATTTCAGGATAATTCAAACTAAAATCGTCCAGCTTCAGAGGACAGCACACCTCAACACGTCTATAGTCTAAAGGCAAACAGGTAAACGCCCCTCAACCCATACCTACAGCAGCAGCAGCACCAGCAGCAGCAGCAGCGGTAAAATTTGAACCTCCTGTAAAAAAACCGCGATGATTGGGAGTCGGTCTGGACACCTCACACCGCTCTATTGTAAATCCCGTCGACAAAAACTTGAACTTCCGTACTACAGTGGTCGCTCGACCAAAACATTTCTCCAATCGCCGGACACGCCTGCCAGCTCCCAATGAAAACCCCTTACCTAAATACCAGCCCCCTCCATCCCAAGCTCTAACTTCTCTCCGTCTCTCAACTCTTCGTCTCCGGACTCGCCCTTCTTATTTCCCCCGCTGCCCCTACTGAACCACAAGGTGGCGCCGCCCACGGCCGCCATTATCGGCGGGCCTAAGGTATAAAATGACAGAAAAGCCGCGCCAATAGCACCCACGGTGGCGGGCCGATCGCGCAGCGCAAACCCCAGCCCCAGCTGAATCGGCAAGGTTCCAAACAGCGCTCCGAGGGCCACGCCGGCGGCGAATCCTTTGACCGGCACCCCCGTGAAGCCGCACAGCAGTGTCATGGGGCCTCTCACCCCCAGGGCGAAGCGCTCGGCGACACCGACGAACTTTCCCGACCGACGGATGCGGTTGAGGATGCGTTCAGTGTTCCCGTCGGCTTTTTCCTTGTCCTTGCCAATTTCGAGAGCCAAAACACGCACAATAATTTTTTTAACAAGGACGGGCGGTGGGAGGTGGGAGGGGGGCGGTAAGCAGACAGCGAGGCAAACGGGTGGGGTTCGAAATATTCCCCTTTGGAGACCCCTCGACACTGCTGTAGCGACACACTGATAACTCTGGTGCTACCAACATCCTGTTACGTGGCACCATAGTAAGCAGGACCGAATATTGTTAGTAAAAATAGGTAAATATATAGGTTTTTGTGTGTACCGTAGGTCCTATTTACTATGGTGCCCCGTAATAGGAACAACGTGAGCACCCAGCAGCAGCAGTACGGGTAAGTAGGGCCATGTTGCGCCCGTGTGTGCAGTACGACTCCTTGCATTCAACCATTGTAACTCGGACATCAATAATTTGTATGATCCCCCAATCACGCAGCGGCGGTTTTGCTGCAATCCCCACTTTCCATCGTCAAATTTCCCCCCAGAAGTCCCGGAGGGGTCAACAGAGTGGGTACACGAAAAAACGAAACAATGGAACGACCATCTGGGTAGGAACACTACTGTATGCTGCCACTAATGGAAGTTTCACGTCACCCTGCTGCGGCAAACACACAAAAAAAAACGACGGTGCGTATCACAGCTCTCGCTAGGAACTCGTACTGGTCGGATACTTCGTAACTGCCGTCAACTAATATCAATCGGGTGTTTGCGAATAATTTGTTTGGAACCAACGTGGTTGGGTTTATTGTGGTGTTTCCCACGAGTATATAATAGGAGTGCCAACTCACGAAAAATTAGGATCGCCCTGACGGCCGGGGGAAAAAGCGACCAAAGCGAAGTTTTGAACCTAATTGTTCTTGGGTTGGGTTAACTCTTCTGTGGGTTGGGTTAACTCTGTGGGCCTTCTGATTCAGCTGTTTAACCAAACAGCTCCTAATAGTTGTTGGTTCCATTTTTTTTAATAACCCAACCGAACAGAATTACAGTAGTGCCGGTCCCTCAAAGTGCCGGTATGACATGCGCCAGTCAACAATACCGGCACTATATGCAGCGCCAACCGGCACTAATCCCTCCGCACACTGCCACACTGGTTAATCTCATCTGCCATCTGTGCCTAGCGATTTCACCCGCACTTTAATAGCGGGCAGCCGGCACTACTCAACCGGCACTATAGAGGGATTGGACCACCACGGTATCGCGAACACCGGATTGTGCGTGCGCTGGTGGAAGGCACGAGACCAAAAAAAAACGGAGATTTTCGGTCGGACGGCGCGAGGATCTGTCAAGGGCTTCAGATTTTCTGTAGGATCTCCTGCTTCACTCGGCTCAGTAGTAAGTCATGCCCTGCCACGATGTCCCGTAATATAATGAACATTTTGATTGAATATTAACATACAAACGTTGCTAATGTTTTGGCCCTATATTTTGACGCGTGCTATGGTAGGAGTAGCACCTACATTTTCTGAGGCTCCTCACTTGACCTTAAGGGAGTTTAGTAATGCTTCAGCCAAAAAATAATTTAGAGAAAAGCTAGAAAAACAACCTGATGACCAATCCCAAAACCTGCACCTGAATTTTCTAAGGCTCCGTACTTGACCTTAAAGGGAGCTCTATGCCTCACCCAAAACATAGTTTTGAGAAAAGCTAAAAGTGCAACCCGATGCCCAATCCCGAAACCTAGGTATGCCACGAAAAATGTTGCAAAACAATACTGTAGGGGATGGCCTTCCACATCTACTCTGTTGCTCAAATAATTTAACCTCACTGGCAAGCCACGTTTGGTTCCATATATTAGACGCCTAGAATACTCACGTATTCCACCGATATTGGGTCAAGGAGCCCGGTCAGTCAGAAATATTTTGGTCCGAAATTGCCACTATATACGCCTATCGCAGCACGCCTCTTGTAGCTAGAGCACCCCGGGCTTCACCCGGCTCAAAAGCAAGGCATGTCCTATCCTGAAGACGTCTGTGTACTTAAGCAACTCGGTTCGCTCGTAATTATTGCATGGCACTCGTAAGACAGTAAGACAGGGTAATTGCGAGGGGTTTTCGCGGGTGGGGCCCGGCCGGCCCGTAATATTTCCAAATCACGGGCCGAAGCCCGGTCCGGCCCGTGAAATTATCCTATCACGGGCCTCGACCCAGCCCGGCCCTTGAAAATTTCAGATCACGCCCCCCAGGCCCGGCCCGGCCGGCCTGTGAGATTTTCAAATTGGCATACCCGGGCCGGCTCGGCCCGTGATATTTTAAGAGGCCCGTGAAAGGCCGCTTTCTCACGGGCCGGATTGACCGGACCGTGAGAATACCCGCGGATCAACAAGAATCGCGCGGGTCAAGTGGAGCGAACGGTTGGGTACGGCGTATATATTGCGCTTTCCAATTTAGCATGCTACTGTACGAGTATTTGTCATGTTCTTACCTTGTCGAACACAAAAATACAAATTTGAGGAGTCACAACCAACTCCACCCGATACGTTCAACGAAGTCGAAGCGGCGTATGCAAGTTCGGGCTGTGTCGACGACTGTCGCAGAGATTAAACCGTGCTAAAAAAACACGAACCGCAACGGAAAACGACCGGAGCAGCTGCAGCGCAAACGTCAAACGTAGGTCGGCGGCGGCACCTAAAATAACGTCAAGATCACCACGAACCCAGTGTTTTATCCAGCAGACCTCTTTTACCACGAGAGCATCGGCGAATCTGACCGAAAGCACGAGCAATCGTTCAATAATTCGAGATCTCTTATCACCGTCGCTGTTCCGCCCGCCATAGGGACAGCGACAGCCTTATCGTCTCTGCCGCCAAAACAATCACGCGGTGGCTGGGGCGCGCCTGGGTGGTTTCCAGTCGTAAGTTTGTACGTATGTAGACCTTCATGAAATTGATGAATTTCGAAAAGAAAATACGTTAACTTCCCGACAGGACCCAAGCTGGTGAAAATTGCGAAATCTAATCCAGTATATCAATGCCGTACACACGTTCGACATATGGAATATCGGCACAGGCAAGGCCAGAAGACGGTAAGCTGTGAGGTGTTGGCGGGTTTCTCACGGGTCGGCCCGCAGGTCGACAACGACATATCTCGGGGATCTATTTGTGGGTCATGGCAGCCCAGACGGCGAGATCACGGGCTTCGGCCCGGCCCGACTAGTGAGATTTTCAGATGACGGGCCCACCGCCCGGCCCGGCCGTGAGATTTACAGATTGGTAGACCTGGTCCGGTCCGGCCGGTGGGATTTTCTGATTTTTATACACGGCCCGGCCCGGCGCGCGAGATTTTCTGAATATCAAACCCGGCCCGGCCCGGCCCGGCCAGTACGATGTTTTTCCCGGACTGCGAAGACCCCTGGAAATTACGCCCCCCCTCCCTCCGCGGAGAGAGTGGCAGACTCTACCCCTCAAGTGCTCACCCCTCTCCTACTAAGTCGAACAGAACGGTTATGCCAATATCTCGGTAGGCACAACCATGCTGATTACGCACTTTTACCTCGTTTCGTTGCAGCAAAACAAACGCGTGAAACTTGAATGTAAGACAGGGAAACTGCCACGATGATGATACCCACCCCTCCCCCTCCCCTCCTCGCTGCAAGGATATCAGGAGACAGTACCTTTTACCCGTTGACAGACATCAACTTTGCCTTGATATGCCTTGGCTGGCGCAAAACTACTAGGCTTGAGTGTGGAACACTCGGCCCTACCCCCTTGACAGCACATGTCTTGCCTCGCTTGACATGTCTCCTGACATGTTTGCCTTGCAGAGAGTGGCTGATTCCACCCCCAAGCGCTCACCTCTCCCGTCCCTGTGGTGCCGTCTCCAGAGCCGTCCAAAGCACCAGTTTCCCCCAGGTCCTTGAAGAGGATCCGACGCAACGGGTTGAATAACCCTCGCCGGAACCCGGCCCCAATCCCGTACGTCAACTGGAGTTCCACGTACACAGGCAGGCGCGTCAGATAGGGGACGTGCGGAAAGATACATTGGAAAGTAGGGCTTAATGGAGAGTCGGGAGGGTCTGGGCGCTTCTTCCTTGTACGAGTTGGCTCGGATTCGACACAATGGTTGATAGTCCACACTAACGCCTCCTTACATCTCCATGTCGAGAATTTTCCCAAGCGATCGGAGTTAAGGCAAATTCTTGTGCAGGCGGGTACGTGGATAAACAAAACCGGTTTCCGATCGAAGACCAGATCGGGCTTTCCTGTAAAGTTGAAAAAGAGCCTTTTCGATCCAGCCTTTTTCGATCAAGCGGTCCGGTCCACGTGGATTGGATTTCTCGATCGAAACTTTTTTTGAAGCCCTCTCCACCCCTCTAAACACATGGTCACGCCACACAGCAGCAGGCCTAAACCCCTCTCCGTTGTTGGGTTGACTGCTCTGTTGGTGCTGCTCTATTGCTGCTCTTGCTGCTGCTCACAGGGCAGCACCCCCTAGAACCCGCGAGCAGGACACCACGCAGTTTTCAGAACACTTTCGCCTGCAATACCCCAAAGAGCACAACAACTACAATTCGATCCGACTGACGGCAGGGAAGGCATCCAGACAACACCCCGTCGAATTTACAGTGGACCGGAAACCGAGGTTTTCGATACTTCCAAACCGACGGTAGATAAATAGCCTTAGGGAAAGGGTCAGGGTTTAACGTCAAGCGTATCTCAACAATTTCGTGGAACTTGGCTTAAGGTCCACAATCTTGACAGCCCTCGGTTCTTCGTCGACACGCCAGAGGGCACGCGCGATATGTGTGGAGCAATTGCCGTAAACTAACGTTGAAACCGCACGGGGGTGTGATCGTTTTTCAGCGATCGACTTTTTCCAGAACGGGAAGATGCAGCGTTGCCAATCTATACCGAACGATAAGGCATTTTCGGGAAAACGCCTGGTCGAGAGCCTTAAAAAAATAAAGCGTTCGACTTTTTTTTAGCACCCTTGCCGTCGTTGTCAAGAGAAAACTGTCAAATAGCGCTCAAAAGCGATCGCAATGAAACCCTGTGCGAACTCAACTTTTTATTTATTTACCTGGTATTTATTCATGTATGTTATCCTCCGGCGGATTGGAAAAAAATAAAGCTTAAGCTCACCACACTTCCACGTTCAAAATTCGTGCCGTGTGCAAACCCAACGCTCTTCACGGTACACCACACCCCGACGAGGAGATTACTATTACGGGGGACCATAGCAAATAAGACCTACGGTCTAGATAAAAACCTGTATTTTTACCTATTTTTACCAACAATATTTGGTCCTATTTACTATGGTCCCCCGTAATACGCACTCTTGCAACGTTAACCCATTTAGGACCGCAGTACCGTCTGGGGGACAAACCACTCAAATTTCAAGTAGTTTGTCCCCCAAGCGGGACTGACTGCAGTTCCAAGAGGGTTAAGGGTACAGTGGGGTGGGTACTCACTTTAAGACCACCCCCTTGACAAGCCGATAAACGTGGTCTCATCTCCAATCTGGTACCAGCTATCATTTTTTACCGCTGACGAAGCAAATTCCGAGCCGTTTTTTATCGCGACAAGCCGATTTATCTGTGGCCTTTATCTTCCTACAAGTCTTGAAACGGGTGGTCTTAAGAGTGGGTAGGTACCCCACCGTAACTCCTAATTTTTCTGAGGCTTCTCATTTGATTCTAGTATAGCAGCCCTCTATCTCACCCAAAATCTGGCAACCAAGAACTCAAGATGGATGCCGTAAATAGCGTACAGTTCGCGCAGGGGTGGGGGGTCGTTTTCCAGTGCTCATTTTCTCGACAATTTGTAAAAGGGTGCTATTAATATTATTACGGGGGACCATGGTAAATAGGACCAAATAATGTAAGTAAAATAGGTAAATATACAGGTTTTTGTATGTACCGTAGGTCCTATTAACTGTGGCCTTCCGTAATAAAAAAGTCGAACGTTACATTTTCGGAAGGCTCTCGACCAACTACTTTTCCGATAAACGCCTCCTTTGTTCGGTAATTGCAACCCTCCCCCCCCCCTCTGGAGAAATCGAGCGCTGAAGAACGATCGCACCCCTGCGCGAAGTCAACGCTCTGTACGGTACTCCCATGTCCTGGTTATGCAACGAATAATACTATTACGGGGGTCCATAGTTAACAGGACCAAATATTGTTAGTAAAAATACCTAAATATATAGGTTTTTATGTATGCCATAGGTCCTGTTAACTATGGACCCCCGTAATAAAACAATAATAATAGTACTATTACGGGGGACCATACCAATATTGTAGTGAAAATAGGTAAATATATACCTGGTAGGTTTTTGTGTGTACCGTAGGTCATATTTACTATGGTCCCCCGAAAATAATAATGATCATAATGACAATAGTAATGATGTGGGGAATGGAAATTGGGAAACGACTGGCAGAGAAGTGTATGAGGGATAATACTCCTGATTTACGGAAGGATATTCGGTTTAAATAGGAACGGTATCAACGCTATATTGTCGGAACGCAAGCATAATAATACTAGTAATAGTGACAATAATGATAATGATAATAATAATAATAATAATAATAATAATAATAATAATAATAATAATAATAATAATAATAATAGAAATACTTATAACATGGCTGTGAGAAGGTCATTCCAGCGATATTGGGTACATAAAGTTCCTCGGCTAACCCCCTTTACTGCTTTAGTACTGCAGTCCCGTTGCGGGAATAAAACACTCGTGGAACTACTGTATTACGGGGGGCCATAGTAAATAGGACCAAATATTGTTAGTAGAAATATGGAAATATATGGGTGTTTGTGTGTACCGTAGGTCCTATTAACTACGGTCGCAACACGTGCTACGACAAAAGGGTAAGTCATTACTAGGGGGGACCATAGTAAATAAGACCTTGTAGGTAAAAATGGGTAAGTATATGGGTTTTTGTGTGTACCGTAGGTCCTATTTACTATGGACCCCCGTAATATTAACAGTAAGCTAGTAAGCCACCCAGAAACTGAATTTGATAAAAAAAAATATGAAAGTGCAACCCGATGGCCTATGTTTGCTTACGACAAGACGTGACTTGTTGTAAAAACACTACTACTACTACTACTACTACTATTACGGGGGTCCATAGTTAATAGGACCTATGGTGTACATAAAAACCTATATATTTACCTATTTTTTCTAACAAAATTTGGTCCCGTTAACTACGGACCCCCGTATACTACTACTACTACTACTACTACTACTACTACTACTACCACTACCACTACCACTACCACTACTACTACTACTACTACTACTACCACTACCACTACCACTACCACCACCACTACGACCACCACCACCACCACCACCACCACCACGGCCACCACCACGACCACCACCACCACCACCACCACCACCACGACCACGACGACCACGACCACGACGACCACGACGACCACGACGACCACCACGACGACCACCACGACGACCACCACGACGACCACGACGACCACGACGACCACGACCACGACCACGACCACCACGACGACCACGACCACGACCACGACCACACGACACACGACGACGACGACGACGACGACGACGACGACGACGACGACGACGACGACGACGACGACGACGACGACGACGACGACGACGACACCACCACGACCACCACGACCACCACCACCACGACCACGACCACGACCACCACCACGACCACCACGACCACGACCACCACGACCACCACCACCACGACCACGACCACGACCACGACCACACGACCACGACGACCACGACCACCACGACCACCACGACCACCACGACCACCACGACCACGACCACGACCACGACCACGACCACGACCACGACCACGACCACGACCACGACCACGACCACGACCACACACACCACCACCACGACCACCACGACCACCACGACCACCACGACCACCACGACCACGACCACGACGACAACGACCACCACCACCACCACCACCACCACCACCACCACCCCCACCACCACCACCACCACCACCACCACCACGACTACTACTACTACTACTACTACTACTACTACTACTACTACTACTACTATTGCTGCTGCTGCTGCTGCTGCCGCTGCTGCTACTGCTGCTACTACTACTACTGTCATTGTGTTCCAACGATATTGGGTAGCTCCTCAGTGCCCTTCGCCCGTTTAGGCCTTAAGGACCCTTAACCCGTTCAGGCCTTAAGGACTGCACGCTTGTTGTGGGGACAAAACACTCGGGATTAGACTGAAATACTTGTTTCTGTACAGCGCAGTACTAAGAGGGTTAACGCTTTCAGGAGTGCAGTCCCGCTTGGGGGACAAACCAGTGAAATTCTAAGTAATTTGTTTCCAAAACGGGACTGCAGCTCTAAAAGGCTTAGGGGGCCCCGTGAGTCATCAACGTTTTTGCCAAAAAAGCTGCTACCCCCGTCATCGTAGCAAGGGTCCAACATGCCTCCTGGAGTTCCTGCTAGAGTTCGTCCATGGGTCTGCACTTTAGCTATTTAAAACGTGTTGACAGTCATTACAGCCTATAGCAACCGCTATGATGTACGACGACGACAGCGAAAAGAAAAGAAAAACAGACAAAAGAAAAAAAAAACAGAGCAACGGGCGCGTATGACAGCGGCGCATGATTACGGCATAATGGGCAACCACGGTGTACGCAGGAGCCAGATGGGTTTGGGCGCGACAGGAGCGCAATACTGCTGTTGCTGTTGCTGCTGCTACTACTGCTAGTACTACTTGCTGCTGCTATTACTACTTATAATACTGCTAAAAACTACTACTACTCCCACAAATGCTACTATTAATACTACTGCTACCACTACTACTGCCACTACTACAGTATGTATTAGGGTGTATTAATATTTCTACAGCTGCTACTACTACTGCTGTACTATTACTACTACTACTACTACTACTACTACTACTACTACTACTACTACTACTACTACTACTACTACTACTACTACTACTACTACTACTACTACTACTACTACTACTACTACTACTACTACTACTACTACTACTACTACTACTACTACAACTACAACTACTACCACTACTACTAATACTACTCCTAAAACTGCTACTACCACCAACTGCACCATAGCACGGGCTCACCAGATCGCTCAGAACCACGCCCGCATAGCACCACGCCACGCAAGCCGCCTTGTGCTTGACGGAGAATTCTTTGCTGCCTAGCAAAGTGCCCACAAATATCACCATCACATCTTCGCTGACGGGTACCCCTAACGACAGTAGCGCCCGGAAACACAGAGCAGCAGCGCGTCAAGAGTGGCGGGCAACGGGGGATAGCGGGCGGGATCAGCGGTAGAAGCGTGTTGGACATGAGGGATTAATTACCCACTATCGTATTCACCCCTCACATAGGACCGCAGTCCCGTTTGGAGAACAAACAACTTAAAAATTTGACTGGTTTTGTCCCCAAAACGGGACTCTGCAGTCCTAAAAGGGTTGATAACCCTGTCAAAAGGGACTTCAGAGGGAAACATTGACGACAAAAGTGACGGTTACAGCAGCGGCCACTGCGTGATTCGGGGATCGTACAATTATTGGTGTCCGAGTTACAATGGTTGAATGCAAGGAGTCGTACTGCACACACAGGCGCAACATGGCCCTACCTACCCGTACTGCTGCTGCTGGACGCTCACGCTGTTCCTATTACGGGGGGGCCATAGTAAATAGGACCTACGGTACACACAAAACCTATATATTTACCTATGTTTACTAACAATATTAGGTCCTATTTACTATGGTCCCCCGTAATAGGATGTTGGTAACACCGAACAAAGTTGTCAAGATTTTGGTCGTTATCTTCAACTCCCAAAGGGGTTCATATAGGCTCATTTTTATCGGAGTGCTGTTTGTCCAGAATTCCAAAGTTTGGAAATAATTGGAGATATGTATCAACACACGGAGGCATTCTGTCACTATTCGTGGAATTCTCCAGAAGAAAAAAATCAGGAAAATCTAGAAGGTTGAAAAATTGCGCGAAAAAAATATAGAAGTTACGGAAAAAAAGCTCTCCGATAAGAATGACCGAAAGCCTAGCCTAAAATATATACCTGCTAGATACTAACTACTTCAAGTCTAGCCTAGTCAGCCAACGCTGACTCGTCCGAATAAAGGAAACCAACTTCCCCTCTCTTCCCCCTGGGAAAGTGGTAGTCGCCGAGAATCGAAATGATGCGTATCATTTATTTAGTTGCTTGGAAGGGATAACCTATGCACTTCGTACTTGGGTATACAGTAGTTTTACAGGCACGTGTCAAGATCAAGGTCGGTCCTGCCGACGACGCCACTTGTTAAGATCAAGGTCGGGACACTTTGTATCCCTGGACAGGTTTGCCCATTAAGTCGGTACTCGTTCGTACTCACGTGTGTTGTTTGCTTAGAGATAGAAGAAGAGCAGCTTTATTCCTTTCGTGCACGCGGAGACCGAGAGCAAGGCTCGTGCCTCGCTGGGAACACCCCTGGTTTTCCATCTACGATACGCCTCCCAAGTAATACAAATACGATCCTAATACTTGAACACAGGTAATTACCGGGCTTTCAGCCTCATTCATGGCAGTATCGTAGCACACTCCTTGTAGCCAACAAGGCGCTATGATATTACTGCTGTACTCAAATCGCTACTGGTGTACCAGTATTGACTACAGACAGTACTGCACGAGCGGCTGTACGAGCTGAAGCACGATAAATTGCTGTACGAGTCGCTGCTGTTCGAGCTACTGTTGTACAGCCTATACTGCTGTTGTAAGAGCTACTACTCCTGTACTAGCTACTATCCCCCGTACAAGGTACTCCAGCGAGTTCGCAAGGGCTAAGACGACAGGCCAACTGGGATCGTTCCAACTACAGCAGTAGACCGTTTAGCTTTACGGTACGTACTACTCTGCGATATGATTGACTGTTAGATGTGGACCGTAATATTAATAGGAGTGTTTGCGAAGAATCTGGTTGAAAAATAAATTTGGTTGGGTTTCTTGTGGTCTGTTTCCTATATACAAATGACCTCATACCCACAAAATTTGAGGATCTGCCCAAGGTTGTGGCAAAAAATGGCCAAAATGGCACTCAGTTATTTTCGGGTTGGGGTGTAATTAACTCTTTAGGATTGTTCCATGGGTTGGGGTCATTTTTACATAGGAAACAGACCACAAGAAACCCAACCATATTAGTTCTAGCCAAATTCTCCGCAAACAATGTAATCACTGAGCTTTCAGTTAGCGCTGATTCATATTATAGCTCAGAAGTGGTTATTTATGGTGCATATCTAACAAAATCACAAACCGAGAATCGGAGCTCATAGTGGTCCTTCCTATCGACGATTTGCCTCAAAGATAACCGGTAGAGACACACACACAACAGCCGGCCTACCGGAACGTGATACTGGACTCAAGAACTGCTGTTGTGTTGTTGCACGCTACTGGTATCCCTGGTACCTCACGTACGCTACCCACAGAGTGACGATATCAAGTTGGACGGCGGTTTGTACGAGGCTAACGAGCGCGACCTCAGTACCTGCAGTAGTCAAATCTACGATGCATCATGCTGGGCGCATGCGGATTGTTGTGCTAAACCAACACGAGCGAACATCTATGTACGTACGCGGTCGTATGTTTCCGTGACGTTTGGATTAATTATTCTAAGAAAAAAAAAAAAGTCAGCAGCAGCAGCAGCAGGGTGAGGATTTTTTGTCTTGGAAAAGGCTCGCGCTTCGCGCTCGCGCGCCTCACTATTGTGATTTTTTTGCTGGTTTTACGTGCTTCTGGATGTTATGTTTTTTTATAAATCACGAGCGTCGACCCTACCCAACCCCAACCCTAACCCTAACCCCAACCCCAACCCCAACCCTACTATTAATAGTCCAGGCTAAGGCTCGACCCGAGCTAGACAATCTGAACAAAAAGTGCGGACCGCCACAAAAATGGTAAACATTTTACTGTAGGTACTTTATCTGGTACATTGTGTGGGTCAAGATCACGGCAAAGGCTACCTGGTACTGCCGTTGACAGACCCGTACACGTACAAGCAGCCCCGCAGACGTTCTATTACGGGGGGCCATAGTAAATAGGACCAAATATGGTCAGTAAAAATAGTTAAACATATAGTTTTTTTTGTGTACCGTAGGTCCTATTTACTATGGCCTCCCGTAATACCTGCTTCGCAAAACCCGAAGCATTCTACCAGTACGTACATATATATGATACATGTATCTACGTACGTGGTGTCCAAGCTGTCTCTAATTCACATCGCAAAATGTGAACCCCTTCTACACGCTGCACTACCAACACACAACTTTGAGGAACGTACACAGCATAGCACACACTTGGTAGACGGCAAACAAACATCGCAGGCGTTTCGCTTCTTCAATTGACCGGGGGGCGGGGGGGGCGGGGACTCCTACTACACTGCTGTACGGCACCCCCGAATATTTTTACGTGCCGTACCAACACCCAACTTTATGGAACGTGCCAGAAAACGCAGCACGCAAACAAGCATCGCAATGGTTTCGCTTCTTCTTCAAAGGCTGGGGGGGTGGGGGGAGGGACTGCTATTATTACACTGCTGTACAGAAAAAGTCCGTGTTTACTCAGACCTGCCTTGGTAGCAGATATATCCTTTTTCTTCTTCTTTTTTCATCACTTTTACTTTCCATATGAAACTGGGACCAGGGTGCAGAGCGTGCCTGCGCGTGGCTTGTATGGTTGGAATACTGGTTGTAGGTTTGACAGCAAAACCCAACCGTACCCTAACCCCTACCGCCTGGGAAATTCTCGGAAAATGGAAATGTGAAGAGGAGTTACAAGGGCAGTGTGTTCTTCACATTCAACCGTTCTTTCTACCAGACCACTCTGGACAATGGACGCAACAATAGTCTATTGCTTCGACAATAGACTAGGGAGGGAATCTATCGATGTATATTGTCTGTGACAATAGTGTGTGAAAGGTATCTATCGATAGATATTGTCGGCCACAATAGACTGGTGATATTCACGATCGATAGATATTGTCGAACACAATAGATGGTGAACTTCGTCCATCGATGGCCATTGCAGGCCACAATAGAATGTGCGAGATGTCGATCGATGGCCATTGCCGGCCACGATAGATTGTGCGAGATAGCCATTCATTGGCGGCCACGATAGATTGTGCGAGAGGTCTATCGACGGCCATTGCCAGCCACAATAGATTGTACGAGAGGTCTATCGACGGCCATTGCCGACCACAATAGATTGTGCAAGATGTCTATCGATGGCCATTGCCGGCCACAATAGATTGTACGAGATGTCTATCGATGGCCATTGCCGGCCATAATAGATCGTACAAGCTATCCATCGATAGCCATCTCGAGGATATTTTGCACTCATCCCACGATATAGGCGAGGCAATAGTAGTCTATTTTGGAAGCGCGTCCAATAATCTATAGTGGATGGCGATGGTTGCTGTTGTACACAATCGCGTCCCCGATTTTCCTAATTGAGAATTGCCTTTCCGATGAGAATGACATTGAATCTTTGGGAACACAACAAGTTGCCAAATATGTATCAGGTACCAGGTATGTCATGTTCTGTGTGTATGTGGGAATGTGAACCGACGTCATCATCTTGTGGAGACCATACGCTCTCACACTAATTTGAAGACATTATATGTAGGTGTCGCTATTAATAGAAACTCGCGCACCAAGATATTGGTAATTATCATCAACTTATTTGCGCTGGTAGTTTCGGAAATTGATTCGATTTAATACCCTTACTTTGTCCTACAGTCTATTAACTCCACTTTGAATAAAACGTGGATCATTAAAGACCTGGGCCCAATGTCTAGCAGACGACCTCAGGGTTTTCCAAGCCACCGAGGGGTCCACGGAAAGCTCCCCTCTGCTGTTCCGAGTAGAAACGGTGTTATGGCCGAGGGCGGCTAAGAAGAGCGGGAAGTGGTACCGGGGGGTCGTCGACGCGGCGGACTGTTTCATGGCGAGGTGGCACAGGGACGAGGCACAGAGGAGCCGGCTACGCCACGCAGCTGAGGACGCCAAGAACGGCGACAACGGGAGGGGGGGAGGGGGGAAGGGCAGCCGTACAGACAGCAGCTGTCGACGAATGAATGCAGAAACGAAATGATAGATCGGGTGGCTAGGTATCGGTGCGACTAGCTCTTATAGACTGTTGCCTGTAGCTCCCTCTCTTTCGTGTCGCTTCATCCGCGCAGATATCTGTCCTTCCTGAATACGTATGCTGTCCGTCTGACCGCCCTTTCTGAAGTCCTTGCGTCGTTTGTATTCTGTTCTTCATTTCATTTTTTTTTTGTTTTGTTTTTGTTTCATTGTCTTTTTGCTCTTATTTTTTGGTCCTGCTTGTGTTGTTGTTTCTCGTACCCGGTACGCTGATATTTCACTTGCTTGACGCTTGTATTTGTGATTACTTTTTTTTTTGTCTTCCTCTGTCTCACAGCCTGTGACCACGGAATCAGTATCTCTCTTCGATAAGGAATCAGGACGGACACAGGGTGTACTGATGAAGCTGGGTAGAGAGGACGATTTAATGTGAAGACAGCAACAACAACAACAACATTAAACTAAAACCACCTTACGCTGAAAATTCTAACCTTTCCGTGTCTCATCTCGAGTTTGTTTGTCCCATACTGGAACCAAGAAAGTAAGAGCTATTTTTTCGGATGCTGGTCATCTTTATTTTTGATTATTTTTTTTTTGTTCGGAAATAAATTCGATTTAGTCTTATATTGACTGCACTTTCAAAAATAATCTGGATGCTAAAAATAAAACCACCTTGGCAAGAAATTATCAGCTTTCCGTTTCCTAACTCGAGATTTTTGTCCCGTACCGAAATGAAGTAAGTCATCCTCATATTTTTCGGAGCCCGGCCAACAATCTGTTGTGGGTGGCGATGGCTATTGTTGGACACAATCGCGTACCTATTGTTGGCGGCAATAGAAGCTTCGGCGGTCGTCAAGAATGGCCATCGACGTGCATCATTCCACGGTATACAATAGGTTTAGGCAATAGTCTATTGCGAAAAAACGCCCGACACTCTACTGTGGGTGACGATGGCTATTGATGGATACAATTGCGTGTATATTGTTGGCGGCAATGGTCATCGATAGACAAACGTTTTTGGTTTATTGATCAAACAATATCTATCACGGTTGCTTCCCCAACATCTATTGTTCAGGACAATGGCCATCTATGGACAACCTTGTGACTCCATTGTTAGGGCAAAGGAATATTGTCTCCATTGCCGAAAATATATATTTTCCCTGACAATATCTATTGATAGACAGCGTTGCCAGTCTATTGTCGTTAACAACATCTATCGATAGACAGCGTTGCCAGTCCATTGTGGTTAACAGTGTCCATCGATAGACAGTGTTGCCAGTCTATTGTGGTTCGTAATGTCTGTCGTTAGCCAGCGTTGCCAGTCTATTGTCGTTAACAATATCCATTGACACGTTTTTTCGGGGTTACTGTGGCGGTAATGTTCTATGTCCTTTCTATTGTCCAGGGTATATGCACATCTTACATCACCTATATTGTCCGTACAGAGTGTACCCGATCAAGAATCACTACTAATAACACAGAGTACCTATCACAACAACACAGCCGACAATGCAACACACTTAACCCCCATGATGCCCACTGCCTTGTTGAGACACACAACGTTGCAGCCCTGTTTTACGCTATGCCATGCACCGACATTGCTGCTTATCACGATACACCATGCGCTCATTCCATACTGGTGGTGATCACAAGATGACAATATGACATTGCTGCGGCACAAAATATTGCGTTGCTTAGTAAATCAGAGTGCATTGTAGGTGTGGAAATAGGCGGGTGATGGTGTCCATCGATAGACATTGTCCACCACAATCGATTCTCAACAGTGTCCATCGATAGCATTTGCCCGCCACGACAGATTACATCCACCGATAGCCATTGCTGGTCACAATAGATTCAGAAACATATCTCTCGATAGACATTGCCGGTCACAATAGATTAAGAAATGCATCTATCGATAGCCGTTGCCGGCCACAAGTATCGAAACGACCATCCGTAAACGGCGACTCTTCTTTGCGGGGGCTGTGGTGCGGCAACACGAGGGGCGATTGCCCAGTCGGTTGATGTTCGGGACGATCGCTGGTGGGGGGAGCCCGAAACCAGGCGGGCAGCCCAAGACTTGGCCTAGGGCAATTGCTGAGGACCTTAGAGTGTTCAAAGCCACCGAGGGATCAACGGAAGACTCCCCCTTAGTCTTTGGAGTTGGGACCGCACTGTGGCCCACTGCAGCAAAACAGACGGGAAAGTGGTACCGGGGAATCCTCGAAGCAGCTGAACAGTTCATGGGCAGGTGGCACGAGGCTGAGGCAAAGCTGAGTAGACAGCGCCGTGCATCCGCTGCAGGTAGTGTTAGAGGGAATGGGGGGAGGGGTAACAGCAGGAGGGGTAGAGGGAACACCGTACAAGTGTATGGGGGCAGGGGGGGGAACAGGAGGAGTAGAAGGGAAACCGCGGTAGAAGAGAGTAGCAGAGAGACCGCAGATAGGGTAGCAAGGTACCAGGCCGACTGATAGGTTGGACTTTTCTTTGCTACTCGTACCGCCAACTGCTGCGGCCGTTCGGTATGGATTTTGATTTTTTTTCCCTTCTTATCCTTATGAAAGAAGTACTACATAGTGGGTGGGTGACGAGCGTATTTTGGCCCACTCACTATTGCTCTTTTTACTTAGTTAAGTGTTCACCGGGATGCATAGTCCCCTTTTTCCTTCTCGTATCTTTCCCCTTGCACGTCCCTTTTGGCTCATGCTCGGGGTAAGTATGTATGTGTCTGAGCTTTGGCTTCCCATTTTATTTATTTATTTGGGATTCTTCCCCTTTTCTTTTTCTTTTTCTTGTTCTTTTTCGGTTTGGTTTTTTCGTTGCTTCTCTTTCTTTATGGTGTATTTTGGTTGCTGGCGTATGTATGTATGTTGTGTCGGCCGCACCTAGTGCGAAGGCGTGGTATTACGTAGGCTATTAATGCATCACGGTGTGTTATCTCTGTGTCGTAGTCTGTGACCACAGAGCTCGTATCTTTCTAGGGTGAAGAATCAGCACGGACACTGGGCTTGCTGGATGTCGACGAGTAGAAGAACGGTTTAATGTGAAGAACACACACACACACAATATATCAAGAAATGTGTTCATCGATAGCCACTGTGGACCGCAGTAGATTCTGCAAGCTATCCGTCGATAGCCATTGTCGGTGACTGAACAATATGTTGGGGACGTAACCTATCGATAAACATTACCGTCACTAGATCGAGGAACGTGCCAATCGATAGCCTTTGCCGACGACGCTAGACCAGTCCATTGCACCAAATTCTATTGCTATTGCAGGGGCCATTGTCTATTGTCCAGGGTGTGATTTTTTAATAGAATCTGCACACCCGTCGACATCCAGCACAACCAGTGTTCGCACCGATTCTTCAAGCCATGAGATAAAAAGTTCTGTGGCAGCAAAACTACGACACAAGCAGTAGAGACACTAAAGTACATTGTTATGCAGTACAGCAGAGTAGACAATGCAATGCCATGTTCCATCATACAGATTCTATGAAAAAGAGAAAACAGAACAAACGAAAAACAAAAGAGAAAGCAAGTGGAAAGAGAAGTGTGAACAAGAGCAGCAGTCAGTGTGCATACCGTTCTTTATACCCGTCAACATCCTGCACAACCAGTTTTCGTGCCGATTCTTCAGTCCTTTAGATTACTATCTGTGGTGACAAAAATACGCCACAGAGATGCTAAAGTACATTGTCATGCAGTAAGCAGAGTAGACAACGCAATGCCATGAAATCGTACCGCACTGGATACGGCAGGCACCACAAATATATTCCATGAACGAAAGAAAACAAAAGAAATAAAAAAAAGAGAGCACAGATCGAAAGAGAAGAAGTGTGGATTATTACCCATTGTGTCGAGGCCCGGGCGAGCCGTAAACACTGCTGGCCCCCGACAAACGTCGGAGAAGATTTTACCCGAGGGCTCTTCTTTTTGTTGTATCGTTGCTGGTTCACGAGCATTGCTGTGTGAATGTTTAATCAGGCTTTCTATAACGCAAGTCGGGGAGAACGGAAAAATCGCGGCGCTCTGCGTTGTACTGATGTGTCATGCGATCAAGGACATTGTCATGATTGTTGTGTGTATATGTTAGATCAGGATTTCTGTCATGTACTGGTACACCACCGGTACACTGTACAAGTCAGGAGCCAGGAGTATGGCAAAATCAAGACCATAAAATCGACCCACAAAGACCAAGCTCTCATCACGTACTTGTAGAGCTGCGAGCTGGATGACTACGGCAAAAGTCGCCAGCCAGGTAGTAATAGTTTGTTAGCATGGTAGTTTTTATAATCAGTTGCAGCGGTGCTAATTGTCCGACTAATAGGGTTTCCCCGTTAATGGAAGGTTTCTTTGGTACCGGGTGCGTACTTCCCCGTGAGACAACTCACCCAGAAACCGAGAGAGAGCTAAGAGGTCTACTCCGTAACTCGTCGCGCATCAAAAGCCATCGCCGTCGACGGTGCCGGTGTCGATGGCAGTGCCGAAGGTTGCTGGCGGTTTCTCTTATAACATTTTGAAACGTAAAATGAAGCCAAGCAGCGCCAGCCGACTATGTACCCAACTACTAATATTAATAGTCGCCAGCAAACTACTGCTGTATAACACGCAAGATAACACACCCCCCGGGGCGAATTTTAGACCCGGTTTCCTCCAAAGCATGCCACACTACCAAAATGGTGACTTTGGAGATATTTCATCGAGATCTTCCCATAGACGCACAGCTCGGCGAATTCAGTGCGCCCTCCCCGTTGATGATACAGGGATAGAGAAACCCAGGTTTGAAAATCGTCCGAGGGGGTGTGCTATCTTATCGCCCGTCTGATACGGTAAAATACGAGCTGCCCAGAGTATAGGCCCATGAATGAGCAAGAGCGTAATCAAAACACAAGGCCCACTTCTTAAGGGGACGCTAAGAATTTCCGCTTTTCTAAGCCTGACCAATCCCTGAAGTTTCCGTACCTCTGTCCAACCGTGGATTAAATGGTAACACCTAGGGAAAAAGCAGGCAATACAACATCAACACAGGCCCACTTCTTGAGAGGGCGCCAAGAAAATAGGAATAAGAAAAAGTGCTCAGCGGCGAGACCTACGCTCAAAATTGAACAGGGATGGTGTCACAATATGATTCTACAACAGGCTTGCTCAGATCAGGTGTTTCGATAGCGGGCCCATACTGTAATCAAGTAATAGCCGGGAAGTCCACCCAACTCACAGCCCTACCCATCACTCACCCACTCCGGCCGCCAAGAGGTAAACGAAGTAGTAAACGGGGGGCACGTTGTTGGCGGCATTCATGGCCGACGATATCGACGAGCTCGCGAAGAACCCGCGCATGCCCTCGGCCGCTGGGAAGCCTATCGACATCGAGAGCTGTTGTTGCTGCTGCTGCTGAGGCGGCGGCGGCGCAAGCCCTCGACCCTGGAAACGGAATGCCCCGACTGTTGCTACTGCTGCTGCTGTGTCCTTTGTGTTCGCGTTTCTACCTGTGTCGTAAAGTGTAGCAGCAGAGCAGCAGAGCAGATGAAGACAGCAGAGAAGCAAAGCGGCAGAGGAGTAGGGCAACAGGGCAGCAGGGCACAAGAGCAGCAGAGCAGCAGAGCAGGAGCAGGGCAGCAGAGCAGAAAAGCGATTGCCACGACAACAGCGCGTTGAGGAGGCGGGAACGCACCATGCTCGGTACGATGGTGGGGGTAGACTGGTGCTTCTCCATGCGACCACGTGCGTGCGTTCTCTGAAGTCTGGACAGGCTACGGGCGTACGGTGTGCCATACGGTCAGTATAATACAACTAAAACGAGTTTGGGGTTACGAGTTACGAGCGCTGTTAGGGATAACAGCGGTGGTACCGGAACAGACTGAGGCGACGGTTGTTTGCTGCAGCGTTCATGTCAAAGTTTCCACGCCACTGTCTTGGAACTACTTTGTACGTACACGAAGACACACCAGGTATATATGTGCGAGTACGACACAACAGCAGCAGCAGCAGCAGCAGCAGCAGCAGTACCTGGTACGATGTACCAGTACCAGTAGTAGTGGTCAAGTACCGGTGCTCGTAGCAAGTGCGGTTTTAACGACGGGACGACGGGACCTGCCACAATACTGGAGGGCGTCTGCGCAGCACTCGGCCATTCTCTGACGAGAGAGCTGATTCGTCGTCTTATTTCTATACTGGCGCTTATTTGCTTGTAGGTCTACGAGCGCAACAGCAACAGAAAAACCAGTCGAGCAACGACAGTTTGTTTGCTGTGCAGGTTGAATCAGGGGAACTGCAATGCTTGCCGGGTTGAGAGGGGAGGGAGGGCGCCATCAACAGAAGGACAGCAACAGATAAGAAGTTTACGGCCAAAACCCACTACTACTGCTGTGCAGTTGCTTTCGACTACTGCAGCAGCTGTATATGCACATGGACGAGCTCGCACAGATTGCGGTACTCGCACTCTTTTTGTTTGCACCACTCACCGGAGGAGACTAAACGGTGCGAAGCTTCGCCACGCACAAGCTGCCATCCTCCAGAGGGCTGGAAGCACGAGGAGGGCGAGAGCCCCAACAAGGTGCATGTTAATAACAGCAGAAGACCAAGTGGTGCGGAAAATTCCTTCCGCGCTCTTCTTCCATGCATCATCGTTGCGCTCCGTTTGAAAATATAGGTCAGCGCTCACGATAACCAACTTGCCATGCAAGCACGAAGAGTTCTATGCTATGTAGCCTCTCTCTGTTCCCCTGGGTGTTCTGTATGCGAGTTGGAGGTGGGTTGGACAACAGCAGTGTGTGGACAAGCCGAGGAAGCTACGAGTATTGCTTGTAGGCTCGAAAACGCGGCGGGATTATATACGGACTCTCTCATGCGCAATAATTTTCTGCGCGGGAAAACGTTGCCTTTTTTATGTTGTACGACGTACATACTTTTTTTTCAAAAATTATAAAAAAAATGTGTGGAACGTAGAAAATATTTTTTCGTTGCTGCGCAATGCCAAGGCGCGGGGAGTTTCAGGCCGCTGTTTCTCGGGCTGTGGAAAGCGCATGCAGTAGTGATGTCAACATGGTACAATACACACCGCCTCCTCTCGATACGCAGCCCGGTCGAATACTATCTATCACGAGGTTGAAATATAAATATATGTTAACAGCAATCGTACCATCGTCGCACAAAATTTTCATTCTGATTTTAAAAGAAACGTAATAGAAATAGAGTGTGGAAATGGGCAAAAATTGCCGGGGGCGGAAATTTCCAGAAAAGATCGTCCCGTTTTGCGATTACGATTTTTTGTACCCACTCGCCCACTGGCAGGAGGAAGACGAAAAATAATCCATCAATACCCTGGTAATCACAATCATCCTGCATAACGCAACCAACACCTCGACGCTCTTCACTGGACCGAAACAGGTGAGAGGCTTCCACTGAACCGAGTGCTACTGGTTGCGCTGGTGCTATGTGCAAGGCGCCCGCCTGTGATGTCTGACGTCTCTCTGCCGACTCTGATACATAGCAGGCTCCTGTTGTCGACAATGCCGAAAAAGAGGCAGAGCATCAGCCCAACTACAACAAGCGCCTTTCAGCATGCATGCATTCACATCACATTTTTTTCTGTGGATAATATAGTTCTACTCCTGTAGCTAGGCCCGGACTTAGAGTGCATAGTAGTAGCGCGGCTTCGGTGAATGCCGTGGTTGTTCATATTGCTCCCCGACCCGAGGCACGTCAGAGGAAGTCCGCCATCGTTTATTCAAACCCAATTTTTTGCGCACAGAAGTACCGCACGAACTGCTCCGTGTGCTCGAAAAAACCTTCGATAAATAGAGACGGCACTCAGGAGACACTCTTATGATAGCTGGAACGGTCTTCTTTGTTATAGTTAAAAATCGTCATTATACGGCCGTGGTTGTTGTTGGTTTACTCGCAAGCAACGTAAAGGGCTTGTGGTGACAGGAGAGTTCTGCAAGGAGAGAGTGCTGCACCCGCTAGCCCCTGTGCAGCTGCGGTGTGGTCGCTGTGGTCGCAAGTCACAATGGGGTGCACGTTCATATATACGCGGAGAAATGTGTGTCCGCTATGCACTATACGTACCTGCCTTTGCCCAAGCATTCCGCACCTCCTGCCTCCTATCTACTGCTGTATAAACACTCTGGTTCTTCTGTTGTAGGACTATCGAGGGCAGCCAGCCAGCAGCCGTTTTCCTAACGACGAAATAATCCAGCCTTCAACTTAAGCGTTGCATTGAATACTGCTGCTGCTGTGTTGTGTTGACTGTTCCAGCACACACACTCAGCAGCAGCAGCAGCAGCAGCAGCAGCAGCAGCAGTAGCAGCAGCAGCAGCAACAGCAGTGCCTTAATGCCACTAGGCCCGCATCCATCCCCAGACATGACCTAGAGTGGGCGCCCGATGTAAAAAAACGTCGATTATTTGGTGTCCAGGCTGGAATGTCTTATTTTTTTCCGACCTTGATCAAAAACTCAGATGCTACGTACGTACCTGGTACAGGATTTAGAGTTGGTCCCACTGCACTGCTGTTGAGCAAATTTTTCCTATTGTTCGTGCCGACCTGAACCTATTTTTCTCAACATATATGGCACCCACTGCTTGTTTGTAAACAAATGACACAAGGCAACCCCGTGGCGAGCGGTGCGTATCCTCTCGGCAGCACCCTGGCTTTGGTTGGGTGTCTTTTTTTGTTGCAGGGGGGGGGAGTGAAAGGGCGCCTTTCTTCCTCGTACGAATATGAACCATGAACGCAGCCAACATGTTACTTTCTGGTATGTATTTCTTTGCACACTCTGGACAATGGACACAACAATGATGGTCTGCTGCTTCCACAATAGACGAGGGGGGGAATCTATCGATCGATGTAGTATATTGTCTTCGACAATAGATTGTGGAAGGTATCTATCGATAGATATTGTCGGCGACAATAGACTGTGGTGATGCTGTCGATCGATAGACATTGTCCAACACAATAGATAGTGAACCGCGTCAATCGATGGCCATTGCAGGCCATATTGCAGGCCACAATAGATTGTGCGAGATGTCGATCGATGGATATTACCAACGACAATACATCGAGGAACGTGCCAATCGATAGACTTTGCCGGCGACAATAGACCCGTCCATTGCACCATATTCTATTGCTGTTGCAGGGGCCCTTGTCTATTTATTGTCCAGGGTGTGCTCATTTTGTTGCAAAGCGTGTATGGCGACCACGGACTGCAACATAAACAATAACAACGTGGTGGCTGGTACTGGTACACATGCCTGGTGCCTGGTACGTGTGGTTGTTGTGTGGCGCACCAGCAAGGTGTACGCAAGTCTTGCGGCAAATGTGGCATCTATATATTACAAAGATGTTCTCGCGTCGGATAGATCATGATCTGAATCATCTACAGATAGGTCATATTCAGATATTAATCGCACTCGTACATCCTAACGTGCCGCTATGATATGTCGTTCGTGCAGGATCGGCAAGATCCAACCCAGAAACCGTGTCCTAGATCGTGCAGTTTTCACGGCCGTTTTAGCCGGCGACAGTAGTGAGCTACCTGGTACAGCAGTACGTCATACCTGGTACCAGGTACAGATTACGTACGGACGAGGATACATATCAGGAATCCGTCTGCTCTGAAACCGTGTACTTGTAGATCTTCAAGTACGGATCGATGATGATCTGTCCGACGTCTAAAAGATGGTTACAGAAATACTGGTTACATGACAGCATGACAGCACGTCCTTGTGATAAGATCACACCCTGGACAATAGCCTACTGAATATGCCTACAGGTATTGGTCTGTCAAGGGGTTGGGTTATTGCATATCGATACCTTTTGGCCCCTGCAATATGAAGGTGACAGCAGTGTCTATCGATAGCTACCTATTTGATCAGTATGTTCAGGGTAAATATATACAATAGGCTACTGTTCTTAGGATAGGTATAGGGATTTGTCTATCGATGCCTATTTATTTGACCAATAGGTTCAAAGCAATAGGTACCATAGCCTATTGCTCTTAGGATAGGTAAGTGGAATTGCCTATCGATACCTCGTATTGATTTCCAAATATTTTCAGAAAAGTACCGATCGATACCTATTTATTTATGTATTTGATCAATATGTTCAGAGAATTTTGTGCGATAGCTTTGTTCTTAAGGTAGGTGTGCGGTTTTGTCGATCGATACCTGCTTCTTTGACGACTATGTCAAGATAAATGGTACCTACGTAGGCTGTTGTTGGATAAATGGATGCGACATTGTCGATCAATGCCTGTCTATCTGGCCGATAGGTTCAGATTAATAAATGCAATAGGCTTGATATCTACCTGGTATTTATTTGACCGACAGATTCAGTGAAATATGCGTGCCGTGGTAGGTGCAACAGGCTAACGTTGGTAGGATAGGGATGCAAAAAACTGTCGGTCGATACCTATCTATTTTATCAATATATGTATCTATCAATACCCTTGCACACCTACTTGAAGAGTTACAATGAGCAATATGTATCGATAGACACCATTGCAAACCTATGTTGTTGAGCGAAGTGTATGTGTCAAATCAAAATGTGTGTCGATCGCCACACTTGCAAAACCTAGTAAATTGCGCAGTAGGTATCGATCAACACATTCGCAAGCCTGTTTAATTGAGCAATAGGTATAGATCGACACCCTTGCAAACCTACTTAATTGGCCAATAGGCGTCGATCGACACCCTTGCAGACCTATTTAACAGAACAATAATAGGTATTGATCGACATTAGTTCAAGCCTACTGTATTTTAGTTTCTTTTTTTTGTTTCTTTTCTCTTTCGAATTGTCTTTGTTTTTGTTTTTGTTTTTTCTCTTTGTTTCGTTTTTGTTTTTCTAAGTCATGGAATGTGTATGTCGTGCCTGTCGTACGCAGTATGATGACATGGCATTGCATTACATACGTGGCAACGTAGTATCTCTGTGGCGTAGCTTTGTGACCACAGAACTTGTATCTCTCTAGGTTTGAAGAATCGGCACGGACACTGGTTGTGCTGGATGTCGACGCGTAGAAAGAACGTTTAATGTGAAGAAAACAACAACAACAACACTGTATATCACTGCAAACCTATCGAATTTATCCATACTTTTCGATAGATGGCGATTGCAAAGGGATTGTTCGTCCGATAGCGCTTTTTGAGGATTTACTTTAACGTTATTTTCAAACTATATTGGTGTCCAAGACTGCTATCGATAGACACATTCGCAATCCTGTCGGACGCACAGTAGGCTATTGTCAGCGCTACCCTCATCCTGTCGTTGCTTTCAATACCTACTACTGCTGTAGCGATATACTAGCAATATACCCCGAAACCAACCTATTGTGGCTCGCAATAAATAGATATCGATACCCATCATCTCCGACCTGTTGTTTGTCCGTTAGCCTATTGAGTAGGGTATTATCCAGGGTATTAGAAGAAGAAACTACTGTACACGGCACACAAACATGTCGGTCTACTGTAGAACACTACAGGCTCGAGCCTCAAACCAACTTGTTGCGAAGACCATCCACCACAAGCAAGCTCTTCAGGTACAGCAGCGACAGACAGCGCCGGATATGGGGATGCTGCGCCAACCTGAAGGGGCACGCCGCGTGGATTCTTCAACTGTACAGTATGCGAACTGGAGGTGTCTTAGCCACGAACCTATCGAAGATACCACGCCACAATGCCCGGCACCTTGGACATTATATGGCCTACTGAATATGCCTATTGGTCTGTCGATAGGTTGGGGTATTGCATATCGATACCTGTTGTCCCCTGCCGTGGGAAGTTGAAATTGTCTATCGATACCTATTTATTTTACCGATAAGTTCAGGGCAATAGGTACATTAGGCTGGGATAGGTATGTGAAATTGTCTATCGATACCCATTATTTTACCAGCATGTTCAGATACGTAGCGATCGATACCTATTCTTTTGATCAATATGTTCAGAGAGTTGTGTGCAATAGCCTATTGTTGTTAGGATAAGTGTGTGGTTTTATCGATCGATACCTATTTTTTCTAGCAATGTGTTAAGAAGGATGGATAGGTACCATAGGCTATTGGCCGAACAGTAGATCAGTGAAGATGTCAATCGATACCCATTGTCGGCCACAACAGGCTTCGAAACGTGCCAAATCGATTCGTATCTATCGCAAGCAACAACAGCCCTCCTATTGGAATAGGAACCTATGGATTGCCTATTGACCTGAAACCTATTGTCCAGGGTGTGCTTGTGAGTACGTACCTGGTTCAAAGTAATGCGACTCTTATTTTGGGCCAGAGGCTCGAAGTCTCATGTCAGGGACGGGTGTGTCCTGCTCTATTAATACTAATACTATCAGTACCTGGTACGACACTATTAATAATGTCTGTACAAAAATGGCCGCGGGCAAGGGTTGGGGTTATAGGGTATAAAAATGGCCACAGTTGTGTCTTTTTCCAAAACTCGAGCCTGTTGCGTACCACACTCGCACAGCAATGGGTGCCACCCCCAGCTAAGAGCACCCAAGATAATTAAATTCGGGACTTAAATGCGGTCAAATCGGCGTGTCACGCCTACCTGGTATCATGTACTAAAAGCTACCGGTGTGTATTGCCCGTTGCAGATGGGAGGATTTTGCCTGTTTTAGCTCGTCACGGGGTGCTCTTGACTCGTACTCGTTTGGACGGGCGAGTACTCCCTAATTTTTGTGATGCCATATTACGTACTTGAATACAATACGTAGTGGGGTGCCCTTTTTAACCCGGCGACAAGCCAATATACGCGGTCTTATCTCTATAAACCATTTTATTAATAGCACTGTTAGGACTGCAGTCCCGTTTTGGGGACGAAGCAATCTAGTTCCAGGTAGTTTGTCCCCAAAAAAAACGGGACTTCAGTTCTGAAAGGGTTAATATCGCTTGGTCTGTGCCAGGTATATATGGTCTTACCTTTTTCTAAAGACCATACTAATTCCAAGTAATTTTCTCGTGACAAGCTGATTTTTGCCTTGTCTTATCTCCCGAAAAGTCTTGAAACGGATGATCTTAACACTGGGTCCCCCGCTACTCTCTATGTACCTGCTACCGCAGTGTAGGCCCACGAAATTATTCAAGTCGGAATTGAACATGTATTATATTATACGATACATCTGCCGGAGGGCAAAATCAAGGATAAAAATAACCATTTTAACCCAAATAAGAACGTCAGACTCACTTTTGGGGGGATGCTGTTGTAACAATAATCGTGTTCAGCGGCGAGAGCTATCAATATTATACTACCCGGTATTAATAATATTAATAGGATAGCCTATGACGAAGGATGCCCAAAGATTGTGTCACACATACATACACTGTACAAGGTTCCCCTCCGGGAGGTGCCGTATTAATGGGGGAGTGGCGCAAGAGCGAAATAATATTCGTATCCAACCCTGCACACTTGCGTAGAAGTAGTACCTGCATCCACCCATCATTTTTTAACGTGAAGAACACACACATGTTTTTGAGGACAGACTGTTAAAATACTGTTCACGGAAATAGTGCGGGATCAATACTACAATAATATAAAATAGGGTAGCGGTAAGTGGATATGTTGATCCAGCTGACTCGCAGCGATTAATTTGTAAGCACAAAAAAGTTGCGCGAGGTCGAGGTTGCGCCATAATACTTTGTGACTGGTTGAGTAAGGTACAGCACACACATACTGGTACAACATATTATATGTTCCCCCAAAATATATGTTTCTTGGTGCTCAGGGTAGCATCAAGGTTTCACAGATGAATGCTCGAGAACAAATCGTAGTCCGAGCACTACTGAGAGTATTGGAGTACTGGCGGCAAAAATATTGCCAGCACTGAGAAGGCCCAAATACTGAGAGTAATGAGAGTGTGAGCAGTACCGAACCCCGAGAATACAGGAAAGTATGTACCCGCAGTAGTGTATCCAAACACGAAATACTTGGAGTAAAGGCAATATGCGCAGTAGTACAGAATCTCGAGATACTGAGAGTATTCGCAGTACATGCATATATATTCCTCGCAAAATACTGCCAGACTGCTTTAAGTACTCATAGTTGTCTCCAGCGAAAGTGGTTTGCTCCAACTCCCACTCGTGGGGCTATTTGGGTGTGTTTAGTGCCGAACGCTGGGCCTGAGAATTGTCGACGCGGTGCACAGACGGTTGAAGTATACATCATACTCGAAGTATACTGGGCGTATTGAGGGTATTTCATTACTGCGAGTACTGAGTCTCGCAGAAGCAGCAGTACGAACACTACCAACGGACAAAATACTGCTACTGTAGACTAGAATACTTGTAGTACCTGCGGTACAGAACTCCGAGATACTTAAAGCACACAACAGGGGGTATCCACGCCAGCAGCAGTAGCGAACCCCGCATTAGTGCGAGTCCTAAAGTATACGAAGTAGTATCGACAGAACCTCAAAATACTGCGAGTACTCGCAGTATCTCCAGTACAAAAACCCCGAAATACTGCGGGTGTACGAAGTACCTACGATAATAATAGCAGTATTTTCTCGAACAAACTTTGCTTTTACTCCCAACTATTGGAAGTAGCTGTGAAATGTTGAGGTGTGAACGCACGCCACACGTGAGCGCGCCCAAACTCTTTACCTTGGGTAAAAACACAGAAGTGACTTGTATTATTACGCTCGTACGTCATATTATACGTTCAGAAAAGCAAGGTGGATGAATGTACTGGTACAAAAAAAGTCACAAGTGGAAAATAAACACACACAACTTATATTATAGTAGTACATCGTACTATACGCTCAGAAAAGCAAGGTGTGGACGAATGTATTATTATTAATAGTACTGCTGCTGTTGTAGTGTCCTGGTGCAAAAAAAGTCGAAGGTGAAATTTAAAAAAAAAAAGCGTGGATGGTGCGAATCGAACCTCCGAAACGAATTTTTTGTCGCGCGCAACATAAACGTCGACGCTACTGCTGCTGTAGAACAGTGCTCGTACAACTGAGACGTCATGGTTTTTACGCAATGTAAAACACTTTGCACGATCTCTTACAGCAGTAGAGTAGCTTGTACAGGTACGACTGCATATACAGCAGTAAGTACTGCTGTAAAATGCCACGCGAGAAACGTACGTGTACTGACCCCCTTTCAGCTGGCTCTAGGATCTATCGGTCAGCAATGTAGGACACACAGCAATGAGAACTACTGCTGTAAGTATGTTTTGTACGAACGCTGCTGTACGAATAATTTGTTGTACAGCAGTACGAACGATTTGTTTTCGTTGTACTCGAGACGACGAATATATCGATCCGGGGAAAATGGGTCACACATTGCGGAAGGTACGTGCATCGGTCAATGCCGATGACAACAACGACGAACTACAGTAGTACTGAGCTTACAGCGCGGATCTTCCACATGCGCATAGTACCCTGCCTGCTGCTGCTGTTGGCGCACTGTGCTGAGCACAGCTGGAGCAGTGGCAATGTTGGATCACACACACAGCGATAAGCAGAAGAAGATGCAGGGAGAGAGGTGTGTGATGCTGGTTGGTGTGTTCGTGGCGTGGTCAAGTGATTGATCGAATAAACCAACTGTGATAGCCGCAGTACGATCATCCATACGCGCTAGGTATGCCCACTGCTGTTCCTGCTGGGCAGCAGGGCAGCAGGGTTGTGGTGCTGTAGGAAGCTGGAGGTAAGCACGCTCTGTGCACTGCTGTGGCTATTGTTCTTTAGGCGGTGTAGTCCGTGCTCCGTGTAACACAAAAAAAGATGCAGTACAGGGATATACGTCATCCTGGGTATATACGGATCAAAAAGTAAGTATATCCAGACGGTGGAATGCGTACTGCAGGCTCCGACAAACGCAACCAACCACAGCAACACTGCGCATATGGATGTGTCGCACACGCACGGCGGGTGGACGGGGGGACGGCAGCGTTGGAACGTTGGGATCTGTGCATGTTGTCTATTGTTAGTGAGAGCCTATAGGGGAGAAAACAGACAGCATGTACATTGTGTGTGTGTACCGATACGTACGTACAAAGTAAGGCCTCTCTTACTGAAACCAGGGAAATCGTCTTATCCACTCCCGCCGGAAAAAAAGCTTTGAGCGCCCGCCACGCGCTTCAGAGTGCACGGATCGCGCCGAGACCTAGACCAATGTGTCCGGCAGGGCTTCCTGTGTCCGTGTACTTACTGTTTTGCCTAAAAGTGCTCGTGCGAAGAGAAAAGTTGCCAAAAGTACGAAAAATTGACAAATATACGTATACATATAGCCTAAATACTTGCTCGGGTTAGGTGTTTCTTGTTGGCGGGCCCATGCTCTGTTGTCTGGTGCGTAGAGGTATGTAGAGGGCTGCCGCAGTTTTGAGGAGGGTAGACAATAAACAGACAGGCAGACACGTCGAGGACTTACACAGCAACATGGTAGCTCTCTGAATATCGCACCGCACGCACATCACCAGCCGTCAGCCCACAGCCACAACGTGCAACCGAACCTCCTCTACCCCCCCCCCCCCCCCTCCGTCTCGAAAGGGATTCGTGGTCAATCGTCACATGGCTAAGGCAAGCGACAAATGAGAACGCCCCCCCCCCGTCACCCCCCCCCAACCTCTCCCCCACCCCCCCCCCCCCACACACACGCCCGCCCTCATACCCACTTAAACCCTTCACCCCCCCCCAATTCATTCGACGCCGTCTTCCATGTGCAAGAATATCCGCCTCATCAGCGGTTCCTAGTAGGATGCAGCTCACTCTTCATGTGACTCGCTGAACACCTCACGGCGCTTCGCGCTTGATGCAAGCAATGTCTGCCTGGTGGGTGAAAACCCGACGAGATCCGCCCCGGCATTGTAGGCTTGCGAGGGTCTATGGTCATACGACTGCGACCATGCATGCCAATAAGTACACCCCCCCCCCCCCCCCCCCCCCCCCCCCCCCCCCGCCACCCGCAGGCGTTTCGCGTCTTGAAAAGTGCGAAACGGCGTTCGTTGGCTTGTGCGGCGACCAGGCGGCAGACTAGAAGTGGTCTATTGCACGCTGTGCTGTACGTACTGTACCGACAAAAGACCAGCGACCGGCGACAGCAGTTGTACACACAAACGGGCCAACCGCCAGCGCCTGCAGTACCTATACATATACGTAAATATAAGTACAACCATAGTAAGATACCGACCGGTCCGGTATAGCGTAGTAGTGTTGTCCCAGCATTCTTATGTCGGACAAAGGAAATAATCGTGAGTCGGCGGCGACGAGAGGACTGTCGGCAGAGGATGTCGAAGACTTTCAGGAGGCGTTTGACAACTTCGACCAGGATAAGGACGGTTCCATTGACCCCACCGAACTCGCCACGGCCCTGCGGTCTCTGGGGTACACGCCGACTGAGATGCAGCTGAAGAAGGTCATGGACAAGGTACGAACACTTGCGACAAGAGCGATGCACTTTGAAATGCGCTTTGGGCCGGCAGGGAGAGAGAGTTTTTTTTTTTTTGCGAAAGGACTTGAATGCGACTGTTTACAGGTCTCTACCCTGTCCACTGTGTATGGGGTTTCCGATCCAACGGCGTTATCTTTCTCACATTAGACACCGTCAAGGCTAGGTGAGGCTCGGAACAGCCCTTATGGCACCCCCTCTTTGGGAAATGCCTTTTGAACGGCGATCTTTAAAAGGTTGGGGCCTAACTCACTACCACCAATCAGAAAGTTCCTTTGAACAACATTGGCCAATAGCAAAACCTTGGGGACCAAATACCTGTCTCGCAGTTAAGCGTGTAGACTCTATTGCAGAGATGGATTTTCACGTGAAAGCTCGATCTCACAGCGAGTGTTTTTTCATAACCTTTATATATTGTCTGTTTCCCTGTGATGGTAGGATTGTTTGGAGTCTTGTCTTTGATCACGGACTACTCCTGCACATTATGCCTGCACTAGCGAGAGTTTGTCTACTGATATACCCGAGGTGTAGGTTGTTCATTTAGCCTACCCGGGACCCAAGACGAACTTTCTCAGAAAGTAGTGTGAATTGATTCTCACCTCGGACAGATCATCTACAGTTCATGATCTAGCTCTTTCAGGGCAGATATATAGACCCATGATCTGTATGATCTGTATGATCTGTATGATCTAGCTCACGTTGCCGGGTGGGAGGCATGTAATCCGCGTGATCTAGCGTATGTCCCCTGGGTTGGTTTTGTACACAACAGATCCTGCACAGCATCTCAGAACGGCAGGTTAGGATCTAGATGATGTGCTGTAGATAGATTGATCATGATCCATCTGCCTGAGATGCAGATGTATTGATGTCTTACTGTCTTGATGCATTGATATCGTCCGGCCGTTGCCAATCCGGCTACATGCATAGGTCGCATTGAACCTATCAACAAGCCAGCGATGCCAATGTGGGGCTGCGCCCCCGGCAGGTTCTCTCTTGTGTGCTAGTGGTGTGGAGGACACACTGAGGTAGTTGCCTCGGGTCCACACCGAACGGAGTGACAGACTTTGGGTGACCTTGGGTTTGTGCGCATTGAGGCGGTACTATCCGGGGGAAGGGGACCTGCTATCCACCGTTTTTGTGGGGGATTTTTTGTAGGTGCATCGCCCCTGAACGCTACTCATGCGCTATGGTGCCCCCTCCTCGTTCCAGCGCATGCTTGGCGGTATCTTGATGCTTTCATGTCTCGACACGCTGTGAAGGTTTACTGATTCCTTGATGTCTTGGTTTCTTGTTGTCCTGCTATCCGAACATGTTCAAACGAAGTTCCGGTATATTCACGGTAGTGATGCGTTCTATTTTCATATCTTCATATGTTGATAGCAATATGCCCGGAAAGGTAGGAGCCGTTTGGTTTGTTAGCATAAATGCCCGAACGCCAGACGGTCCTTAAATATCCAAACGGTTGCTTTCGTTTCCGGACAGAGCTGTATCTTCGTACCCGCAAGGGTATATATTTTATATATTAGTTTACTGTTATCCAAACGTCTTGATATATCTTCGGACCGTTAACAAATCCTGATATCCGCCCCCCTGAACGCTACTACTCCCCCCTCTCCTTGTCCCTCCCCGCTTCTACGATTTTTTCCTGCGGCGGGTGTCTGCTGCCGCCGTTAAATATATGTATGTATATATAACTAAAAACGAAAACCGTGTAAGGTTGACCTGGACAAGAGTGGTGGGATATCGTTCGACGAGTTCGTGATGATGATGCGACTGGGGGACATGGAGACGGATTTCGAGAAGGAGATCAACGCCGCCTTCAAGTTTTTCGACAAGAACAACGATGGAGTGGTGAGCTATCACGGGGGACCATAGTAAATAGGACCAAATACTGTTGGTAAAAATAGCGAAACATATAGGTTTTTGTGTGTACCGTAGGTCCTATTTAATAGGGTCCCCCATAGTAGGAGGAGCAGGAGGAGGAGGTGTATTTCGTACTCATCCCATGATGGGGGTTGCTCTTTTTGGGTCATTTTTTTCTTTCCGGTTGAGCCCCTCAAGTGAGCCGCTACCGGTTAGTATTATACTGTTACTATTATAATAGTAGTAATTCGGGAGGACAGGTTCTGGGAACGGTTTGTAGAATGGTCGTCACACATGCACCCGTGGAAGAAACACCAGAAGCATTGTCTTGTCTGAGGATCTTCCAGAGGAGTGGGAGAACTCAGTGTTTTAACCCGAGTCTCGGTGAAGTCGAGGCGAGCCGTGTTTGCCCGCCCGGGCTTCGCTCGTCCTCTCTCATCTCCACGTTACGACGTGGAGGTCTCTCTCCTTGTCCTATGTACAGGCATAAGGAAGAAAACTGCAGCTCTCGGTAACGGGTCAAAGCCACCACACGCACCGCTCGGGGCCCTACGAGACTAGGGGCTACCACAGTTAATAGGACCTACGGTGCACACAAAAACCTATATATTTCGCCATTTTTCCTAACAATATTTGGTCCTATTTACTATGGTCCCCCATAATATTGATAACCCTTTTAGGGCTGCAGTCCCGATATATGGGGACGAAGTACTTATTTGATGAGTGGTTTGTCCTCCGAACGGGACTGCAGCTCTAAAAGGGTTGATACAAGTATTACGGGGGACCATAGTTATTAAGACCAACTATTGTTAGTAAAAATATGGAAATATACAGGATTTTGTGTGCAATGTAGGTCCTATTTACTATGGTCCCCCGTAATAGCGCGTAGAAATCTCGGTCCGGGTGCGCGAAAAAAAATTGTTCGAAGTCACGTTTTTTCGGGTGAGATGCTGGAGATCTCGGAATTTTTGGATACTACCATTCGTGTGGAGATATCAGAAAACTTAGCACCGTAGGTCGCTAGTGCCGGGGGGGCGTACAGCAGTAGTAATTAGAAGCCTTTGTGGACACAAACAACAGGTACCCCCCTCACGTTTACGCGCACTATTTGGTTCTGATTTCTGCTGTACTTCAGGTTCCCTCGTATATTTGATTTGTGGTATTATTCTACGGGTTTAGCTGGAGAGCGCAACTGATGATCAAAGAAAAACAAAAGAAAGTAATGTAGGGAGAGTAAGGACGCGCGCCGTCACGTCGGCTCCGATCCTGTACCCGAGGAACATTTTTTTAAGGCATTAAATTATCGGGATGTTTTCCTCGGGGGAGAGTTCGTTTAACTTGGTTTCGGAATCGGTTTCGAGATTTTCGCGTGAGTGGTACCGCTATGTCCGATAATGTCAGGAATCTTTCGTTATCAATATCAGCAACTACAATTTCTTACGTTTCCGGACAGAGTGGTGTTGGTCTTACCAATATATCCGGAAATATAACGACTGTTTGACCTTTAGGGCCCATCTTACCGAGGACTTTCGGCTCTTTCAATTTGTCTTGATTTTTTTTTTCTAAATTTAATTTAAGGGCCCATCTTGTCAAGGACTTTCGGTTCTTTCAACTTGACTTGATTTTTTTTTTTTCTAATTTAATTTGCATCTGATTGAACGAAATTTAGTGTTCCCCGTTAAGATGGGCTCTTAATACGAGTATCAAAACTCTCTTACATTTCAGGACAGGGTGTTAAGACTGCTGCTGTACTGCTGCTGCTGTTTGGAATTTGACGGGAAACGCGTCCTAGCCACTGCTGTAAGCACGGGGTTTGTCCGCTGCTTCAGGCAAGGGCCAGAGCTCGGATTGACGGAGACGAAGCTACTTCTGCTGGCATTGTAGTCTGGTGCAGTTGTTGCTGTGGTCTGGCTACGCGCACGCACTCAAAACTTGCGCCTGTGGTTTTTGGGCGGATGGGGGTATGTAAAGGGACAGCAGGCTGCGCAGGCCCCAACTTTGACAGAGGCAGAGCGTAGACTCCGAGACACACAAGAAGGCGCAAACTATAGGGGGGAGACACCGCCACACCGGCATGGTGTTGGGGCCGCGCTCTGCTGCGTCGGTTGTCTGAGCTTAGGAGCTGCAACAGAGGTCTGTCTCTCTCTTCCTCACGCGCACCACCTCTCTTCTCGTCTGACAAAGGCGGCGCGATCGTGGTGCCAATCACCGACGTTTGTCCCCACAAAATCCCTACAAAACTCGTCTGTGATTGGGGCCACTTGTCAGTAGTTTCCAGAATTTTCAAGATAAAATCCCAACAAACATTGTGCCACGGGCATGATAGGCGCTGTGCCGTCACATCGCCTCTTTTGTTGCCAGCTGGACTGGAGTTCGTTGACCCGTTTTGCGTGCTTCGTATTTTATGAACACACTGCGCATGTAATCCCCTCGTGGGGGGGACCCAAAGTTGTTATTTTTTACGAATTTGAGTAAATATTATCCTACGAGGTACACAGTGTTACTGTAGTGCCGGTTGCTGCTACAGCAGTGCTGGTATAGTATGCGCCAGCCAATAGTATCGACACTATAGCGTCAACCGGCACTAATCCCTCCGCGCACTGCCACACTATTAATAGTTAGTAGTGCCATCTGTGCTGAGCGAGTCCACAGGCACTATGGCGGGCAGCCGGCACCACACCAATCGGCACTATAGAGGGACCACTACTGCTGCATATGTTTACGATTTTTTTTAGATGTTCTCCGTTGAAGTGGACGCTAAGAGAGCCGTCCTGGCGCGTGTTTTTTGTTTTTTGTTTTCACGCGGTGTGCTTCGGTGCTCGCGGTAGAAGACTGCTACGTGTAAGACTCGCCTTCAAATGCCCCAAGCAGCAGCTTCTTTGCCGATCCTCTGCGCTTGGTGTACTTACGGCCAACCCGCTTTGTTGTTTAATTAAGACGCGTCAGATCCCTCATCTCATTGCAGTCTAAGTGTTTCGGGCCAGATAGATCACTGACTGATACGATCTGCAAGATCTAGATCGTGCGAGATGACGGGTGGGATCTGTATGATCTGTATGACACAGCTCTTGCGCACATGTTCGCCGGGTGGGGTCTGCATGATCTGTGTGACACAGCTCTTGCGCACATGTTTGCCGGGTGGGATCTGTTTGATGTGTTTGACATAAACAGCTCTTTCACAACCTATCATAAACGGCAATACAGGCCTTCAAGGGCAATAACCCCAACCCGCGGCCTGGGTCAGGAAGTTTTCGAAGTGTCACGGGACGTGTTGGGTCGGGTCGGGTTGGGTCGGGTCGGGTCAGAAGGGTTTCAAGTCCTCATGGATCGGGTCCGGTCACAGTTTCCCGACCCGACCCGACCCGACCCGACTTGACCTGACCCGCAAGGTTTGACCCGACACGTAACCAGCCCTGGAATCCAGGCTCTTGCACATCATCCCATAACGGCAACTATTGGATCTACCTGGTAGACGATCTAGATCGTGACTGTTGACTGTGTGCTTGTTTTGTTTCTGACGCCTTTCTTCAGGTTGACCGAGGAGAGATGGGAGAGATCATGCGGCAGCTGGGGAACAAGCTGTCGGACAAGGAGATTGAGCTGCTCATCAACGCCGCAGATAAAGATCGCGACGGACAGATATCCATGAAAGAGTGAGTGAGAAATATGACAAACGTCGGACAGATCATCTAGACCATCTTCAGATAGATCATCCACAGATGAATCATGTAGATCATCTAGATCCTAAGCTGCCGTTCTGAGATGTGCAGGATCTGTTCAGTACAGATACAACCCATGAAACACGTCCCATAGATCACGCAGATTGCACGGCTCCCACTCAGCAACATGAGCTAGATCATGCAGATCATACAGATGAGGCAATATCTGCCCTGAAATATCTAGATCATGAACTGTGGGAATCGATGATCTATCTGATCTGTCCGATGTGAGAATTATGATCGTACCACTCCGGACGGAAATATAAGGATCGTTGGGTTATAGAAACGGAGACCAAGCGGTCCTTACGTTTCAGTCCACAGCTCTGGCCGGAAATATAAGGACCGCTGGGTTGTAAGTATGAAAACCAAGCGGTCTTCACTTCGTGGCATGTATTGTTTCACAGGAAACAGTAGTATTGGCCGCCAACAGAGGTCGATTATTACGGGGGACCAAAGTAAATGGGAACAAATATTGTTAGTAAAAATAGGGAAACATACAGGTTTTTGTGTGTACCGTAGGTGCTATTTACTATGGCCCTCCGTAATACCAACAAACAACAACAGGGCTAGCTGCTCGCCTCGACGTGCGCTCTGTCGGTAGGGTTTGCCTTGTAGGGGCAGCACCTTATTACAGTCTGAGGCTCTTCACGTGAGGAGCTGTATACCCCGCCCTACAACCCACTACTTTGAAGAAAAATGTAAGCTAAGCACCCTGCTGTACAGAATAAAATGGGATACAGGTGTCTAGCGAATAGCGTGAAGAGCCTCGAGTTCGCAAGGGGAGTACGATCGTTTTTTCGGCGGTCGTTTTCTCGCAAGAAGGGTAAAAGGGCGCTAAAGTCGGACACTACGTTGTTCGGGAAGGCTATTTCTTGACCGGAGATGTTTCCGAACACGCCGTTTTGGGGTCTCGGCAACCTTCCCGTTCTGGCTAAACGTCCAATGGTTGTATTGGGTGGCCCCTCAGTTGCAATGGTTGCAATGGTTTCAACGATTGAAGAAACACCGTCAGTCAGAGTCAGACGTGCTTGGGCTGCACTACAATCGAGTGAAATCCCTCTCTTAAACCGTAGCACGGCTCCCTGAGAGCTGACGCTTCTGTCCCTGAATGGACGGAATGTTTTTTTTTAATTATTATTCAGTCCAGAGGTATACCATATTCGCAGACAGAGTGGTACGGTGGCACCTTTTGCTCGTGTAGTCTACTCTGTCTCTGCATTGACGTGCTCTGCGGTACGAGTAGTGCTTTCAAACGATCTATTCTCTGAACAATCCCACAATTACCATTGGGCTACAGTCACGCTTTTGAGATTATAAACATGCCCTCCTCTCTTCTCCAACGAACCCCACATTATCTATTATAGTAAACACTTCTATATCGTCTGCCACTTTTATAAATGCTGAAGGCACGTTTGTCGGGTACCCTCTTGTCCGACCTAAGCTAATTATACTCGACCGTGTGTTTGACGCCACGTTTTCTCCTCCCCCCCCCCCCCCCCGGCTTGCTTGCTTGTGCACAGATTCGTGAGCTTCATGTTCAGCTAAGGGAGGGAGGGGGGGGAGGGGGCAGTTTTAGGGTTTGCGAAAGCCGAAAGGGAGTTTCTATTGCCAGGACGGGCGTTTTGGCGTGACGAACGGAGGGTCCGCCAGGTGGGGAGGCGTCAGGGAGCTGCGGTTGCGGCCTCCGCGTGCTGCCCCCTCCCCCTACTCGCGCGTTGGGCAGGGCTCAAGGATGCTAGAATGTTGCGACGATATGTCAGGACAAGACCGTTTGGGAACGGGGGCGATGTATGTCGTGACAAGGCCGCGTAGGGACTGCAAGCAAAGTGTGAGGGCGTACGTCACCTCAGAGGCCTTGCGGAAACGGGGAGGGGGGAAGGTAATACTTGGTGGAAACCCCAACCCAGGAAAACGTGGCCAGGGGAGGATAGTCTGGTGGTTTTTGACGTGGGGGGGGAGGGAGGCGTGTTGTTGTTTAGCCCTGGCCGCAGGGGGGGGGGGGGGGGTGAGGGGAGGGGGCGAGTCGCCTTTTCTTGTACATGTTGTGCTAAGGTCTGATTCTCAGTTGTTTTGTTGTCTACACGCGTTACCATCGTAAGGAAGTAGTTTTTTGTGTTGCGGCAAGCCCAGCCTTGCTCTCTGGCCTCAAATTTTCGTGTTGGCGCCATTTTGTTTTTTTTTGCAAGCCTTGCTGTCCCTCTCTTGTTCACTCTCACTCTACAGCACGCGGTAGATACCACTCTGACCGACAATATAGTACCCACTTGGACACTGATGTCAAAATCAAACGTGTACGATATTCCCGGCCAAAGCAGGGGTGCACGTACAAAAGAAATCTGACACCCTCACTTTTCCTACCCATTTTCGAGACCCGGACAGGGAAGGGGGGGGCTATACCAGAGCCAGGTAAAAAAGTACGAAAAAACTATAACCGGTTTTCGTAAATACGTCCAGAAATCCCACCCTTGAGGGTTTTGTTTTTCGTTTCGGCCTTTTTAGGAGTGCGGTGTCGGGTTTTTTTTTTTTTAATTGCCGTGCACCCCTCCCTCGCCAGACTGGTACGTACCTGGTAACACTTATCATTTTGTTCGGAAATATAAGCACATTTTATACAGTAATAAGAAGACCAAGCGGTCCTTGTATTCACGCCCACAGTGGTGGCCCCGTTCGGTTTGTTGCGCGCATATTTTGGGGACTTACTACTTAGAATTAGTTTGGTGTGAGACAAGCAGTACAAGGGTTAAAAAAAACGCCTCCGGCGGATTGGTAAACAGTTCTGCACCCACGTTTTTGGGGGAACTGGGGGGAAGAGATCGTTTTGACGTCTCGGACAGATAATCGATTCCCGCTTGACGATCTAGATCTTTCAGGGCAGATAGGTCCCTGATCTGTATGATCTAGCTCACGTCGCCAGGCGGGACTGTGCGTGATCTAGGACATGTTTCCTGGATCTATACTGTACAGATCCTGCACAGCACCTCAGAATGACAGTTTGGGGTCTAGATGACCTACTGTAGTTGATCCTTCTGATCTATTTGTACACGATCTATCTGATATCTCTATCCGGGAGGGGTCTGTTAGCAATAGGATGGAACAGGAGGGGGATGTTTTTTTTTGCAGAGGTACAAGGGCTTAAGAAGTTAACCACGCTTCCACAGCTACGTAGCTGGGTCGTGCTGTCAATTTTGTCTCGGCTGTGGAACTATCGCACGCTTTTTTGTTTCCGATTACTGTGTTTTTTTTTTCCGATTGCTGTGTTTTTTTGTTTCGATGTTTTCAGTCTCTTCAGGTGCATACGGGGTGAACACCACTACTAACGTCAAGTATAGTAGAATTTGTGGTACATGGAGGGTCTACTACTGCCAAGTATCGTAGGAGGTACCCTATGGTATATGGAGGGATTCGAGTACAGCCTCGACGGCAGCAATGTGTGTTCCCCTTCGTGTGAATCTGCCGGGTAGCGACAGCAAGCGGGAGGGGGGGGGGGGGCGGGAGAGGCATCGGACGTCTGTTTTTGTCGGGGGTTGTGTTTGCAAGGGGTTCCTAGCGCAGCAAGTGAATCTCTGCCTTGCCGACTCATTCATGCTGGGAGTTGAGTGTTTCACGAAATGCGTAGTCATGCAGGTGGGGGGGGGGGGGCACTCACGCCGTGGTCGTATGACCATAGACCCTCGCCTCCCTAAATACAATGCCGGAAGGGGGCTCGTCGGGTTTTCACCGACCAGGCAGTCACTGCTTGCACCAAGAGTGGGGAGTGTGGCTTTTCGTATCGGGCGGGCCTATTTACGGCAGCTTATGACGCGTTGCACAAGGTGGTACGTAGATGATGCTTGTATCATAAGGTGCACAGACAAGTACTGTACAACGTGATGAATTGCACACTAAACGGTGCAAAAAAGAAGCGGTATATAGTGTAGCTATGTACGTGACGTATTGTACGTTATAGGCATTGGCATAGGCACCAGGTAGGTATGTATTCTATATACGTATGTGCTGCATTGCGGTATGTACGTAGTAGAGCATTGCGCCTAATGAACGATGCAGAAGAAACGGAAGCGGCATACGCATATACACACGAGCACCGCACAATACAGTGCACTCGCAAGAGCAGTATGTGTGTGTGATGTACCAGGGTATTGCGCATCGCGATGCATAAACGACAAGCGGCGTGGTTGTCCCAGTACCCATGGTTTCAACGCATCGTTCATTTTCGCTCCCGTTCTAGCGGTTCTTGTGTGTGCCCGGCGCAGCCATGGCTTGTTGGCTTGTGGCTAATGAATGGTACCATCACGGAGGTACACAATGATACTTGCAGTAGTATTCAGGACCGAATATGGTGTATAACCATAGGCAGATACAAGTTTTTTGGGTCCAACGTGGGTTCTGCTTATGACATTAGCCCCCCCGCAATAGTCTTGACCTTGTGGCCGCGTGATTTTTTTTTCGTGTTGGGGGAGGGGTGTTACTGGTCGCTGTATGTTTTACGCACGTTTGACCACTACAAAGAAATGGTGCCCGATCGAGCCTCCGAGAGCGCATTCTTTTGTCTTGTTTTGGCCGGAGGCTTATTTCTGAAGGGGGGGGGGGGGGGTGTGGGTGGAGCGTCGTTTTCCAGCGCTTATCCCTTGTAGTACTGCAGTGTGCAGAAGCCTACATCTCACTCTAGTTCCAAGTGTTTTATCTTCACAACGAGAGAGCAGTCCTGAAGGCCCAAAGAGGTCAAATCGTGCCAATGTTGATGGATAGAAGGCCAAACGCCGGTGGTGGCTACGGTCCTGTTTTGTTTTGAATGCTCAATAACTGGGAGATTGGGGGATAGTCAGGACGGGTTTGCGTAGACGGGTTGGGAAAGAACCCGGAAAAATTGGGACATATGCTTTGTAGTCTAGGTCTGTACCTGTGTGTGATATCTCGATTTTGCAGGTTGTTGCGGTACCCCCGAGATTTCGAATTGATCTCGGAACGTGGAAACGTGGAAATGGGGGGAAAGGATTGATTCACATTCAATGCATACATGTTGTCATTTAGCGTACTTTCGTCCTGTCATGTAGTATTTATGGTAAATCTAGCCAGGAGCGTGGCTAGACGCGATACGCAATGTGTCGTCGCTGGTATAGGTTTGTGAGGTAGGTATACTCCACGTACCTGGTACCAGGTAGCTGGTGAGAATATAGGTAGTTCGCTACTCCTTCCGTACGTATTTCTTTCTCTATATTAGGGCGGGTATAATGCTGACTATATCTCAACTGTAACTACCCTAACCCCATGTAGAATCTTCTACTACGTGTAATGCTGGGTAGGGCCTATCGCTACTCCTTCCTTCCGCCACTCAATAAACGATGGTATGGGTAGGCAGTTCGGCTGGTATGGGTAGGTAGGCAGTACTTGATATTCCAGAAAGTCCGTAGTCTTGTGTGTCGGTACCTGGTGTGCTTTTTTGCGCGACAACAGATTGCAGTTGCAGGCGTTACTACTAATGTGTTGCAGCATACAGCTAGCAGTGGAGCAAGAACGCAAGAGCTCTAGGGGATAGGCCTAGCTCTTACGGATATATAAATGTGTTGTCTGTCTCGAGCTTAGCTCGTAAAAGGCATTGCGTGTGCCTTCGCCTGGTACGCATGCACTTAACTACCGTTTTCTTATGACTAAACCGAGTCGATACCTTAAACGATATGCGAGGTGGAAATAAAGGAAGTACAAGTCGCGGTGCTGCCGAGGGGCACGCTTTTTTGTTTCTTCTGACTCTGACACCTCACGTCGAACTACTCACCTTATACCCTTTCAACGGGAGGGGGGGGATAGAACGGCACCACCTCCCGCTGTGGAAGCAAGAAGACATTTTATCGCGTATCGGACGTTTTTCCGATTTGATACCCGACACGATTTCCGATTTATCGGAAGTTCCGATACGATGTTCAACAGTAACCAAAAACGTGAGTTAGCCGTTGTCAACCCCTCAATACATATTTTTGCACTCAGGCTACCACGTGGGATCGTCTCTGAGCGCTTGATCTTCCGAAAATTAAGGAGACACCTCACATGTGTTTAATCGAGAATTTTGTCGAAACCATCCTGCGACGAGAGCTGCGCCCGGCACATCAGCACATCCACATGGTCGATTCTTCCTGGGAGTGCGGACAACGCCCCAGATCGCGTTTTCTTCGCGTCTGCACGTGTAGACATCTACGAGGACGCCGGAGAGCCGCCAGCACCGTCACCCATTTTGATGATAGGCGTTGAGTACTGCCTCGTAGCTGTCATCTACTCCCTTCCGAACCATTTCGTGACCCAGTTGCGTTCGAGAGGGCGGTGGTTGAAGTACGATTGCATACTCGGGGGGGAGTACCACGTCTTGCGACGATTTCGACTATGAGTGGTATCATGGTTTCCAGCATATGTATGTCTACCTTCGAAAGTCTATGACCTTGCCTGTTCTCCAGGCACAAACGACACCATACCGTAGTGCTAGCTACCATGAGCGCGCAAGCCAAGAACGCGCGAAGATAATCGAGGCGACTAGACAAGGACCCATCATGCCTCCGCCTTACCGAAGTCCTGGCCACTACGACGTGGGGAGCGCAGCTGTGCCTTGCCGACTCGACTCCGACGTACCGCCGCCTTGAGCGTCTCCCGTGTTCTTCACATGTGTGTTGAAACGTTTTGATTTTTGATGTGATATTTTGATGTGATATTGTTTCTTGATTAGGACTGCCTGCCTTCTTGTTTCCCTCTTTTTGCTAGAACGAATTTTGTAGAAATGTTGCACGGCGCGTCCAGCCTTTCGAGTTCTGCGCGGCTACATTTATATTAACTGTTCGGTCGACAGAGTGTTGTTTACGGGGTGCATGTACGTGACGATCATCGGCGAAAAGTCTACTTGTATGCCTTTTGTCATCTTTGACTTCACGGCAGCGTTTTGTTTGGTGTGGGTGTGTTCGCGACACGTCGAGGTCATCGCAATCTGCGCGATGCTCGACTGTGACGTTTTGTTTATGTGTTTGCTTCGAAATAGCGGCAACATCAGCATCTGCAAACAAGTAATATTCTACGTGGCAAATATCGACGTCACGAGAGAATTGTCATACCGCCGGCCAACCTTTTGTTATATGGTAATACCCTAGGGAACAGCGGGGCAACCCTTACCCTGCCCTACAATCGAGAATTTTGTCGAAACCATTATTTATTTGCAAGTGAAACTTGGACCGCGTGTGCTGTAGGGGGTTTATGACCTCATGAAGGATGTAGGGGATGGGTCGATGACCCCCCTTGGGTGATACCTATGGTATCAAAGGGCCAACAGAACGATTTTTTTAATGAAAAAGCACAAAATATGTCAGCTGTGAGTACTAGACCCATTGAGTGGTTGAAAATCAACTTTGATTATACAAAAGACGCTCACCTCACGTATAAACATTCTGCGCACGGATACCTGACCCTTTTAGCACTGCCCTGATGTGCAGGGACATATATTTGACTCTAAAATTCCACAAGTATTTTGTCCCCTCAACGAGAGTGCCTCCCCAAAGGGACCAACACCCTCAGTGTGCGGGGAAAACCCGTGATATTGCGCGTCATAGATAGGCACGATAGAAGAGTATAACAATGACGGGGGGGGAGAATGGTGCGAGTAGGTACAGCAGTATGTGTTTCTTTTTCTTTTTATCAAAATCGGGGCGGGACGCTAGTGTGTCCGCGAGCGATATCCCCTGCACGCGGTACATATTGGCATCAAAGGCTATTTGGAAAAACAGATGCGTAGATTCTAAGCTTCTGAAGCGGGGGGGTGACAGACAATTTTCGATCAGACGTGTTTGGACTTTCCGTTTGAGAATACCCCCTGGGTAATTTTACCCCGGAGAATTTCCTGCTGTAAGTCACAGCATCTCGTGGCATTTTTAGTGCGAGCGAGCCGTTGAAAAAACTTCAGCTATTGTCGCCCCCCCCCGTTGCGGGCGGCATGGCGATGGCTTTCGTTGACGATCTATTCCCGCACCTTGGGGCTCAGCCTTCCTTTTTTTTCACGTACCTTGTCGGCGTCGTAGCCTCGCCGTTTAGAGGTGTGGGAGTGGATTTTTTTTGAGAAAAAGCATATTCGACTCATGTTCTAGTTCGTGGAATCGGGGTTTCCACAAAGTTCCCATAATTCTGCTTATACGGCTCATCAGAGTGGGCTAATGTTATGATACTGCTTGGAATGAGGCTGAAAGTCCGGTGATTTCCTGGATTCGAGCATTACGTAGGACCGTATTTGTAGTACTTGGGAGGCGTATCGTAGATGAAAAATCAGGGGTTTGCACGAGCTCGGCTCTTAGTCTCCGCGTGCACGAAAGGAATAATGCTGCTCTTCTTCTATATCTAAGCAACCAAGACACGTGAGTACCAACGAGTACCGACTTAATAGGCAAAAATCTGTCCAGGGATAAAAAATGTCCCGACTTCTGATCTTGACAACATCTAAAGTTGCACGCGTCAAACAGATCACGATCTAAATCATTTGTCTCGTAGCCTGCCGTTGCGGGGTGTTGTACGGCAGATCGAACCCAGCAAACGTGTGCTTCGTAGATTATGCAAAATACTACGGCTTCCACCCGGGAACATGATCTAGATCATAGATACAGATGTGGATCACATAAGTCATAGGTGGAGATCTGATCTATTTGATCTGTCCGATGTGTATGAAAAGTTGACTTCGCGTACCAAGTACGTCGGCTGATGTTGTAGTGATGAAAGAAGCACAACATCCTCGACATCGGCCAACGGCGTTATATCTGACTATTTTATTAATAGTTATTTTCCAAATAAGACACACACACTCCTTGAATTCTGCGCTTCAGATTTCGTCTTTTCTCATATCCAGAATGTGTATCCTGCATGAGGCCATATAAACCTGTAGTATCACTAGTATAGTATAGTATAGTATCAATAGTATAGTATGACACACACAGACAGCTTGCAAAGAAGAGTTTCGATGAAATCCTTGATCTCACTCACAGCTCTTGCTTTTTTAATTTCAAAGCAAATATATATTGTTATTGCCCTCGACGAAATGCATTCGAGCGCTGTTCTCAGTTTGCTTGTCTCTTTTTTTGTGAAGTCGCAGGTGGAGTTGTTGAGAGTGACGGGAGAGGCCAGTCGGGACCAGCGCGGACGGAACCCCAGAGTGCTGTGTTTGGCTCAGGCAGAGCGTCTACTTGTTGACTAACGGTACCACTTGTTAGAGTACTCGGCGGGGACATATATCCAGCAGCAGCACACGAAGACGGAACGAGCACCCGCACCAGTACCACAGCAATGGGATCGATATCATTGAGGTGTAATTAATTGGGGTTGCAGGGCTTTATAAATACAAGACTGTTGGCCAATGAAAAACGAAACCTGAACGGGGAGAGATCTCCAACAATCAGTCAGAAAGCTGACGACGCTCTCTTGGGTTATTATTTTTGCGAGTACCGAAACATACGATGAGGATCGCAAAATACAAAGAAAGGCGAAAAGTAGGAAGTAATCAATCAACTAACTGCTGTTGTAAAAGACCTACGATAGTACGCAATTTTGAGTCATTCTTTTTGCGAGTACCGAAACATACGACGAGGATCGCAAAAAACAAATAAAGGCGAAAAGTAGAAAGTAATCAACTAACTGTTTAATTTCAAAGCAAATATATATACAGCTATTTACCGGCGTACTGGTATGTTAACCCCTTTACTGCTGCAAAGTCCATACTAGTCTAATTCCGAATGGTTTGTCCCCATGAACACGTGGGTGCGGCTATAAAAGGGTGTGGGGGAAATAATGTGAGTCACGCTTGGAGTGAAACCAAGGGGTCAGACAGACAAGACATACAGACAGGGTGACTGGGGAACATCCCGCACGTGCCACACAAACTCGGCAGTATTTAGGGGAGTCACCGGCCTAGGTTCACGAGGGATGTAGGAAACCCGAGACCGGCGTATTGCGCAGCTTGCAAAGCTGAGTACCGACTGATCGGGAGAACTCACAGGAACTCACTCACAGATGGGACATTGGTTTTCCCATAATATAATACGAACCCGCCGAACACACGAGAGAACAACCGACGGAATACTTTTCCCCGATGGTCACATGATGTCAACCGACTTACCGATCAATGACCGACGTACAGATAATACAGCAGTACGTGCCAAGCAGAACAGCACCCCAAAAGGTCGATACAACCGACCACACAAGCACGACTGACTGACACCATTTTTTGCCACACATCAAACAGACGGGCCAATATCAAAGGCACCAAAAACACACAAGGCATCCGATCACACCTATTAATATATGGGCTGTGTGGCGGTACGGGCAAAACCAAAGGTGCATCCCGTCATGTAGCTCATACGACTACACAACGAGTACGGCCGATAATATTCTGGGCAACAGCACGCAGACGGACATGACGAGGCAACATCGATTTCACCTACATATGTATACAATACGGTGCGCGTCCTAATGCAACCGACCCCCCTAAATGGGCTGTGTGGCGTTAAGAGCGACAACATGAGTTTTTGACAAACAACGGCATGCTACGGTAGGGGTGCACCATATTAGTGCACCATGTTACAGAGTTTTCTGAGGCTCCTCACTTGCACACGCTTCTTGACCCGATGATCAATCAAGTCCATTGCCCAGGTCTAGATCGCTTTTGTTGGGTAGAAAAAACGATGTTGGGAGGTTACGTTAGTTGCATCATCAGTCATAAATATATATTTTGGGCGAAAAAGTGTTGCATGTCCCAATCGCAGCACTCCGCGTCCCGGCTATAGCCCATACAGGAATATACAAGCACGCCCGACACAATCAGCAAGCAGATCGGCCAGACGAGACAACATGAAAGACATATGCTGTTGTCGTGCTCCCGCACCCCTAGCCCGAGCCTTGCCGCTTTATGCGACACCGACTCGCGGTGCTCTGGGGCATCGTTCAAGTCTGCACAGAAGGAAATTATCAACTGCACACACTCAAAAATAAGCTATTTTAATAGGCACACAACATAACGGGAAGCTACGTAGAACGCACATACAAGCTGCAGATTTTTAGTCTTGCTCCCAAGCCGCGCCTCGGGAAATAAACACTAACGCGCGGAGCACCGAGGCACCGCGCAAGCCATGACAGCAGGCAATTATCAACTGCACACGCCCAAAATCCACGACACAACAGAACGGGGGCTACGTGTAAGCAACAGGTTCTGAGCCTTGCTCCCGAGTCACGCTGGAAAATAAGTACTATCGCGCGGAGCACGAAGACACCGCCCGAACCTGCAACAGACAGTTATCGACTCCAGACACAACACCATAGAAATTAGGACGCGGTATAGGGAGGTCTACTGTGGCTACAGTAGCTCTAGTCCCTCACCCCGACCCGAAGCCAAGCCAAGCCAAGCCAAGCCCAGAAGGTGAAGCTGGGGAGCGGAACGCGGGCGCATCGTCGACAAGGCGACCATCAACAGCACAAACAACGTCAAGAATGCAACACGACACGAACAGAGACAGAGAGAGGGATCTGCTGGCCCTAAACCCTTGCCCCAACACCCTCTACTCGGCAAGGTTTTGGTTTTCTGGCGTTTCTATCTATTAACAACACAAAAGCGTGATTCCGGCAAGAATTTCATCGGCGCCGAAATAACATCCGCGCCGCTACAATACCATCAACGTTGTTACGGCGGGCAGGCAGGTGAGCAAGGTGAGCTGGGGAGGGTGTAGCCCAGCATCGACATGTCCGCGTCAGCGCGCGGCTGCCACCCTTTTTGCCTCGCGCTTCTCAGCCAACGCGGTCAGCTCGGCGAGGTACTCGGCAATTCCCCCTTCCCTCCGCCGCACGCGGCGCGCCTTGACCTCCCAGAGCTCGCCGCGCGGCAAGGCGCCCGCATCCCCGTCGGCAGAGTCGTCGGAGGAGTCTAGCATGTCGCAAATCAGGGCCTGGTCGTGAGACGCTAGGATAACGCCACCGCCGTAGCCATCTAGCGCGTCCTTGAGGGCTTCGATCGACGCCATGTCCAGATGGTTTGTGGGCTGGGAACATGGGTTGAGGATTTTTTAGGGACATCGTTAGATATTAATCATGCGTAGGTTGATATTGTTGAAGTTGGAGGAGCGGCGAGGGGAGAGCGGGGGGGGGGGGGGAGGCTGCCATGGTGCTTAATACACAAATTGAGAGTTTTTAGCTTAGTGTGTAGGACTTGCGCGACGCTAGTTATTGCTCTGCGTGTTACTAACAACATCGTCGGTATAAACACGAGGCTCAAAATAAACAGTCTAACAGCCTTAACACTGCGGGCACGAAATGCTATTGGTGTTAAGGATGTTTGACTGTTTGAAGCTTGTGTTCGGCACCGACGAAGTTTTTGGTAACCACGGTCAACAGCAATCACCGGGAGAAGCCCAACAATACCAGCAACAACTACCAGCACCAATAACACTACCAACAGCAACTGACCGCACTAAACACCACTACCACCACCCGCACCACGGTCACAGCATTAGCGACTAACAACGCCACCACCACTGACATCAACACCAATATCCACCTAAAGCGTAAGCATTGCACCACGACCGTCAACGGCAACAACCCCAAACGGAAAAGTATGGTACGGTACTTTAGTAGCATCAACAGCAGCAGCAGCAGCAGCGCTAACCTCGTCGAGAAGGAGAAGGTGGGGGCGATGAGTCATCAGCTCCGCGAGCACAACCCTGCTCTTCTGTCCGCCGGACAGACTCCTCATCTCCTGCAGAGCTAGGGGTCCCGTAATGCCGCAACAACCTGCCGAGAAAGAGGAACGTGTAATAAAAGAGTTTTTTAGAAAAAAAGTCAAGCGAAAATAAGTTTTTCGGCCCGCCGGAGGGCGAGGGGGCGGCGTACTCATAAGTTGATTCCCTAGTAATTTGACTATTGACCACCCATCCCTTTCGAGACGGACGGACGGACGGGGGGAATGTTGGTCATGGATTATTTTTATTGTTTCGGTACACCCCTGTTATAAATAAGTGAAACACTGAACTGATTGTTTTTTAGGGACGCAGTATTGGCTTTCAAGATGGTACCGGGATGAGCATTTACAGCAGTGCAAGTCGTGGGGCAATAGTTTTCGCGTTTGATCACTCTTTGTAGCGGGGTTCTGTCTGGTTTCCCTCGACCGCCATTTTTCTCGGAGCTCGTCGCCTGTCATGGCCGGGCGAGGAGCAAGTGAGCAGACATGGAAATGAACAAGGCCTTCACAATCCGTACAGCAGTCTACACGATGTTTAGCATCTACACACTCTACTGATACACGATCTACTCAATCTGCAGGGTCTGCACGACCCGCACCATGTACACCATATTTACTATCTACACAAACTACACGACCTTGACGATCTATCAATACACAACCTGGACGACCTATACGACCTACGCAATACAATACGATCTACGTGGTACACGATATGCATACCCTACACAATATCTATAGGACACGCAATACACATAATCTCGACGATCTGCACACCCTGTATACACGATCTGTACGATCTACTCACCCTGTATACACGATCTGCACGATCTACCCACTCTATATACACGATCTGTACGAACTGCACACCCTATATACACGATATGTACGATCTGCACACCCTATATACACGATACGTACGATCTGCATACCCTATACGGACACGATCTATACGATATACACCCTATATACACGATCTGAACGATCGACACACCCTATATACACGATCTGTACGATCTGCACACGATCTGTACGATTTTCACACCCTACATACACGATATGTACGATCTACACACCCTATATACCCGATCTATACGATCTACACACTCTATATACACGATCTGCACGATCTACACACCCTTTATACACGATATGTACGATATACACGATATGTACGATCTACACACCCTATACACGATCTGTACGATCTTCACACCCTATATACACGATCTGTACGATCTACATACCCTACACGATATCCACAATATATACGATTAATACGATCTGCGCACCCTACACGATTTATACATATACGACCAACGCACCCTACATGACCTATGCAATCTACACCATCTACACAGCCCACACATGTACACATTCTACACATTCTACACGACCTTAATAATCCACACAATCCACGCCGTCTAGGCTTGCCCCAAACGTTGAGAGCGCGAAACTCACCCAGCTGGCGACGCAGCTCCGCCTCGTTAATGCCCTCGACACCTGTGAACACCCTCTGCATGTGCTGCAGCGGGCTGTCAGACATCCGTAGCCTCTCCGCGTGGTGCTGCTCACCACGGGCACCGGACACAATATAAAACATTCAACAAAACAGGAGGAAACGTGAGTGGATAACCAAATCAACCAAAACGAAACGAAACGCATGAAGGCAAAGCACAAGCACAAATATAAAAAAAAACACACACACACACCAAAATACTAGAAAAATTAACAAACCAGGCAAACAAAAAACTCTTTCGAACCGCACCCGTGATTTGGGGGATGACCTATTTGAAAGGAGTGTGACAAAACATATTATAAGTAGCAAGAAGGCTTCATAATTCAAAGCCGCCGCGCCGCGCTCTCCCCACCTGCGTAAACAGCCCGACGCGTGCGTTGTGATTCCGGACGATGCTCCCCTTTGTGGGCACGAGGGTGTCCTCCGCCGCACCGCCTCCCGTCTCTCCATCAACGCCCGTCGCCGCAGCGATAAGCTTCAAGAGGGTACTCTTCCCCGACCCGTTTCGCCCCACCAACACCACCCGGCTCTTTCGGGTGAGGTCAAGCGTAACGCCTTCCAGGAGTTCCCCACCACTGCCTGCAGGATTGCTGGGGAGCGTCCCGGCTTGACCCGAACGCGCGCCGCTGATAAGCTTGTTGGGGGGCATCGCGTTTTGACCAGAACGCGCGTTATTCTTGATACCCTTAGAAGGCGCTAGCGACGCTTGGGGGAGGGGGAATGCGACCCCAGGAGTTCGGTTTCCTCTGGCGGAGGCCGCTGCCGCTTGTGAGGGAGGGGGGGGGAAGGAGAAGTGAACCCCCCGGCATTGAACGATGGTCGCGTCCATGGCGCAAGGGAGGGGAGCAACGTCCGGGAAACGGAACATTGTTTCTTTCTCCACGTGAGCAGCCAAACTGTTCGGCCGATAGTAGCAGGCATGACGAGGGGGCGGGAGGGGGGCGGGCGGAGCGGGGGCGGGGTGGCGGCGGGGCGGAGGAAGGGGCGGGCGGGGGGGCGGGACGCGGGGCGTAAACTTGAGCGTTGTATCACGAAGGCTTGAGTAGCGCAGCGCGACGTGGTAAACTGATGGACGGAGGTCTACAGGGGCACTACCACTGATAATGCGGGAGATAATAGAGGGATGTGGGGTGGGGACGAGGGAGGGTGAGAGGGGTAGGATTCCAGTGCCACTACAAGACGGCAATGTCCTACTCATAGCTAGCTACCTACCAGGTATTCACGAAGCACGGGGGGTTCCGAGCACACGCAAAAAGTGAGAGAGTATAGAAGATTTCGAAATGATTGTGATGGAATCGGGTTTAGAAGGCTACAGCTATAAATTCCACTGAATCGTTTGTTGTCAACACTTCTAGTCTTCCTTTCCGCCTGCAGAATGCTTGTTGGTTTCGAGGAAAGAGAGAATGGTAGGTATAGTACAGTAGTTAAGTGTCACAAGCGTGGTCGTAGCTCGTGGTAGTAGGCACAACCGACGCACCTTCTCCGGGCGGTTTTTCCTCCCCTGTAGGACAGCTCATTGGCGCAGCCCGCTCGGATGGAACTGCCTGTGTTCGCCACCGTCTGCGCCTTCCACCTGCGCGCCGGGGACACACCGCGGTCATTCGTTCGAAACGGAGTTTATAAATAAACTTTTCTATCATACCACGCAGAGAAATACGTTGTATAATAATTCCAAGGAGTTTGTTCCCAAAATGTGGGAGCGCTTGTGGTATATCCTACACTAATTCCAAGTAGTTTTCCCGCAAAACGTGGGTGCAGTTGTAGTATATCCTATACTAGTTCCACGTAGTTTGCAAAACAAAATGGGTGCGCAAGGCGTACGTCGAAAAGCTGCACTATGTATCCTATACTAATTCCAAGTGCTTTGTTCCCATCGCGTGCGTTCTGATGTAGTCTATCTACCCTCTGCTAGTTCCAAGTAGTTTGTCCCCAAAAACTGGACGCAGTTAGTTTTACGTCGAAAAGCCGCATAATGCATCCTCTACCAATCCCAACTATTTCCCCCCCGAAACGTGGGTGCAGCTGTAGAATATCCTATACTAATTCCAAGTATTTGATTTCCAAAAACTGGGTGCAGTTAGCTGTACGTCGAAAAGCTGCAAAACATCCTATGAATAGACTATTACGGGGGTCGATAGTAAATAGGACCAAATATTGTCAGTAAAAATAGCGAAATATATAGGTTTTTGTGTGTACCGTAGGTCCTATTTACTATGGTCCCCAGTAATAATTCGAAGGATTGTCCCCCCAAAACGTGACCGCAGCCGTAATATATCCTATACTGATTCCAAGTGGTTTGACCCCAAACACTGGGTGGAGCAACATGGCGAAAACGAGTCCAACCCTCTCACTACCACTAGCGAACTATACCTTATAAACAAACTCCAAATACTTCGTCTAAAAAAACCCTCGCGCGCAATTGTACAGGGGTTAACAAACAGACGTGCTGTGGGTATCGTACCGTTCTTCCTTCTTCCTTCGACGGACTGGTAGTGTCGTGTTCATGACTATGTAAGGGTGTGTGTTGGTCACATACCATTAACCGCTAGCCTACACAGTCACGTGGGCCAATAGGCAATCAATGGTTAGTGCTTGAAAACCAACAGTGCTACATACGACACTCGTCTTGCGCTCGACAACAACTGCTGCATCGGGTTTGCAATTTGTGTGGGGAAAGGCGTGACACTTGCGGCGTCACCGGCGGGAAGAAACCACGGTGAGCGGGTGAAAGGTCACACGAAGAATGCCGATAGACCTCAGAAACGGATTCCACGAAAGTGCCAAAGAAACCAAAACAAAATACAGCGGCCAACAGAAAAACACGTCTTGCACGAAAGCGCCAAGGAAAAAAAATCTATACAGGTAGTGGACAACAGACAAGCACCAATTGATCACGAAAGCGCCAAGATAGCAAAACACGCAGTGGCCACCAGAAGAAAGACATGGCTTACACGGAGGTGCCAACAAAACAAATTACAGTGGGCAACAAATGCGGTTTGATCGCAAGCGAGCGAAGCACTGGAAGGCCTCCCTCCAGTACGACACACCAAGTATAGTACCAACGACCACCGCCAGGAACCATGCAACAAGGGCCGGCGTGGGTGGGTGGCTTGTCGGTGCCCGTGCCGAACGCGCGGCGCTGTAGCTGCTGCGCTGGTAGCTCCGCGTTTCTTCTCTCTCGTAAAAATCGAGCGGTGCTTTTTCCGGGGCAGTCGGCGGTGCCACGGTGGTAGGGTTGCTCGCGCTTACTATTTTCTGAGGTTCCCCTTATTTGAGGAGCTTTTTATCTCTCACCCAAAAACTGATCTACAAGACATACAACGAAAGCTTGGTTGAACTGACGAGGCACTCTTTGGCCTATCGTAGGTATCTCACGAATAACATCGTAGTCAAGCACTCGTGACAGTGTTCCAAAAAGACGGCACGGCCTCAATACCGCAGTGTTTTATTGGGATAAGGCCTGCTTTACCGGGAAGATATGCCTTATCGGGATAAGGCATGCCATATTGGGAAAGCATGCCTGATAAGAAGGAAGGCATGCCTTGTTGGGATGAGGAATGCCTTATTGAGCAGTTCCTTAGCCGAGGAGTCCCCCGTCAGTCTTAATCTTGTTTGACCGAAACGGGCTACCCCTGTCGTAAGAACGCCTCCGGCCAGTGCCCGATGTTAATGCGAGGAGGGATTTCTTACGGCACCAGCGTGGCTGTGGGCGGACTGACCTGTGTCCGTTGGAGTCTCTCTCCAGGCCGTGACGCTGCAGCTTCTTTGTCCGAGACGCGACCTGTCGATGGATGGGTGCACAGAAGGAAATATGGGTGGGTGGGTGGGTGGGTAGGTACGTAGTTGCGCGGGTGGGTGACGTGGGTGCGACTAGGAGGGGGACCATAGTAAATCGGACAACATATTGTTAGTAAAAAAAGGGATAACTATATATATATAGGTTTTGGTGTGTACCGTGGGTCCTATTAACTATGGTCCCCCGTGATAGGAGGGGGAGATAAAAAAAGAGCAAAGATAACAACTGGGAAGAGAAAAAACAAATCTGACAAAAACTGCTCACCTGGGACGACTTTTTCTGGTCTCCTCCCTTCCCGCTGGCCGCCTTGGTCATCTTTTTTACGGATTCTTCGATGTGCTTCCGCTGCCTGTCGAGGTTGCCTTGGGTGCGGTTCGCGGCCACGTCGTGGTCGGACTTCGTCTGCGAATGCGAAAAGGCGCCGTCGAGCACAGGCAAGACGGGTAAATCTCGAGGTGAAGAGAGGAGGTGCGATGTGCCGCGCGGCAGAGAATCCTCCAAAAAACAGATGGGCGTCTGTACACGAGTGTGACGTAGCAGTTGCTGCTGGCTTTGTTGTTGCCGTATAGCTGCTGCCGATCCCACATACAACGGCGCATGGTCACGAAAACACGTAAGGAGTCTACAGGTAAAATATCTACCTATTCATCGAAAAACAAACAAAAATCAAACTCGAGTCCGGGTCCCAGCATGATAGCACTATCGCCTGACGACGCGTCCGTACCACCGGCGGTATCGCCATTGATTGTATCTCCACCGCAAGAGACCCAAGCAGACAAAAAAAATCCCGAAACAATAACGCGGCGGTCCGTCCGCAAGCGACATACCAGGTACCAGGTATCAGACAATTTCTACAGCGGAAGGCCAAGACGATCGATCCGACCTGTCTACATCCACCGACGTGGGCGTTTCCGACGCAAGCAGCATTCGAGGGGGAACTGTTTCTTTACGAAGGCGTAGTGGCGCCCCCCGGCGCCAGGGCCTGGCATGGCCCTCCGCACATTTCGAGTGGGAAGGGGGGGTACCCAAGCCATGCATGGCGGTAGTCGCACGACCATAGACCCTCGCACCCCTAATGCCGGAACGAGGAAGGTCGGGTTTTCACCGACCAGGGAGACATTTTCTGCACCACATGCGCGAAGCGCCGTGAGGCGGTCGGCGAGTCGCTGGATGGGTGAGCTGCATCATACTAAGAAACCGCCGCTTGTGAGGCGGACTTTCGACGCCTTGGGAGGCGAGGTTTCTTGCATATGGATGGCAGTGTTGAACTGATTGGGTTTTTTTTTTCCGGTGTGGCCACTTCCAGGGGTTCGAATGGAGGGGGGTGGGGGGATTCTTCCTTTCGTTTGTAGTCACCTTCATAAACGCGGAGTAATTTCCCGGGTAGTACGTGAGTTCCTTCAGGCGGAAGTGGATCATGTCCGTCGAGACCGCGTCGAGAAACGCCGCGTCGTGCGAACAAATGAGCACCATGGTGTCCCCGATCCCCTCCACGAGTTGCCTCGACAGCCACAGCACCCCCTCTAGGTCGAGGTGGTTGGTGGGCTCGTCCAGCAGGAGGAGGTCTGCCATCGGCGAAACAACGGTGTTTTTATAAAAATGTTAACGCTGAACCACGTTTTTTTTTTCTTGTAAAATAGTTATTTTTTACAGAGGCCAAAAACATCGTTATATAAAGTTGATACAAATACGTCAGCTGCGACATTCGACCGATTGAGCAGTTGGTACTCAACGGTGTGTGGAGCACAAAAACCATGTTCAACGATAATTTATAGCTCCATAGTGGAACGTGTAGTACTCTGCACGTCTGGTACTCTGCATGGTAGATATCCAACTACCGTAGCATTAACAGCGAGCCTCGTATCATCTAAGGAGTATTCGACATAGGAAACGCCATTCTGCGGGAAGAAACGGCACTTGCAACACCAATCAAAACCGCGTCATCGCTGTCCCCCAAAGATGCTAGGAGACCGCTCCCCTACACTAAAACCAAGACAGTATGGTAAGGCCAAGGGAGGCCTTAACGTGCTAAAAAATATCGGTCTCCTTGACCGCGGTTTGACCCCTTGACTGACCGCTTCCCCACACTAAAAATAGTATGCTAAGGCCTATAGAGGCCTTGACGCGTCAAGCAAGATCAGTCTCCGGAAGATGGTAGGAGACCACGGTCGGCCCCCTTGACTGACCGCTCCAATATACTAAAAATAGTACACTAAGGCCTAAAGAGGCCCAAAGAGGCCTTGACGAACCCCCAAAGAGACCTTGACGCCCCTTGACTGACCGCTCCACTACACTAAATCTAGCATGTTGAGGACACAATAGGTCTTGACGCGCTCTGACCGACCACTCCACTACGCCAAAACTAGTATGTTGAGGTAAAAAATACGCCTTTTTGACGCGCTCAAAAGACCGGTCTCCTCCGGGGAGCATCTTTCTTTGCTTTCCGGCATCGGATCGCCGCCTGTTCACCTACGTACCGGGTTTGCAGAACAGGGCGCAGGCGAGAGAAACTCTCGTCATCCACCCCCCGCTCAGCTCGGAGGTAGGGCGAGACATGCGCGTCTCGCTGAACCCTAGCCCCTTGAGGATGCTTGTCGCGCGGCCTTCGGCGTCGTGTGCGCCCTGGGCTCGCGGTAACGGCAAGGGTAGGTGGAGGGTAACGGTAAGCGACAGTCGGAGGGGGCGTAACGGTAAAACGACACGCGGAAATGCGCCGCATAGTGCAACGATAGGGGTATTGTGCCTGGTATCGTTTTTTGGGGAAAATGTTTCTGACTGGCGGGCAACTCAACTGAAGAATCACCCCACAAGACATGTATGTGCCTTACAAGGAATGCCTCGTGGTTGAACACCACTTGCAGTTCGCAATATAATTCGGTGCAAACCTCGATGATGGGATTGCTCGACGGCTTGCACTTTTATTTCCCCCCGTCGAGCAGGGGCGCTGTACCTTATTTTGGCCGAGGTGCTGTACCCTATTGCGTGACGCGTTCCTCGATAGGGGTGCTGTACCTTATTTTCGTCAAAACTGTTTTTGGATTACGGGGGCTTCTGAACTGAGGAACTACCACAACATCTTAGGTTTTGAAAACCGTTTTCGTTGTAAATCTAAGGCATGGGGATTTCTTATCGGGTTAAGTGCCGCATTTTATTTTGAAGCCAAATGTTTTGGGCGAGAGACAAAAACGCTTCTCAAGTCAGGAGCCCCAGAAAGCAGGTGCTTCATACCCCCACCGTGGCAGGCATCTCTTATGAATAGTGTTTGCCTGCTTGGTGAGGTAAACAGCTCCTCACACGCCTCAGAAATAATTAGGTACGCCCGCCCCCTCAGTAGAATGCGTCGTTACTGGCAGTACTTGCACGTGCACCACAGGAGACACAGCATGTCAACCTGGCACCGAACCCCATCCCGACATAATGTACCCCAGAGTCATGGCCAGCTAGTCTCTAAGGCCTGCACACCCTACTACCACGCTTTTCAGTGCCATTTAATATTACAGGGGTCCATAGTTAATAGGACCTATAGTGTACTTAAAAACCTATATATTTACCTATTTTTACTGACAATATTTGGTCCTATTTACTATGGTCCCCCGTAATAGTTTCATCATGGTGCCCTCTCTCTCTGCCTGGCGTCCCGTAGAGATATTACGGGGGGCCATACATAGTGAACAGGACCAAATATTGTTGGCAAAAATATGGAAAATATATACTAGGTATGTTTTCGTGAGTACCATAGGTCCTATTTACTATGGCCCCCCGTATGGGACCGTAAAATCGATCGCCTATCATGCTGATTGCTATGCTTCAGATTCTTCAGCAGTTTTTCCATGCTACTGAGCATTGGCTTGACAGGCTACTGTACTGCAGCCGTTACAGAAAATTGATGACGGCAAAGGGCTGCTGTTGCCCACCCTGACATTTCTCAACAGAGGGTAACGGTAACGACAGGAGGAGGGCAACGGGGGGGGGGGAGACTACAGGCGGGGAGATTCGAGGTACAGTAGATCAGTCGCGAGTCCAACGCGACGAAAATTCTTCCGGTTACATTCCAACAAGAGCCTCCTGAGGGACTGACTGGGACGGCACGCAACGTCCTGGGATGGGATGGTATGAGATGAGATGAAATTTGATGAGAGACGCAACGTCCCGGGATATGTGAGGATGGAACGAATCTGGACGATATAGCGGGTGATGGCACCCTCTCTCTGCCTAGGGGGGGGGGGGGGGGGGGGGGGGGGGGGGTAAAGTCAGGCATATCGGGAGCGAGCGCAGCCGAAGCCCCCCCCCCCAGCTTCGCCTGCGCCACCAAAGCTATCACCGGCATCTCACCAGCACGTCTAGGCCCTCGTACACCTCCTCCAGCCTCTCCACCTTCTCTTCTAACGAAAGCTCGGCGATCTCTTGCCGCAAGGCCGCCATCGACGACAAGGGCGAAGAAGGAGGAGGCGGTACCGGCGGACGCGGGGATGACTCCGAATCACCCCCTCCCTCGCGGCGGCCGGGAAGACGTGAGGTTTCCTCGCCATTGGCGTCGTGCGCAGGGCCAGCAGAAGGACCCTCCGCGTCCTCTTCGAGAACTTCGGCTTCCTGTTGAAGAGCGATCAGACGCGCGTCGGAGGCCATCACCGTAGCTAGGGCGTTGCAGTCAGGACTTCCTGCCTGTAGGGGGAGGGGGGGAGAAAGAGAGAGAGAGAGAGATGATACAAGGGGAGGGGGGAGGAGGGGGGAGTTGGGGGGGGGGGGGGGGGGTGTACTCGATATGAGAGAGGTACTCGATCTCATGCACGGCCGTGGTCGCATGATCACAGACGCTCGCATCCCTACAATGCCGGGACGGAGCACGTCGGGTTTTCATCGACCAGGCAGACATTGCTTGCACCAAGCGCGATTCGCCGTGCGGTGTCCGGCGAGTCGCATAGAGGGTGAGCTGCATCCTATTAATACTAAGAACCGCTTGTGAGGCGGACTTGCATATGGATGACAGCTGTGTAGCGAAAAATTATGCGTACCGACCCGTCCCGTCGAGAATAGTTACATGTACCGTCTCGCCCCGTCGAGGAAAAAGCAATATGCCGTCCCGTCCTGTCCAGAAAAGAAAAAGGTGCCATCTCCTCCCGTCGAAAACAACTATGTACCGTTCCATCACGTCGTGAAGAAAAAAATTGTACCGTCCCGTCCCGTCGTGAAAAAAAAACGTGTACCGTCTCGTCCCGTCGTGGGGAAAAAAAAATGTGCATTCCCATTCCGTCGTGAAAAAAATAAGCACTTTCCCATCCCGCCGGTAAAAAAAAAGTACCGTCCCGAACCGTCGGGCGAAAAACAAAATACCGTTCTGTCCCGCCGTGATTTTTTGTTGTATCGCATCGTCTCGTTATGAAATAAAACGCCTTTGTACGGCGGTACCGTCCCGTCCCGTCAAGAATATTTACAACCACTGTAAGTCCCGTCCCGTCCAGCGAATCATAGTTTTCACTAGTTTACCGTCCCGTCCCGGGTTCGAAAAAGTTCCCGCCAAACTTGTCAAAACAGTACCGTACCGTACCGTCCCGTCTCGAACATTACAAGCCATGAAAAGCTTTGGAAATCACAAGGTTTGGTACCCGTGCACCCCAGAGTATACATACATACCCTCTACTATTGTAGACACACCGTGGCAAAATCTCGTTCCAAGAAAGTTTGGGTCTGTCACCGTCAACATGACGGCTAAGGACACAGCAACACCATGCTGCCGGTGTCACCAGCAAAAGCACCGGCCTGACTTGACGACGCAAGCCAAAACAAAAAAAAGGAATAAAACTCACCATCTCCTCCTGCTGCACCAGGTAGCTCCGCAGGTGCAGGGGCCACCCAGGGACAGCCCCGGCCGCGATACGCCTTAGAAGCGTAGTCTTGCCCACACCGTTGGCGCCGACCAGACCGTACCGACGACCGTGCCCGAGCCTCAGGGTGGTCCTGTGCAGCAGCTCGGTCCCCTGATACGCGAGCGTTACACCTGCATGGGAGCCGGAACGTACGACGAAAATTGTGACGGTGTTGCAGTCCGGTGGTGGACCGGAGGGGGGGGGGGGGGGAGAGGGGCAGGTGGAGGGGAGAAGAGGGGGTAGGAGGAGAGTGTGGGGAGGGGGCGAGGCGTGCTCATATCAAGCATGGCCGTAGTCGTGAGACGGTAGACGGGGAGGGGAGGCCCGCAACGGCAATGGCGTAACGGTACCCGGAGCCGCAGGTCACCACAGTTGATGATCTAGATCTTTCAGAGCAGCTGGATAGACATATTCCTGATCTGTATAATCTGTGTGATCTAGCTCCATGTTGCTGAGTGGGGAGCGGAGCCGTATGACCGGCATGGTCTATCACGCGTTTCCTGGGTTGGATCTGTACTACACATATCCTTCACAGCAACTCAAACCGGTAGCTACAGCAGATACTTTACAAGTCCTGCACAACAGCTCACAACGGCAGCTACATAGGATACAGACGATCTAGATGATTTATCTGTAGATCATCTGATCTTTAGATGATCTACCCGTAGTTAATACGTCCGATGTGCACAGGCTAGAAATACGCGGACAAGCGGACGGACGACACACATACGTCGTCCACGACCCAACCGCACTTGAGTCAATAAAAACGCCTCCTTACCCTCAACGTAGACGTCTTTCGGCTGCCAAGTGTTCCTCTGGACGCCCCGTCCGCCCTTCCCGCGCCCCCCCCACGCCTCCCCCTTCTTTTTTGCGTCCTGCCACGCCGACCCCCAGTCGTCCATCTCGGCGAGCTCGTCCACGCCTAGAAAAGCTCCGGGCGGTGCCTCCGCATGTTTCGGTTCCTGGTCGATACCTCCGGCGATGCTGCTGCCACGGTTCGCCAAGAGAAGCGTTCGCGAAGAATAACGTGTGAGGTAAAAGAGCCAACGTGTGCAGAGGCGGGGGGGTTTAAGGAGATCACGAGGCGTTCCACCAGGCAGAGGGTGATTTCAGGAGGCTGGTTGGGAGGAACGGGAAGGAACAACAACCAACTTGTGGGGAGCTTTAGGAGAGCACGAGGCGTTTCAGTAGTGGTGAAACTCTTCATCTTTATTGTTCCCAGTGATGAAAATAAAGACAGAAACGCTCCGGGTTGCTGCGTGTGTTCCGGTTTCAGGTCGGTACATCCGGCGCTGCTACCACCGTTCGCGGAGCGTAACGTTCGCGATGAACACCCAGCACGTGCAGATATTAGGAAAGCACCAGGCGTTTCAGTATTGGTGAGCTTTATATATATATTTTTTTATTCTTTACCCATCCGCCTGAGGATTAACAACAAAACAGTGCAAGTAAGAGAACAAAACTACGAAACATGAACCATTTTTTAATTGAGAATCAAATACTACATCGGTCGATTTCACAAAATGTCGTATTTCTTCTTGCTACCCAGCGACACAGAACAGTACACACCCAGATTCATTCCTGATTCTTCATTTCATCCTATTAATAGAGAGATAGAAAATATGCGATCACAGAAAACTATACATGGCGGTGATTGACCTGTGAGGGTCATTTCTAACGAATTTACAAAAAAACACTGTTCGAGACAAAGTATCACGAAACGTGGCACTTTAAAAAAGGCTCATACGGTCACATTATTTTTACGTTACGCATGTCTACATTTTTCGGCACGAACGGTGACATCATGTTTCTTGAAATATATTTAGAAAAAACAACCATTGTCACCAGGGATCCAGACAAAATCACGCGATTTGCGAAAAGGGGTGTTTTTGTTGTTGTTGTCATGATTTCGCGGCAATTTTTTGTTTGTTAATACACGACCCTATAAGAGCACGACAAAAACGCGCGTACACGCGCGCCTGGTCCATCTCGCAGCTTCCAAAGTTGAGTATCAGCCATTCAATCGGTCGAACTCACAGCTGAAATTTTCGTACTACACGAGTATATCTTTAAAATGCATCCACTCCCTCCCATCAGCTCTCTGTTGCACGCATTTCAGTCTATTCACACGTACAACGACGCCAGTCGACGAGGGAAGAAATGGTTGGAGTAATCTCGCAATAAAAATGCAACCGTAAGCCACGTACCGCACGTAGAAAAGAAGGGCGAAAACAATACAAGGGATGGGAAATAAAAAATAAAACGTAAAGGTACAACCCAGCACTCGCAGCCCGCAGCCCGCAAGCAAGCTAGGTGGCGGTTACTGAAGGTGCGAACTTTGAGTGCGGGTGCGGCACTTTGGGACTCCCTCCGGCCCTGCTGCCAGGGAGCGGCAGAGCGGCCAGACGGCCGAACGGGCTACGTACATAACGACCAAATGGGCGAACGATCAAACGGGCAAACGGGGTGACCGTCAAGCGACCAAACGGGCCAACGCTCATGAGGGAGAGACGAAGCGGGGGTTCTCATTCTCACTGCCTGCTGCCCTTGCTGAAATTTTTGACGTTTTTCAGAATTGGCGGCTACGAAGACGCACCGCTCTGTTCGGAAATATGGAGTGCGTTAAGACATTCACCCGGGTAAATAGCCAAACGCAATCCTTTACATATCCGAACATAGTGGTCACACGTACGTCGTACCGCCATCAGTTTTAATTACCCGGTGAATGTATTGTACTGCTGGACAATGCTGGTGGATATTCGCACCGTACATCTCCCACCCGCACAAACAACTTACGGGAAACAGCAATGTTCCGAAAACCGTACCACACTGGCCGGGAACGTAATCCCCGTTCTCACTCTGATAGTAGTGTGCAACGTTTCTTATGTTTCCGTCCAGAGAGGAACGTACCGGCATGTACTATTAATACAGCAGTAGGTATGTTGCAGACTGCAGTCCAGAAAATACGTACTGGTACATCGTGTACGTGCAGTGGCCGCAATAATGGCACGGCGGTGTGTATCGCGTAGGTACGCATGAAACGGCCGGCCTGTTGGCAGCTCGTTCGCCGGACATCCCTCCCTCTATTCCGTGTTAACCCAGTCGGCCTAAAGGACTTCACTCCTGCTGCGGGGACAACTCACTTGGAAATAGACTCAGTTTTATTGTTAATATGCAGTTAGTGCAATACTGGAAGGGTTGGACCCCTTTCTGGACTTCAAGGCAATAAAAAGGCATATGCCTTGTAGGGGTAAAAATTTTCGAAAAAAAGTGACGATTGCAGCATTTTTGGACCTGATGGCATGTCTTGAATGGGAATAAATATCGACACAAAATGTGACATGATTATAGTACAGCATCGGCCCCACGAAGCAGCACAAGGAGGAACGCTGGTGGGGTGGGGGATAGGAGATCTGTCCGAACCACACGACACGCGCCAATTATGACGATACTTGTACTTCTCGCTGCACGCTCTCCGTACTACTGAGGGGCTTCGTGTAGGCTACGTATAGTGATCAGAACCGAAGATGGACCCAAACAAAATGTATCCCCGTATGTTTACACACTATGATTGCCTTGGATTACCATGTATTACTACGTATGTTCCCCACACTTTCTTCTTTCTTTTTCGGTTTTCCATCCCGTATAATATCTTCGCCCTCCTTTTCTCTCTCCATCCTAGTAGTAGCTCAGATCTGGGGTCACATATTACGGGGGACCACAGTAAAGAGGATCTACGGTACACACAAAAACCTACATATTTACCTATTTTTACTAACAATCTAGAAGTATGGCCCCATTTACTATGGCCCCCCGCAATAGTGGGTTCCTATCCCCCCTTCCCCTCCCCACTACGCCTCGTGCCTTGCCTTCTTTATCGCGAGAAGACTGTAGCCCTCTCTTCCCTCGTCGACTATTAATAGCGTCGGATTTTGCCTATGCGCCCACGCTACGAAGGCGCTCTCAGCTATTGGTTCCTTCATATTTTTACAAATAAAGTCAACATCTCACCACCGTGAGATTTTTACTCGCGTACCAACGCTAGTAGTAGCATTCGAAGCTAACCAGTAGACTACCGGGGCGACCGGCTAAGGACACAAAAAAGAGGTAGCTCCGTATGCTGACACACAATAACTGGTTATGATTAGTATCAATGCTACTGTTAAGAGTACTCATATGTGTTCCCCCCGCAAAAAAAACTTGATTATACCGCATTGTTATAGTGTCTCCTTTTGGGCCGCCCTACCTGGGACACTTCGTGAAGGGCTATCTATCACTAGGGCTCTGAGTTGGCTGACTAAAACGTCGCGAACTATCTAACAGTTGGCTGAGGTAGTACAGCAGTTAGTTATGCGTAATAAGTAGCGGAGATCTCCGTCATAGCGTCTGACTTCGCGCGTTCGTGTCTCGAACTGCGTTTTATATTGGTACAAGAGAGTATAAGTCAGCTAGTTGGCTTACTTTTTCGCCATCCGACCAAATATCTAGCGCCAGCGGTTATCGCGATGAAAGTTCCGCCTCCTTGCACCCTGCTTGCACCCTCCTTGCACCCTGCCCGCAGTGCGGTGGTACCGGTGCTGTCTGCGCTGGATTTCAAAGAGATAATAGAGATAATCCGCCTCACAAAACTCAAACGTTGTGGACATAATGCCAGGTATCGTATCATAATGTGGACACCATTAAAAGCGGGTACCTTTGTACTCTCTTCAAAACATCAAATCATGTTTTCGCTTCTTTACCTGCAGTCCGTCCAATCGCTGGCGTGTACTCTAGTTTTCGTATCCAGTACGTTTGTCAGCGCATGGGCCGATCTCCTATTTACAGCCGTGGCCGAATTATAATCCCCGCGTCAATTTCACACCGGAGTAGAAACGGTAATTATATTTCCGGCCACAGTCGTATATATGGTATCCATACCCGGTATTTTACATTGTCATATCCTGGTCTACTAATAGAGTGTTGTGATAACGCAGCTGGTATCTCTTCAGTATGAAGAATCGCAAGATCACTGGGCGTGCTAGCTGTCGATGGGTTTAAAGTGACGAAAACACGCACATATACCTGGGATTTGATGCACTACGTAAAAGTCTTACTTCAAGAAGTTCCTCGATCTCCATACACAGTATCCTAGATAGCATTAATAGTTCAGTGATGGGGTAAAGGCTACTGGCCTGCAAAACACAAGCACAGGCGCAATTGCTGGAACAAAAACTATACCGCGGTGCACGGAATTTCTCCAACGCTAGCAAGACGAAGGCCAGGCCAACTGCGGGACAAAGTATATAACATGACTTGGAGGAGTTCCATCGGAGACTTCAGTGGGGAGCACGGCACCATTGAAAGAATGACTCAAAAGGATTGTGAGGGGCTGACGTTGGCTGAACCTCGCTAAACTATCCCGCGGCGTCTTTGTCTCTCTCTTGAGTGGGCGTTCAACCTCAACTCTACTCGCTCTCTCGAATATACGTATCCCTAACCAAACATGCCTTCCATATATGCGAATATTCAATCCCGCTGCACAAACTCCAGATTTCTTACGTTCAATCTTACACGTCCATGAGTGCCATTAATATACCCTTCGTTTGTAGGAATGCACGATAGTTGATTTTACGTTGGCGGCTGGGTGTTGTGCTGCTTGAACAAAGACGCGCGACTGAAGCATCACACACAGCTTTCATACATAAATTTCCACGAAACTTTCAATCTCTCACAGCAGTGTCTCACCACCTTTCACAACAAACGAAACACTAGTATGATGATCAACAACAGATTTCCGGGGCAGCATAGCTTACGGATAGGTTCCACTTATTAGTCGAAGTGGAGAGCCTTGCGACACGATGTATGTGTCATTTCCATAGTCGGCCCTTGCCTGCCCCCTCTTCATGCCGCCTCACCATGAAACGATCCGCCGCCTGGACGACCCCCCAGTACCGCCTACCAGACACGTTGATAGCCGCCGTGGGCCACAAGCCTCAACACCGACTCTACTCCGAACCAACAACGGGAAGCTTCCCGTGGATCCCTCGGCTCGGTGGCTCGAAACACCTTGAGGTCTCGTCCGCTACGTAGACCTTTCGTGCCAGTTCTTTCCTGGCCGGCCTGGTCCCTGATGGTCCCCACCAGCCATCGTGACGAACATTCCCGCCCGCCTGCGGGTACGTCTTGTATTTGTCGCGGCTCGTCGTTCGTCCGTCGTGTATGATACGATATGTTGGTGCGAATATGTACCGACGGAAGGAACCCTGTTGATTACCTGGTATATAGCACTACCTGCCATTAATAGACTACTCAGTCAGTGCTGACTGAGCGGTCTAGCAGGGGCTGACCGAGTAGTCTAGCAGGTACTGCTATATATATGATCAACAAACACCTGTGTGCCTGGCCTACTTTACCACGATGCCCCGAAATATAGGGATGATTATACTATTAATATGTAATCCAAACGCTCTTTATAAATCGGGACAGTCGTGTGGTACACGGGACGTACGTACCAGGTAATGTATGGTACACGGGACGTACGTACCAGGTACTGTACGCGGGATAAAAACGAGCACTACTTATCAAGAAAAATACAGCATGGAATTTACAGGAAAATAATAATTTAGGGAGCCGTTTTAGACTACAAGTAGTACCACTGCTGTATGTCATTTAATACCTGGTAGTCGTTTTGGACTACGTAACGTAGAAAATGCCCCAATTCTCAAATAAGAAATCCAGCCGGTGGACCAGTTTTACTGCACGTGCACGAGTACTGCTTTCTAATACGCGTATTACTTGGGACCTGGTACCCGGTATTCATCATACGGGGCACGCAGAGCTTTTCTCGCACGAGAAAGAAAGGCACGCTGGCTTGTCTCGCTTTGCATATGAGAGCATTAGGCGACAACGTATGGGTCTACTGCTATAGCTGCCCAGTAGAGGGCGCTGACACTGCCAGGGAGCGAAGGATGCGACACTGCTGCTCCTGCTGCTGTATACAAGGTATACGTTTTGCTAGGGGACCTCATATACGTGTGTTCTACGCACCGTTTCCATGTGAATCTCCGAACCGAGTTGGGCAAAACTCCTGCAGCACAATCATACAATCACAACCGCTACTCGGTACTGCTGCTTCAGGATTCAAACGTGGCTTCCAGTGAGTGCACAACGGGACATTGAAAACAATTGAACACCTACCTAGAGGTAGTTGCTGTTCCCGCAAAGTCCTGTGGCAATCAGCTACCCAGTCATGGCAGCTTTGTACCTGGGGCTTTCAATTTCTACTCTCTATTTCCAGTACGAAATTACCGCCACAGCGGTTAAAAAAAACTGGTCACGCTACGTATCAAGAAAATGGCAGCAAACAGCATCAGTACGATCATACGAGGATGCGCACCTTTTTTGGGTCTTCTGTTCCCTGCGCTTCTGGCGCCGCTGACGACGGGTCTCGAGCTCAGAGGTCATGGCTCTGCGGTTGTAACAAAAGGTGTTGACGTGTCTCGGGTCCCTGTCGTAGTAGGGTGTCCACAAAGGCCGAGCTTGTCGCAAAATAAGAGAGTGAATGGGAGGGGAGTTGTGTTGTCGTGTTGTGGGGGTTGCGGACATTGAACCTGCCTCCGGACCGCGGAACGGTTCGTGCGGCTGTCGCCTTTCGGACCAAAACGCCTTCCCAAACAATGGAAACCCTCGCACTAGTCATTGTTTCATGTCAGCACTACTGCTTGTTGTGGCTGCTTGCTACGTACGCGCTACGGGTACTACTTATCTTGGCCTGCGCTGCTGCTATTCCTCCTGTGCTTCTCTATACCCTCGCCACTCATGCGCTCACGATTTGCTGGCGTACTTCTTTCGGGCTACGGCGTCCGCAACTCGTCCGCGTTTGCGTTCTCGCTGGTAACAGCAGGAAGCGGCGCAATTAGACACACGACAACTACAGCAACAGCAGAAGCTGCTGCCACATCTGCTCCTTGCCGTGGTGACACTGCCACCCCCGGTCCGTTACGACTGCACCATAACCTAGCGCGGTCGTGCTTCCATGTGAATCATCGAAGGTCATCGCCGTCCTCCTTGATGAGCTCTGTAGCGAGCACCGCGGATGTGGGGATGGGGCAAGATGCAGGGGAGATGTTTGACGTGTTCTTGGCCCCGAAGTCCCTGTCGGCTCAAACCGAGCCTCCCGTACCCGCCGGGTTCGCGAAGGCTCGGGGCCTGGTGCATGCCGATGGTGACTGGCACCGAAGCGTTCACATCTGGCTGCACAACTCGAAGGTCAGTTTTGGCGCTATCTGCTGCTTTCGGCTCCCTGGGGTTGTCGCGCGTCGATGCGAGATCCAGTTGAGTTGATCATGAGGCAATCGATGGCAAATATGTCAGCAGGCATGTCAAGCAAGGCAAAACGTGCGCTGTGAAGCGTGTAGGGCCGTTTGTTCCGGACTAAAAACTTGTAGTTGGGTGTCAGTCAAGGTATGTCAAGGTAAAGTTGCTGTCTGTCAAGGGGTGAAAGTGCTGTCTCCTAACATCTTTGACCGACAGTCTATTGTTACGGTTACGGTATGTACTGCAATACTCATGGACTCATTGATGTACTTACCTAGATCTCTATCTGTGAGCGTGCTCGGTTGGTACATCCCTGGCCTCTCAGAGCTCCCACTTGGGAATCGCCTCCTTTTATTACTTGCCGGACCTTTCCAGCGGGTCTTTCCTTTCTCCATTTCTCTTTGCACTTTCAGTCCTTCTTTCCTTTTTTCTTCTCTCGTTTCGTATGCGTCCGTGCGTGTACTCCGAGCACGGTTCCGCGGGCGAGCGCGGCACCGTCGCGGGTGTCAGCGGGTGCTGGCGGGTAGAGGGGGGGTTGTAAGGAGCGCGGTCGCCGTTTTCGTGGCTAGGCGTCACGTGTGCCTCGAGACACGAGGGAAGCATGAATGGGCTCTGTCTGGCCTCCTGGTGTGGTTCCGGTTATTCTGTGTACGAGTATATAAGGGTCGTTTTGATGAGCAAAATAAAATTCAAGTGGTGCTTATTTTTGCGACGAAACTAATAATAACAGTGAGTGGGGCTGTCAGCGCACCAACATTGCGAGCTGGCGAACGAGGTCCACGGTGAGCACCGGGCTTCACGCGAAGCGGGCGACGGGGCTCACTGTGGAAGAGAGGGAGGAAAGCTTTACGCAAACTGAATCGGTGGCGAAATGGTGGCGAGAGGGGCGGGCGGCGTACGAGGCTGAGAGATAAGCTCTGCTATTAGATTTTTTTCTTTTTTTCTTTTTGACCGGTGTAAGGTGTTCCAATCAGGCAGGAAATTATTACACGAGAGGGGACGGGGATTTTTTTTCTTTCCGAATTTTTCGGTTTCATTTTCACTGTTTTTGGGGTGCTGCTGTGCCGTGCTGCTGTGTGGTTATCTTTCGTACATCGTCGAGTACAGACATAAAGCATAATATATATCGAAAGAAGAAAATAAGTACCCTACCTGGAGTATGTACGTACATACGTACGACATGTGAGCGAGCGTAGCGGAAAACCGCCCGCGACGAGAAGCGTATGTGGCGTCCGAGCTGTTTTCTCCTGAAGCATGGCGGCGGGACTCTTGGCATTATAAGTCGTCAGTTTACAACTAACTATGATCAATCATGAGAAAAACTATATCCAATCATGGACCTCTGTCCGCTTCGCATAATTTGATGTACTTTTCCTTCCTGAGCGAGCGTAGCGGGCGGCGTAGGCCGCCCGCGGAGCGAAGCGCCTTGTACTTACATGCGCAGCAGCTTTCCAGCCTTACGTAGCAACGGCAGCACTATTAATAGTGTAATCCACACGGAGCAACTGCGTACACACTACAAATGGCAGTGTACTACGGACTGTCAGAGGTCAGAGCACGCAACGGGGTATGAATATGTACCGTGCTCTGCACATTCGAGTATAGTCAACCTCGTCCTTCTCAGAGGCCCTAATTGCAATACTACTTTGTAAATAACCCCGTACGACACCACTGCTGTTTGATTGGTCGAGGCTGGCCTGTCGGCCGGCAAGTTTACTTGTGGGCGGAACGCCACCGAAACACACAAATGAGCCGCGCGACTGCACCTGGCGACCTCGATCCCCCCAACGGGTCGAGGTTAGGGTTTGGGTTGCGTGGGGTTTTGGGGTCTGAGCCGACTTGCAAGGTAGACCCGCAGCTGGAAGTTGACCAAAATGTGTAGCACGAGTATAGTTAAGATTTGTTGCACGAGTTCAGTTGTCTTTGCCCTTGCTTCTGCTCCATCCTATTAATACTTAGTCGCATCTCAGATCCGGGGTCACTTTTTTACGAGATGGTGTTGCGTTTAGGGCTACCCGGTGCTGCTGGTCTGCTGCTGCGTTCATGCTGGTCTATTACACCTCGTGCTGGCTGCCGATCATCCTCTGTGAACAGCAGCAGTAGTACGTTTATATCATATTCATACTTACGGTGTATAATTGGTATTATCGTATTCGTAGCCGGTCAGCACCGGAAGAGGTCACACAAGGGCAGAGGAGTATGTTTGGTCAAACTATTTGTGATACGCATCAGGTTGCGTGGTCTGTGATGATGCGTTTCACGTGCCACTGCGCGCTACTTGTCCCGTATCGTCTATTCGCAGGGCCAAGCCGTGGCTACCTACTGCCGCCCCTCCTGCGAGTATCGCAGCGAGCGTTTCGCTCAGTCCAAACGCAAACTATTATGATATGTGTCAGGCACGGGTGTATCGTTTTGTTTTATACCGCCCTATACTATAATTCTGGTTTGTTGTTTTCACATTCTTACTGCCCCCCAACGTGCATTTGTTGCCGTCCCTGCCGTGCCTCGTCATTACCGTATGCCCTCAGGGTGAGCTGGTCTTGCAGAAGCGCTCATCCTCGAAAGGTAATTCGTTAGGTCATGCTTGCTTGGCTCTGTGAACTTGTTCACTTGGTATTTTACCAGGTTTACTTCGTGTTGTTGTACTTAATTTGTAATTCGATCATGCTTGTTGACTTGGTATTATACTTAGTTCTAATAGTCTAGACACCAGGTACATGTTATTTAATTTCGTTTTTATCGTCATGCGGACGGGTAAAAATATAGCTCAAGCCTTTTTACTACTGTACAGAAACCTAACATGAGTCTATTTCCACGTGTTTAGTCCCCACGACGGATATATAGTATAGTCCTAGAGGAGTTAGCCGCACCGCAATACAGATAGTTGCCCTTCGCGACGTATGTGGTTTGATCAACCCCCGCCGTTGTGTCCGTTCTCCGCTTCGTGCATCTACTGTATAACACCTCCACAGATACATTCCCGGGTATGTGGGACGTGAGTGTGGGTGGGCACTTCACGGCGGGAGACAGCAGCCTGGAGACGGCCGTCAAGGAAACCAGCGAAGAGCTGGGGTTGGATTGCGACGAGACCAGCCTTCGGTTCGTCTGCACGGTGGCTACGACCGCCACGGGCAGCACGCCTTTGCACGGCGATTTCGTCTGCAACGAGTACAAGGTGCAAGTCTGCCAGTAGTGCTGCTGCTGCTGCTGCTGCTGCTGCTGCTGCTGCTGCTGCTGTACGTAGTTGAGCTGCGCCTGATGGGGCTGGTGTATCATTATAAGTAGTTGAGCTGCGCCTGGTGGGACTATAGTACTTACTTGAGGTACGCCTGATCGGCTGCTGTACGTAGTTGAGGTACGCCTGATCGGCTGCTGTACGCAGCTTCGCCGCGCCTGATGGACTGCTGTATATTGTTGGGTTGCGGCTGATCGAATCTTGACCCTTTAGTCACTGCATAAATTATTCAACTCTTTTTTTAATCTTTTTTTTCTTCGTCCCTTTTATTTTTTCCGCCCTTCTTTTCTCGCTCCATCTTACTGCTGTAGTAGTAACTCAGATCCGGGGTCACTAAGTAAGCTCTTATCCCCCCTCCCCCACGACGGCTCTTGCCTTGGCAGGCAGTTTTGTCGCGAGAAAGAAGACTGCAGCCCTTTCTTCCCTCGTCGACTAGCGTCGAATTGCACTGCGCCTCTCGGCAATCGGTTCCTTTTTAGTTGTGCAATCAGAGTCAACGTCTCACAACGGTGGGATTCGACCTTGGTTACAAATGCTATTATGAGTAGTATCATTCGAGGCTAACCACCAGACTAACGGCGCGACCGGATTATGACTTCAATTAGTTTGTCCACCAAACGTGGATGCAGTTGTAAACATTCCTTGGCCTGCCCAGCCGGCAAGTCTTCGCACAGTGGCATAGGCATGTTTTTTTTGTCTTTTGTATGATCTAACGTCGCACGACGTTTCCGTTGTGCGTACGTAGCGAGCGTAAAAAAAAAACCGCCACGGTGTGTAGAAACCCATGCGCTGGCTTGGGCCACCTTGCCATGCCGTGACGTATACCGTATATCATACTACAATAGGGTGATAATATAGCACACACCCTGGGATGAATTTCAGAGGCGAGTTTCCCCGAATCATGCCTTAAGGGGGCGCACGCAAACGAAAACGGCGGCGTTGGGAATATCTCGTCGAGGTCTGTCGGTCTACTCTTGCTTCGCTGGGCGTTTGCACCTCCCCTTTCTGGAGAAAATTCGCACGGAAATCCGTCCGAAGAGGTGCGCTACCTTGACCCTTTTAAGACTGCGTTCCCATTTTAGGGACAAACTATTTAGAATTTGACTGGTTTGTCTTCAAAACGGGGCTGCAGTACTAAAAGGTTAAGGGGAGTGCGCTACCTAGTTTAGGAGAAGCAGTGTCAACAGGTGGCGCGGTGCTAAAACTTGAGAGGAATGCGAGAACGACGAATTGGTCGTGTCAGGGTGAGGTGGTGACCCACGGCACCCGCTTATAACGCACGAAACTGTTGAGTCGATATAGAGAAATATTTAACACACCACGACACTTGCTCACATATTGAAACCCGTTTAGGACCGCACTTTCGTTTCAGGGAAAATACTTGAAATTAGACTGAAACATCTTCCTATGTACAGTGCAGTTCTAAAAAGGTTTACCCATCCACCGAAGGATAATATATATATGTAGTCTTAAGCTCAACCGCTTGCGTGCCCTGATATGTTAGCCTTCGACTCGACCGGTGCACTTCAGGACATTTATCTGCTGCGGTACGACGGGCCAGTGACCGACCTGAAATTCGACCCCAGCGAGGTTGAGGATGTCAAACTTATGTCGATGGAACAGCTCAAGGACGTATTTGCGGCACAGGTCAGGTTTATGGCGACTTCCCCTCCCATCTGTTTTTCTGGCGTTGAGGTTCCTTCTCAGACTACGTGCTTGTAGCGTATCAGGTATCATGTACCAGGCATATCGCATCGTAGCGGTATGCAGTGTGCTTGCGTTGCATTTTGACGCCCGCAGTTTATTTCACCACGATTTTGCGACCTACGTCGGTTAAAGAAAATCGATATTTGTAGGTGTAGCTTAGGGTACAAATGTTCATGATACAATCGCAGTGGCTATATCCAAAACAAAAAGGTGCCAAAACAATGTGCAACGTGACGCTGTGCTGGCATCAAGCTACGGGGAAAAATCCTCAATTCGCACCGATGTGCTCGACGTGTCCTCCTGCTGTTATACTTGAGGGCGCTACGTATTTTGCGTGTGGGCAAGATGTGAGCCGCCACAGGCGATCCCTTGTCGAGTTTTCGGACATTCGCGGTTGTGACGAGGGTTTGAGGTTGACAACCCTGACGACTTTGCCTATTTTGCGGCAACTGCTGTACGTTGTTGTTGTTGGTGGTGGTGGTGGTGGTGGTGTTGTTGGTGTTGGTGTTGGTGTTGGTGTTGGTGTTGGTGTCGGTGTTGGTGTTGGTGTTGGTGTTGGTGTTGGTGTTGGTGTTGGTGTTGGTGGTGTTGGTGGTGTTGGTGTTGGTGTTGGTGTTGGTGTTGTTGTTGGTGGTGGTGGTGGTGGTGTTGGTGCTGATGGTGTTGGTATTGGTATTGGCGTCACCGTTGCTTCTGTTGTTGATGGTGGTATTGTTGTGGGTATTGCTGTGGGTATTGCTGGTATTGGTGTTGGTGTTGGTGTTGGTGTTGCTATGGCTGTTGTTGTCGTTGTCGTTATTGTTTTTGCTCTCCGACGAACTCATGCCCGTAATCTAGTCTGTGATCACAAGACATCCCAATAGCCACTGTGTGTGCGCTCCGCGACAATATCAGTGATAATAACCAGACCTTCGCGCAACGCCTCGCGCTGTGTCGCCTAACGCTGTGTCGCCGCGCGCGCGACGTCTCCCTTGTCCCTCCGCAGGACCCAACCTATATCCCGAGGCCGGACCACTACGTCGAGCCTCTCTTCAAGGCGTTGAAGGAGGCGGTTCAATAGGGGAGGGAAGCGGACATCAAAGACAGCCATCAATTAGTGCTGTGTGCATCACATTGTGCCGCAGCTGGCGCCTTTTCAAGCGCGGCACTGTCTTGTTTCGTTTTATTTCGCACGAGTCGGTTACGGCACAGATGGGAGTCGCGCTTTGTTGATTGTGCAGCGTATAAGTAGAAGCACCTGCGTCGGAACACGTGTTTCGGACGAGCTCGAGAAGGGTCCGTGCGAGACCCGGGCGCCGATGGATGTGCTGTGTTCCTTGTAAGGTTCCAGGTGTGTCGTTGTCTTCGAGATAATTGACTTTAACGAATATCTCACTTCCCAAACTCGCTTCAAACAGTGATCCCCTAGCGCTGTAACCTGAAGCATGCCGACTACACAGTATTTTGTTTTCGACGGTGCGTTGTTGCACGATGTGCGCCACGCCCACCGTGGGCACCTACGTACAAGAATGTGTGCGGTAGTGCTTACAACTCTGGCCGTGAATGCAAGGACCGCTAGGTATCGATATTTACACCCCGACGTTTCTTATATGTCCGCCCAGAATGGTGTATACGAACGATGTATACCCGCGCTGAGGAAACCTCATGCGGAGCGCTCATGTGTGCGGCAGAGCAGAATGCCGAATACTTTGTTTCTAGCACTGCCGCACCCTGACGGTTGATAGCGCGTTTGTATGAACGTTATCCGCCCTGAATTAACCTCAAAAAAGAGGGCTCAAAACGCGCGGCGGAACAGAGCCTATTGCCGATTTAGTTTGAACACCCGGTTCAACCATATAACCATACGAGTAGCCACCCGCCGACGGTTGTATCCGCAGGAATCCGCCGCAAGAGCGGTTCCCGGCGACGGTACGCCTCCTAGGAAACCCGTTTCGGCTGTTATGAGCGCGACACGCGTGTACCCGTTGGCGTCCACCGCAAGACGAGCGCTCAGCGGTGACGTTACGCTTCCTTGGATGCCCGTTTCGGCTGTTATGAGCGCGACACGCTCCACTGTAGAACGGAGCCGTCCTCCCCACCGACGGCTATCAGGTTGGCGTCGTCGGCTGTGAAAGTCAGGGCGGCTGGGGTGGGCACCCTAGCGTCACCTCCGACGCGCGCGGCTCCTTCCTGGGGGTGACACAGAAGGGGGGACCGGTTGTGCGCGCGTACAAAATCGAGCGCTTTAATTATTTCACACGTTGGACAGATAAAAAAACAGATACGAGTAGTCGATTCCAGCTTCATGATCTGCTGTAGATTTTTCAGGACAGACGCTTTTGTGTATTCCTGATGTTGTACCAGTATGGTCTAGCTCATGTCGCCGGGTGGGAACCGTGTAGCCTGCATGATATACGAAATGTTACCAGGCTTGGGTCTGTAAAGTACGTACCAGTACATCCTGCACGGACCTGTACCAAGCAGATCTTGCAAAACATTTCGTTACCGTAGATTGGGATCATAATTATCTACTTTAGACCGTCATCTGTTCGACGCTTCAATTGTTTTCCCCTGCTGTAATTTTTCCCCCGCACTAACTCCATGTAGGTTGTCCAAAACAAAAGAACGTGCGTTCAGTTCCGACGGGGTAAAGCCCTAACCCGTCGTTCCTGATAGAGGGTGCACATTGCACGGGATGCTGCTCACCATCAGGGTGTTCCATTGCAGTAGGTATCCGCGTGATGTTTTAGGGATCTCGTCGAGAATTTTCGCCACGAAATGTGACTGATTCGGCTTGTCTTTGCTTTTGATGCGGAGAACCCCAAAACGCCTCTTTCACTTAGCAACCCAGGCCAAAAGCACATAGACAATGGGGAGTGATACTCACGCTGCAGCTCTCACAACCCTAGAGACCGGCATTTAACCCAAACCCTGACCCTATCCCTAAGTCCACCCCGAATGCAAGCCTAGAAATCCGGGGATGGCTCCTAAATGTCCCCGTAGTCGTGATTTAAATATCGCCTATTGTACATACTTGTGATACCAGTCTGCCATGTAAATAATCCGTTGTTCGCCATTGGCTGGAGGCGATCACGCCCCTCGAAACGGACGCACTTAATGGCAACACCGTCGTATTATGGACTACCCACTCGACACGCTATATACCAATGAAACCCGCTTGATAAATTATTTGGACACCGGCGTCATTGTATCGTCAACATCGGTAACATGCCTACTTGAGGTGGTGTTTCGGGCATACAACAAGTTGCACTTGTACGAAGTGCAGTAGTGGTCCCTCTGAAAGGCCTGTATGCGCCAGGCCACCAGACCGGCACTACAGCGGACACCGGCATTGTTCCCCGCACTACCACTCTGATTAATCCCATCCGTGCCTAGCGATTTCTCTGGCGTTGTATAGGACACCGGCAATATAGAGAGACCCCTACAAGTACTTCTAAGACTAGCCAATGGTGGCCCCCAAGCGAGGTTCGGTCCTCCACGGGTATCGCCCCTCGGTTAACCGGTGGGGCGGCAACACGCGCGTCCGCCCTAACGTAATCCATCGTCTCCGTCGCTGCTGCAGGTAGCGGTTCACAGTCTCGCTGGACGCATGCAGAATTGTTCACCCCTTACTTTTTCCGAACCTCTGACGACGGCTACTGTCAGGGGGGGGTTGACTATTAAAAAAAAAAGAAAACTAGCCAGTTTTTTTTTTTTCCGCCTATCCAGAAAAGAGGTCGTACGTAGGCTACCAAAAACGTGATACCTACCGTCGAAGTACTCCACTCTTGGACGGAAAAATAAACACCATATAAATATGAACACGAAACGGTCCTTATATTGCCACGCAGATGTTTACCTGGGAGGGCCGGTAGCGCCATAGCCAAACGCAACCATTGTCGTCGCAAGCGGCCAGGAGGTCCTTTTGGTGAGACCGAGTGGACGCCGTCGCCTCCACGCCAGAAGCTTTTTACGGCCAAACATCACATCCGAATCGGTGGGGTTTAGTTCGCTGCTCGTACGTTGTCGAAGGTTGCTCTTCTCGTTCCTGTGCGCTACGAGCACGAATGGCAAGGGTCTTGATTTCGACTTTCTGCACCTCTGTCTCTGTAGTCTATTGCGTTTCCTCCGTGCAATCAAGACCGGAAGAGACCTTCGAGGGTTGTACCACTCTGTGCTCAAATGTAAAGACCGTTCGGAATATATGTTCATGTACAAATGATCCTTGTTTTTCGAGATAGATTGGTAAAATATTAACATTGACCCAGCGTCGACAGATGGTTCAAGTATACTTGACTGCATATATAACCCTCAAAACGCTATCCCCGACCGCCTGGTAAAAATCTCGAGGAAAAGGAAGGTGTAATGAGGAATTAGTGTGGACCCACAACCATTTCTTTCGTCGAAGTTGGACACGTCGTAAATACTCATGGGAGTCTTGCACCAATGTCTCTCGCGTTTGGGCCAGCACGATCACGACCCCACCATTTCTCTCGCGCGTCTGGCAGATCAGGTCCACATTTTATGATCTAGATCACGACCTAGATCTTTCGGGGCAGATAGATCTCCACGATCTAGATAACTTTTCTTGGTTGGGATCTGTGTGATACAGCTCTTGCGCACATGTGTTGGTGGATGGGAACTGTATGATACGACTCTTGCGCGACATCTCGTACCGGCAAATACATGCAGGATCTGTAGATTATCTGTATGATGATCTAAATGATCTACTGTAGATCGTGATACGTCTGTCCGACGCGTGCACTCTTTTGACGGTGATCTGTTGCCCTGCCGGTTCTCCACGTTTCACCTCAAGCGGTGAAGCTTTTTTTTCCCCCTTTTAACAACCGCATCCCCGTTTTGGGGACAAACTAGGTTGGAAATAGAGTGCATTCTTGTTGTGGTACGTAGTGTAGTAAACGGGTTAGTCTACGCTTTCTGCCTGTGCTAAACACGTTATACTAATGTGGGCAAAGGTGTGAGTATTAAAAGAGCTAGCCTGGAGCTCTCTGTACGTCCAAAACAAGCTACACTAATGTGGGTAATGTGTACCATTATACACCCTCACCGCAGTTGGAGGCGGCTCGTACCCCCCAGTGTCCAACGAAGCACTTGCTACTCGACCAGGCGGAGGCGTCGCCGCCGGGCGGGGCCGTATCTATGGCGACCCCGGCCGAGGTGATGTACGATATGGAACTCGATGTGTCGCAGTACCGGATAGCCTGCAAACCGGGAGACGGCGAATGGGAGGGTAGTTTACTCACGTCATGCATGGCCGTAGTTGTATGACTATAGACCCTCGCATCTATACGAGTACAAGGCCGTGGCAAAGCACATCGAATTTTCTCCGACCAGGCTGACATTTGCTTGCATCAAGCACGAAGAACCGTGAGGTGTTGGGCGAGTCGCATCGAGGGTAAGTTGCATCCTACTATGAACCGCTCGTGAGGCGGACTGTCTTGCAAATACATGGCAACGCGGAAGGCGGAGGGGGTGAAGGGACGTTCCTCGCGTTCGATGGGCTCCGTTGCCACGGCCGCGCCGGCGTTATGTGCAGCGCCGCTGGTTACTACAACAACCGTTACGTGCTACCAGGTACAGCATGCTGTACTCAAATCGACTAAAAACACATACTTCATAGCACATTGGCCGGGAATATAAGCCGCGTTTGATTTTCACATCAGAGTCTAGAAGGGAATGATTTTCACGGGCAGAGTGGAGAAAGGTAGGTTTGCGGTGAGCCTCAGCTTTTATTTTAGCCCCCTGCCACACCTACGTAGAAGTAAATTGGTGTGGTGAGCTTGTGAGCTCAACCGCTCAGTCTTTATTTTGGCCCATCTGCCGGAGGATATCACACGTCGGGCAGATCATCTACAGATAGATCAGATAGTTCGGATATATCATCTAGTTCCGAACCTGCCTTAATGAGATGTCGTGCAGGATCTGTATACAGTTCCTGGTAGTACATATCTAATCCAAGAAACATGTCCTACATAGATCATGCAGAGTATACGAATCCCACCCCGACAGCATGAGCTGTATCATACAGATCATTAATATATCCGCCCTGAAAAGATCTACATCATTTAGGCGGAGATCGGTGATCTGTCCGATGCGTGCATGATTTTAAACAGAAGAGGCGTGGTGCGTACGGATACAGATGACTTCGTCTGATATCGAACATGTGGGCCAGGGGAAGGGTGGCTCCGAAGAAGTGACGGACCGGTCCTGACCGGACCGTGCATCCTTCATGTACGGTAGTTGAAGCCCGTTTTCATCCTGCTTTATACAACTGCTTTACCCTGAGTCTGATCTAAGCATAGTCGTTGCGCTACATTTTGTGTACTTGGCCCCCCCGTTGTCGTCATGTAGGTTGCGGGCCATGTTGCGCTAGGGGGAGGGGTATTGCCTTTTCCTCAAGTGGTGTGTATGAGGGAGCTCTAATATCGCACCCAGGGCCGGCTTTCTTTTGTTCGCGCTCCTCACAAACAGCGAAAAGACTTGCAAAACATGTTTACGGGATTTCAAATAGGCTAGGTTAGTTTGCTAGTTCCTCGGTTGGGGGGGGGTCCCCCGTCAGTAAGGATAAAAATGGTCCAACCTCCCCCCCCCCACAGGGTGAATGAGCACCCAAATGTTGGAGGTCTCTCTAGTAGGAGTTTGAACGATGCTCCGTCTCGAAAGGGATGCGTAGCCTATGGTCAAATGACTAAGACAAGCAATAAATGAGTACGACCCCCCCCCCCCCCCCCGATCTCTATGGTCAAACGACTACGGCCGTGCATGAGATCGAATACATCTCTCTTATCGAGTACCCCCCCCCCCCCCCATCTCGAAAGAGATGCGCGGTCAATGGTCAAATGACTAAGGCAAGCAACAAAAGAGTACGCCCCCCCCCCCTCCCTCCCCCGCCCCCCGACAATAGCATGATCCTTTCCTAGATGGGGGTGTGTTAGCAGGAGTGAGCAACTATTCTTCTCACCTGACCGTCCGCGGAAAGGTCCATCGCAAGGACCGGCGCTCCTTTCGCAACTGCCGCCTTGTTCGACCACACGTGTTGCACGCTCATGCCGCCCTCCGAAAGCTTCATGCCGTGCAAGGACCCATCCTCGCACCCGACGGTCAGCTTGGTTTCATCCAGGGACACCACGATGGCGGTGACAGGGGCCTTCGGCTTCTTATCGCTGGGGCATCTGCTTGTGTTGTTTTCAATAGCATTACCGTACGGCGACAGCAGTTAAGAAATTCTTATTTTGGCTAAGGCTCGCGGGTTATCGTGATGTCAACGTTGAGCATAGACTTCAAAAGGCTACCAGGGTATTGTACACCTAGTGGGATTTCGAGAGGTGTTCGTCGCTGAGCAAAATTGCTTTGCTGTAAATTATCAAAAAAAAAAAAAAGCCAGCTTGAAATTATTGACACATGTCGCGTGCTGTATTGCAGATACCTCAGCTGTGAGTTCGACCGATTGATTGGTTGATAGTCAACTTACTTTTCAAGTTGCGTGATCCGCTTAAGGTTGTGGGTTATTGTCGTCGCGGCGAGAGCAAGAGAACGCGGGAAGGGATGGAGTGAGATTGATGGTGATGATGATGATGATGCTGGTGATAATGATGCTCCCACATCAGCTTATTAGTTTTGTGAAATCCAGCCCGTGGCCACAAAAACAAGAAAATACCGTAGCCAACAAAGGCGTTCCGATGGAAGTTTTTTTTTGTCTACCGTGCAAAATTCTACGTGCGCCTCAGAAGTGCCAGTACGCAAGGGAACTGTTTTATGTGCTGTGGTTACACCACCCCGAAATCACTTGCAAACCGAAGAATACCAGGAACACACCCGTGAAGAATACGTAGTCCGAAAAAAAAGTAGTACGGGGGTGACTGCAAGCCGAGCACAGGACAAATGATCACTACCAGGTATGTCCGTAAATTTAGGGACTATCGGGTATTCATATGAATACCCAAAATGCCCTACTTTTTCGGGACAGTGTATTGTATTTGCCAAAAACGGGGGGCCGACTTTCGTCTTGTTGTCAAAATATACCGACAGTATTTTTGGGTGCAGCGTTGCCTATACATGGCACATAAACGAGGGGGGTTCGATTGATACATATTTTTTTTTTATCGGTATCAGGCATCAGTTGTGTAGCAAGAACTCATTAAAGTCTGTCATCGGCGGGCGGTGCATTTTCGTGAACGACACTTATCCCATGCAGGCTACGCCCCTCCCCTCCGCTCTTATGCGCCCAACCAACCCATCACAACCTCGGAGATTTATTGATGAGTAGAAAATCCCTCATCTCCACCTCCGAACTTAATACGGTCAATCAACCCCAGTGCTGTGTACATCATGGCTCCACCGCCACCCTAGCCACCACCCAGATAACATCGAGAAAACGATCGTTATCCTGGGAGATAGATGGGGGACACAAAAGGCGAAACAGGAAGGGGATAAGATTAGCTATCGTTTCTACGAAATGTACGGAAAAAACGTAATGAGCGCCCAAATAAATGATAAATGTTAGAGGTGTCTCTACCAGGAGTAGGAGCGGTGCTAGGAACGGTGCCACGCCTCGAAAGGGGTGCGTGGTCGATGCTCAAAAGGTTGAGGCAAGTAGCGAACGCATGTACCCCCTAGCTCACCTTGAAAGAACGACCATATCGGTGGGGGATACGATCACAATATCCCCGCTTGACAACCCGCACGCCACGAAGCTCCCTCCCGAGGCCCAATCGATCGCTCCGATCCCGGGAGGCACCGCTGTCGACACTTCTTCTGCTGCTCCCCCCCGTGCTACTACTACCGCACCTTCACCCACGGCTAGCGTAGCGATAAGCCGCCGCCCCTCTACGGACCACTTGCGCAAGAAGCCGTCGCCCGCCGCGGTGACGTAGAAATCTCCGTCTTTGGGGTGCGTGGCGACCGCGGAGGATACGTTCGAACCGGGCGCGGTGCCGCCGCCGTCGGGCGTTGGAGTCGGGAGGGCTGCGGCAGGGCCCTCGACAAGAACCGAGGTGTCGCCGGAGTCCAGCGAGATCTGGAGGGGGGTGGGTGTGTGGACGGCCCGTGGTTTATAGATGGTTGGTAGGCACGCTAAAAGACCCTTAATGGGTGCGGTTTTACGTGGTTGATATGTGGGTTTGTTCACAGATGGTTGATTGGTGCGGTTTTGCATGGTTGACACATATTATCGAAAAGATGTCTCTCGTAGTCTCTGGCCTGTTGGGCTGGACAGAATCTACGAGGAAGGTGGGGGGGGTGCACTCGATATCAGCATGACCGTAGTCGTATGACCGTAGACTCTCGCATCCTTACAGTGCTGGGACGACGAAGGGGGGGTTGAAAAGCTTCTGACCGTACTCTTATCCGAATTTCGGTGGGGAACGAATCACGAAATATATATCACGATCATAGATGGGAGGTGGGTGCGATGTTCTGCATGATTGACACATACCCGGAGGGTGTCTGATGTCTCCTGACCTGTTTTGGCTGAACAAACTCTTACGGCAAAGGAGAATGAAGACAGAGGCCACTACCCACACGCTGTCCGAGTTTCGGCGTGCAACGAATCTCGTCGCATCGCGTCATGCCCAACCCGCACTTGCTGTGTCCCTCGCAGACAGTTTGTGTGTCTGCGCGATTCATGCCGCGGTACAGTAGAGGGTGGTGCCTACGGTATTTTTTCTCTCGTTCCTAACGTCAGGAGATCTGTACCTCGGACAGATCATGTACAGATCATTCATTCCCACAGTTCATGATCTAGATATTTCAGGGCAGATAGACTCTTGCTCTACATGGTCCAGCTCATATTGCCGGGTGAGACCCGTATTTCCTGCACGATCTAGCACATGTTTCCTGGGTTGTTTCTGTACTACACAGATCCTGCACAACATCTCATAGCGGCAGGTAAGGATCTATCTGGTCTATCTATAGATGATCTATCTGATATATCTGTAGATGATCTATCCGACGTGAGGAAAACATTGAACGCGCAGCCCGACACACAGCCCCATACCTGGGCTAGGCCAAGGCACGTTACGAACGCAAACGGAAACATGCGAACTGAATTTTTGGCGAATACGACGGGAAACGAGGAAACACATGAGATTGCAAAGCTGTTATTGGGTATTTTTTTTTCGTTGAGGAGTCTTCCATCGGTCAGAGAGAAATGGGTTCAGAATTACCCCCCCCCAAAAATCAATTCGATGCTTTCATCCATATGCCAGAAAGTCCGCCTCGCGAGCGGTTCTTCGTAGGATGCAGCTCGCCCTTTATGTGACTCGCCCAACACCTTACTGTGGAAGCAATGCCTGCCTGGTTGGTGAACACTCGACGTGCTCCGTCCCGGCATCGTAGGGATCCAAGGCTCTATGGTCATACGGCTACGACCATGCATGACATAAGTACACCCCCCCTTCCTCCTTCTGCGGCATGGCTCGCGGGTGTCCCTTGCTGGAAGGAGTTTTCAGCAACTAGCAATGATGATGCACACGTCGGACATGATCACGGTCTACCGCAGATCATCTAGACAATCTAGATCCTAACCGGCCGTTACGATACATATGTTTCGCAGGATCTGTACAGTTACAGATCCAACCCAGGAAATCTACCTCAAATCATGCAGAATGTACAGCTCCCACGCGGCGACATAAGCTAGATCATACAGATCATACAGATCAGGAGTCTACCTGCAGGGAACGAGATCTAGATCGTCGATCATACAGATCAGGAGTCTGTCTGCCTTGCGAGATCTTGATCCTGCAGGAAAGATCGGTGATCTGTCCGATATGTGCAATGCTGTCCATCCAGATGCAACATGGTCCATGCTACGGTAGCTTTTTTTCTCTAGATTATGGTATCGTGCAGCAGAAAGCGTTTCTCATTGACGGGAGGCCCCTCAACCACACCTAATTCCGAGTAGTTTGTTGCCTGTTCCGTGCGTGTTGCTCGAAACCGTCGGACTTGTAAATTGGCTGACTATTTTACGGGGGACCATAGTAAATAGAACCTATGGTACACAAAAAAACCTATATGATTACCTATTTTTACTAACAATATCTGGTCCTATTTGCTGTGGTCCCCCGTACTGTGATATACCAACGGCAGTAATTTTTGTTGTTGTTGGATGATTGCATGCGGTAATTGGAGGAGTTGTGCGTTTGTGGCTCGAAAGGGTGTGTTTATTCAAAATTACTGAGCGGGCTACCTTCAACACAGGGGTGCGGTCGTTTTCAGCACTCTTGGATTTTTCCAGACTAACGGGAAGATCGCCAACACCGAACAACAACCATGGTGTTTTCGGAGATATCTGGTCAAGAGAGACCTTTCCGAAAACGGAATGTTCGGCTTTATTAGCTTAGCAGCCTTACACCCTCATCGGGCGCTGAAAAGCGATCGCACCCTTGCTGTGCGAATTCAACGCACTACGCGCAAATTTTTGGATACGGTGTAATTGTTTCAGTTTTATTCGCAATGGGGTCGTGTGTCGGGCTCACCTTACATAGGTTTTCCTAAATGCGGCGGTTGGGAGTGGGGTCTGTATAGAACCCTCCCAAGGAGGAGACTCAGAGCCAAGTGGTGCATGTTTCTAGGTTAGAGTTACGGTCAAGGTGTCGGGTGGGCCTTCGTAATATTTGTGGGGCTCTTTGCTCACTTGAGAAAACAAGTTCGGCAAAAAATAGGATCTTTCGAGAAACCACATGAAAGCCCAACCCCATGGCCCACGAATAGATCAAAATAGCACTGTAAAAATCGGACGAGACTCCAGCACCGATGGGTATCACTCCGGGTGGAAATATGAGTACCTCTTGGGGGGTAACCCTTTCAGTACTGCCCTGTGTATGTACCAAAAATATGAGTCTTATTCAAAGTGGTTTTGTGCCCACACCGGTAGAGCAGGCCAAAGGGGTTAAGATGACTGCCGAACGTCCCTCGCATTTCTGTTCAGGGGGGACAGCGTCTTAGGTGAGGAAACCCGTCAACTCAGAAATATTCTGGCCATGCAGTGCTCCCCCCCCTACACCTACCTTTACCGCAGCACACGTCAGCAGCAAAAACGCGCCAGTACTCGCCTCAACTACCCGTCCAGACGTGGTGCCGACGACCATGTTGCTCTCCTTCCTGTTGACGGCGACGGCCCGTATGGCGTCGCGAGTGCTCGCGGCCTTCTTCGAATTTGGCGAAAGAAAAGGGGAAGTGGTTCGTGGGGACCGTTGGTGTCTGCTGGTACTTGACAATGAGCACTTTTACACTGTACGGGTGGCCTATCTTCCGATTAAAATGGAGTGAAGAAGAGATAAATGCGCGGAGTACAGAACCTCGCGAACAAGTTCCTCGTCACTTCGACAAAGGGCACTTCAATCAACAAAATGGCAACAACACAGCTCGTTTATACGATCGTATTATCGCAAGTGGTTGTGGCCTGCTTTCGGTTGGGCAAAGCAAAGGTGACAATTGTTTTTCATTGGGGGTGTCGGTGTCTATTTGTTGAAAGCTGGTTCACGTGTTCCCCGCGTACATAGTGGCTTGTATGGAATCAAAACGACATAAATGCGCAGAAGAACCGCTCGAGCGACTATCGCCGAGTCGATGCAGAAGACACCATTAATGTTACAGACGGCCACATGCTGCGGCAAGGGTTCACCATGTTACAGAGTTTTCTGAGTCTCATCACTTTAGGCGTTCTGTACTAATACTAAAGTCACTACTAATACTAAGTCAGTAGTAGGTCAACCAAAAAACGGGATGTTTAGACAAAACGTACGCCTAACCTCATGAGCAAGCTCGTTCTCTAGGTCGTTGCATCGAAAACCATTTTCAGAACAAAAAAACGGTGTTGGTCAGTTGAGAATCCCTCGTCGGTTGGTCAGACATAGTTTTCGGGCATGGAGTGCTACACCTAATCGCAACCCTCACCGATGCCCGTATCGATGGCATAAATGGTAAAAAGATGTTAGCCATGCATTACCCGTAAGGGTAGCAGTTTTTGGCCGAACACTGTTTGGACTAACTAGCACACTCCTCGCATGAAGAATTGCCCAATAAGATAAGACATTATAAGGCATGCCTTATCCCTTTTGTGTTGTCCGTCGAGTTTCACTTTTGGTTTTTCTCGAAGTCAGTTTTTTTTTTGGTGGGGTATACGCGCAGAGCTCCCCGAAGTGAGGAGCCTCATAAAAATGGTACGGGGGCAACAGTATCGCATTCAGCATGCATCGTAGGACACCTTCATAAGCTCTCCTCGCTTTGCCAACACCGTCTATCTACGCAAAGATATGTCGGGGTCTCCGGGAAGGGCGGGTGCTGCGGTATGGGAGGAGTCTATTTTTTCCCCATTGAGAAGCTCTACATTATCAGTAAGTCACCCCCAAACTGAGTTTTGAGAAAAGCTAAAAGTGCAACCCGATGACTGCTTCCAAAACCTAAGGATTATCACGAGTACTACCGTAAAACATTATTTTACTGTAGTAGTGGTATCTCAAAGATATTGGGGTTGAGGGGTCCAGTTTTGGTCAAAACGAGCAACCCCCTAGCGTAGCTCGCCTTGAAGACACTGCACTGGTATAAAACGACGAGTTATGCTGGGAGTACAGCGCCTACTAGGCCCCTGATAAGGAAACCGTGATACTGGCCTGGACTTCAGGGTGCTTTCCACGCCAACTTTAGTGCAAACGATTTTCCTAACCTCTTTAGCGCTGCACTCCCGTTTTCGGGACAAATGGCTTGGAATTAGGCTCAAGTATACCTGGTGTGTGTACTGGTATGTTTATGTACACTGTAGTACTACAAGGGCAAGTTTTATCATTTCCCATGAAAGCTCACGCTGAGTTTCTTGTTAGGCTCTTTTCTTATGGCATGCGTTATTGAGAGGGCTGTTGCACTATTAATAGATCATAACCGTTTTGTCTTTCGAAAGAGAAACCAAGGGCGGCCTTTTGCGGGAGAGCAGGAAACTCTTGCTGTCGCCGTCTAGAGCGAATCGTACTGCTGTACAGTTTCTTCAGAGCGACCCCCCCAACGAACAGCGAGCAATGCAATACTCCGTGCGAGACAGTGTTGAAAGAAAATCGTGGCGTCACCGACCTCGTTAGTACAACGCAGGCTATATGCTACCCCCCTCCTCCCACCCCCATCCCTTCCAAGTGTGCTCGAAGCTGTCTCCCAATGCAAGAAAGTCAGCCTCACAGCGGTTTTTAGTAGGATGCAGCTCACCCTTCATGCGACTCACCCGATATCTCACGGCGCTTCGCGCTTCGTGCAAGCAATGCCTGTCTGGTCGGTGAAGACCCGACATGCTCCGTCCCGGCATAGTATGGATTGCGAGGGTCTATGGTCATACGACTACGGCCATGCATGACATGTACCCGCCCCCAATCCCCCTACCCCTCGCTCTCTACAGCTCCCATCTTTTTAGAGCCGACGGCGGGTTGCGAATACACGAGACGGCGCTAATGTTTACCTGGCTCATGTTGATAGGTGCTCCCTTGGACTCGAGCTTGTCGTCCCAAACACGCACTGCCCCATCAGCGCCTCCGGAAACGAAGCCGCCCGAGTGGGTAGGGCTAAGACAGAGCACAGCGGAAGCACCTGAGACAAACAAACGGGGACGAAGATTTTCGTTACATAAACAAGTGGCTTGTCTCACCGGTCAGTGTACTTAGCAATGAAATGGCGGTAAACAGGGGAACACCTTTCTTCACACCGCGCTTGTGCGTGGCAGTTAAGCTCGCAGCCTGAGACCTCTGGCTATTGGGAGCTTATTATCCAGCTTTATATTCTAGTGTAGTTCAGAGCTTGCAGAATACACAGACGTGAAATGATTCCGAGACGAGGCGCTTGAGATAAGCAACAAAGGCACAGGTGCTCGGAGCACGCAGAACGCACTGACGCGAGTTGGGTCCATTGTGGGACTGATCCACGTGCTTGGTGACCAGATATCCCGGAGGGGGAAGAGTAGGCATCCTCTCGATAGCACTGCTATAGATCCCTTGCACATCGTGGCGACGAAGGGGTTCCGCAAACAGTGTATCGAAAGTTCCGTCGATTGCTGTGTGACACTGTGCTTTCCGAAATCCCGTACACGTACGTTGAACCAGACACGAGATAAAACTGTAGGAAATCCTCCGTTTCTTGGGATAATTTTAAAGACCCCTCAGCGTGATTGAGATCGAGGATTTTCGTCGAAACTTATTTATCTTCGCGAGCTGGCGTGTGATGCATACACACCGTGCTTCGATCGCGCGTATCATGCTACACACTGCTGTATATAAGCCTGAAGACCACCCCGAAATGATAAGGGTAGTATTGTTATCATTGTGTTTACCATCCGACAATGTCCAGCGTGAATGGGCTTCAACGTTGATCACCTTTAAATCAAACTTTCCCCGAAAGAAGAAAGCTGTAGTAACATGTCATCGTCGCTTTAACTCGTATCAGGTATGTACCTTGGGATTAATGAGATCTCCTGTTACGATCAGCCGGAGACTCCCATCCAGGGCTACTACTCCCACGTTGATTTGATCGTAAACAACGCGGCACCTCGTCGCAGAGAGTAGTTGCTCCGGAAAAATGAATACGACTGCCCGTTGCACGGATTTCTCCCGATCAATTCGGGGATGCTCTTCATTTGTCCCCGGAGTTGTCCCACAGTTATCAAGGGAAACCAAATCAAAGTTTTGATAAGTTGTGCTATCCTGTGTAGCATGAGCTTCAACGTCGATCACTCATACCACTCCGGCCGGGAATATATTCCCCGTTTGAAGTATGATGTGCGCATCAAACGAACCTTTATTCCCGGCCAGGGGGGGAGTATGTTAACCTTAGGGGGGGGCGTGAAAAATTAAATACCAGGCAATGATATTTACTGCGGTTGCCATCCGACCTTGGTGTCCAGCAGGCATGAGCTTCAACGCTGATCACCTTTAAAACAAATATTCCTCGATAGAAAGAAAATCAAGGGAAACTGTGCTGATATGCGACTAAAACCCTACCCTGGTAGTTTCCATCTAAGATACGCCTCCCAAGCACTATAATTACGGTCGCGACACCTGTACCCCGGCAATTACCGGCCTTTACACGTCCTTCGAAGCAATACCATAACCAAACTCAAAACGTAACGGAAAACAGTTCATTGTTTGTTTACATGAGACGATGTCATGAAAATTGGAGCGTTTTCGTGTAGCTGCACGCACCGTGTGCTCCTGGCACCATCCGGACGCACTCGAAGTTCTCCCACACCACGAAAGCCCCCTTCGCCGTTCCAGTAACCACCACGGCCGACGAGACGGAGGGAGAAGAAGAAGAATTCCCGACGGAAGAGCCGTCCTTTCCCACGGAAACACCGCAAAGAAACGTTTCGTCCATCGCCTTCTCGACAGAGGAGGCGGAGGAACAGGAGGACGTCAGTACGACTTCGCTCGATTTCTTTTCCGGTGCCCTTTCCGAAGCTCCATCTCCCGCGGTAGCGTTGTTGTTGTTGTCGTCGTCGCTGCTGCCTCTTGTGCCTAGACGGGAAGTGAGGTTCGGCCTCAGGGTCCAGAACACGACATAGTTCTGTCCTCCGGTCATCACCTTCAGACAAAGGGTGGAAGGTGAAGGTTGTGCCCATAGGGCACTGCATTACAATGTAGTATCTCCGCGTCGTGGTTTTATGACGACAGAGCCTGCATCTCTCTAGGATGAAGAATCGGCACGGACACTGGGTGTGCTGGATGTCAACGAGTAGAAAGAACGGTTTAATATGAAGAATGCTCATATATGCCCGGGTATTTACCCGGGTACTAACCTGAGGTATGTTGTACACTTATGTATCATAGTATAGGAGTACCACCTGATTCTGATAAGGCCCCACATTCGATGATAGTATAGGGGCTCTTTGCCCCACCCAATCGCCGACTGTTTTTGTAAAGGATGTGAGCTAAGCCCGATATGCAGTCAAACAGGCTTGCGAAAAATAATATGCAATAACCGGAATCAACTGCTGAGAGCGCCTGGTAGCGTGGGTAGGCGCAATTCGATGCGAGTCGAGGAGGGAAGAAAGGGCCGAAGCCTTCTCGCGATAAAATGCAAGGCACGATTCGTGGTGGGGAGAAGGGAGGAGAGCCTACCTTGTGACCCCGGATCTGTGTCACGACTGGGAAGGAGAGAGAAAAGAAGGGCGAAGTTGATAGATGGGACGAGAAAAATAGTATGTACCTGGTCTATATATCAACACCGGATGCAAGTATGCAATGGTTGGATAGCTGCTCGGTGAGAACGGTTTAGGCGGCCCCTATAATGGCAAGCGTCGTCCAGTTTGTTGGTACACAACGTCACACAAAATAATAAACACAACGCAAAAAAGTCGGCTTGTTAGCGTACGTCGCCATAACCAACTGTAAATACTTGAAAAAATAAGTCGGTTGGTTGACATACTTCGCCAGACCCAACTAATAATTAGCCGTCAAGTTCAGCCAACTCATACCGGTACTGCTGTATACCCCTGACGGAAAACACGTTTTTCACTAAAGAAAGGCCGATCTCAAATGTCCACCCAGAAAAACATTGCCTTTTTCATCCCCCCCTTGTCCAAACCTGGTAAGGCGAACATTCGTTCCCGCTTGTCCACGTGACAAACAGCGCAGCGCGCCTGGGTCCCTGACCCAGCACCACCCTCGCCCCGTCGGTCCAGTTTCCCGAGGCGGAGGACCAGACGCACAACGAGCTGTCGCGGTCGGCCCCGACGCCGCACAGAGACTGTCCGTCAGGCGAGAAGGACAACCTTCGCACGGCTCCGAGAGAGGGAGGTGGGTAGAACGCACGTTTGCTGCGCGGGAAGAGACGGCGGAGGGGGGGGGTACGGGGATAGGTAGAGCTGTGAGTCAGCTGGATTTCGGTCACTTGCTAGATAATACTTCTGTAGTTGGGTGACACAGAGTAAGCTGACTAGCTGACCCGAGTATTCTATCAATCTAAAACGCGTCGGGAAACGCGAGTGTGCTGCTGGCGGGGGGAAGGCAAGTCGGGATAGAGATACGCGTGCGGGAATAGGTAGCGAAAGCGAGTTGCATGGACTTTATTGGTAGGGCTAGATTCTAGTTGGGCGACGGAGAAAGCTAATCATCTGCCGCGCCGATGGCGCATACGGCGCGACTATACCTTGGGCGAGAAATACAACATTCGGACTGTACGTTAGGCGAGAAAGACAGCCTTCGGACGGCTCCGAACAGGAAGGTGGGAAGGAGGCAAGTTTATTTGCGGGGCCTGGCGTGTACAGCACGCGGCAGCAGTAACTACAATAGGAGTTGGTAAAGTTTGGCTCGGCATTTGCGCGAATTGTAATAAAATACATTTTTTGCTCTGAAGTCCCGGTAGTAGTGTAGGACACACCCTGCCTCAAATAGAACAAGAACATGAGCCTGGCCCAAAATAACGCAAGTGGTGTTGCGAGCTGTTATGGTATGGTATGGCACGGCATGGTATGGTATGAAGGCCTCTCACTTGTCCGGTGGCCGGATCCCAGACGATCGCGGAGGCGGTCCGTCCTTCCTGGCCCGTCGCTACAAAACGTCCGCACGGCGAAACGGCGAGGCTGACCACTCTCCCGCAGTGACCCGTGAACAGCACCTGCGAGTGGGAGACCTGACAATTCGATCCAGTTACACCCGCGCGGACATAGTTTCAGGCGACAAAAGGTTGTTGTCGTGCTGCACCCCTATCTATACCATGAGGGGCCAATATCCATCTTTTGCGCTGAGGTACGTTGCCCAGTATGGTCAGCATTTCACGCGCTAGCGCGCTCCTTTAGTTTTGCCCTATAACGCATGCCGACTAAGGCACCAGGTATTACCTTAAGGTTACGCAGCACCCCTATCGTAGAAATTGTATAATACCTACACTGTACCCTTATGCCGGTACTTGCCTCTGTTCCGTGCCATAGGGAAGTCATACTCATCCGCACGGAAAGCTAAGGACCGTTGTTAATACGGGGGACTATAGTAAATAGGGCCAAATATTGTTAGTTAAAATGGGTAGATATATAGGTTTACATGCATACCATAGGTCCTATTAACTATGGACCCCCGTAATAGTAGTTCTCCTATTATATGCACCAGAAATATCATTACATTTACGTCCAGAGTAGTATGTCTCTAGGACAATAATCAGGACGGAGAAGGGCCTGAATTATGATTCGTGTAGGCTGCCCCAGGAGGCGCCCCGGAGGGCCCCCCTCCGTTGCGGTTACCTTGTCGTAGACGACTCCGACAGAGCCGCATGGTAGGATAACCTTGTCGGAGTTGGAGAAACCTAGGTTGTTCCTATGTATAAGAGGCGGTGCGAAAGGGGGGGGAGAGCGACGTATGGTACATATTGTTTAGTCGCCTTGCAGATGAGGTAGAATGATGTACCACTATGACCCGAAATCTCAGGGCCCTTTGCATCAGACAGATAATACATAATATGTCCGTTTAACTTTACACAGTGGTGATACTGACTGTAGCACGTGACAAACGCCCACCTCTTTGCCATAATGCATAGTGGAAGTGTGAATTAAATATCGAAATCCTATGTATCGATTGCTAGTAGTTTTTTTTCGTGTATCGGCATCGTACGTATCGTACTTGATTCTCATTCCATACCCAACACGAATACTTCGTCTTGTCGCCAGCAGGCAACTGATGACCTGCAAAGTACTCATCCTACTGCAGATTGGTTCGCCTTACTCTCGCTTTTACGGAGATTTGCACACGTCGAGCAGACCACGATCTAAATCATCTAGATCATCTACAGATACATCATCTAGATCCTAACCTGCCGGTATGATATCTTGTGCAGGATCTGTATGGTACCGATCCAACCCAGGACGCATGTCCTAGTCATGCAAGTTAGACGGCTCCCACCCGTCAACATGAGCTGTACCATACAGATCACACAAATCAAGAATCTACCTTCCCCGATTGAGCTAGATCATGAACTGCGGGGATCGATTATCTGTCCGAGGTGTTTGTGGACATTTGTAACTGTCGTCAACTGCTGTGTGTGCGTTGGTGGGAAACAGAAATAATCGAACACGATGCAAGCAATAAGCACACAACGATTCGTTTGTTTTCTTTTCTTGAGGAGACTCTGGTCGTCAGATGGGACACGTGGATTCGGGCACGCGAGGCTAGAATGAGCCCCCTATTTGTGGGCGCCGTCGGAAATGAAAAAACTCTCGCTTCGCTTGTAGTAAAAAGAAAAACCTAAGTAGCATTATTTCCCACGATATCCCGCGGCATCCTACAATATTCCACGGTATCCCATGGCATTTCACGGTATCCCACCGCATCCCAAGGTATTTCACGGTATCCCACCGCACACCATGGCATTTCACGGTATCCCACCGACCTGCGGTATCTGCACGTTCTCCTATACGCTTTTGTACCCCTACCCTCTGCCCTTGACCTCTCGCGTTTAAAAAACGACTCTACTCACCAAAATATCAGCTCGCGGTCCCTCATCGCTCGAGTCTACTGATACAGCAATACTACTGGCCTTGGTGATCGCCATGCACTTAGGGTGCAAACGGTCCTAGCCTGCTGCTAGTATAGGTTATATTTCTCTCAAACGAGGGCGGGGGGGGGGGGGTGTCCTCATTATCATGCATGACCGTAGTCGTATGGCCATAGCTCAAACGAGGCGGGGGGGGGGGGGTGTACTAATGTCATTCATGGCCATAGTCGTATGACCATAGACCCTTGCATCCCAACATTGCCGGAACGAGGCACGTAGGGTTTTCAAGGAGAGGGGGTCGAACACACCTAGCTTGCCCTGACGAATTGTACCCGTGCGCGAACTCTAACCCGAGCTTTATCCCGGTGAGTGGTGACGCCTCCGGGACGGGCGCAGCTCCGGCTAGACCTGGTCCAGACTCCCACGGGCGGGGCCAGGAAGTTGAAGCCTTTCGGTGATTGGTGAGCTCCAACAACTGCGGGTAACGTGCGTGATTTGAGGAAAATAGCCGATGGAAGTCAGCAGGTTTCGTGCATATATATGTTTTTTGGTTTCCCTTGTTGTTGCCGTTCTTTTTCTTTTCTTGAAATTCTCTTGGTTAGGAACGACCTACACGGCGAGGGAAGGGCGTGTTGTGTGGTTCGCGACACAGATGCTAACCCTAAGCCCATAGGACGAACCCGCCGCGCCTAAACACGAGCCCGCTGCATCTAAAGGACAAGTATGTTCTTGTGTTCAAGCCGAGTGAGTCCAAGAACCAGCACCGTGGAGTTGACAGACATTCATGAGTGACCGACGTTGGCAAACACGGTACCAACAAGGGTCGATTGATTGATCAATCGATCGGTGAGCGGTGTCAGCTACTACGGGCATGGGCGTGAGTTTCGTGGACAGCGGGAATCGCTCGATTAATGTTCGAGCGATTCGAGGATCGACGGATTACAACGGACGATCAAACAGCCTGGAATGAAAACGGGCACACAACGCAACACAGCACACCGATACAACACAAGTACACTTCACGAAGTACGAAACGAAGGAGGCCTTCTCCACTCCCTCGTTTATTTGCCAGTTCAAGTCATGCTACCAAGTATACCGTGCAGTACGTGTGATAAGGTATCGCACCAGGCTCGGGCGAATGCCACTGAGATTATTGCTGGTTTCCTCGACAACAGGGACGATGCAGGCACCGAGAGATGAGATCTATCGAAATATCTCGATGAGATAACCCCAAAGCTGTCATTCTCGGGTGTGTGTGTCCCTCTTAAGACACGTTTCGGACTTAATTCGTCTGGGGGAAATTGGTGTGTTATCCTATCACACGTGTGTTGCTGTTGTAACATCGCGTCGTACGTTAATTCGTATATAGTTTGGGATCAATGAGGCCTCTCCTGCTGCGACCAGCCGGAGACTCTCACCCAGGGTTACTACTCCCGCGTTGGTTGTCTGGCAATCAACGCGGCACCTCGTCGCAGAGAGTAGGTACCCCGTTAAAATAAACACTAACAAAACTGATGTCGTTGCCGACGGTACACCTCGCTACCAACGATGGGCGGGCGAGATGGTCTGTTTTTTCCTAGCCTCTTTCTACTTTGTCGTGCTGTTGTAGAGCTGCGATATCGCTCACGGAGTGATACTCAATCACTGTCTCCCCATACAACAAGGAGGCTTTCCCGAAAAGGGATCCACCCTACTGGCGTCCCCTCTTTTCTGGTCCAGATTACTGTTGTAACATCGCGTCGTGCGTTAATCCGTATATAGTTTGGGATCAATGAGGCCTCTCTCTGCTGCGGCATGAGATCACACCCATACTTGTTGACCCTTCTCTTATCTTAATGTCGTCGCTCGTTTGATGCGTATCCTTTTTGCGGGTGCCTTGCTATTCCTTACTGTCCCCAAACTTGTAGCCTAGTTGATTAGGGGTTCTGCTACCGTTGGTTGTCCCGTGGGAACGTCGTGTACGATTTTCCAGACCCCTCCGACGGTGATACGCGCTGAGGTATGCGATCGCGGTGTGATGCACCCGGACCGCGTTTACCTGGTTGTCGGCACGCAGTGTTGTAGCGTGTCTCCGTGCGGTTCTTCCGGAACTAACATACGCTCATGTCTTGCTTGAGGGGCGACAAAGGCGGAGCGTTTATGCAGGTGGTCTCCCACACTATATTTTCTCAGATACCGTAGCCCGCCCCCCACCGTAGCTACCATACGCTTTCGTCTAATGAAGCACACATAACGTCTGCCACAGTCGGCATGTTTTCTAAGTTTTGCTTGGTCCTCGCCCCCTCATGCCGTTTGTTCCTCGACTTTCAGATTTGGGGAAAATGGGAACGAGAAACCTACTTCTCGGTGCCTCCGTAATAGGGTCACGAGCCATACGCTGGCAGATCCTACCACGCTTGATACGGCACGATGTACAATTACGTTTGTTGTAGCAAGCAATTACAGGCACCTGAGATACGGTGCACCACTCACTACCGTGGGTTGCGATGTGCTTGAAGCTAACGTAGGTTCGATGCGACTGTGACCAGACGCACCCGCCGAGAGACATGGCGGACGTAAGGGCAATCAATTGCAACGACACTTCGGATTGACGGTCTATGAATATCAGTAGTATGATATATATATACATATATTTATATTCCGTGCAGTTTCTACCACGCGGGTACAGACGTGAAGCAGTTGTCGATTATATGTGATATAGACTTGATCGGTCAAAATAAGTGTCACGGATGCACAATATACTGGTTCGTGCGCTCGCTGTTTTTCTGTGCGTGTGTCAACGTGTTCGCGTATGCGCTCGAGGACTCGCATGTATACGACATGTACTTCTTATTTTATACCAGGTATTGTTTTGCCACTATAAACCGCTATGTATATTCTAACTGTATACATGAAAGTGGGATTACGCCGCGACTCGTCATATTAGTCGCCTAGTGCTCGGGTGTGTGTGTCCCTCTTAAGACACGTTTCAGACTTAAATCGTCTGGGGGAAATTGGTGTGTTATCCTATCACACGTGTGTTACCCTATAAAACGGTGAGGAGAAGTTGAGGTCAACTCTCCGTGAACATCAGCAACGACAGCAGGGTAGACTCGTCTCACGGTGTAGAGGGGGGCCACTTGTTTAGCTTATTACTTTCTGACCGGTTGAGCTCTTCAAATGAGCAGGTACTAACAGTACGGGTTAGTGTGATACTTTCACCGTAGTACTGTAGCATGTTTGCTTTTAGGACTACGGTAATGCACAGAAACGTTGGTCAGGGCGCGCGAACAAACGTTCATTCGAAGTCCTGCTTCGGGTGGAGGTACTGAGCTCCTCACTCTTAAAGCGAGGAGCGCAGAAAATAATTGACGAAGCGCCAACCCTTTACGGTATGGCTCGGCAGGGGAGGGCGAGAAGAATGTCGCGTGCTATGATAAGGGTATAGAGCATCTCTGCCTGGCGGGGGTCCTCAGCTGGGAAGCTATCCAATACAGCACTAACGCATTAAGGCATGCCTTATCCTGTGACCACTTTTTGGTGATGAGCTACAGCAATGTGAGAACAACAATAACAACAAGAACAACAAACAGGGGCCACTTGTATGCCTGAGCCGCGGGGCTAATCGTCGAGTCAAGCTCAACATTGTTTTCAAAGACATGTTTTCGGGTGAGGTTAAGAGCCCCAGAAAAGTTCGGTGCTGTACACCCTTACCACCGTAGCAGCCTTGAAGCCTAATGTAACAACAGCTGCAAGCCTTCAAAGCAGGTACATACGTAGCTCACCCGCGTACACGGTGCCTCGTCGCGTGTGATCCCTCGTTGCGCGTGCGGCGTCTCGTACAGCTACATACAAACACGGAAGCACACTACATAGTACCATCTACTATCAGGGATCGAAATGGCGTGGTAGCAGAGGCGGACGCTGGAGCTGATGGACACTCAGTCTGGTGCTGATGCACTTGTCATTGTACGAGTAGAAGAAACATGGTTGTTGTATTAAACCACGGGTGAAAAATAATGGCTGAGAACACTAGGCATGCTAGAGTCTGTGTTGGTGCTGAAGCAGTGAGGAGTGACATCGTGTGGGCTGTCTCTTCCTGGTGTGTCGCAACGTCTAGAGCTACTGGCCTGCCGTCCTCTGCAGAACGTCTGGCCCCTCGACTTCTTATATAATGATCTAGAATAACGGTTAGGGATGTACATCAACCGTTCTTCGGGGTTGATTTGATTGTCGATTAATTTGTCCAAGTCGGGTTGATTCAATCATGATTATCTTGTTATCATCAACATAATCAACTATACGGTGATGTGATTAGTAATCATCCTCATACGATGGTTTCTCAACCCTTTTTTTCACAGATTCCGGCGCCAGCACCTGCGCGAATGGGACCTTGTTTCGCTTATACACGGAGTCCTTCCCCCCACACGCTCTATCAAGAGTAGTGCACCTTGTAATGCGACGGTAGTATGATATGTGCGACAACAGTAGGGTTCCACTGCAGCAGCAAGGCATCGGAAGCAGTGACCTACTTACTGTAGTGCGTACCCCGGTATGATGAAAGAGTGGCGCAAAGGCTACTGTACATTGCCGCTGAAAGCAGTAGTTACTACTACTGTAAGCACATGGGGGGGGGTGGCCCTGTTGTATAGTCATCCCCCATAGGCACCCAACGACCCACCAGGTAGTGCTCCACGGTACGGCAGTACCAGGTGTGCAACAAGTTCTACAGTAGTTTGTGCTTCATACCCTCAAGAAGGAAAATTATATCATTGACTCTTTCCCCGCTGAGACGATCGTTTCATAGTAACGACAAGTCCGCCTATTGATAAGGCGCTTTCAGATGCGGCAGATGACGTTTGGACCGCAATATACTTGCGGGCTATTTTTTTTTTCATCATCACCTTTACTTTCCAGCCCAACTCGTAGGAGATTTTACCCTCAGCGATCTATTGGACAAGCCGTGGTCACAGGTGTCGTCCCTTCTCCCCCCCGATACGTGCCTTTATATTTTGCCGCACATGGGGTTCAGCATTCCTACTGCCACTGTTCGTCGATTTTCATCGAATGTACAGCTGACTCACGCTCTCGCGCTTTCCGCTAATCAATTTTATGCAAGAAAAAGTCCCTACGAGCATGCACTCGGTGAGACTCGAACCCACAAAACTGATCTTGATAGGCACGCGGACCACCTACCAAGCCACCGGGGACGCCGGCTACAATCAACAACAATATATCACCAATCACGTGATTAAAATCAATCACCAAAAACAATGGTGATCATGTGATTATGAGTTGAATCAACACGTAGTTATTTGTTGATCTACATCCTTACATCCCTAATAATAACAGCAATAGTGATTTCGAAAGAAAGCCAATCAAAGCCGCATTATTCCAGAAGTTGTGTTTCATCTCAAACTGTCAAACCTAAGTATCTTATTCCACCGCATTATACCCTTCTGGTGTACATCTAGAAACTATCCTGAACTCAGCATCTCTGTCGTTCACCATCGCTGCTACTAGCCGCGACTACACGTTGTGAACGTTGACCACGCATAGGCTACCCAGGCTACACTCAACAAATACAAAACTTTTCCACCGTGCCTCGTCGCGCATGCAGTGTTGCGTGTACCGTGCCTCATCGCGTGCGCAGTGCCTCGTTGCGTGTGCCGCGTCTGCTACTGCTACCGCTAATAACGCGCATCTCCACGAGACGAAAAGCGTGGCCTCTCCAAGCAGATCCCCGAAAATATCCATATACAAGCGAGATTGATCGCGCTGGCTTTGTCACGGCCTGGAATACTGCATAGGACATCACGATTCGGCAACCAAAGCTTACGAGTGGAGACTACTTGCGGGGAGTTGTCTTTACCTAGCCGACGCCTCAAGTAAGGTCTGAAGTCTAACGAGCGGTGTGATATAAAATACGCACTGCGCATAGGCTTGCACGTGAACAGCAACCGTTTCGTGTGGTTTGGTATCATTAATATGGTTAATGTTATTATGGTTACTTTCAAATTATTCGTATGTATTCGTAAGATCGTGTATTCGGTACTAGTATTAATCAATCACTGGTTTATTTCAGGAGACGGTATATGATCGCAAAAAAAATCGCGTTTTCCGCAGCATTTACTCTCCGGGGCTGCTGCTGTACTGTACTGTAACCAGAGCCCACGATGGACCCGAAAAAACATGCATCCCCGTATATATGTTTACACACCACATCTGGTTCTTTCTGATTACTACCTGGTATGTATTGCTGTGTTCCTCCCGTTATAGCTAATCATCCCTCACCTCAGCTTGCACCCAGGGGTCTTCCTCCGCGTGGGCTTCCTCTGACACCTTCGTCATTGTTGTATCATTCGGCTCCTCTGGGTGAACGATTTTCCACTATAAATTAATCATGCAGGGGATGTGAAGGGGAGGGGGCAGGGGGGCGTGCTCATTTGTTGCTTGCCTTCGTCATTCGACCATTGACCACGCATCCCTTTCGAGACGGAGGAGGGGGGGCGTACTCATTTGTTGCTTGCCTCAGTAACATGACCACTGACCACGCGTCCCTTTCAAGGGGGGAGGCGGACTCATTTGTGGCGTGCCTTAGTCATTTGGCCATTGACCACGCACCATTTCCTAACGGAGAACCGTTCCCACTCCTAATGGAAAGAGCCTACAACGTTTCGGCGCTTGTTTCGTTTTTTCCATGGGCTCCATAGAAGACAATACTGATATGCCCTTTCTGTTTCGCCGCCTGCGGCCACCATCCGTTTCCCAGGATAGGTGAAAGGTTCGCATGTTCGACGGTAAAGTAACCCTCTGGATGGACGGTTTTCGACTGATCACGCGGAAGAAGGGGAGTGCACTCATATCATACATGGCCGCAGTCATGTGATCATAGAGCCTCGCATCCCCATGATATAGTGCTGGGACGGAGCACGTCGGGTCTTTTTTCGGGTGTATCATCTGTTCAAGTCTCGATGGCACGAAGTACCGCACAGAAACAGAGGCGACTGGGCCAAACCTCAGGCTGAGGGCCCACCGCCAGAACGCGATGGTTGTTGGCATGCACCAGTCGCATAGATGGACAACGTATTGTAGGCCATAGCTTAACCATTATCAACAGAAGGGTTGCTGCTATTTTTATTCCACACTAAATCCAAATATTTTTGTCCCCAGAAAGCGTGGATGCAGTTCTAATTGGGTGCACGCTGCCAGGTTATGACATATCGGTTCTTCCCTCTGTAGCCCACCCAGATGGTGCGATATATCACCACTGGTATGTCATAACAGTCGTGTGAACTAAATAATAATGTACAAACGGTCCTTATGCTTGGCAACAAGTAGCCGCCTTCTACACAATATTATAGCAACAATGTGGTTTTAGCACAGATTACGGGAATGTCAGGTGGCCCCAATATAATTCAAAACGAAATATTATTGAATATGCCCAAAAACTGTGCCCTAAACCCTGACCCTGCTCCTAAACCTAATCCTAAACCCTGACCCTAACCCCGATCGCGGTACTGCCCGCCCTTGAAATATGGTATAAGGAAACCAATTATCGCCCACCTGCATGACGCAGCGATCTTTCCCTCCCACCGAAACCACGTGCTCGCTACGGCTGCCCTTGTCCAAGAAGCACACGGAGCGGACTCCCAGTGCGTGCGCTTTGAACGCCTTGAACGAAGCAGCTCTTCCGGTGGCCGGGTACCTGCGGAACGTTGTGCATATATGGACACATCACGATCTGAGTCTTCTAGATCCTCCTATCCTGCCGTTACCATATCACGTGAAGGATCTGGATATTGCAGCACAGATCTACAAGGTTCCAGCCGGGTGTTGTACACATCGGGTAGACCATGATCTAGACAACTCAGATTATAACTCGCCGTTATCATATGTTGCGAAGGATCTGTATCGTACACATATATTTTTTTCCGGCAGGATGTTGTACAGTATCGGACAGATCATGGCCTACTGTAGATAATCCATAGATCATGTAGCTCCTAACCTGACGTCGTCGTGTGTTGTGAAGGATTCGTGTAGTACAGATCTAAACGCTTCCAGCGGGACGTTGGAAATTTCAGGTAGGTAACGATCTATCAAGATCACGTAAAATCTAGCTTGCCGTTATGTGTTGTTGTTACGGATCTATGTAGTACAGATATATGCTTTTCCAGCTGAACGTTGTGCATATATAGGAAAGATCATATCTGTATGGTCTAGATTATTACTTGACGTTATGAGTTGTCATGAAGGATCTACATAATACCCTAGCCAACTTACAACTGCGGCATAACGGAAGGTGGTTATTAGCAAGGTATATGTGGGCATCTTGTTAAATTTTTTTTGGCTTAAAGACAAGAAGATTGCGGACAAGTTGCATGGTACTCGATAGTGTGGTAGCCGGCGACTTGATAATCGGGCAACCCAGCTAGCCCTAGCAATCTCGTTAGTTCAGGCAGCCCACATTCGAATTCACCTGAACAGTTTCGTATCACCCCTTTCGTCAGACTGTCAAGAACACCTAACCAACTCTTAACAGTACCTAGCCAACAGTAAATTAAACCAAGTCAACCAATACCTAGCCAACTAATAACTGTCCAACTAATCATTAGTGGGCAGCTTATTAGTCTGCAATCCCACAGCCCTAGCCCTCTTGCATTCAATCTATCAAAACAGCTTCACATCGCCCCTTTCGTCGGCTGTTGATAACACCTAGCTGTTGATAACACCTAGCTAGCCAACTAATGCCTAGCCAACTTGTACCCAGCTAACTTGTACCTACCAGGTAGACTATTTGTACATGTCCAACGAGTAGCTAGCCTACTCAATAACTAGTCGACGAATGAGTAGCCAGCCAACTCAGAGCCTTAGAAATCTTGCATTCAGCTCACCTGAACAACTTGACATCACCCTTTTCATCAGACGTCGCCAAAAGCGACCCCTCGATAGAACGGCAGCAGGACGTAACGTCTAGGGGGGATGTGGCGTCGGGAGGCCACACGCCGGCCACATGGTCGCCTCGCAAGCCCGACCAGGTGGCAAACCCCATTCCACCGTCAGCACCCTGAGGCGCGGGGGGGAAGAGGTGGTTCGTAGCGTCAGTCAGCTTTGTCAGGTGCGGTCGGTTTAGCGGAGGGGGGGAGGGGGTCGAGAGGTAGTTCGACGCGACAATCGTTTTTGTCAGATGTGGTTACTCTGAACGGGGGTGGGGAGGTGGAGGGGTTGGGGGGCGTACTCATTTGTTGCTTGCCTTAGTTATTTTGGTCAATGACCACGCATCCCTTTCGAGACAGAGCACCGTTCCTACTCCTCGTAGAGACATCTACAGCATTTGGGCGATCAATACGTTGTTACCATATCAGGCATATTACATTGGGGGGGGGGGGGGGGGGGAAGCGGTACGCTATATCCTGCACGGTGGCAGTCGTATGACCGTAGACTCTCGCATCCCTACAATGCCGGGAGGGAACACGTCGGGATTTCACCGACCAGGCAGACATTGCGTGCACCAAGCGCAAAAGCGCCGTGAGGTGTTCGGCGAGTCGTATGAAGGGCGAGCTGCATCCTACTAAGAACCACTTGTGAGGCGGAATTGCACACGGATGGCAGCTTCAATGAGTTAACTTCATTTCCGGTGTGGCCACTTTCAGAGGCGGTATTGGGTTTATTTACTATGTAACTGCCTCGTGGATGCCTTAACATAAACATTACGCGATGCGAGTATGTCCCTTGTGCGGAGTAAACGTTCTCCACCCCGCACAAATGATCTACACCTCGATCGCCAGCTGTGACCGACCGCCCGAAAAAAAAAACAAACAAACTGTACCCTGGTCGTCTAGCTCACGTGGTGAGCGACATGGTTTATAGTGTCGTTGCCAACCGACGCCAACCGAACCTATGATTCTTCTGCTGGGGCCGATGATTTCATTTGCAGCCCGCAGGAAAATTGGCTCACGCCCCAAACGAAAGAACAGGTACGAACGCACGCTTCGGCGTGTTGGAACCAAGGGCAGGACAACATCGGACTCGACGGTGCTGTATCCAGGCCTTATAGGCGTTAACCCTTTTAGCAGTGCAGTGTCCATGAACCTACATCTGGCTCTAACTCCGAGTAACTTGTACCCACGACGGGAGTGCAGCTCTCATGGCCTAAATCGGATAGCAACATCACGATACAGTAACGGTCCTTCTACGTATAGTGCCGGTACGATATCCGCCAGGCAACATTACCGGCGCTATAGCGTCAACCTGCACTAATCCCTCCGCACACCGCCACACTGGTTAATCCCATCTGCTGTGCCAAGCGATGTCACCAGCACTTTAGCGGGAAGCCGACACTACTCAACCGGTACCATAGGGGGGCCAGACCACTACTGTGTACACCTCGGCGCCGTGCTATGGTAGGAATTGCAACTAGGGGTTGCAACTAAGGGCTGCACTTTTGAGCCCAAACATTTCTCACGTCAGACAGATCACCGATCCTCACCTGATGATCTAGCTATTTCAGGGGATACCGATTCTTGATCTGTATGATCTAGCTCATGCTGTCGGGTTGGGAACCGAATGTTCTGTACCATGCTCTAGCAGGTTTCCCGGGTTGTCTTTGTGCTATACTGATCCTGCGCAACATTCCATAACGGCAGGCTAGGATCTAGACGATCTAGATGATCTATCTGTAGATGATCTATCTGAAGATGATCTATCAATCCGACGTGCGGAGCGTTCTTGAGCTGTAATAACTTACAACAGCGTTTCTCCACGTGGATTATTGGGTGAGATACAGAGCTACCTTGACTTAGGGGGGGCTCAGAAAATTAGGCACCACCCCTACCGTACGCAACACGCCTCCTTCAAAACAATACGAGTACGCACACACACGTTGCTTACATTCTTATCATCGCAGACATCCCCCGATTCCGCAGAAAATAGGATGGTGGAGATGGTAGTTGAGTCCGCCAAGCTTGTTGCCCCTGCTCCGAGGGCCTCCGCCCGGACCCTCTTGCCGTCCGATGAGAAATCGATCCTCAAAATCCCTCCCTGGCCTCCCTCGCCCATACACTGTATGCCGTTTTAGAGCGCAATCGGTAAGTGAGCAAAGGGGTTGGTCTAGACTCTGTGCAAATATTGCCTTGTCTAGTTTCCCTTGATTCTGGTTCTTCTTCCTCTTCGTTCGGGGGACGTTTACGAGTGACCAACGTTGCAGCTCATGCTGCAAGCACACGGCAGATGGCAAAGCCCTACCATGGTTGAAACAACGCTCACCGGTACGCTTGAGGCCCTGAGCAAGGTACCTACTTTGTTTCAAGTGTCGCTGACGCTAAAACACCTGGGAACACGTGATCGAACGCCGTACCCTTGCATGGCGGAAAGTTGTCGTAACTCGTGGTACTCAATAGTCCCTGTTCTAGTAAGTTGCTCGGCCCATGAAAAAAGCGAGACACTGTTCAAGCGGTGAGCAACCTTTCGAAGAAAACATCGTACACACCTTGTACAAATCACGCCCCAATGTCAAGACCATGTAGACACAAAAATCTACACCAGTACGCGGTGGCTTTTCGACAAACGCTTATGACTTTGGTGGTGTTTGTTTCTAAACGCGGACGATCGGCTGAACACCTTCAGTTCCATAGTTCGCTATTAATAGTACTACGTCGAAAAGGCTTTTCTTATTCTTCTTTCTTCATAAAGACTACCGGTCTGATCGACAATAACAGGTCATTTTTGTACCTATTGTGCCGCCTTCGAAATGTCCCTAATATTATCGGTAATACCAGGGCTCTTCACGGGTCACGACTCGACCCACGGGTCGGGTCGGGAAGTTTTGGAACTCTCGGGTCAGGTCGGGTCGGGTTAAGAAGTTTTTGAACTCTCCAAAGTCGGATCGGATCACCCGTACATGATGCCGACCCGACCCGACCCGACGCGACCCGACGCGACCTGACACGCGAGTTTTTTAATCCGACCCGTAAACAGCCCTGAAAACAATGTGAAAAACAGATTAAAAGTGTCGCGCTCCGTATACATACCTCGAGCTTGAAGTTTTCGAGGACGGAGTAGATGTAGATGCTGCCGTCAAGCGATGCCGCCGCCATTCGGTTGCCGTCGGGGCTGAAGCGGATGCACGATATGGGCTTCAGGGCATCCTTCAGGGTGTTAACGACGCGAAAGGCTTCTTCCATGCCTGCTCATCCATTGCCCAGCCAGCGGAAGAAGGTGAAATATTCTTGAGAATGAATCCCATACCTCAGACAGATAATCGATTCCCACTCCACTCCACGATCGATTTTTGTTTTCGAGTTATTCTACCCTTCCGACAGATAATCGATTGCTATTTCATGATCTACAGTAGACTCCTCTATCAGGGGGGATAAGCGTTAAATTCCTGATCACTATGTATGCGTTGGATAGAAGGCATAACCACTTAGCCTTCTAAGTCAGCGCGGATGATCTAACTCATGTTGACGGGTGGGAGCGGTATCAACAGCATGATCTACCTAGCGCATGTTCCCTGCGTTGCATATGTACCCCACAGATTCTGCACAACATCTCGCAACGGCAGGTTAAGATCTGTAGATGATCTATCTGTAGATGATCTATAGATCGTGATCTCTCCAACGTTTGAAGTGTCAAGCCCTGTAGGAGGCGAGAATATCAAAATCTTACATTGAACTTCCATGCCGATTAGATAAACATGAACCCGAAGACGCTTCCACGAGGAGTTTCGCGGAGGGAGGGGGGGAAGTCGCGTTTATGTGATGTGAAAATCGAGATTCCAGATTCCAGATTCCTGATTCAGTACTATGGAACGGACTTTACGATCAAGCTGCCACGCGCGACTCTCACCAGACACAATCTTGATGGTGCCGTCTTCCTCTCTCGGAGAGTGGCGCTTGCTGCCTCCTTTGCAAGGGAACGAGGCTTCCGTATCCCCGCCCATGCCGCACGCGATGAGCAAGCCGTTGGGCGAGTACCGAACAGTGCGGACCCACCCTGCACACAGACGAACATAAACCAATGAGTATGTAGCGCATACACGCCAACAGAATACAAGACACGTAACAAGGGCATTCTTCATCAGGCTGTTCTTTCATTATTCTCAAGCGATGAATAACGCCTCAGAAAATGTTGGGTGCACCCCTTTCGTGCTGTACCACTCTGGCCGTAAATATAAGGAACGCTTGGTATTCATATTCATGTATAAACGATCCTTACATTACTGTCTGCCCAGAGTGGTATCCCCTAACTTCTCCCTACTTTGTCGTGCTGTTATAGAGCTGCGGTTTCGCCCACGAAGTGGGCTTAACCACTCCCTCCCAGTACATGAATGAGGTTTTCTCGAAGAAGGATTCATCCTGCTGGCGTCTCCCTCTTTTTCGGGTTTCAGATTAACATCAGCATCAGGGTTGGGGGGGGGGGGGGGGGGGGGGGGGGGGGTCAGGGTTGGGTGGGGGGGGGGGTATGGAGGTCCTTGAGCGAGAACGCCCCTCAGAAAATATTGAATGAACTCCTTTTTTGGTGCTGTATTCGAACACCCTTCTGCCTACCTCCGAGGTCGATCTCTCTCTTGAGCGCGAGAGCCGTCGCGTCCCACTCCTTCAGCATCCCCTCGTCGCCCGAGCTGCTGTACACAGCCTGCCCGAGGAGGGTAAACCCAACCCATCGCCGCAAAAAAACGAGTTCGGCGGGGCAGGCATCAGTTTTTGGCGGAAATGTTACTGACTGCGGGGGACGCGTGCTACGATAAGGGCAAGTAGTTTTCGATTAAAATATATATCACTGGGAGAGGCGTCTGTGATAGAGATTCACCCTAATTTTTCCGAGGCTCCTTGCTTGATTTTAAGGAGCTTCATGCCTCACCCGAACAACTGACTTCGGCAAAAATCTAATTGTGTCCCGACGAATAATCCCATGGCCCAAGTACAGAACAAGGTCATTTTTCGGAACAAGATTGGCCTTGCGACGATTTTGGGTTAAGGAGCCCCGTCATTCAGAAAATAAATTAACGGAAATGTGTTGTCTCTATCGCAGAACGCGTCGGGACTGGCCGGGGTCCTCAACCCAATACCGTTGGAATACCCCTAATACGGCGGACCATAGTTAATAGGACCAAATGCTGTTACTGGTTTTTGTGTGTACCGTAGGTTCTATTTACTATGGTCGCCGGTGATGAAGTGTTCCAATAATATTCGTGGTGTTCGTACTTATATGAATAGACTTCGGGATTGTTCAGCGGGGTTGCAGTTTTAGTTCTTATCAAAAAGTTGTTCGGGGTGAGGTATAGTGCTCCTTAAGGCAGGAGACTCAGAAAAACAAAAATTATTAAGGTGCTATCGCCGTATGGGCAAACACGCCTCGGGAGCACCTACTAATAAAGTCAGGAGCAATATACCCGAAACCGTTCGAGTTCCTTTCGTCAGGGCTGTGAGTAGGCTGGAAATAAGTCGCCAACAACTTCAGTAGTAGTCGTTAGTTGGCTAGGTATTGTAGCTGTTAGTCGCGTGCGGTGGATATCACGGCGTCCTGCGTCTCTTGTATCTCGCTGGCTGACTTCGTGGCTTGGATTTTTTTTCGGCTGTTCTTAAACACTAAAAAAAAGTCAGTCAGTTGGCACACTTCACCGCGCCCAACCTATTATATCTAACAATAGCCGTCAGGTCCAGTCAGCTCACAGCCGTGGCATCTACTCAATAGAGTGTTGTACTGTGGTACTGTCGTTGGCATTGTCGTCGTTAGTCAGTCAGTGGTCGCCATCCGCAACAAATTAAAGAATGTGATGATAGAAGAAAGTAAGGCTTCCCACATAAGTTTCGCTTTTTTTTGTTTCGCTTCATTTGTTTTGGTTTCCCTTGGTTTTATTCTTTTGCGGAATATTTGTTTTAAAGGTGATTAACCTTGAAGCTCATGCTGCACATTGTCTGATGGTAAACGCAATAATATTAACACAAATATGGTTAATACTACTGATGATAATATTACTAATACTGATAATCATACTACTAATAATAATACTATTAATACTATTAATAATAATAGCAACAACAGCAATATTCACAGTAATAATAATCATAGTGATAATGGTGTGATACATGGTCTAACATCAATAATCCGACTTGCGCACGTTCGAAATATATACTTGCTTCCGTAGATGGCGAGAAAGAAGGACGAGTGTAGTAGCAGGGTATGATATGCACTTCGTTTAGGTTGGCTAGTATGATATCGTGCCTCTGAACCGCAAAAACAACGAAATATAATGATCACTGTCACTATCACTGGACAGCACAACACAGCTGTACAGTACAGTAGTGAGAACCAAACAAGGCGTGTAAACATACTGCTGTAGAGGGACACCTGATTCGTGGGTCCATGGTGGGTTTCGACTACAGTAGCAGTAGCATTTATACGGTCCCGGCAACAGTGCGAAATTGCTGTTTTCTTTCGTCCAAACCATTACAAGATAAAATTCAACGCAGCTGCTTGTACAATTCCGCATACAAAAGTAAGGGTCGTTTAAGCTTTTAACCCACTTAGTACCACAGTCTCGTTTTGGGGGTAGACTGCTTGAAGTAGAATTTGGCTGGTGTGTCCCCAAAACGGGACTGTAGTATAGTATACCGAAACGGCTCATCACATCAAGACCAAATGGTCCTGCGTTCCCGTCCAAAAAGGGTATTGTTCGTTAAGATTTGTCGGTTTCCGTTTTCGATAAAGTTGGGGCCATTTTGACAGCAATTATCGTTTATTTTTCGCAATACCCTTGCTGCCTGGCGTATCTCTTCACATTCCACCCACCTTTGCAGGGTGTGCCGCTAACCCCCAGAGCTGATCGCGGAAGTGTCCCCTGATGAGACAGTCCCCTCCATTCACGTCCGTGCCTTCGCTGGCAGAAATTTCCAGTATCTAGACACCGGGACCATAATCGAGTTTCATTCGGGATAGTGTCGCAGAGTACGACACATGTTTCCATCCTCAGATTGTTGGTATACCTTTATCAAGCATTTCAGGTCAAATTGATAACATTTTCCACGTCTGAGGTGAAGTGGGCTCTTGATTCCGTTTTTAAGTGGTGAACTACCCTCGCTTATTTTCCTCTCGCAGCGCTCTGTCTAGTCATTCTCGCACGTGTTTCGGTCGAATCGAACGTGTTTCAGTCGGACTGGACTGGACCACGCGACATCGGAGGAGATGTTCTGTTGCCGCGGTCAAGACATGGCTTCGTTTCGGACGATGATTGCACACAGACAACCACTTTCTCAGCGATGTTCTCCCGTGCATCTTCCCGTTCATTTTCTTTTGGCGTACATGTCGTCTCCCTCTTTTGTCATCTCTCGTTTCATCATCACGATCATTTTCATTGGCGCACATATCGTCTCCCTCTTTTGTCAAATTCAAGTAATCCACTCTAGCTAAAGTAATTAATGAATTAATTTCATCCTATATTGATATTGTACACCCCCACTGTATCAGACTTCACGTGATGATTTTGATGGCATTCGTTAGCCCTACCTATGGACTAGACCAGATATCTCGCTGCAAGGCGTTCCGATGAGAACTTTCCTTCCTTCCGTCCTTCCGTCCGTCCGAGTGATCGTTGAGGCACAACGACCAAAAAACGCTACGGAATTTAGATTCTGAACTCGTGCTTATCGGCGAGCGCTAGCCTTAATCCTACAAGGTACCAATGGATTGTAGCTACAGTAGGATAACAATCGATAACTTGAAGGGCCATAATGGGCTTTATCTAGGATTTAGTGTTATATCACACCCCTACTAAAGGTTTCTTACGTTAAAGATGGTTTCACGATCGCGACATGGGTTTCAAGCATTGGCGGAACATTAATAACCTCCTCACACAAACAACGTGAACGTATTCGACCGTAATTTCATCTGTATTGTCCCTATCAATAGACGAACAAAAAAAAAAAACTCTCATGTTTTTTTTTTTTTTTTTTTTTTTTCGATTTTTAGCGTAAAATGGAGATCCAATCCATGGATTCAAGTTTGGCACAAATAATGGAAGCATTGATTATATTGAAATGTCTCGGAATTTGTATCGAAGCGAGGTCACTTCTTCCTTTCGCTCCCGAAACCTCGGGAGTAGAGTTGGTCGCGCCATTTATTGAGACCATCCCACCCACCGGCAGTAGGGTTAGTATTCTTGGGCTTGTATACGCAGATCATTTACAGGTACTAACCCCGCGCAGAGTTTGTGATTCGCTACTTTACTCAGCGCGGGGGGAAATACCGGACGGGACCTCCTGCCCGGCGCAGGAGGCCTCATCCAATCCAATACTTACATTAAATGATCCAGGGTAGAGAGCCAGAATACTACAACAAAATATTTCGTGCTGATTTGGGTTGATCGGCGTTTCTTAGTTAGCGGTTTGTCTTACCTCGCTGCAAGACGTTCCGATAAGAATTTTCCTGCCGTCCGAGTGGTCGTTGAGGCACACCGACCGAACGCGGGGTGTGGCGCCGCACACGTATGGCCTCCCCACGAGATCGAACTCGTTCATCATGCCGAGCTGCAAATGCACAACACGCACGGGCATCGTAGTGATAAAAAAGTGGCACTTGGCGGATGCGGCTATTACGGGGGACCATAGTAAATGGGACCAAACATTGTTAGTAAAAATAGGTAAATATATAGTTTTTCGTGTGTACCGCAGGTGCTATTTACTATGGTCCTCCGTAATAGCGCCTTGAAGAACTACTCAGAGATCGAGCTGCAAGGCGTGGCGTGCGTTTCGTTGTAACTAAAAAGTGATAGTTTCTGGATGTTGTTAGAGTCTTGAAATACTCAGTGTACGAGCTGTGTGACATGGCGCATCGCTGTAATTGAACAATTGAAATTGCCGAGAAACGCCGCAGGGGTACGGCATGTGCGCGGTAGAGTGCTAAAGGGACCCCACTCCGCGCGAGTGAAGATACTCTGTCACAGATAGATAAATGGCGACTCTTTTGGGCACCCGATAAAGCTGATGAACGGCACAAGGCGCTTGAATGCGCGACTCTTTCTAGCGCTGCTGGCCTTTAGTCGTAGCGCAGGGAAATTGCGGCCGTCTGCACGCCTGACAGAGCTATCAAAACGGCGCAAAAAGACGCTTGGAAACGCGACTCGTTTTATCGCTGCTGGTGTCGGCTAACTACAACTACAGCAGTACCCCCCCAATGCTCGGGGAAGACTTCCGAAAATATGGCATACTTGATACCTTTCCAGAGTATGCAGAACCCGGCCGTCTGCGTGCCCGAAAGAGCTAGCGAACGGCGCAAAACGTCGCTTGAGAACGTGACCCTTTTCTAGCATTGCTGGTGTAGATTATCTCGTTTCTGCACTGTGTACCCATTTGTTCGAGGATAAACTGCTTGGGACTGGTGTACGGCGTTTTTTTTTAGTGTGCTACGGTAGGAGTACGTACTTATTTTTTCTGAGGCTCCTCACTTGACCTCTACAAATCTCACCGAAAAAAAAAAAAAAAAAAACATTGTACGCTTGCTTAACCTCTTTCGAGCTGCACACCATTTTGCGCGACGAAGTACTTGGAAATAGATTCGAATAATGTATGTGTATGTACAGTGCAGTGCAGTGCTAAAATGATTAAATCCGATAAACAGTCCCAGGGCTAACACAGGTGGCCGGGATCCCCCCCCTCCCCCCCTCCTGCATGCTGAGGGCGTAAAACAATGGTTGTAGAGACATTGTGGACAATGTCGCACACCTTAAGGCGCACATATTTTTTTATGAGAGGTTTGTCAACACCTTGTGAGGTTTGCTACGTTGTTCAATGTCTCCACAAGGGCTGTTTTACGCCCACGTTGTGCAGGGGGGAGGGCTGTGTAGATATTGTGACAAATGTTGCAGTGCAACATCACTGGTATTCCAACGATAAGGCTTGTGCCTTAGAAGACATGCCCCTTAGAAGGCATGCCTTGTTAGGTAGGTCCTCAGTTGAACCCCCCCCCCCCGCCCCCCCCCCCCCCGCCCCCCCGCCCATATGGGTTGGGTTGGCGTCGGTTGGCAACGACACTGTAAAACATGCCGCTCACTACGTGAGCTAGACATCCAGGGTACCGTTTTTTTTTTTTTTTTTTTCTTTTTTTTTTTTGGCGGTCGCCCACAGCTGGTCGTCTTGTTAGATCATTTGTGCGAAGTAAAGAACCTTTACTCTGCACAAGGGAATTGATCGTATCACGTAGTGTTCAAGGTACGGCACCCAAGAGGTAGTTACATAGTACTCCCATTGCTGTCTCTGGAAGTGGCCACACCGGAAACTATACTAACTCATTGAAGCTGTCATCCATATGCAAGTCCGCCTCACAAGCGGTTCTTAGTAGGATGCAGCTCACCCTTCATGCGACTCGCCGGACACCTCACGGCGCTTCGCGCTTGGTGCAAGCAATGTCTGCCTGGTCGGTGAAAACCCGACATGCTCCGTCCCGGCATTGTAGGGATGCGAGGGTCTATGGTCATACGACTACGGCCATGCATGAGATCGAGTACATCTCTCCTATCGAGTACACCCCCCCCCCCCCCCCGCCCCCCCGCCCCAATCAGTCAGAAATATTTTTGGCTAAAACGTGCTCCCCCTTCTGAAGCAATCCCACGGCATATAGGGTTGGTGTCGGCATTTCGGAGTTCCTCGCATGTGGAGTTCAATATCTCCACCCGAAACATGACTTCGAAAACAAATTGCTCACGAAACCCGAGCACCATTGCTATGGGCTAGTCCCAAACAAAACATGCTTCTGTGAAATTGCAGTACAACCGGTATATACCACTGTAATAGTGGCTCACTTGAGGAGCTCAACTGGCCAGAATTTGTTTAGACAAGAAGCGGTATACCCCTGCCGTTGGATTGCTCATCTTGCTATTTTCATGTTGGACATCCTCGAACATTGCGGAGCATGTATGTGCTACGGCGCTATTCACTCATGTGTGTTGCCCGAAAGAAAAAGAAACGAAATCAAAGGGAAAATGTGAAAAAAACACTATCGCAGCATTCATCCCGCGGTATCCTCGGGAGAGAAGTTGCGAAAAAGGTCACATACCTCGGAGTCCCACGTTTTAATTTTTCCATCTCCTCCGCCGGTGATCAGGCACGTGCCAGATCCGTCGGGGGAAGGGTAGGCGTACATCGCGTACACCGGGCCCTCGTGAGCCTCCGTCTCGCTAGAAACCTTGCGCCCTTCGAGTCTGAGAGCGATCCGTGCAATGGTGTATACATGGGGTAGGGCTGTGAGTTGGCTGACCATAAGTCGCCAGCTAGTTATTCTAATGTATCATGTCTCCCTACCGTGGATCAACAATGTAAGGATAGATTGGATGACGCCTCCTACGCCCACCATTGGTCCCGTCTTGCATTGTCTCCGTTTTTTAGTCACTGGTCAGGCACAGAGTTGTCTCGTCCAAACTCCCTTAGCATTGGATCAATCCTTTCCCGTACTTGCTGATTACTTAGTATTTAGTACCGCTGTGTAGGGTGGATGGTGATGGTGATGGTGATGGCGTCCAAACGGCCCTTCATAGCTAAGCCTGTTTTAGCAAGTTGGTAAATCATACGGCAGTACAGTAAATTGCTACTACTGTAGTCCTCACTTTAGCAAGTTGCCGCTTGACCCGCCGAGCACGAAGGAAGACCCTCCTTCGCCGTTTGACATCGCGGCGGCACACGTGAGGGCTTGAACCTGTTCGAGACGGCAGCATGCACGACCAAGGGAAGAAAAAAAACACAGGGCTGCAGTGAGTTTGCAGCGCTTCATGTACTTCACGGCCACGGTGGTCATCAGTTGGGATGGCCAAGTGAACCGAGTAATCGACTTGGTGAATCCTTGTAAAAGCACGTGTCGAGCTGTAACATGCGCCAGACAGATGCAAAGACGCAGTATTCTCGCAAGATACCACACTGCTGTAATATATACCTACGTCGCCAACTAATTACTGGTCTGCGACCTGTAGTCAATCAACTCGCAGCCCTGCCAAAACAAGAGAACATATTAGAGGCGGGGGGGGCGGCGGCTCGATCCTTGTTATGTCCGCCGGACATATTCCTGCGCCGATGTGCAAGTTAAGTGAATTCTGGTAGGGTTTGTGCTTCGATTCTCACTTGATCGTTCTCCGGCGTGTTGTATGTATGTATGTATGTATGTATGTATGTGTATGTGTTTCTTTTGTTCATCATCACGTTTACTTTCCAGCTTAACTCGTAATAGGAGGTTGCACCCTCAGCGATCTTCTGGACAAGCCGTGGTCACAGGTGTCATCTCTTCTCCCCCCCGGCACGTGCCTTCATTTTTATTGCGCATAGGGTTCAGCATTCCTACTGCCACTGTTCGTCGATTTTCATCGAATGCACAGCTAACTCAACGCTCTCGCGCCTTTCCGCTAAATATATATTTTATGCAGGCAAAAATCCCTACGAGTACGCACTCAGTGAGACTCGAACTCACGATTTTTCATAAATTGATCTTAGAAAGCACGAGGACCATCTACAGTACCAAGCCACCGGGGACGCGCTGAGAATGCATCAGTTCCAACCCTTAAGGAGAGATTTTTCCCCCCTGAAAGTATACGTTCGAAGCCACTTACTGGCGGCACAAACAGAAAAAAGGAGATCTCCTCACAGCATTTTACCGAACAAATTTACACGTCGGACAGATCACGATGTAACTCATGATCTAGATCATTCGGATCCTTAACCTGCCGTAATGATATATTGGACACAATCTGAACGGTGAGGATCCAATCAAGAAACCATGTGCCAGACACGTGCAGACTATACGGTTTCCAACCGGCAGCACGAAATAGCTCACGCGAATCAAGATTCCATCGGCCCTGAAAAATGGGCATCGTGGATCTGCGCGATGTGTGAACTACTTAGTTTTTGCGCGCCTACTTGTAGCAGAGTTGCCAGAGTTCTTCGTCACCGGTGGCGTACTGACTACAGTCGGGCTGTGCGTACGCTGGAACTCATGTCTGGGAGTCAGTAGTTGGGTGGCGAAGCAAGCCAATTGTCCGACTTAAGCCTTCACCACCATACCTGGCACTACCAGAGGCAAAGAAGGACGCAGAGCTCCGCAATTTCACCACGCCCGACTAGCGTAACTGGAACACCTGGCTAGCAAATAACGAGTCAGCGATTTATATAGTCAGCCAAAGATAAAGCTCTAGCATTCACCTTCGATCCAGAGCCGAACAGTCCTCGCTTCCCCTGCATCAGCCCGCCTCCCGACAGTGTCCAAACCTTTCCGTTCGGGGCGAGGAGCGGGGAACGGTTCGAGTTACGGCCAGTTATCACAAAAGCAAAACACACACCACTACAATAATCCCGGGTAGTACGCACAAAAAACGGGCAGATTTGATGCCAACAGTGGGAGCGATAATCTTTTTAGGGTTAGACTCAGATTTAGGATATAATCTTATCTTGGCGGGGCACGTGTGAAAATTTGACAACTTCTTGCAGCCGATCCTACCCTACCGTGATTGCCAATATTGGGTGTATTCCTGTGGGGACCCGGAAATCTTCATTGATTCCCGTGCGAGCCTACACGAATTCGTGGAACTCCCACAAGACCCTACGGAAATACGTGGGACGTTCCACGATAACCCACGGTATCCCGCGGTATGCCGTGGGTAATCCCAATCGTTCCCGCGGGATCCCATTGCTGGGGGCTGAGGCGGCACACTGTCCCACCATCGTTAACACTACGCTGGGGTTAGGTCTGCACACGAAATCGTTGGTCCTTTGTGTCCCCTGTGACGCGACGGGGAAATGACTAAGCACCCGACACGGCAGCAGCAACAACGGACACAGTAACAGTATCAACACTATTATCAACAACGACAAGAACAGTAGCATCGGGTGACAGGCCACGTAGAAAAAACGGATACGTCACCCCAGCGATACAGATACATACAACAACAAGAGGCTTGCAAGCTGCCCCCATCTTAAAAGGCGCTTGTGCCCGATGGTGAATAACTGCTTGCGCCCAGCGGCTACCAACTCGAACCACTCACATTGACACACGGCACGCATACATATTTTATGTGAGCAAGTCGACACGACTCAAAGGGAAGACAGAGCTGGAATCCATCTCGCGATGAAAATGCAAAAGACACAACCCGTGGTGGGGAGGGAAGAAAAAAACCTATTATGTGACCCTAGATCTGAGTTACGACAATTAGTAGAAGGGAGCAGGAGCAAAAAGGGCAAAAACATATATGGGATGGAAACAAATAATGAGACCACAAGACTAGGCCTAGTCTAGGCCTCTAAATCGGCAGCGGACGGTGTCGTGCCGTGCGCTCGTCTGCCTCTCTCTGCTCTACACGCGCAGCTATGCACATCAAGCACGAGGTACTCCAGCGTGACCCCATATTTCCGTCTGTCTTGCCTTCTACCAGGATAAAACCGTTACGTTGGTAGAGCCCATAACTATCAAGCAGTGAACTCGAATGGTTGCCAAAAGAACTCACATTTCTTTCTGTGTGGTTGACGTTAGAAATGTTATATATACAAAATGTAAAACGTGGTAAGATTGAGCCTAATTTTTCCCCCCATTCGCCGAAGGATGAACGAAAGAAACAACCAACAAGATTTGTCCTTCCCCGGAGCTACAGCCGAATCCCCCAAAGCCCTGCAAGCTACCCGTACGGTACCTTGAAGTGCTTGTGCCCAGCGGCTACCAGCTCGGTGGCGTTGAGGCTGAAGCACAGCGACAACGCCTTCTTCACGCCAAGACGGGCCTGGCACCTCAGAGACCCCTCCTTCCAGCGGTACACCATGACCGTGTGGGCTTTGTCCTCGCACGCGACGGCCAGCAGGTTCCCGTCGGCGCTGAAGCAGACCTGAAAGCAAAATATATATATATATATGGTTGGAGTAAGCTATTAAACCATTGTTGGAAATGTAGAACCCGTTTGGCGTAAGATATTTACATCAGCCCACATAGGGGGGTAATATTTCCGGTCAGGGTGAGTAACAAAACATATTTGGAGTCAGCTGCAAAGGTCCGTCCGTCGCCCCGGTGGTAGAGTGGGTGACCTCGAATACTTCTATGGCTGAGGTCGAGGGTTCGAGTCTCCGTATGGAGTTTTTGTATTTTCTCATGACAACTGTCGAGAGTGCCTACTAAAAGTAGTGTGGGTAGGCACAATTCGACGCGAGTCGACGAGGGACAGTGCTAAACTCTTCTCGCGACAAACATGCTAGGCACGTACCGCAGTGGGGAGGGGGAAGAAGAGCCTAAATTTGTGACTCCGGATCTGACTTCACGACTATTATTAAGATGGAGCAGGAGCAAAAAGAGCGAAAATAATGTACGGGATGGAAACAGAAAAGCGGAACAGTTGTTTCCACTCCCGCCGCAAATGTAACACTCGTTTGACGACAACATCAGAGTGCCAAAGGGGATTATATGTCCGCTTGAATTGTTTCAATGTTTCACGGCGCCAAAAACTGGCGACTTCTGTCGAGACGGTTTAGGGACCGGTCGACCGGGATCCATCAACGCACACATGCTGACGACAGTCACAGATATCCTGCTGAAAGTACAATTCAAGTACATACACATTCTGCTGGCCATCGGACAGTGTGCATCATGATGAGTTTCAACGTCGACTACCCAGAACCATTACTATCCCATTATCGGAGAAGAAAAAAAAACAAAAACTGCCGCAAAAGAGCGTTGAGGCCGCGCAGGGTGCTATGCAAAGTGGAACAGAACATTTTCGGAAGGTTCTGGACCAATTATTTGCCGAAAACACCTCCTTTGTTCGGCATTGGAAAACCTTCCCGCTCTGGAAAAACCGAGCGCCGAAAAAACGATCATACCCCAGTGCGAACTGAAGGCGCTTTACGGCATTATTTTATTTTATGTACGCCGTCCGACAATGTGCAGCGTATGTCAATGCCAACATAAAAATGACTGAACCAGCCTTAAACGAAGATCAACTACAAAAGCGCAAAAGCACGACATCCCAAACCGATTCGACGCACAGCAAGCCTCCTACGTAGATCCAAAACGCCCCTGCATCGCATCCGTCGAACAGCGTTTTTCTCGTGTCCCGGCTCAGCGTCAACAACGCCTGGGCGCATCAGCTTCTTGACTGCGGAGAGAAGGACCGTGTAGACTCCAAGTGGTCGAACTCACGTGGCCTAGAAACCACACCGCAATCATCCGATTACCTGTCAGTCCTCCAGTGTTTCACCTTTGCCTTCTTTTTGCATGTCACGAGAGGCACGCTACGATAAGGGTGCACCTGCTGTTTTCTGAGGAGGCTCCTCTTCACTTAACCCACTCAGGACTGCAGTCTCTTTAGGTCAGTTTTGGGGACCAAGTACTTGAAATTTGAGTGGTTTGTCCCCAAAACGCTACTGCAGTCCTAACAGCAGTGCTAAAGGGGTTAATGAGCTCTATACCCACACAACACCTAGCCCTGAGAAAAAATAGAAGCGCAACAAACGTTACACATTGTCAGATGGCACATGACATCGCAATAAGGTGCAAAATCGATGAACAACGCCATACCCTAAGTAGCTATCGAAAAGCGCAAAACACAAAGGATATCCCAACGATGTTGGGTACTAATCCCTCAGTCGAGGAGCCCCGTGAGCCAAAACCATTTAGCAAAAAAAGCGCTACCCCTATCATCGTACCCCGAGCCACTATCATTTTTTTTTACGACCTCCGCCTCCTTCGCACGTACACTACAAGTAGTATCGGGCCTCTCATAAAAACGAGCCCCACAAGAATCCCAGCCTGAAACTTCGGAGGAAATCACAAAAAACGCGAGGGGGAACGCTGAAATAATTGTGGAACGCGCCGTTTCATGAAACAAAATCTAGCCTGGTCCAGTATCCCGGTTTCTTATCAGGGTGCCGAGACAACTGTGCTACGTACTCCGCCCTCGACAAGCTCGCCTGCGAGACACCCTTCTTGTCTTCTGCCAGCTGCAGCCGTGCCTTTGTCTTGGTAGACTCGCACGCCGAGTTCCATACAATGACGAACGGGGAAGCCCCCCCCTGTCCCGTGGCGACGTGCGCTTTGTCGGGGTGCATCGCCAAGCACGTGATAGCCTTTTATATCCGAAGAGTTGTAAAGAGATACATACCGTGGGGGCGCGGGCACGGGCGGCAGGGAGAGGCACAGTAAGTGAGCGGTGGGGCGAAATTGCGACGGAGGATGCGAATCGTGTACGTATTCCCCTGCTGCAGCCCTTTCGAAAGCCTGTACATAGCGATAAAACATTAGTATTTTCCAAGTTTTGCCCTCTTACAATGCGTCGTATTTGTAACACGTGTATGAGTCCGACTCGAATCGAAGATCCCATTTTACCGCAGTAGTACTGATACAGTAGCGCAGGATACCTACGAAAACGAACGGCAATAAGTGCAGGATGAGGTTTGCAGGGAAAAAATAAACAGGCGATGCGTAACACTGAAGATGCGTGCTGCGATCGAGGCACGAGCTCCAAATGTTTCTGAGGCTGTCTCACCCAAAACTTTGCAGAACCTTAGTCAAGCTTAACAACCCCATGGCCTAGGTATACAACGAAATATAGCGGAAGATATGAATGGCATCCTAACGAAAGTGAGAAATTCCTCGGATAAGGATCCCCGTCAGCCAGAACACCATTTGGACAGTCAGTGTCCCCTCCATCGTAGCATGGGTCTGAAAGTTAGTGCAGAAGGTACCCATTCTCGAAGAAGGAACCCAGCCTGGACCGGTTTCCCTGTTTCTCACTAGGTGTCCTGTACCGTAGTCTCTCTTCTATCACTCTCAACCAACAGATATCCCACTTTCCCTTCTTGAAGGCTCCTTCTTGCACCTCCCTCCCTCCCTTGACACACCCTCGTTTATTGCAAGGAAGGGCGACCGTTGCATTTATGCCGCAACCACGTGACGGTACAGTAGTGGTTACTCTTTAGTGCCGGTATGTATGCGCCAGCCAACAAATACTGGCACAATAGCGGCAACCGGCACTAATCCTTCCGCACGCACCCTGCCATACTGGTGCATCCCATCTGCCATCTGTGGCAAGCGGTTTTACAGGCGCTATAACGGGCGGCCGGTAATACTCAACCGGCACTGTAGAAGGATTGGACCACGTGATGGTACAAGGATGAAGGCTGAGGGAGAGCCGAAATCGAACAGGAGCGCACGGACATAACTGCCTGTACGTACGGTTTTCAACGGGTGTGGTCGGATCCTCTCACATTGACCACGCTGGTTTGCTGTCGCGTGCGCGAACCGACGACTTTTTCGGGTTGAATCTGTGGGAGGCCATAGCCAAGATAAAAAGTGCTCATGAAATGTCTGCCGGCAAGGCTGTGAGTTGGCCGGACTTGACGGCTAGTTATTAATTGGGTGACGGAGCAAGCCAACAAACTGACTTTAATCTTTTCTAGCTATTTCGGGGGACCATAGTAAATAGGACCAACTATTGTTAGTAAAAAATGTAAATATATAGGTTTTTGTGTGTACCGCAGGTTCTATTTACTAGGGTCCCCCGTAATAGTACCAAGAAACAAATCAAGCCAAAAAACGCGCCAAGATTAAAGGCAAAGACGTCAGAGCTCAGCAGATTACCGCACCCAACGAACCGTAATAGCTAGCCGACTTAAAACTAATCGCCGACTATTTAACGTCTTGCATGTGTATGGATTGAATACTCTCACTTCAACTCAAGTCATTCACATATATTGTCAAGGGTGTGGTGATGTACGAGAGATACATTCTCCTCTCTACCAGCTCCATGAGAATCACACTGATCTATTTTATCTAGGATGTCGACCGATTCTTGAAAAGGTTGTACCTACGATATAGTGTTGACAGTTCGTATACATGTATGTTAGTCATATGATACGTTTCATAGTGCGTTCGGACGAATTTCTATATCCAAATTATGGTCGATTCGCTTTTGGGGCGGAAAGGCCCCTTCGAATCTCTAGTATAACGTATCTGCTATCCCCCGTTACGGCCGAAGATGTCTAAGGGCGGCATTTTTTGGCGTTTCAGGGGTATAACGGACGTCTATTTTCGGAAAGATGGCCGTGATGAACGCCTGCTTGCTCTAGCCACACTGGCCCACCTACGTTTTCTGAGACTCCCCCCTTAACCCTTGTAGAACTGCACTTCTGTTTTCGGGACAAACCAATCAAATGATATGTGGTTTGTCCCCAAAACGGGACTGCGATCCTAAAAGGCTTACGGAGCTTCAACACCCGTTGTTGATAAAAATATGGTGTATGCCAAGCCCCTTAAATAGCTATCCCATGGGTTAAGCATCAAACCAACAATGTGAAACATATATACTGCGGATCCGGCGTTATTGAGTAGTTTGAGAATTGAGGAGCTTCGCCAGTGAGAACTGTTTGGGCTCACAAGTGCAACCCCAATGCCTGCCATGGCAGGGGACTACTCCTACCAGGTAGGGTTTAGTGTGTACCAGGTATCACGTCGGTCGTACGCCCGTGACCGATGCTTGTTTCTCGTCTTTGCTTGCGGAGGAGGTGCGGCGACAAACCCAGGAGTTTTTGTGTGAGGGAGGAGGCAAGTCCATGGTGGGGTCTGGATGCTTTCACTTCTGAGAAACCCACGCTCAGTCGTGCGGTCGCAAAGCAAGAGCAGTGGAATGTCAACGGTGTTTCCTGATACACTATAGAGAAATGCGTTAGTGTGAGAACATCATCATCGTCACCATGATCATCATCATCGTCTTCAGCATCACATCCTCATCATGCTGAACATCATCAATACCATCATCATCATCATCACCACCACCACCACCACCATCATCATCATCATCATCACCACCACCACCACCACCACCACCATCATCATCATCATCACCATCATCATCACCACCACCACCATCATCATCATCATCATCATCATCACCACCACCATCATCGTAGTCATCATCATACCTGCGTGTGGTCGAGGTTGTACCTTTGCCTGTGCTTCTGCGGCAAGGTACATTTGGTCAGCACCACTCCGGCGCATGCGGCGGGGTAGACGATGTCTCCGTTACGGTTGTACACCAGGTTTTGCCTCGACCCCTGCCGTGAACAGCCCCCGGTCGAAGAAGGAAAGGTTTCACGTATGGGACAGAGTACGATCTACAGCTGTATACTACGTGGATCCTAACGTGCTGACTTCGTGGATTATTGGTGGTATGGATTCGCACGACGCCAGCAGGAAGCGGAGTGGGTCGGCCTGTCTTTCGTGTCTCTACAGCATCTTTAGTATAGTTTAACTACAATATGTTGGTGTAAGAGCTGTACAGTACAGATCCAACCGAGGAAACATGTATGCGCTGCAGTAGATCATTGCAGGCTGTACGGCTTATTCCACCCGGCGTCATGAGCTACCGCAGATCGTACATATCAAGAATCTAGGGTACCTGCCCTGAAATATCTAGATCGTTAAGTGGGCGTCGGGGACCTATCCAATGTGTGCGTAAGTTTAACGCGACCAGAGCGGGAGGGGTGCGGAAGTGGACGAAATCAAGGCCACATTATCTCCCTTGCCCCTATTCCTGCAAGGATATTCAAGCAGTAGTATCTTATATATACCGCCGCAATAACCATGTCCAATTACAAAACCCGGGGACGCACCCGGGTGTCCCCTGACGACCACAGGTCCTATCTAAAAAAAGGAATTTTCCGTTATGAACCCATGTCGGACATGCTTAACTTTGATAAAATACAGCGTCGGCCACACAAAGCAGCCCGTAATGTTTCGTTACTCTAGGTGATATACCTGTTAGTCCATGGGGTTTTGATTGCGTATCGGACGCATTATACGTACGAGCTTGAAGTTGAAGGAAAAAACGAATTCGGTTGTTGCGTGACGTGTACAGGTCCTGAAGCGAGGAGCCTCATACATATCATACAAATTAGCAGGGTAGGTGCTACATACGCCTACGGTAGCACGCGTCATTGTCGAGGGGGGACCTAATAATCAGAACCACACATGGTATGCAGACATGCGCGGATACATACTGTTTGGGGTCCATGGCGGATTCTGATTATAACATTAGCCCCCCCGTAGTACTATAATACCAGGAATATCGATAGAGACAAGCGGCCGGTCACCTCTCCCCCCCCTCCCCTCCCAAGCACCTGCGCGGAATAGCCGTGAATCCACTCCAGCTTCAGATCATCGTCCGGGACGCAGGGCGCTGAGGACACCTCACCGCCTTGCCCGTCAAGCCAAGGAAGCAAAGCGGGCGACCCAGACTCCGCGAGCGCTCGCTGAGCCAGGAATTCCGACAGGTCTTGACTGCCTTTATTGCCGAATGCAGTAGGCTGGAGAGAGGGAGGGGGAACCTTAGCGATCAAAACCCATGGATACGATTGGGCGATGTAAGTTAACGCTGATGCAGCCTTTTATGGTAAGTTTGTCGCCTGGTGCAGGCCGCAGCGAGGGGGGGCATAGCGCGCTAGGGGTAGGGGTGGGGGGTTCAGCGATGCAGATTATACAAGCTTGCAAGGTACGGACTACGAAATGTCAACGCTATAGCTTAAAAGTCTTAGCCGAATGTGGACTGGATCGAGGGAGGGCGCAAATTGCGCGCAAGTGCATAGGTGGGAGTGAGCGATGCAGGTTGTGACGGTTATTACTTGACTACAGTATGGGCCCGCCAACAAGAAGACACCAAGTCTGAGCAAGCCGTAGAACCTTTCTGTGACACCATAGTTCATCAACCTTGAGCCTAGGGTTATTATATACCGGTAGGATATAGTGTAGCGCTCTTCGCCGACGAGCACGATTTCATTTTCTTAATCCTATTTTCATAGTGTCCCCCAAACAGTTGAGCGCCATGTTCGTATTGAGTGACTTTTTATTCGCGGGTCTATAGTGCTGTATGGTACGAAAGACAATAGGTCAGCACTCCCAGTACACTATAGCCAAAGGGTGGGTCTGAAGGACTGGCTACTGTCACTGTAGCCAGGAATATAAATGTCCGTTTACTTTTCACGTCAGACTCAAAATGGATACTACTATAAGTATTGTATTATTGGGCAGAAAGGTAGTATATTTTGGCCTGGTACCCGCACGCTCTAGAAGAAGACCTTCTGTACTATTTTTGCGCTTGCCATCCGATGATGCATAGCATGAGCTTCAACCGTGATCACCTCGAAACAAAACATTCCCCCGAAAAGAAGAATACGAATGGTCATCGCGACGTCTTGGTCAAGATACACCAACCAGAACGTGCCAAGCAAGTGTTAAAAAAAACGACCGCGAGTGTGACTTCAGGTACAGTGTCACCAGCAGGCAAACCTGCGTTACTGCAGTAATCGGCCCCTTCAGTAAGCCCAGAACCACCATGTATATATATACATATATATACTGACGTGATGACGCGTGCTATTACATCCCACCCTGGTCGTAAATAAAAGGAGCGTTTAGAGATCAACATGATATTTAAGCATCCCTTATATTTGCGTCCAGAGTGGTACATGATACGTATGCACGGTCGAGGTAGCACCTACCAGCTATTATTTCTGAGCCACCTCACACAAGGAGTTCAACACCTTGACCGAAACTGACTTCTGATAAACTACCTGGTAAGTATGTACGTAGTCTTAATCCCTTTTGTACTGCAGTGCCGTTTTGGGGACGAAACTACTCAACCCCTTTGAGACTGCAGTCTCGTTTAGGGGACAAACCACACTGCTGTAGTTCTACAGTAAGTATTTATTAATAGTCCCCAAAACGGGACTGCGGTTCTAAAAGGAATAGTTAAGGCCGATGAACAATCTCATGGTCTACTATCGGTGCCCGAACGAACAATATTGTGCAACACAACAGGGATAACGGATAGGTACAGCAGTAGAAGAAGTTCTTCACTTGAGGAGCTCCGTCAGCCCAAACGTGCTGAATGGCTCTACTGACTCCCACCCAACGATATCGTCAATTCCTCAGCTGAGGAGCCGCGTCGATCAAAAACGTCTTGGCCAAAAAGTGCTACATACTATCCCTATAGAAGCACGCCTCGGGAAAGTATATGGAACTCAACCCTTTTTAGGCTGCGCCCGCCATTTTTGGGAGGGATGTCTGGAGTTAAAATGAGCTTAATTTCGCGAAAACGGTTCGTTGTACGATGAGACGAGACTGCTGTACCTGTTTTGTGCAAGATTTCAGGGAAATCGGGTAATGTGAGAACATCATCATCATCACCTCTATCTTAGTCGAGCGGGATCCCGAATGGGTTAGAGCTCCCCACTGGTTTTAATGTTTTAATGTTTTTTATCTTGACATTCTTTTACTTGTGCCGCACACGGCGAGTATGGTCCCTCCGGATCTTCTGTGGTACCTGGCATGCCCCCCTGTGTGTACTGCGTATCATTTTTGTCATGTAGGGGTCGACAGTGGTGCCGGGTACCATGGGACATATTTTAGGAATTTTCCACGAGATACCGTAGAACCCAACTATTGTGCCAGGTAGACCATCGCATCATTTGTGTACCTACGGGCGAGGCAAGCGGATAGTAGCAGCCAGGCGTGAGTGTGGCTTCAAGCACTGTTGCCATTAGCAGACTGCTACGGACACACTCGGTCCCTAGGTCTGAATCTCGCACAGCAGTCAACAGCAGTATGGGCCGTCATACCTGTACAAGAAAACGGCTGCCAGAGCGGGTATATTATATTAATAGAGGAAACGAATAACAACCGATCCATGCGATGCGGTGGTGAAATGTGAAATCGGCCGAGCAGCATAGACATCCCGTCGTCAGGACAGAAGACAACCAACAGCTGGTCCACTAATATATAGATACGTTTTATTTTTTATTTTTTTTTTTTGGCCTTTCTCTGTCTCACAGTCTGCGACCACGGAAAGAATCAGTATCTCTCTAGGATAAGGAATCAGGACGGACACAGGGTTTGTACCGATGAAGCTGGGCAGAAAGAACGATTTAATGTGAAAACAACAACAACAACAATGACAGAATATAGATAAGCTGGCACCCATGCACCCATCCCTGGATCCCAAGTCAGTTCGAAGGCAACGGGTAACGGGTGTGAAACAATAGTACCGTTGTGCAGCATCCTAAAAGTCACAAAATAAAGATCCCAACAACACTCAGAATACAAAGGTGCCAATGTAAGAGATCCACGGACGGAAACGTATACTTCGAGTATCATATACCACTCGCCTTGACCGGGAATATAAAACCCTTCGAATTTTCACACCAGAGTCTAGGCGGCGATTATATTTCCGGCCAGAGTGGGAAGATACAGCAAATAAATTCCTGGTAGTGAAAAACTGACCGTTTAAATATCGAGTTTTTATATCTAAAAGATCCAAAGATCGAACGAAAAATGAGAAAGATTTTAAAACGGAAATTTCAGCTCGCCGTCTTATCGTGTTAACCAACTGCTGCGTGGCGTTTGTGTTTTGTGTTGAATATTGTATGTATGATAATTGTCATGGTATTCATGGTATCTCGGTTTCCACTCTATAGTCGAGGAGGCGTGTTCTGATGAAACAAAACCCCCCTGCTATCAACCATCTGAGACTCAGGAACGTGGGAAGTATCAAGACAAGACATCAAACTCTGTGAATAACTGCACGCGTATATGAAGAGCTCGACCTGCATTAGTGTAGTCGGGCCAGCCCTATACTGCCCCATTTGTTATCCGGTAACCAGCCTATATCCAGGCATACTATCAAATAATCGAGTTCGATACGATACCGACAAACAAAACGTAATGGATACGATTTCGATACTGGCATTTGATCCGTACGTCGAAGCATTCGTTCATAATTTGCGTAAAGAACACGCACGGGATGCCAGGGAGTGGAGGGCACCAACACATTCGACACCATGTATAAGAAGTTCGACGTTTCGATATACACACGACGTATCGAAAATTCGATACCTTGTATTTCGATGCTATCGAAACTTTCACGCATCGGACAGATCATGATCTATCTGATCTATCTACTGCTGTTGATCTATCTAGTTCCTCGCCTGCCGTTCTGAGAGGTTGCGCAGGATCTGCCTTATAGGGTAAATCCAACCCAGGAAACATGCGCTAGATCATGCTGCTTGTACGGCTCCTACCCTGAACCAACATGAGTAACACTCTCCTCGCCCACGATCAGGACTACTATAGCTGGAGATCTTGCCTTGAAGTATCTACTGCTGTAGATCATGATGTGGGATCAATCGATAGTCTGTCTGTCCGAGGTTGTGGAAGCTTTCGATATGATATCCAACCCTGTGTATGTCACCAACCCACACAGCTTGACCGTACTCTCGAGAAGATCCTTGTCATCGCCGGATCATGTCTCTCAGCCAATACGCCAGTGAGATGAAGGGAAAAACACGCTCGATATTTCATATCGAAACTACAGCTCCGATGTAAATAAGCTATCCAACACTACCTGGTGTGTGTGTGTGTGTGTTTTTTGCCCCCCTTGGTTCGTCTGTCTCTGCCCACTATGTGTTGGTTGTGTCGTCCTTGCCCCACCAACTGGACGTAGGACTGCTCGTGTTTTTGTTTGTTGCTAGCTCTTAGTCTCTACCCTCTTCTTGCCTTCTTGTCTTCTATCTTTATTGTGACGTCCTTCTGTTGGTTCATCAGCTGGACATATCATACGACCGATCGAACCAGCGAACAGCAACCTTGTCCTCGGGACTCGGCCTGCGCCCTGAGAGCATGTTTGTTTTCTTTCTTTTCTTTGTTCTTTCCTTTTCTTTCCTTCTTTCTTTCTGTTTTGTTTCTTCAATCCTTTTGTGTTTTTCTTCTTCCTTTTCTTTTTCCCGGTGTACATATAATACCATGGACATGTTCCTGGGGTTATTAGGTTGCAAGTGATATGGGATGGTGCAACACATATCGTCATGAAATAGTTATTTTCCCTCACGGACTGGTATGATACTGCCGTGCGCACTATTTCGTATTGATCCGTTTTCTCTCACCGATATGCATTTTTGTTCTACACAGCCTGCTTTGTGACCACAGGCAAGCTTTCAAGGAAATGAGCTAATGTGGGAACACCATAATCACCAGCGTGTGTGTCACCCACGCACCTTGACCGTACTTTCCACAAGGTCCTCATCATCGCCCGACCAAGCCTCGGCCAGCGCACCCCCCTCCTCTCCCTCTTCTTCGTTGTCCTCCCCGTCCTCCTCCGCCCCTTCCTCGCCCTCCGCAGGGGGTTTTGGTGCCGGCGCGTTGCAGGCCGGCGGATCCGGTAGGTCGTCGCCGCTCTCCTCTCCGTCTTCGAGGGAAACGGCCCACTGGTATACGCATCTGCGGCGGGAGGGGATGAGGTGTTCATTGCAGGTACGGATGTTCGGGCTGGTCGTCGTCGTCGTCGTTGTTGTTGTTGTTGTTGTTGTTTGGTTTCTGGTACACACATCTGCGGGAGGGGGTGATGACCTACGTATGAGCAGTAGGGATATATGGGTGTAATGTAACGGGTGGATTGTTGTTTTCATCGGGGCTGTTCGCGAGTCGGATCGAACCTCTCAGATCAGGTCAGGTCGGGTCGGGTTGGGCAACGGCGACGGGACCCGATCCGTGATAGTTTGAAAACCTCCTGACCCCGACCCGACCCGACCGGACCCGACGCGTGATACTTCGAAAACTTTCTGACTCGATCCGTGGGTTGGGGTCATGGTCTGTGAAGCGCCTGTTTTTAATGAGTTTCGACGGAATAGCAGAAAATCATCGCTGTGTAGGTATTGCTGTGAGTATTTCCGCCTTTTTTTTCTCTTCTCATTCATTGTCTTCGCCCTACTTCTTTTTTCTCTTCCTCCTACAGTAGTCGTAACTCAGATCAACCATTGGGTCACATCATAAACACATCGTACACATTATGCAGTGCAGTAGTTACCGCATAGAATGCAAAGCTGAAGAGTGAAAAGAAACGCCACTATGTGCTTAAACATGTGGACCGCCATACGTTCATAAATAGATTAAAACGGTGCTTATGTGTACGGTTATGATAGTACCACTCCGGCCGGGAACATAATCCTCGTTGCATTAGTGACGCCGAAATCTAACCGGGGATTCGATTCTACTGCGGTAGTACTGTAGGCCAGAGAGGTGCCTTTACAACGCACGGAAACACAATGCAGGGCACCACCCAAGGAAGTAGGTACGTGATAAGACTTTGTGCATATGGCTCCTTTTATTTCCGTGTTTTTCTTCTTTCGGAGTGCTTATGAATGATCAACGTTGGAGCTCATGCTGCCTGAACATTAAGGCCGGATGGCAATAAGAATGATAACTATATTATTACCTGTCGGTGGCTCCAAGCGTGACGACCCCGCCCCCCTCCTCCAACTGCCTTGTCGCCGCCACTTTCCCGGCGTGCACCTTCACGATGGAAACACGAGGTATAGCCGCTTCCGTAGCTTCAGCTAAGACCGACGCCGCGACCGCCGTCACCGCCGCGGCCACGTCTGTCTCCACTGAGCTCGGCGTAGGCACCGCGGGTGGCCCTTCCGTTCCGTCTAAAGGATTTACAGGTTTAGGAAGAGCAGAGGTAACAATGAGGGTGGGGTCGGGGGGCGGCGCGTGCGGCGAAACCTCAGAGAGAGAGGCGATTTTTTCGAGCGATAGCGGTAAGGTGGACAACATCTGAAGCGAGGGAGAAAACGGCGGAGTTCTGGTTTGGTAGGGGGAGAGGTTAACCCTTTGGGGCTCCCTATGTTCTGACCGGCTGAGCTCCTCAAGTGGGTGACTACCGCTTGGGCATAATGTTTTTTCCAGTAGATTTGTTTCAGGACTATTGCTGTACAGGTAGAGCGTAGAATTAATGTTCGGGTTGCGCAAACAATCTTTCTTCGAAATCACGTTTCGGGTGAGACATATGAGCTCCTCATGCGAGGAACTCAGAAATTTAGGCGTCAACCCTGGAAGGCATTGCTCGGCGTCGTCCGCTTCTCCCCCTCCACTTTGTGGCGGCTACAAAGAAGGGTGTTGTCCGACCTGAAAGAAGACCCCTCAAGAGAAAAGCCAGTGGAATTGCTACCAGGTATTCTGCATCGAAATCACTTATTCATCACCCTTGAGAGGGCGCGGGTTATATCGTCCCCGTCCAACGCCAACACCGCCAAGGTGATAGCTTCAAAGCGTGGGTGGCCCGAGCCGTGAATCCTCCCCACCCTGGACAGTAGACACAACAGGCTGTCTATTGCTTCGACAGTAGACAAGGAGGAAAACCTACTGTACATAGATAATGCATGCTACGTCAAGGAGTTCACCTATGTGCTGAGGATCCTCATTTTTTAAGGAGCTCTATTCCCCACCCCAACACCTGACCTCGAGGAAATATGAAAGCGCAACCCGTTTGCGAACAATTCCATGGACTACAGTTGGCATATTTTTTATATCAAGTGTACAACGCAAATGATGAGGCGTGTCTTGTCGGTTTCTTCCTTAGTGCCCCGAAAGATCCCCGTCAAATCAAACACAGTTTGACACCACAAAAAAATCTACCCCTTATCGCATCTAGCAGGTGTCCAATATCTGGGGTCGGCTCTGACTTATCCCGCGGCGGCAGGCGTTGCACTTTTTTTCAATATTTTCTGGCCGGTCGAGCTCCTAGCAAAAGTGACCAACTTCCGGGCAGCAGGAAATTTCTACTAGTTCATGGTATATTCGTTTGTGGACTATTATAACGCATAGACACATTGGACCGAGCTAGACGCGAACAACAAGTTTCTTCGACATCATGTTTCGGGTGGGAGATCTTGAGCTCCTCATGCGACGGAGAACATAAAAATATGGCACCCCCTCTACGTATCTGAAATTGTATACCCTCACCTGCGATCTCTTTCGGAGCCAACGGGGGAGCAGGGGGGTTCCGGCAGGTGGGCAGGATAGCGCAAGAGACCCACGCGGCCAAGAGTGTCTGAGGCGAGAAGAATAGGCGCATCTCCGCCCTTGACTAGATCGGACCCGGTAAGAATGTTGCCAGCCTTGGGGGACGTGGAAGTCTGAGACAGCGATGAGGTGTCGCTTCCACCCGAGGCCATAGTGGCCCATGCCGCCTGAAGCGGGGGACGGGGGGGGTTGGGGTTGAATGATGGTGGTCATGTTTTTTTCTTTGTCGGAAGCGGTGAGTTGTGCGCACGGACTAACTAGCTCCATGTGGAAGTCAGTAACAGCAACCGACCAATACAATGAAAAGCTACTCGTAGAGATCACTCATGGCATCGTTCAAAAAGGTGTTTATGGTAAGCCGGATGACCAAGCGTCACGTAACTCAGGACCGTTGTCGCTTTCTTGAAGCACCTTGAGTGGGGATATACATACACACGCACTCAACTCAGGGGTCAGGATCGCTAAAGCACCCACACCCGGAGGTGGTTTCTCACGTCGAACACAGTATATAGTTCCCTATAAAGTCTCGAAAGGATCGACCCGGTTCCCACCCATTGAGAGCGACCAAACCAACCATACGTTTGGTCTTGCGACTAATAAACTGCCTACACACGAATTCGGCGCGAGTCGACGAGGGGAGAAAAGGGCTGGCGTCTCTCGCGATAAAAAATCAAGGCGTCAACGGTGGTGGGGACGGGGGAGAAGCGACTGCTATGTGACTCCGGATCTGAGTTACGACTAGAAGGGGGGGAAAACAGAAGTGCGAAAAGGAAAAAATGCGACGAAACAAACCCATCGTGTGGGGGCGGGGGAAGAAAAGCCTGCTACGTGTATGTGACCTCGGATCTGAGGTACTAACTAAAGTAGGAGGGAGAGAGAAAATAAGGGCGAAGACAATATGTGGGACGAAAAAAGGAACAAGAAATAATGAGCGAGCGCGCAGCAGTACGAGAGTAAAACCGTGGTGCGCCCCAGTGTCGTATGTAGTACTCCTGGCGTTTTACGTACTGCAGTTTCGGCGCCAAACGTATCACCCCCCCTGAACCGACTACAGCACTATCGGCCCTCTCGAAAGAAATCTAAAATAAGATTTTTAAGCTAAAATCCTTTTTCCGGGGGATCGAGAAAGGGGTAAATTTCTTACATTTTCCTACAGACTAGACGGCGAGCGCCTTCTATATCGGCTACCTACGTTCTTACTTTTTTTTCATTTGTGCTACTGTAGGCCACATTTCGTAAAGCTCTTTTTTTCTTCTCGAGAGAAGACCCATATACTGCTGGAGTGGTATATAATCGTTTCTTTATGTGTTTGTCGTCACCGTTTCCCTCTGCATTTCCCAAAGTGTGTTACGATGCAACTGTCTGTCCCTCCCTACGACCGCGTCAGGCCAAAGTCATCCTGGGGTACCGTGCAGGGCACCTAGCAAGAAATCGAGCAAATAAGCAAGGATGGCTGACCTTCACAGGGAAACGAGAAATTCGGGAGTCGTTGTACTGAATTTAGTGTAGAAAACACCCCATCTCAAATAAGAAACCCAGTCTGGGCCAGGTTTCCTGTTTCTTATCAGATGTTCTGCATTGTAGCACGAAGTGATTACCTGCTTGCCGTTCGTCATGGTGCACGTGGATGTAGCCCAGGTAGCTACCTCCGCGTCTTCGCCCTCGCCCCTGCACTCGCAGGGTGTGTCGTGATATTCCGGTTGAGGTTGATCATTGGCCGTCATACAGAGTATATACTTGGTATGCTAAGATAGACTTGTCGACAACGCGCTACCAGTCAGAGCGATACAGCCCATGTCGGTCGTATCGCGTATCAGAAAAAACTCCGAAGTACGTACGTACAGTAGCTGAGACCCACAGTAACGAGAAACGGGAAAGCTGACCCAGGCTGAGTTTCCTATTTGAGAATGGGTGCGATCTACACTCAATTCGGTATAATGGCTCCCGAATTTAATACAATCCTGCAAATCTCAGCCTGCCTTGCATATTGCTCGTTTTCTATTACGGTGGCCTGTACTACTGTACCGATAAAAACGTTGAAGTGCAGCACCGGTAGCCGAACAGAAGTAGGAGGTGCTTTACTTGCAGCCACAATGTGTGTCTTCACATTTTTTAGTCGATTTTTCTACTCATTGGCATTCAGCGAATTCAGTGGCCGTGCTGATTCTCCACCCTGAGAGCTACTAGGTACAAACTACATAACGTGGGATAGACGGCAGCAGATTCTGAACATAGAGTATGTCGTGGCCACAAGCTCCCGTCCGGCTGTCTTCCGACGTCTAACGTGTGGTATAAGAGCTGCTATTCAGTACATACGTGGAAGCGTGGTGAGCTTAGGCTTTATTTTTACCAGTTCGCCGGAGGATGAAAAAAAAAAAAAAAAAAATCTACTGTGCAGTACTTTTCCATATTATCACATTCGTTGGACTGCAGAGATCGACTTGTTCGTTGTCAACGTGCCCCACATACGATCAACAGAACCCTTATGCTATTAATAGGTTGAATCGGACGGCAGTGGCGACACGACAGCAGGTCCAACGCCTTGCGGGGTATGCACGCCCATTATTGGTGGAACATGATTCTTAAGGCTATCTAATACAGTACCGGACACCGAATAAGCAATGTGATTGCTGATCCAGGCTGGATTTCTTATTTATTCGAGAATGGATGCGTTCTACACTATTACATGGGACCATAAGTAAATAGTACCAAATATTGTTAGTAAAAGAAGGGAAACATATAGTTTTTGGTGTGTACCGTAGGTCCTATCTACTATTAATATGACCCACCGTAATAACTTCAGTACAACGGCTTCCGAAGTTCATGCTTACCCTCGAAATTTTAGCCTGCTTTTCTTATTGCTCATTTTCTTGTTATTGTAGATGTCCTGTACCGCACATATCCGATCCTGTACCTGAGGGCCTTCATTTCCTTGGGCGAGGCCTTGTTGCACGTCTCTGCGTTGGCGATGGCCATGTCCATGCCGCTAGAATTGAGCATCACGAACGTCCCGTCGGCGGTAAAGTCCATGCTTACAACCGAGCCCGACACCTGGCACCCGTCAGTATTCGAGCGAAGATGGGCATGGAGACACGGTAGTAGCACCGTAAGAAGCGCGCGGAGACATATCTATATACCTGGTAGCTTCGTCCGTATTCAAGTCTGATCGATGGTATCTCTCATGTCCGAAGTCACTGAATTCTGGATTGATTGTCCCTTTTGTACGCGGATGGTGTGATTGGAACAAACGCTACACCATGCCTGATGGCTAGTGGAATACAAGTAATGAGAGACAGTACCACTTCTGGCCTACTAAATAGAACAGAATCCCCGTGTGGCTGTTTGGACTCTGGTTGGAAAACTAATACATACCATGGTACCAGGTATGTATTACCGGTCGGATTGGTACTAAGATATTGGATCTTACCTGTTAGGATGTTACGTCGCTCGAGTTGAGCATCAACAAAGTCCCGTTCGCTGGTAAAACCCATGCTCACCACAACAGACACTGTCTCAGGGCTGGCCGACGTCGTCAATCGAATAAAGGTCGGCGCGAAGGTACAACACCATAAAGCCCTGAACTTTTTGTACTATTACAATATGTAAGATATTGGATCGTTCCCGCTATGATCTTACGCCGCTCGAGTTTAGCACGGACAAAATCCGGTCCGCGGCAAAGTCCATGCGCACATCAGGCCAACGTCGTCATTCGAACGAAGATACCGGCACGGAGACACAGCAGCGTGAAAAACACAGACGCCGACGAAATGCGTTCAGATATTGGATCGGATCTTTCACCCGTTTAAAATCTTACGATCTTTATCCGTTCTTATTATCCTGGTTGCTGTTTGCGTTGATTTTATTGTCGGTTTCACACACAATTCTAGACGCGTGCTACGATAGAGGTTCGTAGCACATTTCTGCTAAAATGCATTTCTGAATGACGGGACTGCTTAACCCAAAATCGCCGGAATGACAAATGTCATTCTTGTTTCGCAAAATGGCCTTTTTGTATGCTTGTTAAGTAATGGGGCTCTTCATCGGCTTGCATTTTCATTTTTTTTAAAGTCAGCTTTCGGGTGATTTAGTTTGCTGATATTAAAAACAGTATAGAGCTCCTGAAGCGAGGAGCCTTGGAAAAAGGCGCACCTCTACTGGTAGCATTCGTTTGTACTATTAATATTGTAGCATGCTCTATTCATATTGTTCTACACAAGCTAAAAAAAACGGTTGCATATGTTCTACCGGTTCCTTTGAATACGCACTACACAAAGTTCAAGATCCAAACTGCTGTTTGCTGCTGTTGCTGTTGCTTTTTTTTTTTAAATGATCAATTTTACTTTCCAGCTTATTAGTAACTCGCAGGAGATGTTACCCTCTGCGATCTTCTGGACAAACCGTGGTCACAGGTGTCGTCCCTTCTGCCCCCCGGTACGTGCCTGTGTATTTTGTCGCGCATAGGGTTCAGCATCCCCTCTGCTCGTCGATTTTCGTCGAATGTAGCTAACTCGCGCTTTCTGCTCATCATTTTTTTATGCAAGAAAACGTCCCTACGAGCATGCACTCGGTGAGACTTGAACCCACGAACTTGATCTTGATAGGCACGCGGACCACCTACCAAGCCACCGGGGACGCCGACCGTAACACTAAAAGTTCAAGATCCAAACTACCGTACGAAGGGTATAGGTAGGTTATTTAATACTGAATGCTGCACATATCAAGACGTTGAATTGTTTGTTGGCGGCCAAAATCCCAACCGTCCTCGTTCCTCTATGCATCCAGGCACGGAGTACGTATTTTTACGAGCGAATTGTGGTAAAAGCAAGATCCATATCCAAATGCTGTAGAAAATCCGGGGATGTGCCCTGGATGTCCCCTGACGACCACGGCGGCAATATTAGGGACCCCAGGGCTGAGGTGACCGACCGAGCGACCGGGATCCGACGCACACAAGGTGACGACAGTAAACAATTATCCTGCTGAGCGACTTCCTACCTACGTAGCGAAAGGTATCCGAGGTATGGTACCGATCTGGTTGGTAATATAATCGTCGTTTGGTACTTCACACGAATATAAAGCGGTTACTACATTCCCGGCCGGAACCTACCACGCTGTCAGCAGACCCTGCCTCTTCCCACTCTCTCTCCGCCGTACCCCACGCCTTGAGGCTGCCGTTGCCAGCGCCCGCGGACAGAGTAGCACCGCTCGGCGAAAAGCGAACACAAGTTGTGTCCATACCAACTCCCCGGAAGGCATCGAGATCCTGATACAGTAAAAACAGAAAACACCCGAAATCCACGTCCAAACAGGGCTTTGTCAGGCACGAGGTATACAACACTACGTAAAAGGTGTACACGTTAGGGTTTCACACGCCGGAAATGTCAGATCAGATCAGATCAGATCCCCACATCCGATGATCTAGATCTTTCAGGAAAGGTAGATCACTGATCTGTATGATCTACAGTAGTAGTAGTAGTAGTAGTAATAGTAGTCGCTCTTGTTGCCGGGTGCAAGCCGTATCATCTGCATGATGATCTGGCACATGTTTTCTGTGGATTGAATCTGTACTACAGTCTAGTCCTTGTGAAGGTGTTACCTACTGAGCTATAGGGGTAAAAGATCGATCGAATACCCAGCCCAGGGTAATCTTTATAACACTCTCCCCCCCTCTGAACGGCGGGATCTTTGGGGCGTCGGTACCGTTTACGTCTGTACGCTGACTTGCCCTATCCGCTTCGTTTCATTACCTGGGGAACCAGGGAGATGTGTGTTTTTTTTAGGGATGCAGGCGAAAGCGTTTCTGCAAAAGAAACGTTCGAAGTGAGGTTCGAACCCGTGACCTGGACGACGTCGAATGTGAGGGTGTTGCCTGCTGAGCTACGTACAGGGGTAAAATATCGATCGATTACCCAGCCCAGGGTCCTTATAACATCCTGCACAACTGTACCAAACGTGTCACCAATATGCTCAAATGTCGTCATCATTTTTTCTCTCTGATTTGCTGATTTATCAAAATGGCTGCTATCACGGGGGAACACAGCAATCAGAACCAAATGCGGCGTGTAAACACATGGGAATACCTGTTTTTATGGTACACTGTGGGTTCTGATTTCTATGGACCTTCGAAATTGATCATAGCGTTGCATCATCGCATTTCTAAGCTTGACATACGACAATGTGCGGCATGAAGTGCGTTCGGCGTCGATCACTCACAGACATTCCCAGAAACCTGTCTATGCGCAAAGTCAAATAAACTCCCTTCTGCACTTCCCGCGCAACCCTTTTGGCTTGATTGTAGTATGGCTACCTAGAAAGCGGTACGTGCGACGGTATAAAGCTTCTACACATATAGGAAGAGCGTGTAGAAGTACAAGCCGCCTTTTGCTGCACATCGGTAGTACATTCCCTTGCTTACAATGCAACTTCGGACGCATGTTATGGTATCTCCTCTCCCCCGTTGCGGGGTTTCGATTTCAAGCAAGTGCCCGCTCATCATACCTGGCAGGCGTTATCGCCTGCCTGGGCGATGATTTTCTCGCCCCTCGCCCAGAAGACATCCGACGAGCAAGCAAGCAACTACAACAACAAAGGATAACTTCCAAGCACCTTGTGTGGGCAACCAGGGCAGAGCCAGGAGCGCTGCCTGCACGTAAGTAGTGGGTCCCTAGGTCCATACTGTCTCACAATTTTACATGTGAGAACCGAGTTCACCACCCCAAAACACATGTCCTGCTGTCGACGCCATACTGCCTTTAAACCTTTACACGCATCCCCTATTTCAGCAACCTACCCCGGGCGGCTGGTTCTTCTTCGTGTGAACGACGCGGAAATCGTCACGTTTTTTTCGCTGTACAGCAATCAAGTCAATCAAGTCCCAAAGGAGGCGGCATCGATCTACGTACTACAATCCACCTGAGCTGCACTGTTAAAAAAACGGATATTTGAGTCGAGTTCCAAGTGATTTCCCCCCTAAACGGGAGTCCTGTCCTAAGCGGATGATGAAGTCACCTTTTCCAGTACCAGCGTAGACAGATCTTCTTCCGACGGCTTCAACACAGAAACGCCTCCCCCAGACAAGCCCACCGCGATGAGAGATACGTCCGGAGAGTAACACACTGACAGCGCCGGGCACCTGTGCTCCCGGTTGAGATTCCCGGAGAGTTAATTCAGATGACGTTATTGTTGCGTTTGCCATCCTAAAACAATGTGCAGCATGGGCTTCAACGTTGATCGCTCATAAACACTCTCCACACGAAAAAAATATTCCGTGCATGGTTTGGGATCAATGAGGCCTCTCTGCTGCGATCAGCCTGAGACTCTCACCCAGGTAGGGCTACTACCCCAGCGTCGACTCGCCGGTAATGAACGCGGCACCTCGTCGCAGATAGTTACCATACTCGGTGAAATAAACACTGCAATCATTTTCCACACCCGGGGACACACTTCATGCGTCCCCGCCTTTGGGTTCTAATATTATCAAGGGAAACCGAACCGACATGATTTTGTAAGTATATTATTAAGGCGCATGCTACGACAGGGGTGCACCCGACTTATTTTGAGGCTTCCAGCTTTAGGAGCTCTGTTTTATACGGCGAGAACCTCATCCAAGCACTCGCTCTTTGAGACGAAATGAAACTGTAACCCGGCGGACAAGGAGGCATGCTTTGCTGTTTATACTAAAGTAAATGGTACTCCATGTATATTGGGTAGTTTTATCAGCTTGATGATGCCCGTTCTACAGGTGAAGAAGCATCGGTTAGGAGTTAGGGTGGGGGGCTGCACTATTGGGTCCCCATGGTTTGCTCCTTTCACCGGGGAATGTATGTTAAACCTACTGTAACAACAACAACAGCAACAGCAACAACAACAACAACAACAACAACAACAAAGCAACAACAACAACATCAATAATAGTGCCATGGTTGTTGGCGTATATTGCTATTGCGAGGGGCGGCCCCAGTCCTTGCCTTTTGTTCCCGGGGTCACGCTCCACAATTACCAATATCACGCAGCTTGCAAAGTAGAGTTTCAACCATTCCATCGATCGTACTCACGGCTGACGTATTTGTACAATTTATCGAAACGGTTGAAGCACTACCGATCGGACCCAGGCCCACAACCGGTCGACTCACCCGATGTTGAAAGTCTTGAGTGTTTTCTTTTCACCATTGGACCACACGCGCACCGTTCCGTCGTCCCCGACGGTGACAAACTGGTCCTGATCAGGTTTGCGGTAGGGTGAATGGACAGTAGGGATAGTGTGCGTTGTTGGTTATCTACCAGGCAGCAGTCTTCGAGATTCGACGAACTCGAAATATAGCGAGGTGTTATTTAAGGATATAATATTGTGCTTTGTTGTAGATATGTATTGGCTTGTATGCACTTCTCAACAGCGTAATCTAGCTCCTATTAATGTAGAAAGTGCCCAGGAGAGAGAACTATCGTGCTGTGCAACTAGACGAGTGCACGTTGGAGCGGAGTAGCACAGGGCGCTGCCGTAGCTGTCAGGCTAGTAGCTAGCGCTGTTGGTGCTATTTGTGTTCGTTGTGCACAGCAGCACTGCCCACTTGCCTACTGCAGTCACTCCACTAATAACGAGGCCAATGGGTAGTATTGCTGCAGATATAGTCTACAAATATCTTCACATGAAACGCGTTATTTCTACCCATCGCCAGCAGTACACCCAGTCAGTCTAGAGTACGTCCTGCTTTTTCATCCTAGAGAATTAAACACGATCTCGTCCTGAACAAAAGTTACGGTGGTATGCACAGCATGGGCGACATCTTTTTTCAAGATTGCTCCAGTAACTACTGTAGTACCAGGTGCGACGTAAGTTCATATCAACCACTTGAGAACTCCGAGATAGCGACCAAAGCAATGGTTGATAACTTTGGTGTCATTTATCGTCTACAAGCAGCCTGGGCACTCCACAGGACACGGGTAGGATAATGTTGCGCCCTTGCGTTTGTAACTCTGGCACCGAGTTGCATCATCATCGCCCAATCATGCAGTGGCCGTTGCCGTAATACTCAGGTCTTAGGGGTCGGTTTTCCTCTCTGACCCCAACAGGGTTAACAATGTGTCTGCTGTCAACATTCCGACGAACATACGCCATACCTCCCCACTGTAACAGACTGGTCCTAATCAAGGTTGCGGTCGTGTGGACAGCATCCGACCAAATATACTATTAGGAGGGTGACGTTTAGAGTTTACTTCCGTTTGTTTTAGCCGCTGACAGTCACTCGGCCGAGTGGCTTCCCTATTCTTTTTGTAGCCTTGAGCTTTTAGTCTATGTGTTTCTTTTGGTTTTACGATATGCACCGACATAAGATTGTTCGTTACGCTGCTTCAAAATTTGAGAGAGGTACAGAACCACTTGTCCGAGTGGCGTAAGCGCGGTAGGGAAAATAATGGGAAAATATTGGCATCATACCCCCCCCCCCCCCCCTACCGCAGCGGCTCCAGTTCATCTGGTACATAAATACATAAGTAGCAGCAAGTAAGGCCATAGTTTACGTGTCTTCAGCAAATGTGACACCGAACACGCGCCTCAATTTTCGACGTTGTATTTTGGTAACGTGTGCCACGTGCGTTATCTTGCAGAGAGATAGAAGAAGAGCAGCTATATTCCTTGCACAGCACGATAAGAGGCGGACACAAGGACTCCTTGCCTCGCGCCGGGAAACCCCCCAGGTTTCCCATCTAACATACGCCTCCCGTGAATACACAAACACGATCCCAATACCTGTACGTAAACAGCAGGTAATTACCAGTAATCAGTAAAAGACAATACAATAAACACTCACTCCTTGAGGGGATACGTCGACGCTTCTTAGCTCTCCATCCACCCCCTTGGCCTCCCCCTTGCAGTGCCCACACGCGAGAGGCCTCCCGCCGTTTAGCACCCGGCCGATGCCCGAAGGCTTCGCCCGCGGAACGCCTCCTTCTTGTTCTTCTGCCGCGTCTTCTTCTGCCAAGACCTGTGCGGATGTTTTCGGTTGCCACGGGGGGAGGGGGGGGTGATAGTAATACATATAAATCGGAACCCATGACGGAGACTCAACAACTATGTGTCCCCTATGTTTTCACACTATATTTACTACTGTAGTATTGATTACTATGCTCTCCCGTAATGATAATCGGAGATATGGTTCAATCAGCAGATATGGTTCGATCAGCATAGGGGGATCTGAAGTTTTAGGTTCAGTCGTCGGTTCTTCGTCACCCAAACTACTTTGGGGCACATACTAATCAGAACCTAACATGGTTCAATCAACATAGGGGGATGTTAAGTTCAAGGTCGGGAAACTTTGTATCCCATCTTCGGTTTGCCTATTGAGCAGGTACTCGTTGGTGCTCCCGTGTGTTGAATGCTTAGCGATAGAAGAAGAGCAGCTTTATCCCTTTCGAGCACGGTGAGAGCCTGAGAGCAAGGCTCGCGCCTCGTTGGGAAAACCCCTGGTTTTCCATCTAAGATAAGCCTCCCAAGTACTACTAACACGATCCCAATACCTGAACCCAGGGAATCACCGGCCTTCTCGGCCTCATTCAAAGCAGTACCATAACACTAGCCCACTTCGGTTTTTGTGTCTACCGTGGTTCTGAATACTGTGGCTCTCCATAATATTAATGGGTTGGCTTCTTCGTCACCCAACTACAGTATTATAGGGAAACACACCATTACGGAGAACCATAGTAGATAGGACCAAATATTGTTAGTGAAAATAAGTAGTTTATAGGTGTTTATTTATACCATAGGTCCTATTAACCATGGTCCCCCGTAATAATCAGAAACAAAGATGGTTCAATAAACGTAGGGGGATATTCGGTTGTTAGATCTATCGTGGGTTCTGTACGTATATTATTACTACGTATTACTATGAGGCATGTCTCCCCGTAGTAACTGCTTTTATTGTGTTGTCACTGTCAGAATAACAACAACAAACGCAAGCCGAGACGCAAATGCGCCAGCCAAGGAGATACGACGACGAAGACAATTGCCGTACGCAACTAACTGTAAGACCTGCGTCTGCCAACTGTTAACTAGTCGCCGACTGATAGTCACGCAGCTCGGGGCCAATTAATTCGTCGCCATTTGAGAAGCGGAAAACGATAGGCCTCAAATTTCTGCGAGTCGTTTTTTTTTCCACTTTACAGGACCTCGTCCTTCGAATTGGACGTAACTCTCAACAAGGGACTCCCAAGCCCCGTAAAACGGGTCAAACTACTGTCTTCTGTTTGGAAAACGCCACGCAAATACTAGAAAACGACTTTATGTGCTCCCAAAGGGCTGGATGTAAACCCATCACCGTTCGCCGTCCTTTCGCCCCGCGCTCCGTATGCCGTCATATCGGTTCTTTGATAGGCAATTGTGGTCCCTCAAAACGGTCGTGTCCGCCTCAAGGCGAATTTTAGGTTCCTTGAGCGGAGCCATATATAATAAGGGACTTTCCTTCAAAGGGGATATCTGCTGTACATCATCGATAAGAGCCGGACCAGGGATTAGCGTTCACTATAAGATTAAAAAAATGTAGTATCGTGTCCGAGACGGGACGGGACTGTCGAAAACCAATCCCCCACCCCCGACCCTACCGCGAACAAAATAAGACACTTGCCTCTTCTTCCTCCCCTTCATCCTCGCCCTCTGCGTTCTTCTGCTTCTCGACAGCGGCGAGCTCGAGAATGTCACTGCCAAGTGTTCCGACAAGCACTTTGGTGCCATCCGCGGAGAGGCATACCGATCGGACCTGGTACATGTGTTCATACCGAGGAAGAGTTACGCCGGCGAAAGAACGATTATTGCGGTAAATATGTAAACATAAGTATATGTTCTATATGTAATGATTGGTTAAGGCTTAAGACATCTGACAGATCATGGGACAAGTCCTGCGATAGGGGCATGCAGTATTTTCTTTACTTATGAGGCAATATTGTCTGCCTGACTAACACACTTCTCAACTGAGAAACTACAGCACCCACTAAGGGGCGTGCCTTATGAGGCATGTCTTGTCCCATTTATGTTAGCACCTACTGTAGGCCATGGGATTTGTTCGCCGGGTTAAGCCGGCATGTCGTCTCAAAAGTCAGTTTTGGGCTACTGCAGGTATTGAGCTGGGGAGCTCCTCATGTGAGGAGACGCAGAAGAACGTTGATGTAGATGTTACCCTTCCCTAGTGCCCATTATCAATTCGTACAGTTCATGAGCTAGATCCTTTCGGGACATGTAGTCCTGATCGGTACGATCTAACCCACGTTGCCGGGTGGGAGCCGTACCATCTGCATGTATAGCCCGTTATCCCTTGGATTAGATCTGTACTATACAGATATATAGATCCTGCACAGCATCTCACAACGGCAGGTTAGGATCTATCTGTAGATGATCTATCTGTAGATGATCTATCTGTAAACCATCGATCCGTTCGACGTCTGAAAAGTTAGGTTTGAGCCACCCTTCGGTTGCTAAAGACAAAGAATGATCGTTTTGCGTTTGTTTGTGGCGTGTTGAAACTTGGTTTGTTGATTGTTGACTGTTGTTAACAACGTCGCTGAATAATGTCGGGTTCCAACCATTTCGAGATGTACAACCACCAACGCTGGATTACAACATGCTGCTTCTGTTGGGTTGGTTTTGGCTGGGTTGGGGGTTGGTTTGGGGCTGAGGAGGGGATGGACTGGGGTGTGGCAGCACGGGTTGGTTGTGGTTCGGTTGGTCCACCGGCGACACTAAATTTGGTTGTTGATCGCTGATTTGTTGATTTTGGTGGTTTGTTGTTTTTTCGATTGATTTATTGATTTGCTTGTTCGTTGGGTGTTTGATCGTAAAGAGTGTTTTGATGCCATTTGTTCTCGTGTCTCGATTGGTTGCATGGCCGGTGACGTCACAAGAAAAAAAATCTGCCACCTTCCACTTCTCGTCGTGCACCACTCCCGACAACACGATTGATGCGATACAGGTATTAATAACATCCAACTATTTCGAGGATCATCGCTTGAGGAGCTCCGAACCTCAATACCTGCAGCGGCACCCGAAACCTGGCTTTGAGAAAATACATATACTTCGAAGTATACTAGTACGTATTTATACGAGGGATACAAAATATGTAGGCTTAACCGAGGGGTACACGAAAAAAACAAAAATGGAGGCATACTCGCCACCATGCCGGAATCGAAAACAAACTAGCGGGTTGGGATTTTTGTCAGAAACGAAATTAAACATGTTTTTTTCAATTAGTTTACCTTGAGTTTGGCACCCCCGCCTCCCCCCTGTCTGGGACTCAAGAAAAGAAGTTGGGTACGAGCATCGTTTTGTGTTTTCGTGTACCTTCACTTGACCCGATGAACAGTCCCCTCGCCTACCGAGTCATAGTGTGCAACTGAAATTGGATAAGGCGTGCCTTACAAGGCACATGCTTTATTGGGCAGTTCCTTATTTGAGAAGCTCCGCCAGTCAGGCATATTGCTTCATAAGGCCAAAAGATGCTGTAAACCCCGGTCGTGACACCCTTCCATTCGCACTTACGACGCTTACACAGTCATGTCATTCTAAATACAGTCAGGTAGGGACACGCGGTACCTACCCCTGGCCAGGTTCGCCTTTTAACCCGTTTAGGACTGCAGTCCTGTTGTGTGGACTAAACGCTCGGGAATAATACAAGTATTTTTAGGTGTTTGTACAGGGCACTGCTAAAGAAGCGTGAGGTAACTCACGCGTGTTGGTTGCTTAGAAGACAGAAAACGAAGAACAGCCGTATTCCACAATCTGATCGTCGAGATGGGGACTGATCCCAAGCAGGTTTCAAGCAGACAAGCATCTTACCTAACGAGGGGTGAAAGGTGCTGGGTCTTCCCGCGATGAAAACATGGACGTATGCACCGAAGTTTTGGGGAGGGGAGATGCTTGCTACGTGACTCCGGGTCTGAGTTACGAAAGAGAGGGAGCTGGAGAAATAGGCCAACACAAATATAAGGGATGGGGGGGGGGGGGGGGGGGGCGTGTACTCATGTCGTGCATGAGCGTAGTCGTATGACCATATACTCTCGCACCCCTATAAAGCCGGGACGGAGCACGTCGGATTTTCACCGATCAGGTGGACATGTATTGTTTGCACCAAGAGCGGGCGCCGCTAGGTGCTCGGCGGGTCGCATGAGGGGAAAATGCGTATGGTCGTACCTGACGCAAGCTAGCGACGGAAGGTGCTGCCATAACGTCTAGCGTGGCGAGGGGGCTCAAGTCCGTACCGGCCCACAGCTTCACCTGCCGAGCGGTGTCGCAATTCATGCAGGGGTCGAAACGGGAAGAGGTGTTATACGTGTGGGGGAACCAAACTTGTCTGTAACGAACATCTCATACGAGCAACATCACAGTCTGTTTGAGATCGGTGTGTATCATACCTCCGTGATTTCCGTCAAACAAAAAAAATGGCCCGTTCTGTTTTACTATTTTTCGATATGTCTATACCTACCAGTAGTAGGCCATTGGAACGTTCCTCGGGTTGAACTTTCGCCCTTCTCAAGTCTTAAGGCTAGGTTTCTAGGTGGGGTGTAATAGAACTATAATAACAGAGCTTCTCAAGTGAAAAGCCTCAGAAAATATTTTTGTGTACCCCCTCCTATCATGTTAATAACATGCGTCTACTACTGTTTATTTATTTGATCAAAGTCAGGTTTTGGGCGAGATACACAGCTCCTCAGTTCGACGCCTGCGAGTGAACGAAGGAAGAATGGGGGCTGAATGAAATCTTCTAGGCAAGGCACGAACCGTACTCGTAATGGGGAAAGGGGAGGAGAGCTTGCAGTGTGACCCCAGATCTGGTGAGTTACGACAAAGGGGGGGGGGGGGGGGGGGGGGGGGGGGGGGGGGGGGGGGGGGGGGGGGGGGGGGGGGGAGGGTGTACTCGATAGGAGAGATGTGCTCGATCTCATGCATGGCCGTAGTCGTATGACCACAGACCCTCGCATCCCTACAATGCCGGGACGGAGCATGTCGGGTTTTCACCGACCAGGCAGACATTGCTTGCACCAAGCGCGAAGCGCCGTGAGGTGTCCAGCGAGTCGCATGAAGGGTGAGCTGCATCCTACAAAGAACCGCTTGTGAGGCGGACTTGCATATGGATGACAGCTTCAATGAGTTAGTTTAATTTCCGGTGTGGTCACTTCCAGAGACAGCAATGAGAGTACTATGTAACTGCTTCTTGGGTGCCGTACCTTGAACACTACGTGATACGATCAATTCCCTTGTGCAGAGTAAAGGTTGTTTACTTCGCACAAATGATCTAACTCGACGACCGGCTGTGGGCGATCGCCAAAAAAAACAAAACAAAACAAAACAAAAAAAAGGTACCCTGGATGTCTAGCTCACGTAGTGAGCGGCATGTTTTACAGTGTCGTTGCCAACCGACGCCAACCCAACCCATATATACGGGGGTTATGGGGGGGGGGGGGGGTATACTCATTATCATGCATGGTCGTAGTCGTATGACCATAGACCTTCGCATCCCTACAGTGCCGGGACGGAGCGCGTCGGGTTTTCCCCGCCAAGCTGACATTGCTTGCACCAAGCGCGGGGGGGGCGTATTCATTTGTTGCTTTGCCTTAGTCCTTCGACGATTGACCACGCATCCCTTTCGAGACTGAGCAAGAAGGAGATGCAAAACAGGGCGAATACAAAAAAAAAGAGATGGGAAAGAACCCCGAAAAAGCGAGGAAGGAGTCCAATAATTCTTAGGCACACCCCTATCCCCCTGGTACACCCGTAGCATGCACGCCAGTCAGTCCTCACTTTTGCGTCATGTCCGCCGGAAACCACGGCACCGCCACGGGCGACTCCAGCGGACAGCACCTCCACGGCGCCTGCGTGAGCGTCCGCGACAACGTTGCAGCAGTTTCGCCCCCTCCACAGACAGAGGGCTCCTCCGGCAGTACTAGAAATCATGCAGGGCGATGGCGTGGTGTTCGATTTGCCACCGGTGGCGTTGCCGGGCGCGGCGCAAACTGCGAGGTGCATGTCTTTCGAGGGCGCTAATTTCCCTGCTCCGGCGATTCCTCTGTTGAAGATAAGGACACGAGCGGGTATGATATCGAGAGTGGGCCGATTTGGGAGGGGGGGTACTCGATACTAGGCATGGCCGTAGTCGTAAGGCTATGGACCGTCGCGTCGCCAAAATAGCGGGACGGACCACGTGGGTTTTCACCGAGCAGGCAGACATTGCTTGCACCAAGCGCGAAGCGCCGTGAGGTGTTCAGCGAGTCGCATGATGGGTGAGCTGCATCCTACTAAGAACCGCTTTTGAGGCGGACTTGCAGACGGATGACAGATTCAACGAGTCAATTTATTTTCCGGTGTGGCCACTTGCAGAGACAGCAGTAGGAGTACTACGCAATTGCCTCGTGGATACTTTACCATAAACACTACAGTATCCAACAATTCCTCTCGTGCGGACAAAAGATCTAGCTCGATCGCCAGCTGTGACCGACCGCCAAAAAAAACAAACGGTACCCTGGTTGTCTAGCTCATGTAGTGAGCGGCATGTTTTACAGTGTCGTTACCAACCGACGCCAACCCAACCTATGTATAATAGGGCGGAGGGGTATGTGGAAAATATGTGACGTTCGTTGCGTATACCCTGGTATATATCGGTAATTCCTTGGTCACTTTTCGATTCCTCTGTTGGGGAAAGGGCACGAGCGAGCATCATGAACGAAACGGTCGGGAGGCACGGTTGTGGCGCTCATGTCATTTTTCCTTTAACTTTCTGGACGAACCGTGGTTACAGGTGTCACATTTGTCATGTATATACCGGCTAGTGCTTTGGTATTTTTCGTGATCCTTTCACCTTTATGGGCCGAACTGCAGTAGTAGTGTTTGACGCTTGGTCGTATCGTTCCATGTATTTTGAGACAGCTAGAAAGATCGAGCTACGTGTGATATTTACAGATAACTAGCAGCAAAGTGTTGCTCCTGAAGATAGTCCGCCCAAGGCTCTCTACACCTTTAGTTTTGGTTGAAGAATCGGTCGACGCCTCATTCACCCAGAAAAACGGTTGAAGTATATCGGACAGCGCCAAAGATGGAGCTAATAACGTTAGCACATATTAGCATACGACGCCATTTGTTAGGGCACTAGCCTGTTGGGCTACTGGTAAAAGTTTGATCAATCGCCTGCCCAAACTAAGCCTTTATAACAATACTTTGCCCCTTAAGATCACCCACTCAAATTAAACGCTGTCCAATATTTTTTGGCATACTTTATTTTTACATGTTTGTATTTTATATACCTTTTTTTGGCGAAAGAGCCGGTCGACCCCTCCTTCACCCAGAAAACCAAGGGGGGGCTGTTCTTGTCGGTTTGGCCGCACGTCACCAGGGAGCTTCCGTTGCCCGTCCAGGCCATGCCCAGAGGCCGACTCGCCCCGGTACTTCAACAAAACAACATACATACGCCAACGATGGTGAAGGGAGTTAGACGTCGTGCACAGTAGGTTTCCTGCTTTAGGTTTCCTTTGTTTTCGCTGTTTTTTCTGGCATTGTTCTCGAAGATATCGGCGTTGAAGCCTATGCCGCAAATTGTCGGATGGCATGAACGTGAACGTGGCCCCTCCCAACATATTTCTAGGTTCACCTACACGGGAGTGGTAGAGGAAATACGATTCACCTCAACTACGCGTCATTGCCGTTGAAAAATGGTGCCCCCCTCTACGATAAAACAGTTTACGCTACAGTCACACCGCGTCGAGCATCGCTTTGAGTTCCAAGAAATGTATAAAACTCTGCAAAACATCACCATTGCCCCCTAGGAACATGAGTAGACCTCCCCCCCCCCCCTCCAGCGACTGACCCAACCCATCACGGCGCTTCGCGCTTGGTGCAAGCAATGTCTGCCCGGCCGGTGAAGACCCGACGTGCTCCGTCCCAGCATTGTGGGGATGCGAGGGTTTATGGGCATACGACTACGGCCATGCATGCCATGAGCACACGCTTTCCCCCTCCTCCGTGCCCGTCGCCGCCACACTCCTGCGAGTATTTTTTATAAACATCCCAATGGCTAGCTAGGCGTGTCACAAAACAAAATCGTACCACTCTGTCCGGGAATATAGGAATATGATGTCACTATCAAATGGGGACTGTATTCACGATCAGAGTGGTCTACGTCAGTTTTATTGGTGGGAATACCAGTACGAGCATGTTGGGCAGTCCCTCAGTAGAGTATCAATAGGTTAAGAGCCTCGTCAGTCAGAAATCAGCAGGCTCGAAAGTCCCCCCTCTACCGCACTTCACCGCCCCCTCTACCGCACTGCACCGCACTGTAGAAGCACGATACCACACTGTAGAGGCATTTTAGCGCACTTAGAGATGTACTACAGCGCTGTAAAAGAGTGATTCTAAACCCTGCAAAATAGTAACCCCCGCCCCCCCTTTCCTTGGCCGTTCCCTCCATATGCCTTTTTGCCCGTGGAGTTCCTACAACAGGAGCATGTTTCCTCACCGGACTCTAAAGATGGGCTGCGCCGATAGAGCGTCCATGATTTGCAGCGAATGAAACTCGTCCGCACCGACTGAAGCCAAGAAATTCCCGCAGGGAGACCACGTCAAGCCGCAAATGCCAACCGTGTGGAAACCCGCGACCGTAGTCCTGATCTGCTTTGTAGCGGCGTTCCACACCACAATCTGGCGAGGCATGTTTGGTAGCATGGTGGCAATCGGGGATCGCTGCTTTTTAGGGTGGTCCCATGAATGATTACGTGTAACGCACACCGCTGAAGCTCCCAAGCTTTCGCAAACGAGTCTTCCTCGGCGTTAACAGTAGCGCTGCCACTAATGTGTCAGGTGACCGTTCTTGCGGGGTAACTTGTTGGTGCTTTGCTTTGGCAGCCTGGGCAGTTAGAGGAGATAGAGGCTACAGCAATGAACTGCAAAGCCTTAGCCTTGAGTATGCATACGTCGTTCTCAAAGTTCGCACGCAACAGGGCTTCCTTTTCCCCGGGCGTGAGGCAGCTTTCCCTTGGGAATGATTCTCCGAACCCGTCGGTAGCACTTTACGTTGATACGACCTCAGACGGAGGTCCCTACACCTGACAGGGCAACCCTACTTTTGCGAAAAAGGGAAAAAAAAAACAATCCGCCTCGGACAGATCGCGATCTATCTGACGATAAAAATCTAGACGTTGATTTGCCGTTAATATGTGTTGTGCAGGATCTGCATATAGGTATGTATAGTACAAGATCCTACACAAAGGAACATGTGCTAGATCACACACAATTCATACGGTTCCCACCCGGAAACACGAGCTAGACCCTGGTAGTATACAGACCAGGAATGGATTTATCTGTCTGCCCTGAAAGATCTAGATCGTCAAGTGGGAATGGATTGTCTAGGCCATGATCTGTCCGAGGTGCAAAACAATCCCAAGGGCTATATACACCTGTTACAAAAACATGTACTTTTACGTAAAATACACGTTGAGTCCAACAACGTTTTGTGTATGTAGTTCCTCTGTTCAGGAGAAAATGTTCGGGCTCAAGACGTACGACCCCTCACAGCGTTACCGTGCCTATGTGCGTAGTGAACAGCCATGCTGCGGCGGGGGAAGCTATATATATATATAGAGAGAGAGATATCTCTCTCGCTCATAAAAGACAACCTATTTTTCGAGAAAACTTGTTCACCGCAACCCGCAAACAATAAATACAATAGAAAAAAACACAAAATCGAATCACAAACATAGTTGGTTTGCATAGATCCTATAAATAGTAGTCGAGGAGAGAGCCCAGTCAGGATGAAACGTGTGGGCGAAAAAACTGCAGCCCCCTCTTCCCCATAGCATGGCCCTGAAAGCGATGCTTCGTACCTTCGGGTTGGCGCCGGTCTCCCCTGTAGCAACCCACTTGCCGCAGGGGGTGACGGCTAGAGCGGTGATGTCGTCCGTGTGTTCCTGCATGAAGCTTTGGACGCGGTCACCTGATCGGTGCATGCGTGACGACGACGACCAACCGCGTTTAAGGGTGCTTAGGCCGTGTTTCGTTGGTTCGAGAAGATGTTGCTTAGCTCAGGCCTGAACCCATTTAGGACTGCACCCTTTTTTTCGGTGAAAACTGACTTGGAATCAGTCTGGGACAAATTTTACAGCTTTGCCAGGATTTAGAAGCTAGCGACCAAAACAATGGTTGATAACTTTAGGTGTTATCAGCCGTGTATGAGCAGCGTCAGCGTCCAGCAAAACGGGTAGGATTACGTTGCCCCCGTCCGTGCCGGACGACTCCTTGCATTGTGCATAGCTCGGACACCAATTTGGTGCCGTACGACTCCTTGCATTGCGCAGTGGTCGTTTGCCGCAATCGTCCCTTTTCAACGTCAATTATCCCCTCTTGAGCACCAACAGGGTTAAGAAGGACGCCCGAACGAAAAAAAACAAGCAACAGGAAGCTGACTCAGCACAACGATGACATGCTCAAAATTCTTAGACGCAACATGCTTCGAGATGATGGTGCTTAGCTTAGGCCTCAAAAAGGCTGGCTTGACAATTAAACAGGCAGCATAAAGCTGCCTCAGTGCAACGATGACATGCTTAAGATGCGTAGACATGCTCGGGAATATTGTGCTTAGCTCAGGCGTTGAGAAGGCTGGCTTGACAATTTAACAAGCAACATAAAGCTGACTCAGAGCAACGATGACACGCGTGAGACGCTTAGACGTGCTCTGGGAATATTATGTTTAGCTCAGGCCTTAAGAAGGATGACTTGAAATCTAAACAAGTACTCTAACAGGAAGCCGATTCAGTAAAGCGATGACACGTTTCAATTGCTGAGACGTGTTTGAGAAGATGCTTACTCAGGCCATAAAAACGGTGTCGGGGACAATTATCAGGCAACAGAAAGCCGATTCAATAAAATGACGGCACGAAGACTGCAGTGGTACTCTTGGCATATGACCACTTGCGCAGACACAACAAGACGTTAGCACCAGACCAATCATCTCGATTAAATTTCCGTATAGCTCAACTCACCCACCACCGGTGCTTCGTCTACAGAATGCATAAAGCGGAGACTTCCAAGGATTGTCCGTTTTTACCGCGTTGCCGCGCCGTGGCTCCGTGGACAAGCATGCCAAGTGATAAAACAAACAACCAACCAACACCCATGATGCTAAAACTGGTTGTCTATCTACCTCCCGTACACGCGTCCCGCAGACACTACCACTCGCAGCACCGTATGCTACCACCCAAGTCGAATGTAGCACTAATCCAATGGTGTGTTTAGCAGGGTATATTCTCTGGTGGGTACCCGGGTGTATGTACTCTGGGGGGTACCCGGGTATTTACTTTGTGGATACCCGAATATTTACTCTGGGGGCACCCGGGTATACTCTCTGAGAGGTACACGGGTATGCACTGTGAGGCTTGACCGGGTATATACTGTGGGCGATACCGGGGTATATACTCTGGGGGCACTCGGATATATATACATCCTTTGGGATTCCCCGGTATATACTCTGGGGGTGCCCGGGGTACCTACAACGTAGGACAAAAACAACCAGGGCTGTTCGCGGGTGGGGTCAAATTCCGCGGATGAAGTCGGGTCGGGTCGGGTCGGAATCCGACCAGATCCGACCCGACCCGACCCGACCTTGAGATTTAAATAAATCCTGAGCTGACCCGCAGGTCGCGTCGTGCCCCGTGAAGAGCCCTGAAAATAACCAGGTCTGGTACCCGGACACCCCAGAATATGTCCCTTCCTGAGCACATCGTTAAAATATCCCGGGTCCGATTTAGAGTCTTTCCAGTAGTGTCACACCAATGTACAGCATACGCTCCGCGTGTCGGCAGCTCAGACGCAACAAACTTTACGGTACATATGTTCATATCTCTCCTGGCATACCGTGTTCTGTCATACGGCCCCATGTCTGACATGAACAAAATCCGCTTCCTACAAAAAAAAAAAAAACTTCCCCAACTACAGTACTCGTGCAAGAATAAATATACATCGCCATTATGCTTGGTCACCTTCCGTCTCCGCTCCTTCCTCGTCGACCGGCTGAGCCAAGACTACAGCCACCTTTCCAGCGGGGTACACCACACCGACACCCTCGGGAGTTGCGCCGCTTGCTGTGTAGCACACCGACGCACGAGAAGACGCCGCAGAGTAGCCGTACACCCACTCCAGTGAAAGTTGCGTGTCGGGAGCCGGCGGCGCCGGAGGTGGGGGTGGGGGCGTGGGGTCTGCGGCGTCTTTTCCGGCGGCTGCAGGCGAGTCTTCGTCCTCGTCGTTCGCGTCTTCGCCGGCTTCATCGCCCTCCTGTCACGGCAGTAAAGCCATGGGAAAAGCGAGTAAAAACAAAAAAAAAACGTGTGAGAAACGCTCAACGCGGCAGGGCTGTGATTTGGCTGTAGTTTACGACTAGTTTTTAGCTGGATGGAAAATTAAGCCGTCTAACTGACTTACCTATCAATATTATCCAACAAAACGCGTATGTCGAACTATAAACGCGCCAGCCAAACACAAAGGACGCAGAACTTAGGGGAAAATTCAAGCGAGCATCTCCCTGTAATGCGTGGTCAATTAAAGAACTAGTCGGCAACCGGGGGGTCACCCAACTCACATCCTTACGAACGGGCGACAGGATCGCCGGACTAGTCCTCGGTTTCTGTAAGGTTGAGGGTAGCCATTTTACCCTCTACCAATAATCGACGTGGTTGCTGATCCTCACACACACGGAAACGCTTCGCTCTGGAACATTTGTTTTAAGTTGATTCCCCTTCGTGAGACGCATTGATTCCGTCCTCCTCTCCACCACGCGGTTAACATTTTAGCTCGATGGGAGCGAAAAAGGCGGAAACGCGGCGGGATGAAGGACCCCGACAAATTTTCCAACAAAAAACGACGAATAAATTGGCTGTGAGTGCTTCCGGCGTGTTATTGACCTTTCACACAGGACTGTTGTTGTTCCGGACGACCGCAGAAACAGTGTCGTGCGTATACTCAATTCAAGATATTCCGCTGAAGCAACCATTGCGAGTCATCGAGGACATAATTCCAATCTTAGCACCCACAAAATCCAAGCCCCTAGACGGGTCATGACCCGGCCCGCGGATCGGGTCAGGATGTTTTAAAAACTCATCACGGGCCGGGTCGGGCCGGGCCGGGTCGGGTCGGGTCGGGTCGGGTCGGGTCGAGTCGGGTTGGGTCGGGTAGAGTCGGTAGGCTTTTCAAATCTCACGGGTCGAGCCAGGCCACTCTGACCCGACCCGACCCGATCCGACCCGCGAGGTTTGACCTGACCCGTGAATGGCACCCACAAAATTAGTTCAGCTGCTGTAGTTGAACCTTCTCTACTTCAGAAGCTTCATTCAGCATTCCCGACGCTCGTCGACTGTCATCGAATTCTGCTATATATTTATAACTTCACGCTCTGGCGCTCTCCGCGAAGACAAAAAGGCGCGTGACGTATCTGTTCTTGGTTTTTTGGGAACCCGCCAGGACTCGAACCCCGGCCCGCATACGCCAATGCTACTCGAGATTAACCACTACACCCCTGGGGCGACCGGCCTATGCAGACTCATGTAGTGGGTAGTGCTATACCAACAGGCTCGACTAAATACCTCAGGCGGAGGTGGTGGAGGGACGAGCTCCTTGGCTGCTTCCACCCATGCGCCCGTCGGACGTACGGCGGTCACCACGTCGTCGTTCCCTGCGTTAGCCTTCTCCTGAGCTTCCGAGCGCGGCACAAATAGCGCCTCCTCGTGGTGGATGTCCGGAGCGGCAGCTTCCAGCGTGACTGCTGACGAAATGGTTGCGTCCTCGCCGCTGCCACGCTCCTTCGATGTCCGGTTTAATATGCGGAAAGGGAAAGGGGAGTGTAGGATGCTAACGCAGGCTGTAACGAAGAGAAAGACGCCCAAGGCTTCACCTTCAAGTGCTAAGATATGATCCAACGTGGGTTGTGTTTTTTTTCTCGCTTTCAGATTTACCTTGAAAACTCAAAAGGGTTGGTATTGTTCGGGAGCGATGGATGAAACATGCAGTATAATTATTATTTGCGTCGTTAATTTGAACATGCTACCATTCTGTGATCCGCCGCGTTTGCTTCGCTTTCAGTACTATAGGTATGCGCCCACTTGTCGCCGGAGAGGATTGGTTTTATAGGTTGCAGTTTCCGGGCCAAACGTATTCAGCACCGATCAGTGTGTTGGCATAACAGGGGGAAGGGACTCACAGCAGCAGCGAGGGCACCTTGCGCTCAAAGGAAGTGAAAAAAACGTGTACAGCACCAGTCAGTGTGTCAGCATACACGCCGCTACAGGGGGAAGGGGCTCACAGCAGCAGGGAGGGCACTCTGCATTCCAAGGACGCGAAAACACAGCCGGAAGTGCGCCTAGCATATAATGGACGTGAACACAAGGCATACCTTCCCTTCGCAATCGTCGTAGAAAGCCAGCCAGCTATACGCCACCGGGTTGGTGTCGCAATAGCTCGACAAGGTGTCGAGCTCCAAGCCTCCTTTCATTCCGGAGTCGCTGTGCATGAACACCTTTTAGCAGGTTCGTTTATCGGATGAAATCAGCGGATTTTTTATGGTATGCCCGAGTGGACTAGTGGATACATCGCCTTTTAAGTTCGTGTAGCATCCTCACATACTGCTTGATTCAGATTGGCTCCTTGACACCTTTCTCCACCGCAAAAACATATTCTACACTAACTCCAGCTAGTACAGCAGTACGCCCACTTCATACGTGCGTGGCATAAAACTCAAACCACTTGGAGTAACGGTGGACTCTTTTTTGCAAAGTGTGTGATACACGGCTTATACCTTGGTGTGGAAAGCGGCCGCTGTTGAAACGCGTATAAAAACAGTCTCAAACCGATGCCGTGTGGCTCGAGGAGTTACCTCGGCAAAAAAACCGGTGGCGGTTGGTGGTCGTCAAGGTCGGTTGCCCGTAACTGACGGCACCACACGACGGTATGCGGTGAGATGCGCACACGCAAGCGAGCGAGCGGTGCTTGATCTCTATATTCCCTCGTGCGCCCCCCGCCCCCTCTCCCTGGAAGCACGCTCACCAGACTGGCGACGGACTCAAACCTAGCGGAGTCGGGCGCGTCTGTCCCGGATAGCTTGCAAAGTCCCGCGGTGGTGCTCTTGAGCAGTAGGAAGAGCTCGCTCATGCTGAGTCGCGACCTCCCCCCGACGTCGTAGCAAGCGAACACAAACTCCACCTGGGGACAGATTTTTGTTCATAAAAGTGATCATCATGTTTTCCTTCCACAATTTGTGGCATATGCTTTTGACGTCCATCACTCACAAACAGCTACAACAGAAATAAGAATATAATCAAGGGAAGCCAAACAAGGACAGCTCTCTATTCTTGTCTTTCGGACAAGTCTAGCTCCATTCGATACCCACTTCCGGGCTGACATCAACCTTAAATACCCCACGACTTGCTTGTTATTACAAGTACTTTACTCGATACCATTCTGTGATGACCTTGCAAGGTGCTCGCGCTGGTGGTGTACTATGGCTGACTTCGGTTTCACGCCGGAAGACTTCGTAACGCGATAACAACTAAGGTACACAGCTCATCTTACCGCTTTGGCAATGCTGGTCGTTGGCATATGCTCGAAACTCCAGGAGCATTTTCGGCCCGTTTAAGCAAAAACTGTCATACTGCAAACCGACACATCATCGGAACTCCGTTGACGCAGTTTCCTCATCAAGCAGCGTTTCGCTCGTCACGTTTCGACACAATTCTTCATCGAAAAATATCACAACTACACAAACAGAGCCACTCGTATAAACTTGAAGAAGTACGCGCAAGCGACGTGGGGCTGAACGGCATCCGCCGCTGTTCACAAAATATCACAAATCGGACAGATCACTCTAAATCATCTACCAGTAGATCCTATGATACATTTGCCGTTCTGGGATGTTGTGCAAGATCCGTAACATATATATATCACCCTGCAAATGTGTGCGCAAGATTCGTGTTCGTACAGATCCCATCCAGCAAGTATGGCCTACGATACGCCGTGCAGATCATACACATTAGGGACGTGCATGCAAAGTACATACGTATACTTCGAGTATTTTTATATATATCTGCTCCAAAAGATCTACAGGTAGATCATGAAACGGGAATATAATCTGTCCGATGTATGCAATGACGTTCGCTCGTCCCCCTCTCTCGCCTTTTCTTCGCGTGTCATCGCCGAGAGCATTCCGAGCGTAGATATCAGCTCCAACCCATCCACAAGATTGTTCTGGGTGGGACAAGGGCGAGGAATGAGACCGCGAGTTGGGCAGGGAGCAGACTCAAATAGGTGTCCCCACGGGGGATGAAACCATGAATTGGGCAGGTATCACACTTGAGCATACTTCAGTTCGCAGTCCTGCGAGTCATGAAGTATTCGCAGCTCCATGCACAGTCTCATCGGCGGGGTTTCTGCTGTTTTGCTTTTGTTGTAGTCGTTGTCGTTGTTGTCGATGTTGTTGTTGATCTCACTTTAATTAGCCCCTCTTGTGACTTCACATGGGAAAATTGACGCTAAAAAGTGTCGATTAGAGCAACGACCACCTCGTGATTGAGGGGTGATACAAGTTGGTGTTCGAGTTTCAATGCAAGGAGGCGTACGGCATGGGCGCAACATGAATCCTACCCGTATTGCTGGGCGCTCACGCTGCTCGTATTGGATACGATTGATAACGCAAAAGTTATCAGTGTCTTGGTTGCTACAGCAGTATCGAGGGATTGCCCAAGGGTTCATGATAATTGAGATCGCTTCGTATACTGCTGTAGTTTATACTTATTACGGGGGACCATAGGAAATACAATAGGACCAAATAGTGTTTGCAAACATAGGGAAATGTATAAGTTTTTATCTGTAACGTATTTACTATTTACTATGGTCCTCCCTTACTAGTATTCTAGCCCGTGGCAACGAATTTGCCCAAGGAGACAAGGGACTCACAGGCAGGTAGGGACCAGTACTGTACAGCAGTAGTAGAAGAGTATCACCAGTCGCCACCGACGCCGACGTACAGCAGTAGAAATAGCGTAAAGGCTTTTCACATACACACCTCATCACTCCACTCACAGATCACAATCACAGCTACAGCCGATCACCCGCAAACACCACCAGAACTCGTTACTCGTGTATCATATAACAGATCGTGGTCTGCTGGGTTAATTATGTTCAGATCATACCGTAGATCCGGACTGTTCAGTGCCGACACTGATTGCTCAAGCGTTGCTTATTCCTACCTCGTCCGTGTCAAGGGCGAAAAAAAAAACGCTCTACTGGCTTTTTCATCCGGCTCGACGCCCATCGATCTGGCAACGGCCCCGCACAGCTGCTCGAAGAAGGCCGGCTCGACACCCCAGCCATTTGCGCACAGGTTGAACTCTTGCCATAGTGCTCTGATGGATTCCCCCGGGACTGCGCCATTTTGTCCAATTTGAAGAGACATCGCCGGTACGCGCACGGGGAGATGGCGGAGATCGCACAGGAGTAGTAAGACGGACCAGCAGCGTTTGTATATCTTTTGATACCTGGTACAGTAGTAGAAAGTCTTTTTTTTTGGGTGGATATGTGCTGACATTGCCATCAATTCAACAGGCGGCACCAGAGTACGCTAGGCTTTATGCGAGAAGGAGAGCAAATAGATTTCGCTAGAGGTTGTCGTCTGCCGTATCACAGCCACTCTACGGCAACTCAGCGTGCGCATATACTACTGCTATGCGTAGCATAGGAGGGCTCGAATTGAAAGATATAACGACGGTACAACTATTGATGCACAATTATTGTGGGCCCCTAAGCTGTTCGAAGGCGGTATGCTTCACACTCACGGTTCACGAAGGGCTTGGCCCGTTCGTCAAAGACGGCCTTCCCGACCTTCTGCCCCATGGTGCCTGCGCGTGTGCTCAGGGTCGGGGCTTCACACACAGGGGAATTGAGCGCTGAGAGCTACAGCAGCCGTCGTCGGAACCTAGAAACCAAAACGGTTACAGAAACGCCTTTCATCCAGTATAAAATCCTGTTTCCAAGATAATGTCACAGAACACGGACAGAGAGAGGTGGGGCGGGATCGCTGTGCTCCGCATCCAGAGTGTGTCTACCTCCCGCTGGTGAGAGCATACCACTGATCTCTGGAGTACATTCCCCAGCCAGGATCTCAGAAGTGATGAGCTGGAGGCCGATGCACTTGGTGGCCGCTCCTGCCGTGCTGTTGATACTCGGAAAGGCGAACGCCCTGTTCGGCTTCGGCGCGCGGCAGTCCGATGTGACAGAGGCGAGGGCTACAGCCATGGCGCTGATCAGGGAGAATGCCGCAGGGGACGACTTCGTGCCGCCGGCTGGTGGGGTTGGGCGGCGAGATGCGGCTAAGTTTATAGCCGCACGCGCTTCGGGAAAGCTTGCGTGCGGAGATTCCTCGTCCTCTTCTATGGTGTCTTGGGAGATGGTGAACGACGACTTCTGCGACTGTCAAGACGGCAGCGACGAGCCTGGGACGTCTGCCTGCAGCAACGGCGAGTGTGGCTTGGTTGGTGTTGTCGGGGGCTACTACTGCTGTTGTAGTTGTGCTGTGGCATGCACGGTTTGTCGCGCTAGGCCCCGTATTTATGCTCCGGCTATGTCCGGCCTTTCGTCCTGATTCTTCGATTTCTTTGCTTCGTCCGCACAGAGAGGTCAACTTGCGGAGTAAACGGCAGGAGTGTACGAGCACCAGGTATACTCATAGTAAGTACTGCAGGAAACTACTATTTGCGGGGGACCATAGTAAATAGGACCTACGGTGCAGACAAAAACCTACATATTTACCTATTTTGACCGACAATATTTGGTCCTATTTACTATGGTCCCCCGTAATAATAACATATACTGGTACATGTGTAGCTGGAACATACCAGATGGCACAAACCGGCTGGAACAAACAGCACCAGTAGCTAGGCTAGTCAGGTTGATGATGTACTGCTGTACCTACAGTACAGTAGTACCAACAAAGATCTTGTCATCGATCGAAACCCCTACGAGTACAGCAGTAGTTACGGTGGTAGCATCTTCACTCCGCACTGCTGTCTGTTTCCGACAAGCAGCTATCAATAGCAAACATGCGCGACGCTCAGAGAGAGCGGCCACTCACGACGGAGTTTACCTACTCATACGTACCGAACCGAACCGTACATGTCGCACCCTTGCTGCAGAGCACGACACAGCCAGTACGATGCCCATACCCTACCGTATCGTACCGTACCTTACCGTACCTTACCGTGACATGTGAGATGGTACGGGAACACGGAATTGTGTCCGCATTTGCGCGAACTGCGTTGTTTCGGCACGCCTCACTCCGTTGCGAACACACTAAATACTATCGATAAGTCGCTCGTACCGAAGGTTGTCGAGTTGTCGGGCCAAGTATACACAACTGCAGCTGAACCAAACCTCACGTTCTCTCTCCTCTTGTATCACACCCTTGCAAGTCGGCGTGATGTTGATTTTCGAGCGCGCTTCAGCTAATAACAGCAACTGGAAAACGGGCACACACCACGCAACGAACACGCGAAGACTGGAAGCGAACATAGAACGATCTGAACGCTCATCGTGTATCTAGAGAACTAACTGCCTATATGTGCGCCGGTGACGCCCACGACACGCGAGGCGTCCTGCGCTGCACTCGCCTACCAGGTACATAGAGTGTTTACGAGGATACCGTATGACACTACAGTATCACACTAGGGTGATAGGATAATACACCCCCTCGGACGAATTTCCCATCCGAGTTTTCTCGACAACGGAAAGAGTGCACACACCAAGCGACGCGTTTCATGGGAATGTCTCGACGAGAACTTTCCAAAGCCGCCGTTTCCGTCTTGCGTGTGCCTCTCTCGGGGCATGTTTTGGAGAAAATCGTCTCGGAAGTTCGTTGAAGGGGGTGTGTTATCTTGTCGCCCTAGTGTGATACGGTACGTACTCGTTTGGTCGGTGAGTGGCAGCGCGGCAGCTACAGGCAGTCCTCTTCATGATGAGTCTATTGTTGGTTGTTCGCCTCCAGTCGTCGCGTGTTTGTTGCGTGGTGTGTGTCCGCTTGCTTCCGCAGCTGAAAGCCTATGTTTGAAAACATCTAAATCTCGCTGATTTGCAAGGATGTGATAGAAGGGGAGAGCGGATTAGGTTTTGGTTTATAGGTACTTTGTCGGACAAATGGCCACCTTTGGCTCGAGCACCTACTGTATCTGGCATTCTCGTTTTTTTCGGTTATTTGTTTCTTGTTCAGTTCCCATCTCTTGTCCTCGCCCTTCCTTCTCCTGCTCCCTCTCTGGTCGTAATTCAGACTCGGGGTCACATAGTAGACTCTCTCTCTCCCCCGGTGCAAAGATTCGGGGTCACATATTAGGCTGCCCCCCCCCCCCCCTCCCCCCCTCCGGTGCTCCGTCTCGAAAGGGATGCGTGGTCAATGGTCTAATGACTGAGGGAAGCAACAAATGAGTACGCCCCCCCCCCCCCCCCTCCACCACGGTACGTGCCTTGCATTTTTATCTCGAGAAGGGTTCAACGCTTTCTTCCCTCGTCGACTAGCGTCTAATTGTGCCTGTGGGACGGTGGTCCCGCAGCGACTATTAAGAGGTCGCTTTGGCAAGAATTGCGTTTGGAAATTAACCGAGGTGGGTTGCTGAGGGTGAGCTGACAAAAGGCCACTGCTGTGGCGCTGAGAGTGGCGTAACCACACTGTCGGGGGTCCAAGAAACGAAACTTATCTCAAGAGACTGGCCCTGCCGAGGCTAACATGGGCTGCGACTACAGTGTAAATAGAAAAGCCCTAAGGTTTTCACATTTCGGACAGATCATGTACAGATCATTCCCACACTGGATTATATTAATAGGTCTTTCAACTAAGGCAGATGGATGATCTGTATGATGTGTATTATTTGTATGATCTGTGTTATCTGTATGATTTAGCTCGTGTTTCCGGGTAGGAGCCGTAGAATCTGAATGATACGCAGTGGCACATGTTTCTTTCGAGTAGGTTGGATCTGTACTATAGACAGATCCTGCACAACCTCTCACAACGGCAGGTGAGGAACTAGATCATCTACAACAGATCAGATAGGTCATCATTTGCCCAAGATGTGAAGGCTTGCATTGCGTACCAGGTACTTGGTTAAGTCCATGGCCCAGAATGCCGAAGCGACAGGAGTTAGAGGACTATACTACTGTAAGTATCTCGTGACCATGAGGCGGTATCATGTAAGGGACACAACCTGGTATTCCCTAGGTTTACCTACGGTTTCCTGAATCAGAACTTCGAATCCTGTCTGCCTGCCTGACTCCCCTCAGGAGAAACTCAAATATTCGCGAAGTCCGGTCCCAAACCGCTCCCGACGTTGACGTGTATGATATTGCGTTTTCGTTATGTCTTGTGTCTGGTGCGAGCACCTCTGGTGTTTTTTATGTGGTCGCTTTTTGGTGTTTTCCTTATATTGTATTTTCGTATGATACAAGCAATACCTGGGTATACTTTTAATGTTTTCCGACGACGAATTTCGTTTTATCATATTTTCGTGTTGTACCTGGCATGTGAACCGTTTTCAATGTTTGCTTTTTCATGCAACTCTGTCCCTAAATACAAGCACTGGTTGTATTTCAATATTTAATCCAAACGATCCTCATGTATATCCCAGGACATTGGTAGATTGGTAGTGGTAGGTTTCTGTAACAGGTGTTTTTTGGGATGTATTGCTCTCTTATCATGCGTAACCAGCTGTGATGCGATGCTGCTACGATGTCGCCCGCAGGAGTGTTCGAGTGCGCCAACCGCGGACATCGACCAGTGCGGATACCATCGTCTAGGGTAGGCGATGGCGTGTGCGACTGCTGCGATGGGAGCGATGAGCCGGCAGGGCTGTGCACGGCCACTTGCGGGGAGGCCTCGGAAGCATGGATGATGCGGCTGGCCGACAGGTGGGCGGTTGCACTCGATCGCTCGTTCAGGGCGTGTCTTGACCTTAATCCCCTTCGGACTGTACTTCCATTATTGGGACACAACTCTTGGAAATTGAGTCACGTTTGCCTTGGAATCGGAGTCATATTTGTCTTGGAATTGAGGTAATATTTGTCTTGGAATTGGAGTCATGTTTGTCTTGGAATTGGAGTCATGTTTGTCCTGGAATTGGAGTCATGCTTGTCTTGGGATTGGAGTAATATGGGATCGGAGTCATGTTTGTCTTGGAATCGGAGTCATACTTGTCTTGAAATTGGAGTCATATTTGGCTTGGAATTGGAGTCGTATTAGTCTTGGAATTGGAGTCATATTTGGTTGGTGTACAGTGCTGTACTAAAACAATCCACGATCATTGGAACGGTTTGGAATGGAACATTAGATTTCGCCTGGTGAATACAGCAGTAGTGCTGATTGGGTGTAAATCATTTTCAGTAGGTAAATTGATAGATTCCAAGCGTTCCTGCATGTACTTGCACCGTCTGTTTTTTTTGGCTGGAAGAGGAAGCACATTGTCTGGTTAGATTGGTTGATCTTGCGACGACTCAACCGATCCATGTTTGATTGAGGTGCTGTGTATGTATCGTAGAGCTTGGCCCAGCTTCATGAAAATGATTGAAACTTACCCTAACCCCGACCCCCCCAGAAATTTCATGTAGTGAGGCGTTTTTGTGAACTATCAACCTTTTTTGGTTCATGGCTCTAACCCTGACCCCGACCGCCTTGGGAAGTTTCATCTAATGAGGCGTTTTTGCGGACTGCCAACCTTGTTTGTTTGATCTGGAGGGCTATGACGCGTGCTTGCCCAATAGGAGCAGCACCTTATTATTCTCAGGCTTGACAATCGCATGGGCTATGATAGGCGTTTATAACGAACGAAGAATAATGTGCAACACCCAGTGATAGATAGGGCTGTGACATACCTGGTAGGGTTTATCCTTGGCTGAGGAGTGTGTTGATACTCACTCAGAAAATATTTCGCCGGCGCGTCCTGTATAGACCACAACTATTTTGTCAAAACTGGGCCCAAGTCGAAAACAGTGTACACTCCTCGGACAGATCATGTACAGATAGATCATCTATCTACAGATTATCTTGATGATCTAGTTCCCCACCTGTCGTTGCGAGAGGTTGTGCAGGATCTATCTTCATGGTACAGGTCCAACCAATGGAAACATGTGCTAGATCATGCTGATTGTACGGCTCCCGCCCGGCGACATGAGCTACATCATACAGATCAAGAATATATCTATCTATCTGACCCGAAAGATCTCCATGGTGAAATGGGGATCGACTAGCTGTCCGACGCGTGAAACGCTTGTGCTTCATTGTACTCTGGGAATAAACCGTAACCGCTGCAGTAGCAAGGGTTTCTATGTCATGCGTACCTGGTACCATGGTGGGCATTTATTTCATAGCGAATTCGTTACGTCCCGAAAAATGTGAGATTTGGTAGACCGCTGGAAAACCTGTGCAGCCCGAATTTAGAGCAGTGGCACGCGCGATCGAAGTGTGTATCACACACAGCCTGCAAATATGAGGTTCGCGGAGGTTTTCGATCCCACTGCTGAGGCGTTTTTGTTTTGTTTTTTTTTCTCCAGTGTATAATGCATTACGGCAGTGAATCCCTCTATTCATTCACATGGTGCCGGTTTGTGCCAGCCAGCAATACCGGCGATATACGAAGCAGCAAAACTAGTCACTCCGCACGCTTCCACACCGGTTAGTCCCGTGTGTTGAGCGATTTCAGAGGCGCTTACTCATTTAGCGGGTGGCCGGCACTATTGTCACTATTGTCACTGCTGTGCTGTGCTGTGCTGTACTCAAACGGCGGCGCTACTAAAGAGGGACCACTAGGGTAGTATTATAATGGGCGGACTCTTGAGCTGACTGCTCTGTACTATTACGGGGGGGGGACCATAGTGAATAGGACCACATTTTTTTCGTAAAAATAGGGAAATATATAGGTTTTTGTGTGTATCGTAGGTGCTATTTACTATGGTCCTCTGTATTAGCGACGAACGCCTGTTTCGCTGTGATAATACGCTCAGCGCTACCGTGGTACTCGAGGTGCAACATGCAGAGCTTGCACACACCGGACATAGTCAGATAACTCAGATAGATTAGATCAGATCAGATCCCCAGATCAAAATCTAGATATTTCGGGGCAGATCAGTTCCTGATCCCGAGTGCAAGATTTAGGTGTTTTTTTGGGGGGGGGGTGGGATCTGTACGACACAGCTCTTGCGCACATGTTTCGGTGGGTGAAATCTGTAAGACACGGCTATTGCACAACATATGGTAACGGAAGCTCGACAAAGGATCTGTAGATGATCTAGATGATGATATGTCCGATCTATATTGATTGCATGATCTGTGTGATCTGTATGGTCTGTATGACAAGAGCTGTCTTGGGAACACGTTTGGCGGGAGAGATCCGTATGACACGGCTATTGCACAGCATCTGATCACGGTAAATCACTACATGGATCTGTAGATGAACTAGATCGCGATCTGTTCGATATGTTCCAGGGTTGTCAAGGCCGAGAAAGGGGAGGCTCGTCGGGAGGAGTACGCACTGGAGGCCTCCAAGGCTGCCGAGGAGAGGGTGGGGGCGATCGAGGAGACAAGACGGGCAGCAGAGGGGGCGAGGTGAGCGAGAGCCCTCGCTTATGTTTGAAAAATCTATAGAAAGCGTCAGCTGTGAGCTTAGATCGAATTTTTGGCTCGAACCTCGTCCTTGCAAACTGCGTGTATCTGGTTCTACATACAGTAGTAGGCGTGTTTTGATCGGGTGCCGCTGTGAACGGAAATATTAGGAGCGTTTAGTGTTGATATTTATGACTTAACGATGCTCATATTTCCGTCCAAGAGTGGTTTGTTTAGTATAACTAGGGGCACGAGTGGGCTGACTATAAGTCGCCGACTAGTTGTTAGTTGGCAAACGTTTTGCGGCTAGTTGCGCGCGGTAATTTTTTGCGGAGTTCTGTGTGTCTCCGTGTCCGGCTGACGCGCTCGTGGCTCAACCGAGGGCGTATGACACAACGAAAAAAGAAGAGAAATACGATCAACACTCCTTCCCAATGTCTGAATGAGGTACACACGAGAATAGTGAGATTTCTGCGCGAAATAAAAATGCGACATGAAAAACTGAAGTTTTTTTTGTACGTGGTTTTAGTGTACCCCTACTGTCTGGGACTAAAATGAGAGAGAAGATGGTGTGTCGTTTTTTTTTTTTTTCCCGAATACCCGTTTTGCTCAACCGATCTTTTTTTTTTTGGTCAACACGAAGCCAGTTACCGTAAAGAGCGATGAGTTTTGCACAGAGGGATGCAGTCGTTTTTTCAGCTCTCGATTTTTTCAAAACGGGGAGGTTGCCAATACCGGGACAACAAGGTCTTTTCGGAAAATATCTGGCCGAGAATCCTTTCGAAAATATGTTTTCGGTTTTTTAGCAGCCCTTCAGAGAAAACAAGCGCTGAAAAAAACGATCGCACCCTCTGTGCGAGCTCCAACGCTCTTTACGGTATTCGGCTTGCTCGGCCGTCGAGTCCAGTCAAAGGCATGCCTTGCTCAGAGCCCCAGTGTTTGACGTGTCGGTGCGTTGATGGGCTTCTGTGCGGCAGGGCCAAGCTGGCTGATGCAAAGGAGGCGTTAAGGGTGCTCGAGGAGGAGGAGGCACGGCAGAAGGACGCCAAACTCGACGAGGTACGACGTGGAATTGTTCACGCCTCGGACAGATGAGATGATGGCCTATCTATCTATCTATCTATCTACCTACAGATAGATAGATCATCTAGATGATGCTAGTTCCTCACCTACCGTTGTGAGAGGTTGTACAGGATCTTCCTTAGTAGGGCAAATCCAACCGGGGAAGTATGTCCTGTCACGGGTGTCCATAGTAAATAGGACCAAATATTGTTAGTAAAAATAGGGAAATATATAGGTTTTTATGCATACGATAGGTCTTATTAACTATGGACCCCCCCGTAGTAGATAGTTTATTAATAGATAACGTGGCTCCCACCCGGCAACATGAGCCAAATTGTAGATTGTATGTGCGAACCGAGGATATATCCTTCAAGACGTTCTGCTGTAGAATCATCGAAAGGGAATCGATTATCCGGATGAGATGTTGAATTTTTTTGTTTCATTTTGTTTTCCCTCTCGGTGCCCTCTGTCGTGTGTTGCAAGCGTGCAAGGCATGCTGCATCTGACAACATACGACACATACGACACATACGACACATTCGACACATTCGACACGTGCGTACGACTATTATTTTATCCCACTTTTTTTGTCGTGGTTTGTGTACGCCTCGCTTCGGTTATTGTGCGTAGTTTGTATTTTATGGGTATTGTACATGTTTGCTTCATTTTTTTCCTGGGTATTTTCCCACCCCAGGATTATTGAAGGGGGGGGAGGGGGGGGGGGGGGGGGACGCGGGGAGGGAAGGGGAGGGGAGCGGGGGAGAGGGAAGGGGGGGTGGGGGAGAGGAGGGGAGGGGGAGGGCGATGACGAATGGAACTTATTGGGGTTTTACACCGCCGACGAAACTGATCTAGCCTACGGTAGTAAGCAGGGCTGTGAGTTGGCTGGCCGTGAGTTGGCGACTAGTACTCAGTGGACTAGGTGTCACAGTTGGTTGCGTGAGGTTGTTTGCGGTTTCTGTATCCCACCGGCTCGAAATGCGTTTTTTTTTTTTGTCGGTACTTGATGAAGAAATCAGTCTGTTGGCTTACTTGGCCATGCACCCACGGCAATGATTAAGCCGTGATTTCCGGCCAACTCGCGGTCCTATTAATAGTAATAGTAATATTACACACCTCTGACAGATCATGTACAGATAGATCATGTAGATCATCTAGTTCCTCACCTGCCGTTGTGAGGCTGTGCAGGAGCTGTAGGAGCTGTCTATGGTACAGATACAACCCAGAAAACGCGTGATATAGCATGCAGACTACCGTACGACTCTCACCCCGTCATCATCACGTATAGTCCATACAGATCAGGCATAAATATACCTACCTTAGAGTATGTAGAAAATAGAAGCAGGAATCAATGATCTGTAGATGATCTGTAGGTGATCTGTGAGATGATCTGTGAGATGATCTGTGAGATGATCTGTCCGAGGTGTGTCGCAGTGTTTCCTTGTTCTCACACTCCCGCGTCCGCATGGTGACAGGCGAAAAACGGCATTCGCGAGAGGACGGGAAGCGCCCTCGACCCCGAGCGGCTGGCAGCTCTAGCCGTCGCCGTGGCCTCCTCGGAGCAGCCGTCGGTCACGCTAGGTAACGCGTGCCAATCGTTGTTAGACGGGATGGACGTCAGCGACGTGCTCAACGGTCTCCTGGACACCGGCAAGGACCGCAAGAAGGGCGCCAAGGGAAGCAGAGGGTGAGCTGTCAGAACAAACTCATGTGTCAGTTCGTTCGCAGATTGTACGGGCCCCCCACCAAGCAGCATGAGCTTAGATCATACAAGATCGGCAGTAGATCTGCTCTGAAAAAAATAGCATCACGAAGTGGGGATCTGATCTATAACTGATCTATGTAATATGTGTGATATGTCCGGTGTGTGGACCTTTGTCTTTGTTGACCTCGCGCCCGACCCTACGTGAAACGGAGCGATAGGATCGAAACGTTCTCAGATCAGCAAACTATTACTGTAGGGTACTGGTATTTGCTTCGAGCCTACCGGGTATGCGCTTGCTGCACAAGCGGTGGGCCCAACTATAGTAAGCCTCACCCGACTTTCCCTATCGCCCAAACTCTCGGGCTGCAGCAGGTCCCCAACCGAGTCTCACCACAGTTTTCACTCCTTTTTATAACATTATGAAATACGTCAGCTGTGAGTTCGACTGATTAAATAGTCTGATACTCAACTTTGCAAGCTGCGTAATACGTCTCTTCTATACCCCATTTTTACTGAAGTTTACAAGTTGTATGATAAGCCGTTCGTGCGTTTGAAAACATGCCCATCCAAGAGTGTGCGAAAGCAAAAGAAACAGAGGCATCACTTGACCCGACCCGATCCGACCCGCGAGATTTGAAAACCTCTCGACTCAACCCGACCCGACCCGCCCGACCCGACCCGTGATATTTTGAACAGCTCCTGACCCAACCCGCGGGTCGGGTCGTGATCCGCCAACAGCCCTGAATTTTTGCACACATCGGCGAGATGATGAGTATGATCCCAAGGCCTCATTTTCCGTTCTCATTAACTCCTTTGCTTCGCTTTCTTGCAAGTCGCCTGGACAAGAAAAGTCCTCAGGAGGAAGAGGAGGATTATCTGGAGGCTGGGTTCGAGGATGACATCGACATCGAAGACATGCGAGAGCATGACCACTACGATGATTTGCACGTGAGTGATGGTGGACTTGGGCTGACTGCGCCGCGGAGTCTCTCAGTGTCACGTTACGCTTGTGTGCGTCTCGATCCGTGCTGTGTGTGATGTTCCTTGCGTTTTTCTTATGTGGCATTGCGAGGGCGGTGAGTTGGCTGCTGATTGTAAGTCGCCGACTGGTTGTGAGTTGACTAGGAATTGAAGCTAGTTGACTATAAGTCACCGACTATTAATAGTTAATACCTGGTAGTGGGCTAGATATCAGAGTAAGTCGGCTCACTATAAGTTGCCGACTGGTTATTAGTTCGCCAGGTATTACAGTGAGTTGGGTGATTGCCAGTCGCCGACTAGTTACTGGTTGGCTAGGTATTACAGTGAGTTGGCTGACTAGAGGTCGCCGACTAGTTCTTAGTTGGATAGGTATTGCAGTCGGTAGTAGTTGCGTGCGATAATTCGCGGAGTTCTGCGGTGATTTGCGGCGTTCTGCTTGTCTGTATCTGACTATTAGTGCTGAAGAACGAGTTTGTGGTTCGACGTGTGTTTCTTCGTGTTCAAATACTCAAGTCGTATACTCGAAAATATACTGGTATAGACTAAGGTGCAAATAAGCTGTGGCTGGACGGTCGCTTGCTGAGCTTTTCGCTGGATAGTCGCAAGGTATTCGCTGGGTAAATGAGCTCTTCCCGGAGTGTTGGCGGGTTTTCGCAGGCAACAACGTCCGCGCCTTCCTTCGCTAGCTCTCTTGGCCACAAAAAAACGTATAAGGCGATGTGGTGATTAGGTGATAGTCCACCACTCTGTCGGTAAATAAAGGCACCACTTGTAGTATTTTTTCATATACTAACGGTCCTTTCATTTAGGGTATGTATTCTATTACGGGGGTCCATAGCCGGCGTCCCCGGTGGCTTGGTAGGTGGTCCGCGAGCCTATCAAGATCAATTTCGTGAGTTCGAGTCTCACCGAGTGCATGCTCATAGGGACTTTTTCTTGCATAAAATTGATTAGCGGAAAGCGCGAGAGCGTGAGTTAGCTGTACATTCGATGAAAATCGACGAGCAGTGGGAATGCTGAACCCTATGCGCGATAAAAAATAAAGGCACGTACCGGGGGGGAGAAGGGACGACACCTGTGACCACGGCTTGTCCAGAAGATCGTCGAGGGTAAAACCTCCTACGAGTGGGCTGGAAAGTAAAAGTGATGAAAAAAAAAAAAAAAAAAAAAAAAAAAAAAAAAAATAGTTAATAGGACCTATGGTGTACATAAAAATCTATATATTTACCTATTTTTACCAACAATATCTGGTCCTATTTACTATGGTCCCCCGTAATAACGCTTACTATATTCAGGGTGGGAGGGCCTTCGCCCTGATGCCACACGCTACCCAAATGCCCCCCCCCCCCCCCCCCCCCCCCCCCCCCCCCGCGCACCTGCCTGGTCGGTGAAAACCCGACGTGGTCCGTCCCGGCATTGTAGGGATGCGAGGGTCTATGGTCAAACGACTACGGCCATGCGTGATATCGAGTACACCCCCTCCCCCCACGCTAGTCTACAGATGAGTAGAAACGGTGCTTCGTCTCGGAAGGGACGCGTGGTCAATGGTCACATGACTTAGGGTAAGCAACGAATGAGTACGCTCCCCCCCCCCGGCTAATGTAGCAGCCCGCTCCCCCTGCTCTCGCAATTGTGGTACCAGCTCGACGATGACTATGGTTTCGGCGGCGACGGTTACGGAGGGTATGGGTACGACGAACTCTACGACGACTTTCCTCTTGACGATGAAATAACAGAATCCGCCCCCGTTTTGGAAACCCGGGAAGGCGGGGACAGCGGTGACCCTGTACCCCAGCTTAAGACGGAAGACCCCATCGACAAGGAGGGAGGGGGGGGCGGTGACGGCGAGGATGTTAGGGAAGAGGGAGATGGTGGGGAGAAGCTTGGACGGGTTGAGGAGGAGGAAATAAAAAAGGACACGCCTTTCAAGGTGTGTGTGCGATATACAAGGTATCGTTTGCTTTTTCCTCCCCTCACCCTCGCTGTCGCATGTGTGCCCTGAATCGCAACCTTTCGCGTATCGAACAGATTGTCTCGCAGGCCACCCCCACTTCCTGCTCTGTGTGATCTGTATGATCTGTATGATCCAGCTCAAGCTGCCGAGTGGGAGCCGTATGCTCTCTGCATGGTATTGCACAGGTCTTCATGGTTGGGTCTGTACTGTACAGATAGATACTGTAGAATCTGCACAACCTCTCATAACGGCAGCTTAGGATCTAGATTATCCAGGTGATCTATCTGTAGATGATCTATCTCTGTCCGACGTGTGCAACATTGGAGTTAAAAATAACTTCACGCAAGAGGACTGATCGTATCGCGTAGTGGTATTGTGTATACCAGGTGGTATATGTTTAGGCACCCAGGAGGCAGTTACGTCGTGTACCCATTGCTTTCTCTGGGAATGGCCACTCCAGAAAATAATTCAATTCATTGGACGCTTGTCATTCGTATGCCAAGAATGTTCGCCTCACTACTTGTAGTGGTTCTTTAGTAGGATGCGAGCAGCTCGCCCTTCATGCGACTCGACGAACACCTCACGGCGCTTCGCGCTTGGTGCAAGCAACGACTACCTGTTCAGTTACAAACCCGACATGCTCCTTGCCGGCATTGCTGGGATGCGAATGTCTATGGACATACGACTACGGCCATGCATGATAATGAGTATGCCCCGTATACGCCCCCCACCCCTGCTGTTGTATGTATGCCTTGCCTTGTGGGATGAACATCACTTTGTAGTCCATCCCCCCTAATCAAGCAATGCCTTCCTGGTCAGTTGAAACCCCGACTTGCTCCGTCCCGGCATTATAGGTATGCGAATCTATGGTCATACTACTACGGCCATCCCTTACAATGAATATACCTCTGCTATAGCATTAGCGCCCTGAATCGCTGCCTTGTGGAGTCATCGTCACCTAATAACTGTGCCCCCAATTTTCCCCTCTGTGACTTGACTTGCAGCCTCCCCACCGGTTCAAGAACTTCAAGTACGAGTTGCCGGCAGCAGTAGACGGCAGGAAGAAGGTCGAGGACCTCGGCGATGATGTCAAGACCCACGACAGGAAGATCAAGGTGATGCGAAACAAGCGATCCTTGCTACGGTACGACGAGGTACCGCCTGTGAAATAGTTGAGGAGCTCCGTCCCTCCACCGACAGACGATCCGCAGCTGTCGGCAGCAGCCCGCGAAGCACCGTGTGGCCGTTGTTCTCTGGTAGTGGCTGAGAGGCGTGAAAATAAAAAAATCAACGGCGGTGAGATCGAGGATGTCGTCGAAAGCCGTCTTTGCAAGCTGTGTGTGGTACTATATTAATAGTGGCATTTCGATCGCGGGTGCTACGTACGGGTTTTGTATGGCGTCACCGTTTATTTTTGACGACGAGCCGATGAGAAGCAGATGAGGGAGACAAAATCTGGGGGTGCAGGATTCAAGGGTATACGTACAGATCCAACCCAGGAAACGCGTGCTGCTGTACAATAGATCATACAGATCATTAATATATCTGTCTTGAAAGATCTAGATCATGAACTGTGCGAAATGTTTATGGTCTGTCCGAGGTGTGTGTGTGTGCGTGTGTGTGTGTGTGTTTTTTCCAAACTATAATCAAGTGCAAAACCTCTATACTACCGCAGCAAAGCTGTACGAAACCAGTACCGACTCGCCAACAAGAACCAAGTGATCTGAGCAAAAAAAATTGAACGAACCCTTGGCAAGGTATCGGACATGTCACGATCTATCTGTAGATCTATCTGCAGATCATCTACAGCCACGGTAGAGATCTCTAACCTGCCGTTCTGACGTGCTGTGTAGGAAGTTCCTATTTTATACAAGTAGCACAAATCTAACCCAGGAAACTTTTTTGTCCTAGACTAGGTCAAGCAGATTATTTATGACCCCCACTCAGCAACGTGAGCCAGATAGAAACTATTAATACAGTGGTACATACCATCTACAGTAGATGATGAAGCGGGGAATCGACGCTCTGTCTGAGGCGTGAAACCTTGCTGTGACAACCAAATCTTGGGCGACCTTAAGCGTCCTGTACCAGTGTTGCGTTCGCCGCTTCCATATGTAGCTCGTTTTTTTTTTTTTTCATACTAATTTCTTAGCGTCCCCCGAAGCGGTGACCCCTTGTGTTTTATTTGGTTGAAGTATTCATAGTCTAGTGGACCACTGTACCGCTCTGAATGGTTATATTAAGCCCCGGTAAAAGTCTGAAGTCAGTATCAAATGGGTTATATTATATTCACCGCCGTTTGAGAGGGGTCACGTCTGTGCCGTTGCCGCGGTATTGGTGTTGGTGTTGGTTTGTTGTCGTAATATCATATTTTCCTACCCTTTGCTTCGGACGATCTTGTCGCGCCAGACGCTGGAGGAGGAGGCATCGGCAGACTATGGCGAGGACGGTGTGCTGCTGCCGCTCAAGGATAAGTGCATCACCGCCAAGTCGGGGGGGTACGACTACCGGGTGTGCCCGTTCAAGGACGCCCACCAGGAAAAGGGGAAATCCAAGGTTGGTTGGTTGGTCTGCCTTCGTCATGTGTGCTGCTGCTGGGGGTACATTTTTCCCGTATTCTTTTCTTGCCGCTCCTATTACAGATCATCTACAGATCATTCATTCCCACAGTTGATGATCTAGATCCTTAAGGGCAGATAAATACTATTAGGTAGATTCCTGATCTGTATGATCTAGCTCATGTTGCCGGGTGAGAGCCGTATAATCAGCATGATCTACGGCGGACCATAGTTAATAGGACCTACGGTGCACACAAGCACCCATATATTTCCATATTTTTACTGACAACATTTGGTCCTATTTACTATGGCCCCCCGTAATAGCACATTGTTTTGTACGATATACCTGGTACATACACAGATCCTGCACAAGGTCTCATATCGGCGGGTTTCGATCTACGTAGATCATGTACATGATCTGATTTTGATCTCATCTGTAATATACACGTGTGAATCCTTCATTTATCACCCTTTTCGAACGGCATTTTCGATGTTTTTGGGGACAAGCTCCTTAGATTTGGTCTCGGAAATGGCGTCCAGTGCGAAAAAGGGTCTCAAGTACGTTATTAGCAATCGTTTTTGGGGACAAGCTCCTTAGATTTGGTCTCGGAAATGGCGTCCAGTGCGAAAAAGGGTCTCAAGTACGTTATTAGCAATCGTTTTTCGTTTTCGGCGCACAAGGTTGGTGGTACGTGACCCTAACCCTGGCGCTATAACCCATGCGTTAGTCATCCTCCTTCGCCGGCGTGTTTTGCTATCCTTGACCTTAGCCCCAACCCTATAACCGAACCTCAATATAACCATATATATCTATCTATATATCCCGAATCTTTAACCTTGAGTCCTAATAACCCTAGCGTTCCGTGAAAGAGACACTTGAGACAACGCACCCCCTCCGGAAAAATTCCAATCCGATTTTACCGCCGAAAGGGGAAGTGCTTCAAACGCCCAGCGATGGATGAGTCTATGAAAATATCTCGATGAGATAGTTCCAAAGCCACGGTTTTTTGTGTGTACGAACGAGTATGTGCTCCATCCTATTGTTGGAGAAAATCGGCTCGGAAAATCCTCCGGGGGGGGGGGGGGGGCGTTATCTTTTACAGTCATGTACCCACTCTTGAGATCACCCCGTGACCTTAAGGCAATTTTCGTGGTTTTATCTCGTTTTGGTCTGCATCTGTTGCTACTGAAAAATAATCCCGTGGTTATTTCTAAGTAGTGTTTTTATGTTTGTGATAAAAGCCGATATTTCCGTGGTCTTATCTCTGCTATTACGGAGGGCCATAGTAAATAGGACCTACGGTAAACACAAAAACCTATATATTTCCCTATTTTTACTAACAAATTTTGGTCCTATTTACTATGGTCCCCCGTGACAGGTACCGCCGCTTACCGAGAAGATAACACCGGTTCGATATTTTCAAATCAGAGCCCAAACGATGTTTATATTCCTGGTGAAGAGTAGCACACTACTACCGTAGTTTCTGTTCTCTTTACTGTATGCTGTACAAGCTAAAAACCTGTCCGTACGCCCATAGCAGCCCTAAACTCACCTATTGATGGTGACGCCAACCCTGACCTTATCCCTGTCACCCCCGAACGATCAACGAAAAAATATGTATCAGACGCTAATAGGAAAGTGGAAGAGGCTCGAGCGCGGCGGGTCCGCAGACGCCGCGAGCAAACCGCTGGACGGAGGAGCGAGCGAAGCCCACTCCGCCGCCGCCGCTGCCCCCGAACAAGACATGATACTCAGCGGAGACGTGCTTGTGTTCGAGAGGGGATCGAAGTGCTGGAACGGACCTGCTCGATCTCTGAGGGTGGCGCTGGCCTGCGGCCCGGAGGACGTCCTCTCCGATGTAGCGGAGCCCGAGACGTGCACGTACACGGCGGTTTTGGAGACCCCTGCGGCGTGCTCGCCCGGCTTGAAGGAGGCGTTGTTGGCGAGCTCGGTGGCGGCGGGCAAGGGCGGCGATGGTGGTAGTGGTGGTGGTGGTGGCGGCGGCGACGGCGGCGGCTACAGGTTAAGTACCGACTTAGGGTTAGAAGATGAGTTGTAGGGACACGCCGCGACTTTGACTGACTGGCCTGCCTCCTGCCCGACATATTTTTTTGTGGGGTCGGTCCCCGCCGGGGGGAGGGGGGCGGGGGGCGGGTGGGGAAAGGCGGCGGCGTCGTACAGTTTAGTTTAAGTTCTGACGCTGGGTTAGAGGATGAGTTTGAAGGGGCACGCCCCAACGTCGACTGTCCTGCCTTCTGCCTTCGCCCCCCGGTGCTCCGTCTCGAAAGGGATACATGGTCAGTGGTCGAATGACTAGGACAATCAACAAATGAGAACGCCCCCCCCCCCCCCCAGACGGCGCTTCCTCTAGAGGGGTATGTGGCCAATGGTCAAACGAGTGAGGCGAGCTACAATTGTGTACGCCTCTCCCCTCCTGATATTGGTGCAAGCAATGTCTTGTCTGGTCGGTGAAAACCAGACATGCTCCGTCCCGGCATTGTAGGGACGCGAGGGTCTGTGGTCGTACGACTACGACCATGCATATCGAGTGCCCCTCCCCCCCCCCCCCCTGATATCAGTAAATGTCGCTGTGACCGCTGTGACCAGTAGGTATAGTTTGCTTTCGTACCGTACCAACGGGCTGTGGATGTGTGAAGCACCCCCGCCCCCCCTCCACGCCGTTTTTTGGTTTTGCTCACGGGTCACGAGCTGGCAACCGGACACGGCGAAGGAATTAGGATGTAGGATGTGTGTTACGTGACGCTGCTCTGGGTGGCTTCGTTTGAGACCCCCCCCCCCCCCCCCCCCCCTTCCCCCCCATTGTGACTTTGAGGTGGTGGTTAAGGCCTCGTAATAGTGGAGCACCTTGGGCATGGTTGTCTGTCTCGGAGAGCTGCTTTTGGGGTAAATTTCCGTTGCTCTGGAGAGCTGCTTCGAACGTTTTGGGAGAGTTTTTTCAGCGGTTGGGACAGCTGTTTGGAGTATTTTTGTTTTTTGAGCTTTCCCTCCCCCGTACTTTTCATTTTTGGCATGGTTACTTTGGACTCGAAACTGTGGAGCGCCTTGGGGTATTCTTCTTGGGTATGTCTGTCTACCTTGGTGTTGCAGCAGCACCAGCAGCACCAGCAGCACCAGTTCCCGAGTCTTGGGGTTGGGGGTCGCCTGTGAGGGCCACAGATAGAAACTGTGTGTTGGGCGTTCCCGTACCTAACCCTCTCGGGAGGTCAGAGACAAAAATTGTCGATACGGCAACGGCAAATGCATGATTATGATTGGGGGGGGGGGGGGGTGATACAACTTGATGCCCGAAGTACAATGGTTGAAAAGGAGTCGCAGGACATGGGCACAGCATGATGCATGATCCTACCCCAACTGCTGTGCTGCTGGGTGCTCACGCTTTGTGCTCTTACGTACCAGGTAGGCAGCTGATAGCACCAAAAAAATATCATTGTGTGGTTCGCTTTCTCACCGCTCCGTTTTGGCTGGTGGAGTCGAACCACGCCTACGTTTTTGGGGACAAACCATTCGGAACTAGTGTGGGATAAAAATTTCAGTCGTAAAAGGGTTTCACGCACCGGACAGATCAGATAGATCAGAGCAGATCGTCAGATCATCAGATCATTCCTGCTTGATGATCTAGATCTCTCAGAGCAGACACATTCCTGATCTGCATTGTTTAGCTAACTCCGCGCGCGGGTGAAAGCCGTACAGTATAATCGGCATCATCTATGTAGCGCATGTACACGGGTGCGATATACATTGCTGCTGTACCATACAGATCCTGCACAGCACCTCCTCTCGTAGCGGCAGGTTACGATCTACGTAGATCTGCATGAGCTACGGTAGCTAATTTCGCGCGGGGGTGGAAGCCGTATAATTTGCATGATCTAGCACATGCCATGCTTCGTGGGTATGATATGTATTTCTGCTGTAAGATACAGCTTCTGTACAACATCTCATCATAACGCCCGAGGTTAGGATCTACGTATGTAGATGATCTACGGCAGTATATCGTGATTTGTCCGACTTGTGAAAGGGTTAGCTCTTACCGGGCAACATTGCCAAGCTCCGACTGACTCGGTGTCTTCTGACGCTTGAGTTGCACGACGTATCTACGTACTCATAGAAGAAGCGACTGGTTTCATTCTGCCCTTATGTCGCTCGCGGTGCAGCCTTCAGTGTAGTATGTTCTCTGCCGGAGGTTGCGTGTGCTGTGTTCGATGGAAGTTGCATGTGTTGTATTTTTGTGACATCGCGAACAACAAGAAAGTTTACACGTACGTATGATATAAATACGATACGTATATATATACACACGGTGTTGACGGTCAGTGAGAGTTTGAAAAAAAAAGTAGGCTTTTTTAACGCTTATTAACCCTTTCATTCAAGACTGCAGTCCCGTTTTGGGGACAAACTACCCAATTTCTAAGTAGTTTGTCCTCAAAAGGAGACTGCAGTAATAAAAAAGTGTTAACACATTGAGCATGGCCATGCCCCTTCTCGCCGGAGAGGGCAGTTCGATGCCCGCTGCGTGTGGTTTGCACGCAGGACGTCACGATTTATGCGAGATGCGAACCGGCACAACGAGCGATCGAGAAGATGCTCTCAGTAAAGAGCGCCACCTCTTCCCAGATCAGACCTCAAACATGGGGCCAGATCATCGATTCCCACGTCACGATGATATAAAAAACAGATATTTCAGGGCAAAAAAAATCCTGAGCTGTATGATCCAGCGCGCTGTTGCCGGGCGGGAGGTTCAACATCATGCAATTATCTACAGGACCTGGTAGCTCCTACCGTAGGCTGGATCTGCACTTCATCAGACAAAAATTATCATAGAAATCCTTACATGTATGCGAGACGTGTACACGAGTTTCAGATGTTCCCAGCAGAACAGAGTTTTTTTTCCACCAGCTACCACGTAAAAGGTGTACCACAGGAGTCCATGAAAAAACAGACAAAACGACCTATGAGTACTCGTACACTCCTTTCTTAAGATCAGAATGAGAAACACACCAGAATGGTGGGGTTTCTTGACGAGTAGAATCAACGACATGTATTTGTTTCTGGATTCATTTTCACTTGGCTTTGGCATGCTCCGCTGTCTGGGACTCAAGAACGAAAGACTCGTGTCCGTTTTTTTCTCCATGTACCCACCCCTGACGGTGGTATCGGTATAATAGTACGTCTATATGTAGCTCGAAAACAATCTCATCGTGTTCTGCGATTTCCTAGTGCTGAGATTCGCGTCTTCTGGGGGTGGCGTCGACTGCCGGTTTACTACTGAGTGAGAATGCTCGTACTATGTGTTCATTCAATTAATTTCGCGTGGGTAGATTCTGGCCTATACGCTAGAGCAGTCAACTAGAACCATCCCGAACGCAACGTGTTACCTCGAGGATGGTCATTTTTTCCATTTAGATTCGTCGCAGTCGCCCCCGCCTACAGGCGGAACGCCTCCAACGCACGCCGAGGAAACGAGAAAAAAAAAATGCCGCAAAAAATCCCGGCAACTCCCTGTGTTCCTACTGGGCTTCTGGCGGTTGGCACTCTACACTGCACCCTACATCTCACGTATCGCACGGCCGCAAGCGAAACCCGTAACCCATTTTTTGCCAAGCGAAGCGCGAGGAAAACAATTGAGAACGGCTGCTACCTTGCCTTGCGCACTGTCTGCGCATGGTGTGCCCGGCGATGGTAAACCGGGCGGCGTCTATAGAGGGCAACGGCCACGATGACGGCGCATTCAAAGGCAAGAAAGTTCCGGCCTGGTGGTGTTCCCGAGGACCTCCAACCAAGGGCGGCACAATTAACGCCGAGTGTTTTTAGATGGTCATGTCCTCTTAGAACGAACTATTGACGGCAGCATTCGACGCCAATGACATTTTGGCCAAGAAAATATTTTGGCTTTATTGCTAATAGTGTTCCTTGATGCTTGTGTCCTCCTGACCTCCAAGCAACTACGGCGAAGGCAACGCCAAATATACTTGGGCTCCCTGGTGTCCCCCCTGACGCTCAAACAGCTACGGCGTATTCAACCCCGAGAAGATTTTGGCCTGCTGGTGTTGTTCCTGTTCGTGTGTGTTCTCCTCACCTCCACACCAACTACGGCGCATTCAACACCAAGAAGATCAAGACTTGGTTTGTCCCCCTCGACCTCCACCTAGCCACAGCGCATTCAACGCCCCACCAATACCTTTGTAGTGCTGGTCTCCGCCCGCTGACCCACCACTTCACCCTTCCTGAGGTCCTACCAGCTACATGCGGCGCAATTCAACGCCAACAAGGTTTAGACTTTCTGGTGACTCCTCCGACCCCCAACCAGCTATGGCGCATCCAACGATACGCCAATAAAATTTGGCATGCTGATCTCTGCTCGCTGAACCCCCCCCCCCGCGTCCGTCTTAACTTCAACAAAAGCGACACGGCGCACTTCTTAACGCCAAGAAGTTTTTTGCTTGCTGGTGCCCCCCATACTGGACTTGATTGTCGTGTCACCCTGACCCCCTACCAGGTCCAGCAAGAGGGAGTCGGTGTTGAGGAAGAGCTTGTTGTTGGACCGGGCTACTGTGGTCGCAATGTCCCTCGCCGCGTCGATGCGCCGCAGCTGGATGAATCCCGGGTTGTCCTTGATCGCCTCTCCCACGAGCTTGGCCGACTGAGCCTCTCCCTCCGCCTTGATGACGATGCTCATCTGAAAAAAAAAAACAGGAAAGCAGAGCGTCGGGAGGCGCAAAAAGGTAGAACTGTGAGTCGGCAGACTTTCACGACCAATAACTAATCGGTAGGTGCCGCTGGCTGACTATATACCTGGTAACTGGTTCTATATAGTCGGCAAGCCAGCCGAGTTGCCGACTAAAGTCAGCCGAGCGAGGTAAATCACCCCTCCCCGGCCGAGGGTGCCCCGCCCAAGGGGAGAGTCAGAGGGGATAGGCGGCGAAGGCGATATCGAGACGGGGGGGTGTACTCGATGGGAGAGATATACTGAGACGGGGGGGGGGGGGGTGTACTCATTATCGTGCATGGCCGTAGTCATATGGGGGGGGTGTGTACTCGATAGGAGAGATGTACTCGATCTCATGCATGGCCGTAGTCGTATGACCATAGACCCGCGCATCCCTACAATGCCGGACGGAACATGTCGGGTTTTCACCGACCAGGCAGACGTTGCTTGCACCAAGCGCGAAGCGCCGTGAGGTGTCCGGCGAGTCGCATGAAGGGTGACCTGCATCCTACCAAGAACCGCTTGTGAGGCGGACTTGCATGTGGATGACAGCTTCAATGAGATAGTTTAATTTCCGGTGTAGCCACTTCCAGAGACAGCAATGGGAGTACTATGTACCTGCCTCTTGGGTGCCTTACCTTGAACACTACGTGGTACGATCAATTCCCTTGTGCAGAGTAAAGGTTCTTTACTTCGCACAAATGATCTAACTCGACGACCAGCTGTGGGCGGGGGGGGGGGGGGGGGGGGGGGGGGGGGGGGGGGGTGGGGGGGGGGGGGGGGGGGGGGGGGGGGGGGGGGGGGGGGGGGGGGGGGGGGGGGGGGGGGTGAGGGAGGGGCTCGAAATCGTTGGACGTATTGCTTCCAAAACTGCGTATCCACCAACTAATCTACAACTAGAACAGATAACGCTCTACAGTAGATAATCTAGACCCTAACCTGCCATAAAATGAAATGCTGTACACGCTGTGTCCGTACAAATACATATCCAATTCATAAAACTTGTACTAAACCATGCAGATACAGACGACTCCCACCCGGCAACATGAGCTAGATCATGCAGATCATACACATCACTAAAATGTCTGCCCTGAAAGATCTAGATCATGCACTGTAGGAATGAATGATCTGTACATGATCTGCTCGACGTGTGAACTACAGTAGTCGGTTGAACTCACGGTTCAAGTGTTTCTACAAAAAAATACAAAAAAACAAAGAAAACGCCTCCACCCACCTTCTCTTGCCGAGCCTTCTCCACGACGTACTTCGCGCGCTCCGAGTCTTGCTGGGCAACCTGCGGACCCAAGGCGAGGCGAGGAGCGGAAGCAAAAACTCACGCGTGAGAGGGCATCAAACGGGGTCCATTTGGACACATAGACGAACGTCAAATACAGTAGTGGTCTGGTCCCTCTATAGTGCCGGTTGAGTAGTGTCGGCTGCCTTCTATAGTGCGGGTGAAATGGCTTGGCACAGATGCGATTAACCAGTGTGGCAGTGTGCGGAGGGAATAGTGCCGGTTGACGCTATAGTGCCGGTATTGTTGGCTGGCGCATATCATACTGGCACTATAGAGGGACCACTCCTACCGTATGCCATCAGTAGGGTTCGTCTCCTTTAGTGACCGCCCCATTAAAAAGGTGTGGTGATTTCTGAACGCTCGCTTTCTCCACAACGGCAAGGGTACACGCTAAAGTCGAACATTAGTTTTTCAGAAGGATTTGGACACAGATTTTTCCGAAAACGCCTCCCTTGTTCGGCATTGGCAAACCTTCTCCTTCTCGAGAAATCGAGCGCTAAAAAAAAAACGATCGCACACACCCTTGCTGTTCGAACTCAACGCCCTTGAGGTATGCTTTTAACCCCTTTAGCACCGCACTCCCATTGTGGAGACAAACCCTCCAAATTATAGGCAGTTTGTCCCCAAAACGGGACTTCGGCCGTAACAGGGTTAACAGGAGATCGCGGTTTACCCTGTTGACTGACCGCCCTCCCTGCACTAAAACCATCATATTGAGAAAAAACAGGCTTGGACGAGCAAGTAGGAAAAACGACCGGTCCAAAAAACAAAACGAGTCCTACGGAATGATTGAATATGGCCTCTTGAAAACCGATTTTTAGAAACCGTCAAACTTCCAACAAACAATCGAACAAATGAATTTTCGAAAAATGGAACACGAAAAAAAAACAATTTTTCACAACAAGTCGAACAATGCATCGAAACAGGGAATACACAAAAAAGGAATATGAAATATGGGTTAACGATCGATTTGTTGAACAGCAACTAAGTCAATCTCTGGGGCCAAGCTGGCGACGCGGCCTGTGCATTCTCTGGGCGGGAAACCGAGCAAGTTTTCGATACAGGAATACGAAAAAAAAACGAAAAAAATCCAAGAAGAGATTCAGGCCAACCAAAATTCGAACCAAAAATCGAACAAGGACGAGAAAAAAAAAGGGAATATTGACGACTTCATTAGTCAACACCTTTGTTTGTCTCCGGGGCCAGGGCCGCGGCCGCGGGCAGGGATCTGCTTGGCCTCGACGGCAGCGCAGTGAATCCTCGGCGGGAGGGAATCGCACAAATATTCGGAATAAAAAAAAAAAAAAAAAAAATTACAACCAAGAAATCGAACCAAACTCGAACCAAGAATCGAACGAAGAAAAAAAAAAAAGGGAAACGGATACAAACAACGAATTCGCTGGGGAAAACGTTTTTTTCGTCTTTTGGGGCTTTAAGGTCGCTTCGCTGTCTCGCGGTCGCGGCCCCGGCCACGTGCCTGCTTGGCCTCCACAGCAGCGGTGTATTCCCGGCTGAAGCTGAGGTGGGTGATGGCGGTGTCCTCCATCACAATCCCGAAGTCCCTCGCCCTCTTCTGCAGCGCGTCCCGGATGTTTTTCGACACGGCCTTGCCAGGGGGAAAAAAAAAAAAACAGGAATGCATGCGTCCGGCGTCGCTTAACCCTGTTGGTACTTCAGCAACGGCCATTGCATCTATACGGGGAATGATATAGATATACGGGCGTTCGAGTTACAGTGCAAGGAGTCGTGCGGCACGACCGCAACACGGTCTACCTGGGTACCTACTGCTGGGCGCATGCTGCTCGTCGACGATTGATGGCACCAAAACTTACTAACCACTGTTTAGGTCGCCATCAAAGGGGCCCCGAAGTTTTTTTTTACTTTTGTTTTTTGCACATTTTTGGGGACATCCAACTTGAAAATACTATGTGTAGTGTGGAGTTAAGATTTGCAGTCCGTCTCTTGTCAGAAGGAAATTGGAACCCGAAAATGTGGCTTTCGAATTTCTGCACTGGAACACGGTCTACAAAGGACGACCGGGAATACACGCGAACGCGGTTGTTCGCATCCACGCAACCAGTTCGCGACGGTAACTCAAGCAAACGTAAGCTGTCAACCCACAGAGAAAAAATGAGCAGCATTGTAATCTTGAGGCGCGATTTGACAGGTGGACCGCTTTGTGTAGAACGACAAACCCATCGAGGGCGATCCGACCCGACCCTACTCTACCCTACCCTACCTACCCTACCTACGCTACCCTACCCTACCCGACTCGACTCGACAGAGAAATAATAGTTTGTATTGTACAACACGTTTTTCGTACCTCTCGCTTGGTGAGCAGCTCCGAGGCGTTGTACTTAGCCACCACAGCCTTCGTCACCTCGTTCACGATCGACGGCAGTACGCGCTCATCGTAGTCTGGTCTCGGCACACCAACCAACACAGGCAGTGAGTAGCGGACGGCAAACACGCCGAGTAGGAAATGTTACACACCTAGAACAGCAACACCGGTATTCCCACTCCATGATCTATAGATCCTTCAGGGCAGATAGGTAGATCAGATACATGGACAGATTCCTAATCCGTATGATCTAGCTCATGTTCCCGCGTGGTAGCCGTACAATTTTGCACCATCTACAGTAGTAGCACAGGTATCCTCGCACTGCTGTAGATCTATCTGTATTACACAAATCCTACACAACACGTCATAGATCATTCCGGATGATCTAGATCGTGATTTGTCCGGGGTGTGGAGTGCTAAGCCTTCGCGCGCCCCGGAGTCGAGCGCGAAAGAGTCGGGAGCGTACGGCAGAAAAATCGAGGGAAAAAAAAAAAAAAAACGGAGCCACAGGTTACATGGGGCAGAGAGGTGGTTTCATGACTTCGAAGCAAAACGTACCTTTAGAACTGCACCTAAGACATACGTTTAGAACTGCACCTAGGTTTTTGGAGGACAAAACTGCTTGGAACTAGTGTGGTCATTTTCGTAGTAGAAATAGTAGACGGGTTTATTTGACCCATTGAGCACTGCAACAACGTTCATGGGGGGGACAACTACGTGGAGATAGTGGGGGCATCATTTTTCACGCCCTGGCGTCAAGCGTGGAAAAAGTCGGGAGGACAGGACACCACAGCACAATGTGGAAAGTAAAACTGATGGTCAAAAAAGGGGGGGAAAAAAGGTGGCAGGATTGGGCTCGTACCGCGTGAAGATCGAGAAAGCATCGTGGCTGGTGGGGCTGTGAGTTGGGCGGCGAAAGCCAGCCAACTAGCTGAATTTGGTTGACTATTCATAGTCGGCTGGCGCTACTTGACCTCATTTTGAATTATAAAAATTGTGATACAAGAAACGCCTGCGACCTTCGGCACTGCCATCGACACAGGCACAGTCGACGGCGATGGGTTTTGATGCGCGACGAGTTACGGAGTAGACCATTCAGTCCTCTCTGCCTTTCTGGGAGAGTGATGTCACGGGGAAATAAATACATGCGCACCCGGTAGCAAAGAAGCCTTCCATACACACGGAAACCCAAATAGTCGGATAGTCGGCACCGTTGCAACTAACTATAATACCAGGTACCTATTTATAGCTGGCGAATGTTAGTTACGCAACTCACACGTAGCTCCTAATGACTGGACTTTACCAGGGGCATGCAAGGCAAACCTGGGGGAAAACTACCGTACATTTAAGAAAGCATGAAGCGCAACAAGAAAATAAATCGTAAAATTCCAAGACACGAGCGGCACTGATACGTACGCATGCCTAAGCCTATAGCCCGTGTACTTCTGCAGTGTGCACAAGCACCTAACACTTATCACTCTGTTTCCAAGCAACTTGTACCCGAAACGGGTGTGTTAAAAGGGGTATAAGCCCTTCGCCTCAGAGGGCCTTGAGTCCGTACAGGGGCGTGATCTATTTTCAGCGCTCGTTTCCTCCTAACAAGCGGGAAAAGGTTGGTAAAGCCGAAACACTGTATTTTGGGAATGCTCTCTCTCTCTCTCTCGACCCGCACCTTTCCGAAAAACGCCTTGCGCGGCATTGGAAAACCAGCCCTTATTTCTGGAAATACTCGAGCGCTGAAAAACGATCGCACCCCTAGCTGTAGCTATGCGAACTCAATGCTCTCTAAGGTATTACTGCGGTGTGCAGAAAAGCGGTTATTATAGTCTAGTTCCAAGCAACTTGTATTCCAACCGGGAGCGCAGTCCTACACAGGTCATAATCCCATCATGACCGTTTTGCAAAGAAACATCTACCTGAGTCTAGTCTCAAAGTACGGTAGTGGTCCATCTATAGTGTCGGTTGCCCGCTATTGTACCCGTGGAATCGCTTGGCATAGACGAGATACACCAGTGTGGGATCATACCGTGTGGAATAGTGCCGGTTGCCGCTATTTTTTTTTTTGTTTAGCGCGCCGGAGAGCGAGAGGAAACCCCTGTCCACACTTTATTTCTCAAGTTTTCGTGTACAGGTGATTGCGCTATTGTAGTACCGGTATTGTTGGCTGGCGCATACCCGCACCATTGAGAAAACCGGCAGTACTGTGACATGTAACCGAAACAGGAGTTCCGTCCAAAACGGGGTTGAGGTTCAACTTACCCTTGCCCAATCGGCGGTAGATGAAGGGGAGCTTGGAGGGGTCCGGCTTGGACAGCACACGCAGGGTGATGCTCACCATCTGCAAGTCCTTCGACCCGGTCAGGGACTGCCACACGCAACAAAAGGTCAGACACGCATCACGGCATCACGGCAGATACATCGTCGGGAAAAAACGACGGCGAACATAATTACTGCTCTGAACCGAAATACACGGTAGGTGTACGTATTCACAATAAACTCAAGCGGTCAATATTCGGCGACAGGGTGATACCCTGGGACAAAAAAGAACATTCTTGGGCACGCGCGGAAAAACAAGAGCCTGCGCCAGTGACGAACCCTTTGCAACACGCTGAAAGCGCAAGAGCGTGAGAAAGAAAGAGCAAAGAAAACGATGGAAAGCCGATGAGCGGGGCGAATGCCAATTCCCACGCGCGACAAAAACAAACCAAGGCAAGCACCGGTCGGCGGATATCTCGGCGAAACGAAGGCGCAAAAAGGAGAGGGTTAAGGCGGGATCGATCAGGGAACCGAAACCAAGAATAACCCGTTGATCGGTGCGTGAGAGATTAATTCGGTGTGTTGGTACCTATGCTTCGGGGGGAGGGGGGTTGTACCTATTATAATGCAAGGCCGTAGTCGTATGACCATAAGACCCTCGCATCCCTACAAAATCGGGACGGAGCACGTCGGGTTTTCACCGACCAGGCAGAGGGGGGGTTACTCATTTGTTATCTCAAGTCATTTGACCGTTGACCACGCATCCCTTTCGAGACGGAGTACTGCTCATACTCCTCATAGATAACAGGTACAACAGGGTATGAGTGGGTGGGTAAATCAATTAATTCCTCGAGTTAGCATGAATTAATTAGATGTGTTTTTTTCGGGAAATAGGAATAGAGCGCTCCTGCTGCCAAAGAGAACCGCCTCTCACCTGAACGTTGCGAGGCTTCGTGCGCACGTCGTAGATGTAAGGCCACTCGAACCAGGGGACGACGAAGTGCATCCCCTCAGCCATGACGCCTTCCTTTACCCCGGTGAGGCGGTTGAAGATGATCGCGCGGTGACCACCGTCCACTGTGACACATACCGCGCAATTTCCGCAAATATGTCAGACAATGTGAAACCGTCACTCAAAACATGTTAAACCGTCAGGCAGAGAATGCGAAACCGTCACTCAGACAATGAAAAACGGTCAACAAAAAAAAGAGGTGTGTGTTTGCACCTGTAGTTAGTCAGAAAACGTCAAGCCGTCACAGAAAAAGCACAACCGCCACTCAGAGAATGCGAAACCCTCAGATAAAAAATGTGCAGTAAGTGAGACAATTTCAAGTCGTCACGCAGAACATGCCAAACAACCATGCCCAGAATGCGAAACCGTCACTCAGAAATGTGAAACCGTCAAAGAAAAAATTACGAGATTGCATCGCAGTCCCGCAATCAGTTGAAAATCTGAAGCCGTGACCCAGAACATGTGAAGTCGTAAAAACGAAAACGTGAAGACAGCAACGGCACCCGGATGTTGTTATTGGGCACTGGAACACTCGCCCCTGATGCAAAGGAGACCGTGGTTTGATTGACCCTTTGACTGACCGCACCGCCTCCCTACACTAAACTCAAATCGGCCTACGTATGTATCAGATAACACGCCACGTCGTATCATGTCATGTCGAACAATCCCACACACCAGATCATAGCATAGCATAGCATACACAAAATCATTCCATACTAGACCACACCATATCACACCATGCCATACCAAACCATATCATACCATGCCAAACCATACCCTAGAACACCATGCCATACCCGTGCCACGTTATGTCTCACCAGTGAATACGGAGTTGTAGCCGTAGTGTTCCACGGCGCCAAGGACTATGCCATCATATCATACCACACCATAACAAACCATACCACACAACAAACCATGCCAAACCATACCATACCATACCCGTGCCACGTCATGCCTCACCAGTGAACACGGAGTTGTAACCGCAGTAACCGACGGCGCCAAGGACTACGGCGGTGTTGAGGAGGGGAAGCAGAGGCCCGCCCCCGCTGGGGATTTTGTTGAACGCTGCCTGCAGACCCGAGCAAACACAAAAAAAAAAAAAATAATAAAAAAAAAACACACACGGTAAAGTCCACAGCGTGTGTGAATTTGCGAGAACAGTAGTACTGCAGCAGAAGAAGTCAACCTTAATCCACCATGACAGCGCTCTCTCTATGGTACCCGCGCTTACTCTGCCCTCATCGTACTGCAGTGGCATTCGCCCTTGCTCCCTTCCATGACAGCACTGAATACAGCGCATAGGACACATACGTACTGTAGTACTAACCCTAGCGCCTGCCCTGACACCACCAGCAGAGCAGCGCCAATCCTTACCACTAAATACAGTACCAGGTGCTACAGTAGCATCAATAGTGCTCTCACCCTTACACCTGCCATGGTGTCCCGCGGCTTGTCACACCAGGTCAGGTGTCGCTGGCGTGCCTTGCTCTAATCCCCGCCCCGACTCGCTTTGTCCCTGCCTCCTGTCCGGCGACCGCGGGTGAAAACGAAAGGCTGCGGTTAGCATGACTTCCGTCATTATCAGTGCCCATGACGTATGGTACGGGATACAGGTTGTTGGTTCCATAACGCGTTTGGGACCGCACTCCGGATTCGGGGACAACGTACTTGGAACTACTGTAGAACCAATATACAGTGCAGTACTAAAAGGGTTGAGATAAGCACATCTTGTAGATTGTTGTCCAACTCGTACAGCACGAGGAAGGCGTTACTTGTTGTGGGGGCTGCGGGCGAAAAATTCAGGCAGCGGTCGGCATCGTTTTCAGTCAAGTGCCGCATGTAGATAATGTAGGTACATTTTAGCTGACCGAACTTTTTAGGGGGCTATTATTGTTGTTGATGTTGTCCTTCTCGCATTATAACTCATGTCCAAATATATACGTATATATTGAGTCCGTGGGGCTCCAAAAGCTGGAGCGGAAGAATACCTCAGGGAACAACATACAGCCAAATCGAATACTAGAAGAGAAAAAAAAAATAGTTCACCGCTACGAACAGCTGTTGTTGTTATCATTGTTGTTTGCCGCTGTTGCTATGATTTCTACTGCATTGCTGTTGTTGCTGTTCCTGCTGATGTTGTTGGGGTCGTTGTTATTGTTGCTGCCGTTCTCAACTAAACTCGGCGCCACCATTTAGTCCGTGGTCACGCGACAGGCTCCACTGACTCGAGAGTGTGGAAGAAAAAAAAAAAAAAAAAAAAAACGGAAATAAACCCACGGCAAAGGGGGAAAAAAAAACGTATCCCCGGGGGTTCATCAATTGCTCAAACCTCGGACAGATCAGATAGACCATCTAGATCCCGATCTACCGTTATGAAATGCTGTGCAGGATCTGTGTAGTACAGATCCGAGACAGGAAACATGACCTACTGCAGATCATATAGATCAGGGATCAATCTATCTATCTGCTCTGAAAAAAGATCTAGATCATCACGTGGGAATGATCAGTACATGATTTGTCCATGGTGTGTGATTGCTGGGTAAAAAAATCGAGGGTTGCAGCCGTGGAAAACCAACGCGGGTCGACTCGAGCGATTTACGGCGGTATATTGCCGCTTTCTCTTCCACAGCGAACGGGGGGGAAATGCCGGAGGCCAGAGGGAAACGCAGAGCGTGTCTTAACCCCTTGGGACCGAACGTAATAGCGACCGAAACAATCGTTGGTAACTTTGGTGTTATCAACTACTGCGTATGCAAGGGCAGTGTGAGCGTCAAGCGTTGCGGGGGGGGGGGGGGGGGGGGGGGGGGGGAATCATGTTGCGCCCGCCTCGTACGACTCCTTACATTCAACCATTGTTACTCGGGCACCAGTTTGTGTCATCACCCCACGATCACGCAATGGCCGCAGGGCAGCTGTAGTCGTCATTTTTTTTATCGTCAACTTTCACCCAAGAGGGTTAATGGTATGGGCTGTTTTGGCCGATTGTGCCTCAGTTTAGGGTCAGTGTGGTTCTCAAGCAAATTCTACAGTAGGGGAAAAAGTTGTTGAAAACACGTACTTGGTAACAATATTTGTCCCAACAACAACAAAACACCGTTTATACTGAACATCATTATACAGACGGTCCGTATATTTGGGTACACACAGGAGACTTGTTTGTTCTTCGGCGCAAAAAAAAAGAGCTACGACTCTCTCAGACATCTGCGACCATTTTTGGAAGAACAACTGGGAATACCGGAACACAACGGACAGATCACCGACCCCCGCATGCAATGGTGTACATATTTCAGGGCAGGGAGACTCCTGATCTTTGTGATCTATTAATAGCTCATGTTGCCGGGTGAAAGGAAGCCTGCACGAATCTACAGCATATTGTTTTTCCTGGGTTGGACACGTACTGTTAAGTACAGATGCTGCACACCATCTCAATTCGGTAGCTGAACCCCTTCGACCCGCAGTCCCGTTTAGGGGACAAACCAGTCAAATTCCAAGTAGTTAATATCCAGATGGTGTGTTGAACTGCAGCTATGGTCCCTACGTAGTGCCGGTACACGCCAGCCAACAATACCCGCACTATATTTTATGAAATAGCGGCAACCAACCGGCACTAATCCCTCCGCATACTGCCACACTGGCTAATCTCATCTGTGCCAAGCCATTTCACCCGCACTATAGAGGGACCAGACCACTACTGTGTAAGCAAAAACGTTGCCCTCGCAGACACACGCGAGCAGTCACCGAGAATCTGAGAATTCAGGACGGCGACTGTGCAAGCGATTCCATTGATAGCCAACGACACCGCCCTCAGGGTACCACGCACAGAATGTGCATCGTCTCGCTGTTTTTGCGACGCTGCAAATAGAGACCCTCCATCTCCCCCCACCCCCACTCCCTCCTGCACTTCACCGTCTCGCCCAGTCCCGCCTGCCCCTGCCCACGACATGAGCACACCCTCCCCCCCAGCCCACCACTACCCCCCCAATCCAGTCGAAGCTGTCATCCATTGCAAGTCCGCCTCACAAGCGGTTCTTAGCAGGATGCAGGCCACCCTACTGGTGACTCGCTGGACACCTCACGGCGCTTCGCGCTTGGTGCAAGCAATGTCTCCCTGTTCGGGGAAAACCCCACATGGTCCGTCCCGGCATTGTAGGGATGCGAGGGTTTATGGTCATACGACGACTACTGGAATGAGTATACCCCCCCCCCCGTCTCGAAAGGGATGTGTGATCAATGGTCAAATAATACTAAGGCAAGCAACCAATGAGTACGCCCCCCCCCCCCGCAGCTTTACGCCACCATGCTGCCAGTCAAGAGCAAGCTTTCAGCAGCGGCAGTGGGGGAAGTTCGGAGTTTGCTGTGCTACGATGAAGTATAGCTACAATGTGCGCTTAAGGGTAGGTGTTAAACGTCTTTATAGCTGCACACTCCCATCCGGGGCAAAACCATTCGGAATTAGACTCGGACAATGCTTGCAGTGGTAAGCAAATGCGCTGCCAAGTTTTCGGGCCACATTACTTGGAATTGCTATTGGATGTGGACACGCGGTACTTGTTGCACTAGATATTTAATAGAAAGAGGATGACCTACTTGCTTCGCGGAACCACCTATACTATTATACCACCAGGTACTGCAGCAGACTACTGCTGTGGGTGCATCAGTAGGCTACAGTAGGCTACTGCTGTAGGTGCACCAGCAAACTAGGCTGCTACAGTAGGTGCAGCAGTAGACTGCTGGTGTAGGTTTAGCGCGACCAAAGTGACCGCGAGTGCGTACTGAAGTTGCGTGAATCACGCGGCAGAGTCCACACTCCTGCCATACTGCTACACCACGCACTGCCATGCTTCTGCCATGCACTTAACGTGCTGCAGCAGTAGACTACTGGTGTAGGTCACGGGGATCAATGAGACCGCGAGTGCGTACTGATATTGTGTGAACTACGCGGCAATTGGTCGCCACAGCAGTATCCACATTCCTGCCACACTGCTACACCACGTACTGCCATACTGCTGCCATGTATTTTACGTACTACTGCTGTTCGATGAACTGAACAGTGAACGGGGTCGGTAAACCAGTAGATCTCACACATATTCGATAAAATGGTTGGCGAACACTCTGTGAACAAGATAAAGAGGGTTGACGCTATAACCATTGTTTGATCTGATCTGATCGAGTTAGGGTTAGGCTTAGAGCTACTGCACATTTGGAGAAAATGGTTGGCATACAATGTGTATGTAATGAACATGGCTAACGCTAACCATTGTTTTTTTATGGGTCTGATTGGCTTAGGGTTGGGGTTAGGAGTAGCCCTTCTTCGTGATATTTTTTCATTTTTTCTTTCTTTTCCTCTTCTTTTTTTTTTCGAGTGCACCCATGATAGCTGTTCAATTTTATAAATATAATAGGGTTAGGATAGATACGTTCCTGATGTTATTCGGTTGTAAGTGATACGGAATGGTATGATACAGTAACTGCCGTGCGCACTATTTCGTACTTGTTCGTTTTCTCCCATCGAGATGCATTTTTGTTACAGCCTGTTTTGTGACCGTAGGCAGGATTTCAGGGAAGAGAGCTAATGTGAGAACATCATCATCACCATCACCATCAGTCCTATTCGTCTGGCACACAAGGGTGTCACAACCATCATCTCGAATTAACCCCCCGAGGTAGGCAGATCGACACTGGACTCGTGGATGTCAGACTGTGGATGACAGGTGATCAATGTTGCGTAGGGCACGGGCTGCTCCTCTATACCAGGTAGGTACCTTCAAAAACAGTAGCAGTCAGAGCAGTAGTACACAGCAGTACGTTATATTACTCTGTCCCGAAATGTAAGAATTGCAACATTAATATGGAAAACATAATCATACGCGCACAACCCCTCAGCGTATGCCTCCCACATATATACAAGTACTACTGCTGTAGGTTATACTGTACTACAAACCACAACAAACAGTCGGTGCGGGCTCAAACAAAATCGCGTGGGGGAGCCGCATGCAGGGCAGGAACCCCTCTACGTCCGTTATTATGCAAATGAGAGAGCGAAGCGAGACCGAAAGAAAACACACCCACACGCACCCCAGCCCCCAACCTCACCTCCCATTCCCATCCCCAGCTGTCTCCTTTGGCACATACCATAATGTACGCAAATATAAGGAGCGTATTAGAAGTAATATTAAAACTCATACGGTCCTTAAATTTCCGGACAGGATGGTACACCCAGACCGTGCACGTCGCGGGAAACCAAGACCTCAAAACGGACCCAAGAACCACCAAGAGCATCTCATACGTGGCGAGATCGTTGCTCGGGGCGGCCATCTCACTGCTGCTGCTGCTGTACTGCTGTGTTGTTGCTGCTACGCAGTTGTACGTAACGAGGCTGCATTGAGTTGGGTCAAGAATGCACGCGATAGAAAGTGCTTGCGGGAGTATCACTTGTAGTCAGTCTACTTGCAGCAAGACTCTGTAAGGTAAGGCAGACAGCGTACGCATAACATGTGGTGAACATCTGCTCGAGGCACTCGGTAGCCATGGCTAGAGCACGGCCAAGTACGCAGCTGTTTGCCATACAGACTAAAGACGCTGGCTCAGCGAAAGCGAGCCAGGTAGATCGGGAGCGTCACAGCGAGCTACGCGGCTGCGGAAGCCCATGGCTGCCCTTCGAGATAAAATGAAAAAGGCAAAAGCAGGTGAGGTTCTTGCCACGCATACTAAAAGCCTCCAAATGAGGTGCAAACTAACCTTGTACTATTGCAGGACCTCGTTTACAGCCAGCTCCAGCCCGTCGACTAATCCACGCCTGTGTCGCTACGGCAGTTCCTTTCGCTTGCTTGTTATGATGGACTGAGCTGTGGATGCTGTGTCACCGATGGTCTCTTCCGCTGTAGCCCCTGTACCCTAAATAACCACCGCCTGGACATCAGTAAAACCCTATAATGCGGTACATCCGATACCCGTTGGACCGGAGATCGGCGGCCTAACTCCAAACGCCATACTCTCTGTTCTCTGTGCGTTGTGCGCTGTGCGCTGTGCGCCGCGTGCTGCGGGTCTGCGATCTGCAAGTCTGCGAGTGACAGAGCTGCACGTGAGTACGTGACGCGCGATCCTCGATGCATGCCAGACATCGAAGACTCCAGACTCCAGACACCTCCTAGCCCGATACGAAAAATCAGGGGATGATTAGCCTGGCACCCCGGGCCCCCTGGAGTTCATTCGACGAAGGCGAGCTCCTAAAATTGGTCGCCCGATCGATTAAAACAGGTCAAGGTGTCCAAGGTACGAGTGCACTTCGTGCTGAGATGACTGAGATGGAGCTAGATATCCATGTCCCGACCATCAACATCAAGCCGCTGCTAGAAATTGCTGGCAGTACATACACGTGAGCTACTGCCAAAATACCTGGTTAGGTGTTCAATGTTCAGCCATCGTTCCTGGTACCTTGTACCAGGGTAGTTGAACTTTTTCAGCACAGCTCGGATGAAAAATGGTGCCATCGAAGCGATCGAAGAGCGCAGGGGCTCATCGGAGACGTGCAACCCATCATGTGACAAGTGATACCCTGGAGCAGCGTAAAGCAGGATTGAGGATACAGATAGCTACACGGTAGACGGAGTCTCGTGGCGAGTGCCACCTCTTCAGTGAGAACAAGGGTTTTGACAAAAAATTGAAAATCCGTTAGTGGTGAGTTCGGTGTAGAGTAGCTAGTGTAGAGGTCGGCACGGCAACAAAGAGCAGGCAATCACCATCTGGCACCTCGTACTCACTTTGCGCGCGTGCTCATCAAGCACGAAGACGCTTCGCTTCACACACTGCTGTGTGGAGATCACGATCTGCTGCTATACTGCTGTACGTTCTGTGTATGCACAGCAGATAGATAGTCTGTACTGTCCATTCTACATATGTGGATAGATAGTCGATACGCATGGATATATAATTCATGATTATTTGTCGTTGTGTCGTTGTGCAATGTTGTGTTCGGCTGTCGGGCCGTATTGTACAGATCCCGCCCGGCCAACATGACCTGCAGACTCTGTGCTGCTGCAGATCGTGCAAATCATATATGTGAGGGATACGACCTGGTTACAGTAAGAAGCACAGCATTTCACCTCCGGCGATCTAATAAAGACTACGTCGAAGTTTTTTTCCATACTGAACATTGAACATATCTACATGACCGCATGGATAAGGGGAACACATCAGCGAAGAGATTTTTGGCGTGCGAGTTGTAGTTCGAGAGACATGGACATTTTTCATGATTCTGGGGAGGCGCCATTTCATGCCAGGCACCAGTAGGAAATATATGAATTATAATCAATACAATAGGTTTTCAAGCCGTATATCGGTCAATACGACGAGTAGTTCGACACTAAACGTCTTGAAATGCTCGCATCAGTACTGGGAAGTCGTCCATGTCACTTTTTTTTCTGCAAGCCTACAAGGCTGTGATAATAAACGCCTGCCAAAGTACTAGAGCATTGTACTGAGCAATTTTGGGATCTGAGGGGGAAAATTGCCCGTCCGGGAACTTGTTTTTGCGGCATAGTTTTTGAGAGTTGAAAAACAAAGTTTGACAAGGTTGTTCTTCATAGCAATACAAAAAAGGTGAGGGCTGGTCTTTAATATTATTTTTTATCGTGCGTCAGTTGAGGTCAAAGTTTCCCGAAAAAAAAAAACGAGAAGTCGTAAAAGTAAGCCTTAAGAACGAAAAAAAAAGAAGAAAAAAGTCAAGCTTCAGTTTTTTCGTTTATTCGCATGGTCATGAAGATCAACCGTGCGAAATCATTTGTTTCAACTCTCAAAAGCCATGGTGCAAAGTTCCGAAGCCGAAATCTTCCGCCTGTCGCTGGAACCAGCTCGTATCTGCCTTGAAAGATCTAGATCATGAAACGGAGATCTGATCTGTCCGATGTTTCAAGCATCTGCTCTGCTTGCTGTCTGTGGGTCTGCGTGTTCCAAAAAGGGAGGAAGATCGAGCAGCTACCGCCAGCAGGCTTCTGCAGGCGTGCGAGAGTCATGGGCTGTTCTTCGTGACGGGACATGGCATCACACAAACTCGGAGACAGCTGGCCTTCGATAATTCCAGGTGACGTATTAAACTCGGCAAGTCATGCGTCGCCTGCAAACTATTGAGTACGTACTTTATTGGAGAGCACTTGACCTCTGCTTCGTACTTTGTGGCCACAGAGCTGGTGTGTACAGGGTATCTCTCTACGATGAAGAATCAGCACAGACACATCGCTGTCAATGGGTAAAAAAAAAGAAACGGTATAATGTGAAGACAACATCACGGGAGGGCGCACGCAGCCGCCCGCCAATACAGGACCTAAACGACCATAGCGATTGCTTTGCATGCGCTCGCTCGCGAGGTCGCGGCACGTCACCGTCGTGTTCGATTGCTTGCGCGAAACGCGTGCACCATCCAGTCGCAATGGGGGGTGCGCGCAGCCGCCCACCAGTCCAGGGACAAAGCGACCATATGTGTTTGCTTTGCAGGCGCTCGCTCGCTAGGCCGCGTCGCCGTCGTGTTTGTAAGAATACAGCGGCGGCGTGCCGTGGCCTCGCGAAAGAGCGCTTGGAGAGCAATCGTTATTGTCGTTTTGGCCCTCAGCTGCCGGGCGCCTGCTTGCGCCCTCGACCGCGATTAGATGGCGCAAGCACGCCGCGCCGCCGTCAGGCTCGTGTACTCACGCAACACGCTTGCGCCATCCAATGGCGGTGGATGGCGCACGCATCCGCCCGCCAATACAGGACCAACAATACATAGCTACAACATAGCGGCTGCTTTGCAGGCGTTCGCTCACGAGGCCGCGACACGCCGGCGTAGTGTCTGCCTGCTCGCACCAAACGGGTGCACCATCTAGTCACAGTGGACGCGCAGCCGCCCGGCCGTGTAGAGCCCAAACGACCATACATATATTTTTGCAGCGCTCCCTCGTAAGGCTGCGGCACGCCACCGTCGTGTTCGCGCGCTTGCGCCATGCTATCGTGGTGGCAGGCGCACGCAACTACCCACCAGTACAGGGCCGAAAGGACCATGAGAGGTTGGTTGGCAGGCGCTCGCTCGCTTGGCCGCGGCAGGTCGCCGTAGTGTGCGCCGCCGTCAGTCTCGTTTCCTCGTGCAAAGCGCGTGCACCATCCAGTCGTGGTGGAGGGCGCACGCAGCCGCCGGCCGGTACAGGGCTAAAACGACCATAACGATTGCGATGCGCACGCTCGCCCGCGAGGCAGCGGCACGTCGCCGCCGTGTTCGATTGCTCGCGCAAAACGCGTGCGCCATCTAGTCACAGTGGGGGGCGCACGCTGTCGCCCGCCAGTACAGGGCCCAAACGACCATAACAGTTGCTTTGCAGGCGCTCGCTCGCTAGGCCGCGCCGTCGTCGTGTTTGTACGAATACGGCGGCAGCGAATCGCGGCCTCGCGAGCGAACGCTTGGAGAGCAATCGCTATTGTCGTTTTGTCCCTCAGCTGCCGGGCACCTGCGTGCGCCCTCGACCGCGATTAGATGGCGCAAGCGCGCCGCGCCGCCGGCAGGCTCGTGTGCTCACGCGACACGCTTGCGCCATTCAATCGCGGTGGAAGGCGCACGCATCCGCCCGCCAACACAGGGCCAACAATACATAGCTATAAGTGTTCGCTCGCAAGGCGGCCGTCGTGTCTGCCTACTCGCACCCAACGGGTGCATAATCTAGTCGCAGTGGACGCGCAGCCGCCCGGCCGTGTAGAGCTCAAACGACCATACCGATATATTTGCGGCGCTCACTCGTAAGGCTGCGGCACGCCACCGTCGTGTTCGCGCTTGCGTCATGCTATCGTGGTGGCAGGCGCACGCAACTACCCACCAGTACAGGGCCGAAAGGACAATGAGAGGTTGGTTGGCAGGCGCTCGCTCGCTTGGCCGCGGCACGTCGCCGTAGTGTGCGCCGCCGTCAGTCTCGTTTCCTCGTGCAAAGCGCGTGCACCATCCAGTCGTGGTGGAGGGCGCACGCAGCCGCCGGCCGGTACAGGGCTAAAACGACCATAACGCTTGCTTTGCACGCGCTCGCCCCGCGAGGCCCTGGCACGTCGCCGTCGTGTTCGATTGCTCGCGCAAAACGCGTACGCCATCCAGTCGCAATGGGGGGGTGTACTCGATAGGAGAGATGTACTCGATCTCATGTATGGCCGTAGTCGTATGACCATAGACCCTCGCATCCCTACAATGCCGGGACGGGGCATGTCGGGTTTTCACCGACCAGGCAGACATTGCTTGCGCCAAGCGCGAAACGCCGTGAGGTGTCCGGCGAGCCACATGAAGGGTGAGCTGCATCCTACTAAAAACCGCTTGTGAGGCGGACTTGCATATGGATGACAGCTTCAATGAGTTAGTTTAATTTCCGGTGTGGCCACTTCCAGAGACAGCAATGGGAGTACTATGTAACTGCCTCTTGGGTGCCTTGTCTTGAACACTACGTGATACGATCAATCCCCCTTGTGCAGAGCAAAGGTTCCTTACTTCGCACAAATGATCTAACTAGACGACCAGCTGTGGGCGACCGCCAAAAAAGAAAAAGAAAACAAAAAAACGGTACCCTACTGGATGTCTAGCTCACGTAGTGAGCGGCATGTTTTACAGTGTCGTTGCCAACCGACGCCAACCCAACCCATATAATATATATAATAGGGGGGGGGGCGCACGCAGCCGCCCGCCAGTATAGGGCCCAAACGACCATAGCGATTGCTTTGCAGGCGCTCGCTCGCTAGGCCGCGCCGCCGTCGTGTTTGTACGACTACGGCGGCGGCGAGCCGCGGCCTCGCAAACGAGTTCTTGGGAAGCAATCGCTGTTGTCGTTTTGGGCCCTAATCTGCCGGGCGCCTGCGTGCGCTCTCAACCACGATTAGATAGCGCAAGTGCGCCGCGCGGCCGTCAGGCTCGTTTGCTCACGCGGCACGCTTACGCCATGCAATCACGATGGCGGGCGCACGCAGCCGCCCACCAATCCAGGGCCAACAATACCAACATACTACATAGTGGCTGCTTTCCAGGCGTTCCCTCACGAAGCCGCAGCACGCCGCCGTGGTGTCTGCGTTCTCGCTCCAAACGAGTGGGTCATCTATTACGGGGGACCATAGTAAATAGGACCACATATTGCTAGTAAAAATAGGGAAACATATAGTTTTTTTTGTATACCATAGGTCCTATTAACTATGGACCCCCGTAATAGTCGCAGTGGATACCCAGCCGCCCGGCCGTTTGCAGCCCACACAAACATTCCGATATATTTTCAGCGCTCGCTCGTAAGGCTGCGGCTCGCCACCGTGGTGTTCGCGCGCTTGTGTCATGCTATGGCGATGGCAAGCACACTCAGCCGCCCGTAAGTACAGGGCCAGAACGACCATGAGAGGTTGCTTGCCAGGCGCTCGCTCGCTAGCCCCTGGCACGTCGCCGTCGTGTGCGCCGCCGTCATTTTCGTTTTCTCGTGCAAAGCGCGTGCACCATCAGTCGTAGCGGAAGGCACAAGCAGCCGCCCGCCGGTCCAGGACTAAAACGACCATAGCGATTGCTTTGCAGACGCTCGCTCGCGAGGCCGTGGCACGTCGCCCTCGTGTTTGATTGCTCGCGCAAAACGCGTGCGCCATCCAGTCAAAGTGGGGGGCGCACGCAGCCGCCTGCCAGGACGGGGCCCAAACGACCATAGCGATTGCTTCGCAGACGCTCGCTTGCTAGGCCGCGCCGCGGTCGTGTTTGTACGAATACGGCGGCGGCGAACCGCGACTTCCCGAGCGATCGCTTGGAGAGCAATCGGTATTGTTTTGGCCCTCAGCTGCCGGGCGCCTGCGTGCGCCCTCGACCGCGATTAGATGGCGCAAGCACGCTGCGGCGTCGTCAGGCTCATTTGCTCACGCGGCACGCTTGCGCCATCCAATCGCGTGATGAAGGGCGCACGCATCCACCCGCCAGTACAGGGCCAACAATACATTGCTACAACATAGCGGCTGGTTTGCAGACGTTCGCTCGCGAGGTCGCGGCACGCCATCGTCATGTCTTCGCTCTCGCGCCAAACGGGTGCACCATCTGGTCGGAATGGACGCGCAGCCGTCCGGCCGTTTGTCCAAACGACCATACTTACATGTTTACAGCCCTCGCTCGTAAGGCTGCGGCACGCTACCGTCGTGTTTGCTCGCTTGCGCCATGCTATCGCGGTGGCAGGTGCACGTAGACGCCCGCCAGTACAGGGCCAAAACGACCATGAGAGGTTGGTTGGTAGGCGCTCGCTCGCGAGGCCGCGGCACGTCGCCGTCGTGTGCGCCGCCGTCAGGCTCGTTTTCTTGTGCAAACCGCGTGCACCATTCCATCGTAGTGAAGGGCGCACGCAACCGCCCTCCGGTACTGGGCTAAAACGACCATAGCGATTGCTTTGCACGCGCTTAGTCGCGAGGGCTCGGCACGCCGCCGTCATGTCCGTCTGCTCGCGCAAAACGCGCGCGCCTACCAGTCGCAATGGGAGGCGCACGCAGGCGCTCGCCAGCACAGGGCCCAAACGACCACAGCGATTGCTTTGCAGGCGCTCGCTCGCTAGGCCACACCGCCGTCGTGTTTGTACGAATACGGCGGCGGCGTGCCGCGGCCTCGTGAGCTAGCGCTTGGAGAGCAGTCGCTATTGTCGTTTTGGCCCTAATCTGCCGGGCGCGTGCGTGCGCCCTCGACCGCGATTTGATGGCGCAAGCGAGCCGCGCCGCCGTCAGGCCCGCTTGCTCACGCCGCACTCTTGCCATATTCAACCCCGAAGGAGGCCGCACGCAACCGCCCGCCATTACAGGTGGCCAACAATACATAAATACTACATAGCGGCTGTTTTGCAGACGTTCACTGGCGAGGTCGCGGCACGCCGCCGTCGTGTCTGCCTGCTCGCGCCAAACGGGTGCACCATCTAATCGCAGTGGATGCGCAGCACCCGGCCGTTTACAGCCCAACGACCATACCGATGTATTTGCAGCGCTCGCTCGTAAATCTGCGGTACTCCACCGTCGTGTTCGCGCTCTTGTGCCATGCTATCGTGGTGGCAGGCACATGCAGCCGCCCGCCAGTACACGGTCAAAACGACCATGAGAGGTCGCTTGGCAGGCGCTCGCTCGCGAGGGCCGCGCCACGTCGCCGTCGTGTGCGCCGCCGCCAGGCTCGTTTTCTCGTGTAAAGCGCGTGCACCATCCAATGGTAGTGGAGGGCGAACGCAGCCGCCGGCCGGTACAGGGCTAAAACGCCCCTAGTGATTGCTTTGCACGCGCTCGCTCGCGAGGCCGCGTCACGTCGCCGTCGTGTTCGATTGCTCACGCCAAACGCGTGAGCCGTCCAGTCGTGGTGGAGGGCGCACGCAACCGCCTGCTGGGACAGGGCCCAAACGACCATAGCGATTGCTTGGGAGGCGCTCGCTCGCAAGGCCGCAGCACGCCACTGATGTGGTCGTCGCAAACGCCGCGCCGCCGTCAAGTTCATCTGCTCGAGCGGCATGTTTGTGCCATCTATTCGTGGTGGCGAGCGCACGCAGCCGCCTGCGTGTACACGGCCAAAAGTACCGTAGCGGTTGGTTTGGAGGAGCTGTGGCACGCCGCCGCCGTCTTCGTTGCTGGCGCGGCGCGCTTGCACTATCCAATTACCGTGGAGGGCGCCCGCAGCCACCCGGCTGTTTAGGGCCGAACGAACACAGCGATATTGTTGCAGGCGCTCGCTCGCAAGGCCGCGGCATGCCGCCATCATATTCATACGAATACGACGGTGCCATGCCGCGGCCTCACGAACGAGTGCTGGTCGTTTTAGCCCTAAACTCCTGGGCGCCTTTGTGCGCCCTCCGCCGCGATTGGACGGCGCAAGCACGCTGCGCGGCGATCGTGTTTGTCCGCTCGCGCGAAACGCGTGTTCCATCCAATCGCGGTGGAGGGCGCACGCAGACGCCCGGCATTGTAGGGCCAAAACGACCATAGCGATTGTTTTCGAGGCGCTCGCTCGCGAGGCCGCGGCACACGCGGCGGTCGTATTCGTACGAACACGACGGTGCGACACCATGTTGGGAGACACCCGATTGTTACTTGTGTGTTTACGAGTGTGTGAGACCGACGTATATTGCAGCAGCAGCAGCACTAGCAGCACTAGCGGCAGCTGGAGCAGGGGTATTGGCCTGCTTTGCAGGGCGATGCGTTCAATTTGGCACAGAAGGCCCCTTCAACAAATTGTTTGGGGAAGATTTGTTGAATTTAGAATGGGATCATCATTTTTGCAGTTTATAGGACAAGGGTTGCGGTTGTGTGGGGCTTTTCAACAAAGGTACGGACAAGTAGGCTTGGTCTTGCTAACCGTCCTCGCGCGCCTAGCAGCAACGTGCAGCGTGCGCGTCGTACGGCCGCTTGCGCCGGATGCGGGGTGCGCCATCTACGGCGGGGGTGCCCCTGAAAATTTCTTGGAAATTTCTGAGGGTCCTCACTTGAGGAGCTCTGTATATCAGCCAAACAACGAATACCTGGTACAAGAAAACGTGGACGCTTAACTCGACGAGCAATCCCATAGCCTATGTCTATGCCGGAACATGTAGCCATAACATGAGTTGATGTTGGGTACTGATGATGATGATGAATATGTTCTCGCCAAAGAGGCTGTGACAAAAATGCATCTCGATGGGAAAAAACAAACCATCACGAAATAGCGCTCACGGCATCCCCAGTTCGTAAAGGGAAACGGTACTATTACGGGGGACCATAGTAAATAAGACTAAATTTCGGTAGAAAAAATAAGTAAATATATAGGTTTTTGTGTGTGCCATAGGTCCTATTAACTATGGACCACCGTAATAACGAGGTGTGGCATACCAAATCCCATATCAAACAAATATTACCAGGAACTTATCCATTGTATTGCATGTACACCCGAAAAAGAAAAGACTACAGGGCCTCAGGTGAGAAGCCCCCATCAGTCTTAAATGATTATTACCAACACGTGCTACCCCTACTATATAGCACGCCTCCATACCCTACCCCAGCAGCCCGAGTTGCTTCATTGGGCCGACGCTGTAATCGGCAATGCCACGGTAGGGGTGGTGGCTTATGGAGGTGGTGCCTTATTTGCCGAGGTTCTCACTCGCACAAATAGCTCAATATGCTCATCCCGAAAACATGGCTTCGAACAAGTTTGTCCGCGCATTCCGACAAAGATTTCTATGCGCTACGTATTAATAATCCCCAAACAACTACGGTACACTAGTGACAGTATCGTTCTCACGAATTGTATGCTAATGGTTTCTCAATGGAGGAACTCAGCCGGTCAGAAAATGTGTATCAGTCTTATCTGAAATAAAGGTTATTTTGTACCTATTGTGGTAATCGACATGTACCTTGTATTTTCGATCAGACTGGTAGTCAAAAGCGCAAGCCTTACCGTGGGATGAGCCTAATCGTCTCTGTTTTCGACCCTTTTCCCCCTCGAGGTCCCAAAAGGTTTATATGTATGAAACCTGTCTTTTTGGGGCGCGTCAAGGCGGTCTCTTTTGACCTTATTATACTGGTTGTAGTGCAGAGGGTGGTCAGTCAAGGGGTTAAACCGCGGTCTCCTATAATCTTGGCTTTCCAAGGCAAGCATTGTCTGGGCGAGCAACGCCAAGTCGGGGGGTAAGCCGCCGCCCCTCTACGCACTTGACTCTAGGGTACGCCAGGTCTAGGGTAGCTCACATACCACAGAAGCTATGTTACACATTCACGCTGTTGCGGCATACCTGTTATGTATTTCGTGACAATAATTTACTGGCTACAGCGAAGTTAGTCTTTCGGCCTTACACATATGCTATGATTATATTGAAGCGATGGAAACAAACACAAACCCAAAATAGATTCCAAGTATAGACAGATCGACAGGGTTGCTTTAAAAACGACTTACAAATGGTCATTCGAGCGAGCATCAAGGTAAACAAACCCCGGTTCATTTTCACAGGACTATTTTGATGGAAAACTGGACAATTTTCATGTCGTTTCCTACAGCAGCCAAAAAATCAATGCACTAATTTCGACTAAACACAAGCCATTCATTACCATTTTCACCCATCCATACCCTACATTCCATTATTATCCCTATTGTTGGCGGGAAAACAGGCGATTCTTCTCGCTGCCCGAGGCGACCAAGCGAAAAATTCCGGCGAAGAAAGGCGGTTTCACGCGGGGTTACATCGGCTTCGGCGGCGAAAGCGGCTCCCACCTTCTCGAGTGCAAGGAGGCGTTCAGCTACGGGTGAGGGGCGAGAAAAACAAAATGTTAAGCCACACACCTCGGACAGATTTTCTCTTCCTACTTGATGAGCTAGATCTTTCAGGGCACACGTATTTATGATCTGCGTGATCTGATTCATGCTGCCGGGTGGGAGCAATGTAATATGCTTGATCATGTAGGAAGTGTTTTCCTGGGCTGGATCTGTGCTGTACAGATACTGCACAAAATCACGACAGGTTGGGATCTATCTGATCTATCTGTGGATGGTCTATCTGTCCGAGGTGTGGTTAATTGCGAACCGAGCGAGATGCTAATTTTCACCTGATGCATAGGAGCGCCCTTTCGAGATTTCTGAAGCCTCTTTGTTCTTGATGAAACAAATTGTTTTCGGTCTGAAAGTTCTCATCAATTTCTCAAAACTTTTGTTTTAACGGAAAGAGGCGGTTTGTTTTCACTGCGGAGAAACATACCTTTGGCAGCACCAGCAAAAAACTACGTACTACCGTCCACCACCCACCAACGCACACAAGTTGACAACAGTTTCAAACATCCTATGATAACGACAGAGCCTTGCCACGGTTACGGTTGCACTTTTAAGCTGAAACATGTCTCGCAGTATTTTTGGATAGAATTGTATGTTGAATTCAATTTCGCCGTCCGATAAGGTATCGTACATGTTCCATTCCGACTTGAATCGAGTATCTTCCGATAAGGTATCGTACACGTTCCATTCCGACTTGAATCGAGTATTTTTCTAGGACCACAGTAGTAGCCTCTCTTCGGTCACTCTCGACCAATATGTATCCCATTTTCCCTTGCCGAAGGCTCCTTCTTACGCCTTCCGTCCTTGGCAAACCCTCGTTTACCGTACCCCTCGTCGATGTTCCACCCCCACGGTGTATATTCATGTAACAATAGTCATTCGACACCTAGCCTATTTTATTGTGTACTTTTTTTCTCTTCCTTTTTTTAATCATCACTTTCACTGTGCAGCTTAACTCGTAGGAGGATTTACCCTCAGCGGTCTTCTTCTGGACAAGCCTTGGTCACAGGTGTCGTCCCTTCTCCCCCCCCGGTACGTGCCTTGATTTTTATCGCGCATAGGGTTCAGCATTCCCACTGCTCGTCGATTTTTATCGAATGTAGCTAACTCACGCTTTCGCGCTTTCATGTAATCAATTTGTATGTAAGAAAAAGTCCTTACGAGTATGCACTCTCGGTGAGACTTGAACCCACGAACTTGATCTTAGTAGGCACGCGGACCACCTACCAAGCCACCGGGGACGCCGGGCGGTACTGTACGATATCGGGATTGTCTTCCAATTTTATCAAATGTTGGGCGGAGCATAGCAGGGGTACCCCGAGTCAAGAGAGGTGTAGATAAGAAAGGGCATTCTGGAGTTAAGAGCGGTCAAAACGGCTTGTCCCACCTATACAATTAATAAAAGCTAACAGGTACCTGGCATATATATATTCCAGTAGAAACAAGAGCAATAATATGCAGTCAAGAGCGCGTGTTTCGGGCTTACTGTAAGATTGTCACGGGGCACTCCAGGAGTGTTAAGAGTGCAGTCGCGTTGTGTGGACAAAAAACACTCGAAAGTATAGTAAAATTGAGGTGTCTGTACAGTGCAATACTGAAAGGGTCAACTCGGGGTACCCACTGTGTAGAGCTTTTCCAACGAGCATACTCATGAGAATTACCAGGTAGGTGCTATGCACCCCTATCGTCGAAGTCGTGGACAACCTACTATTACGGGGGTCCATAGTAAATAGGACCAAATATTGTTATTAAAAATAGGTAAATATATAGGTTTTTATGTACCCCATAGGTCCTATTAACTATGGACCCCCGTAATAGTACTTTCTCACAAGTTGCGCTCCTACGCTACGCAGCTCTAACGCGAGATTACCGACCGCATCAAACCTCTCCCTTGCAGGTACCCATGGCCAAAGGGCGAGCAGCCGAAGAACGCTTTGCAGGCGAGACACACTTCCGTTGCAGCGTGAATCGCTGCGCAACATGAACCGTATGTACAGCGAAAATAGGATGGATTTAATGTCCCCAGCGTCATGTTTTTTAGTATATGATTCATTTCGTGGTATACGCTAGAACCATGGACTGGAGCCCGCGATAACCGTACGGAATAATTTGTTTGAGGATAACCGTCGGGTGGCAGCTGCTTCGTATCCGGTACGTGGCACTTTAAGCTGTACACCACTCTTCCTGTGTCGCGGTGTACAGTGGGGTGGCAGTTATTGCGTATCCGACACATAGCACTTCAAGTTGGTGGAATTGAGCTGGGAGGCATGTTACAGCTAGAAAACGTGCGAGCTGTACTCGTTCGCACGGAGTTGGCCCAACGTCCGAAAGACAACCACACACCTTGAAAGGCGTTAACGCCGGGGGTGAAACACGATCATCCCCGCCCGGGGGAAAAGTAGGGATTTCCAGTGCATACGTATGGACGCAGTTCCCCCCCAGGGACATATTTTTGAATTCAAAGAACGGCAGGAATTTTGCGAGCGGCGCGTGTGTTGTCGGATGGGAGCGTACGTGTAACGTGTAACGTGCATCCCTGTTTCAAGCTGGTAGACCGCTCTCTTGTCTAAGGTCTACAGCGGGCTGGCAGCTATTGCGTCTCCGGCATATAGGACTCCGACGTGGTTGCAGAGGCGTTTTGCGGTAGGGGTAATGAGTGACGGGATGAACGGTAGATCCCGAGGGTCCGTCGTCGGAGGTTTACCGGGGTAGCTACGTGCTCGAAACCAATGCCTGGCGCCTTCAATGTACCAGTAGCCGCGAGGGCGATAAGGGGAGAAAGTGCTGAACCCATCTCGCGATAAAAATGCAAGGCACGTCCCGTAGTGTGTGGGGGGTTGCGCTCATGTCATGCATGGCCGTAGTCGTATGACCATACCGTGTAAGGGTGGGGGGGGCGGGGAAGAACCTACTACTATTATACCTCAGATCTGAGGTACAACTAGGGAGGGAACAGGAGAAAAAAGGGCGAAGATGATGGATGAGATTTGGAACAAAAAAGCAACAACACCATTGGGTTGGTTAGTAGTGATGAAGGCCGGCGGCTGTCTACGCCTTTTGCCTCCAATGTACCGGTAAGTGTCCCACACCGTTCATACTACAGTGGTCTGGTATCGTGGTCATTGGCTGTTATCTCGTCTGTAGCATACCATTCGCATAGACCTGGTAACACACGACGGTTGCTCGTGCCTATCGCTGCTAACGCTTTGAAATATACCGATGACAAAACCAATCAAGGAACAAATTAATCGCGGCATGTGAAGGAGGAGTAAGGCTGAGGGTTCAAGCGGGCGACCCAACGTCCTAAGGTTTGCGTGCGACTTATTTACACAATTTTATTGCGACTTTGAATGATCCCCTTTCTCCCAGGGGTGCAACATTTGGCCTGAAGGAACCGCTCTGGGAGACGCTTGGCGAGAGGACATGACTGAACTTTTCAGGTCCGTCCTAACACGAGTTTTATGTGCGGATCACCGGCGTCAGGTAGTTTTCGAAACGTCCTTAGAAGCCCATATTAGCGGGAGGGCGGGGGGGGGGGGTGTACTCATTATCGTGCATGATCGTAGTCATATGACCATAGACCCTCGCATCCCTACAATGCCGGGACGGGGGGGGGAGGGTGTACTCGATAGGAGAGATGTACTCGATCTCATGCATGGCCGGGGGGGGGGGTGGACCTAGTAAATCCAAACAGGATTTGATTTCACGAAAAATACGTGCTTGGTTCCTACCGGGATACGGTTGTTTTAGTTGTTCATTACTTATTGAATCGGAATGACGCAGCGCGTCACACATCGCCCAGCTGACAAACGCCGACGAGAGTAGACGAGAGCGGAGACATGCGTCGTTAGTGTAGCCTAGCACCGCCACCGCTTGCACAGCGCATGGTAACCATTCTGTGTGTGAGGAGCCACGGTCGACGTTTCTTCGACGCCGCTGAAACGCCGCAAACATCAAACGGTAAACACGTCGGACAGATCATCGACTCCCACAGATCGTTGAGCCCCACGTCATGATCTAGACCTTTCAAGGCAGATGTACTCCCAAACTCGCATGATCTAGCTCATGTTGCCGGGTGGCACTCGGATATTCTGCATGATGTAGCACATGTTTCTCGGGATCTGTACTATAGACAGGTCCTGCACGACCTCTCACAACGGCAGACGAAGAACTAGATCATCTAGATGATCTACAGTAGGCAGATCAAATAGATCATGATATGTCCGAGGTGTGAACTACAGCAGCACCAAGAGCAGCGCTCAAACGGCATCGCCTCGCCACCAACGAACCAACCGACCAGCCAACCAACCAGCTGATCAACCAACCAACCGACCAATCAAAACCACCGACCAGCCAATCAACCGACCGATCAACCAGCCAACCAACCCACCAACCGATCAGCCAATCAACCAACCATCCCACCAATCAACCAACCGACCAACCAGTCAACCAACCAACCAATAGATCACCCAACCAACCAACAACAAATCATGGTTCGTGATCCGTTCTGGCGCACCCGTCTAAAATCGGACGTCTCGCGGTCGTCCAGGCAGATGGTGGCAGTGAACGAGGGGGTGTCTCTGGGCCTCTCTCTTTGCCGTGGCGTCGGGTTGGAGGACCTACCCACGCTATGCCGGGGCGGCGAAACGATCAGCCTCCTGAGGCTTTTTCACTACTTCCCTTACCGAAACGACGCCAACCCCGATAGGGACACTGCTGTCGGTGGCAGTTTCCAGTCCGGAGAACATCCTGCTCGCAATGATACGAACCCCGATAGCAACACCGACCGAGGCGATTGTAAGTCCGGAGAACGCCCTGATCTGGGCAGTGAAGGAGAAGCCGTGGCCGTCGGTGTTGGGGCTGTGGGTGACCAAGATGTACGAACGAGAGCAGGCGAGACGTCGACGTCAGGGTCGGCGGTAAGCTCTCGGGATGATTGTGTGGGTACGCCCGAACAAGCCAGTGTGCATCGTTGTCAATTCATGGTGTCGAACTAGAAAGTGTACTCCTTCCTCAGGCTTCCCCCCCCGACGCGTGCGCCTGTGTTTTTCGGGGGCTCTTGGCTTGAGGAGCTCTGTGCTAATAGTAAGTCAGCACCAAGTCACCCAGAAACTGATCTTGAGAACACATCAAAGTGCAGCAACCAACCCTATGGGCCTGGATGTACAACGAATATCCTGTGAAACGTGAATGGTGCTTTGACGATGTCGCGTACTTCCTCAGTTAACCCCTTTAGAACTGCCCGTCCCATTGTGGGACAAAAATCACTTGGGATTGGAGTCGTATTTACAGTAGGTACATGTACTGTGCAGCACGACATGGTTTTAGGGTCCCCTATCCTGAGATGCGTCTTCCCCGCCAATTGTTACGAATAAAGGATGACATCAGGGTCCGACGTAAAGTGAAGTGAAGTGGCTGAGATTTTGTGTTTTTCAGTCGCTCATCCGCACCATAAACGCCACAACCAGGTCCTGATGTAATAGCAAGCAGCCCCCCCCCCTCCCGGAGCAGGAATTAGTCCGGGGTCACCAGAAAATAGGGGAATAGAATAAAATGTATCTAAGGGTGTCCTTTGCTGAGACTACGTTCCTGGCATGATAGGGATAATCGACAGAGCATCCCTGTGCATGGTCGTGTGGTAAGTACTCACCTGCCAGTAGATTGACCTACCTGGTTAATTCGCACGAAAGTGCACCCTTTGGTACCTGTCTATCCCTATCGATACGGGTATGTACTTTCCTATGCAAGGTGCCTAATTACACTCACGTACAATGCTTTCCTTCCAAGTGGTACAAGATGGAGTCGCTTCCTGTATCATGCAAATAGCATTTTGTTTAATGTTGGGTTTGGGCTACTCCGCCACACTCGCCTATACTCAGCTGTACCTATTTGACGTAGCCTATGTTTTGTGCGCTTGCGCTGCTGGTCCTCTGTTGCTGTCGGGTGGATGTTCAGCAGGTGCCGATGCCAGGGAAGATCGGATCAAGCCCTCACACCGACTGGTAATTTGGCTGTCCTTGTTGTCCGTCCTTGTGCAGCGTGGATACTGCATCCCCTGATCCCCTCCTCTAGTTAGCAAACTTGGAAACCTTGTGGCATTCTCAAGGTAGGTGGACCGCATGGATACGGCGTACCTCGACCCCCTCCTATAGTTCGCACTACTCGCTGTATGTACGGTGTCTGGAACACCTTGTGGCGCTCTCACGCTGGCAGGTCTGCTTGCGTGTATACTGCACCCACGATCCCCTCCTATATTCCTAAGTGTATATAAGGCGTCTGAAAACCCTTGTGGCGTTCTCACGCCGGCAAGGCTACATGGATGCTGCACACCCCGATCCCTTCCTGGGAGTTGGCACTGCCAACGGCGTATTCTGTGGCTGAAAAACCTTGATCCATTCTCACGCTACATATCAGGGCAACAGAACAGGGGGGAAGCGTCCAACCATGCCTGGTACATACTAGCGGGTCATGCCACACTGAAAGGGGCATCTGTTTTACCTCGAGTTCCCAGTTTGGCGTAAGGGGCCACCTGGTATATACCTCACCCATAAGCCGACTTTGAGCAGATTACAAGCGTAATCCGATGCAAAAAAATCCATGCGCTAGGCACGTAAATGACTCGTTTGTAAGTGTCGGACAAATCATGATCTAATTTCATCTGTAGATCATCTAGACCCTCACAGGCAGCTACGAGACGTTGTGCAGGATCTGTATGGTACAGATCCAACCCAGAGACTACGTGCTGGATCATGCAGATCATACAGCTCCCACCCAGAAACATCAGCTACAGTTGATCAGTCAGATCAGGAATGTATCCGCCGTGAACTGTGTAGATCGTGAAGTGAAAATCGATGATCTATCGGATCCAACCCAGGACATATGTGCTACCGCCGTAGATCGAGCAGATTGTACGCCCCCTACCCGGCTACATGAGCTGGATCATACCGATCATGAACGTATCTGGCCTGAAATATCTACTGGCAGATCATGGAGTGGGAATCGATGATCGGTCCGATGTGTGCAAATTTGGAATCAGTCTGAAAATTTGGTGTACCGGACAGATCAGATAGATCAGATCAGATCCCCACAGTTCATGATCTAGACCTTTTCAGGTAAGATAGATATAGATATACACTCCTGATCTGTATGATCCAGCCCATGTTGCTGGGTGGGAGCCGTGTGATCTGCGTGATCTAGCACATATGTCCTGGGTTGGATCTGTACTGCACAGATCCTGCACATCGTCTCACACCAGCAGGTTAGGATGTAGATAATCTATAAATGATCTATCTGTACATGATCTGTTCGAGGTTGTCAAAGCGGTTCATGTGTGTGGTTGCTATACCTGTGTCCTAAACATTGTAATAGTGGTGCAAACCCCTTTGCTTTTTGTTTTTTTTCACCCTTGCGCGTCTCAGGGGCTTGTCTACTAGCATTCTACAGGACGGTGCCGGCGGCCTGCAGTTTCTCGAGCAAAAAAACGCAGAGGTGCGCTCCCTATATAGTTAAACTGTGAGTTGTCGACTCGTTTTTGGTTAGCTAAGTATTACAGCAGTGGTAGGTGCAGAAGGTTTGTTTTGTTTTTTATTAAAAAAATTACCGAATGGGTGTGTACAAATCAAATACTCCTACGTACGTACGGCACAACTAGTGCAGTAGTTGTGAGCGGTAATTTGCGGAGTTCCACATCTTTTTGTACCTGACGGGCGCCGCTGTTTGTGGCTCGACCGACGTGTGCTGTTTATTGGCAAATAGTATTACGGGGGGCCATAGTTAATAGGACCTATGGTATACATAAAAACCTATACATTTACTTATTTTTACTAACAAATATTGGTCCTATTTACTATGGTCCCCCGTAATAGTAGCACTCTGTACCTATGTATACAAGGATGTTTGGGTTGACAATGAATGCTAAAATTGTCCTTCGATTTACGGACAAAGCGGTAAGTCAGCTAGTTGGCGTATTCGCCACTCAACTAAAAATTAGCCGTCAAGTCCAGCCGACTGACTTCACAGCCCTTTCTATCCCTAGCAGACTACGACTTGGCTCTGTGGCCCTCTCTCACGCGTGCTTGTTTCTAGACCGGCCTCGGACAGCATCCCTACAGTTTCAACCCGCGTTTCGTTCCGGCCGGGCGGTCTCTCGCTTTGAACGTTGTGTCATGCTGGGGCGTACTTTAGTTGTGCATGGCGGTAGCCGTGTATGACGATAGACCCTCGTATCCTTACAACAATGCCGGAACGGAGCGGGCTTTCACCGGCCGGGCAGAAGCGCTTGCGAGGCGGGCTTCGGCACTTTTGTGCGTACTTTCTTGCATGTGGATGACAGCGTTGAATTGATTGATTTGCTTTCTGGCGCGGCCACTTCCAGAGACAGCATAGTAGGGTGTACTCATGTCATGCGCGGTCGTAGCCGTGTATGGCCATAGACCCTCGCATCCCTATGCCGGGACGGAGCACGTCGGGGTTTCCCCAAGCAGGCAGGCATGTCGGTAGTGGGGGGGGGGGGGGGGGGGGGGGGGGGGGGGGGGTACTTGTGGGCCCCAATAATATTGACAAATGGGGCTCCTGAACTGAACATCTCCCCAGCATTGCATTTTAGGACCCATAGCGGCCAAATATATCAAACACTTTAGCCTTGCGAACGGTCTACGGGGTGTGTAAGCGAGCTACGGCGCGAGTAGGAGTATCGTTTGCGTTTTACAATGTCGTTCGACCTGTTTACTGTGATGTGCATTACATTCTTCTGTGCGAGGGTAGATTGGACCGCTTTGGGTTGGTGCGCGCAGAGGTCGTCGCGATCTATCTGTATTCCATGTGCGAAAAGGATAATGGGTCGCACAAGCTGTAACCACGCGTATATGTTGTGGTGTTGGTGTGCTCACGGAACCAGATGGTTATGCGTCCCTTCGCCATATCGACTACTACCCAAACCGAGCCGTTTCATCCTTGTTTCAACCCTTTAGTCTATAACCAACCCTAATTGCTTACCAGGTACCAGTATATTTGACAGCAGGGTCAGGCGAACCCTACTAGCCTGTTTATAGTTAACATCAAGACTGCAAGATCTAGTCTACCGCCAGAATATTACACAGGCTCCTAACAGAATGACGTAATCAATTCCTTGTGTTCTTCCCCTCTGTCCGCAGGTGGATCGATGTGCCCTGTCCCGAGGACGCTTTGGTGTTTAACTGCGGCGACTACCTGTCGCTTCTTAGCAAAGGACGACTAAAGCAAGTGTAGATGCTGCCACATGTCGCGTGTCTCGCAAAATTGCTGACGATAAACGGCACACTAAGTTGTACCAGGTATTTTAGTTGGGTGCGTGAAATACATTGATTGAGGTCTTGAGTTAGGTGTGAGATTAATCAAATCACATTGATTCAATCACACCAATTCGATACATTGATTATGTATGTTGTGTGGGGGTAACCTGTGTCGTGTCCTCCTCAGCTTCCCCGCCAAACGTGCCGCGCTTCTCTCTGATGCAGGTCGCCGGTGCACCAAGTCGTGACGACCGGCGTTGAGCGAACGTCTTTCGTGTTTTTCTACTACCCCAACTTCGAGGCCACACTTCCCGCCGCGATCGGCGATGGTGCCAAGATGTCGGGTGAGCCCCTCGATCAAACGCAGGGAGACAAAAACGGTCACATGTCCGACATAACACGATCTACAGTAGACCATGAAGATTATATAATGTATTCGCGTTTGGCGTTGTGATGTGTTGGGCAAGATCCGCACGATATAGGGGACATGTGGATCTTCAATTTGTATCTGCCGTTACGATACGTTGTGAGAGAGCCGTACCCATACAGATCCCGTCCGGCGTATCATACGCGCAAGGAGCCGTGCCAAACAAAACCCGCCCGGGAAACAAGATCTACAAGGTACAGATCACGTAAATCAGGGAATCTGTCTGCCGCGAAATATCTAGATCATGAAATGGGGATCTGATACGATTTATCTGTTCTGTTGGATGATCTGATCTGTTCGACGCGTGCTATGGTAGAGGGGTAGCTCCTAAAATCTCTCGGGGGCCCTCAATTGGCGGAGCTTCCTATGTTACCCGTGCTGACCCCTAACGACGCAAGATGAGAACGATCCCATGGCCTGGGCGCATACAACGAATATGTTGTAAGATGAAAATGACATTCCCAGTGACATCGGATAGTCTACTTCCTCGGTTAAGGACCCCTCGTCAGTCAAGAGTTATCCCCCCTCAAAACCTACCTGTATCGTAGCACGGGTCTACCAATGGTTGCTACTATGAACGGGCCCGATTCATGTCCTATCAGTAGTTGCTAAGCAGGCTTTCGGACGGTTTTAGGGCGCTAATGCAAGCTTTCTCTTGTTTTTGGATGGCATGGTTGTAGTGCTGTCCGGGCGCCGGAAGCTTTCCCGTGCTCTTGGTGTTGAATCGAGATCGACCCGTTGACAACGGTGGTCACGATGGGCGCCAATGCGTTAGTAAGCAAAATAAAGATGTGCGCAACGATTCCTGTCTATTTCCACACCTATGGTGTGGTACACAACTGTTCAGCATGGATAAAAAAATCCAGGCCTAGACCGCGGCATGTCGAAAACGCGTTGATTCTCCACGACAACACCAACGGCCGACAAAACGCTCCGATGAAACACCGTCCCAGGCACGTTTCTGGTTTGACCCCTACGGCCATGCGCGACAAGAGTACCCCCCCTCCCCCGATCCAAGGGAACGCTGATGAGTTACTCTTAACATCCCGCACCGGCTTCAGGTACTGCCGATGAAACCGACACCTTGGCCAATCAGGACGCAGGAGGAGGGGCGGCAACGCCAGGAGAAGCAAAGCAGCACCAGCATCAACAACAACCGCAGCAACATGGGGAGCGCGTTGGATACAACACCCTACTGGACCTGAAGCGTGAGAGCAGCGGCAGCACGGAGGAATGCTTCGGGCAATACCTCGCCAAGAAGTGGGGAGATGTGTTCCGCGGCTGAAAGACGGGTGACGACCCCTTAACCCCTCTCTACCTTCAAGGAACTCCCGTGCACGTTTTGGTGCTCCAAAATAAAGTCGGATCACCGTAGATCAGAGCCAACGATATGAGTTGCTCTGGTGTCAGATTAGTACGTACGTGTATGGCGATCGTGGTGGCAGTGGTGGTCGGTATTAGGGATACGGTTAGAGCCTGGTTGGGAACTGCCAATCCGAACAAAATTAAGGGACAACCAGCCAAGAAATGGTTTGAGTTCGTTTTTTTTTTGGGGGGGCCCCAAGAGGGTTAAATGTGGCGATGAGCGCTCGCCGTCCGAAATGCACCTATGGACGCTACTCGGATCCAAAAGATTCGAAGAGATGTTCGGAGATCGTGCACGGGAATCGAAAATTGCGGCTGGTATTTATGTTTATGCGTGTGCGGTGGTGACTTCGGAAATTTCCCGGAAATATGCACACCTGGCCGCTGCTATGCGGCGCATCACGCGGCTATGTGTTTTGCTGACCCTTGTACAGTATATGTCTCTTGCAAAGTCACCCAGTTGCGCGTAGTGCCCAGTTTCTTTGGCACATCTTCCTCGCTTGTTGCCGTTTGGATGGTTCGTACACAACCTGGTTTTCAGGACTGCCCACGGGTCACGAGCCGACCCGCGGGTCGGGTTGGAAGTTTTTTAAAATACCACGGGTCGGATTGGTTGGGGTCGGGTCGGGTCAGGAGGTTTTTAAGTTCTCACGGGTCGGGTCGGGTAAGGCGACCCGACCCGACCTGATCCGTGAGGTTTGACCCGACCCGTGAACAGCCCTGTTGGTTTTAAACCTCCTTCGAAAGCAACGGACTCCTTTTCAACTGCACCAACGTTGAGCGCGGGGAACCCACTTCAATTTATTTTAGATTTGGGATTTGTTTCGACATTATAAAAAATAGACGATGCGCGGGTTTACTGGCGTCGCACGGTTTCCTAAGAGTCCTTTTTTAATGCAGGAGGCCGGAAAGAGCGGAGAGGAGGCCGCTAACCCTCTTAGGACTGCAGTCCCGTTTGGGGGACAAATCACTCAAATTCCGAGTAGTTTGTCCCCAAAGCGGGACTGCAGTCCTGAAAGAATTACGGAAGGGGCACAGTGGTATATCTTCTCGGCCCCCGCACAAGGACTACAACAGCAGCAGCGACAGCAGCAGAGTGTTCCGCAGCACAGCAGCAGCAGCAGCGTCTTGCATGCTAGACAACAGCGGCATACAATTCTACAGTATTCAAAACTAAAAGGGTTACTATTTAATACAGTAATCCGCCTAAAGGGGCAAAACTGCTGCTGTTTCATGTAAACAAGACGCGTGCTTCAGAACTTCTACATTCTGGTATCAAACAACGTTCGAACCTGCTATACATTCACGCGCCTTATGTGCATGCTTACGGTGCTTTCGCTTCCGGACATTAAAGGCTGCGCCGTCGAGCAGGAAACCCTCCCCACCAGGACAAAAGCCCTTAACTTCACACCGGGTGTACAAACTAAACTCTGCACACCTCCACCATACTCCCCCTTGGCATCCTGATTCCATCCCGACCCAACTCCTCCAACCTGAACCTGGCTACATAATTTACGCAGGGCCCATCTGGCACTCCGATCCCATCCCGGCCTAATCCACCACAAGGGTTTCCACCAAACGGCCGCACCAAAAACACAACACACGAAGAACAGCATACACTATAGGTGTGCAGGGCTTAATTTTTGTACACCCCATTGTGCAATTAGGGTCCCCTCCTCACCACCGCCGATTCTCCCTCCAACTCGCGTAAACAAACATCAACAGAAACAAAGCTGCAGGACTGCTGACGGGTCTTCAACATCTCACGGGTCGGGTCGGGTCAGGGAGGTCTTCAAAATCTCACGCGTCGGGCCGGGGTTGGACCCAGTGACCCGACCCGACCCGCGACGTTTGGCCTGACCCGTGAATAACCCTGCAAACTTTCCGCTCGATCCCAGGAAGGCACCGTGCGGAGCTACAGTACGTGCGTATAAAAACCGATGTGCAGCCATAAGCGGCAAGCCTCATCAGCGTTTTCACGGCAAGCCGCCTCTCGGTCCTCTCTGTCGAAGAAAGGCACCGTGCGGAGCTACGTGCATATACCAATCGATGTGCAACCACAAGCGGCCGCAACTCCTCGAGGTTTTCACAGCAAGCCGCAGGCGTCGACGATGACGGGGCTCTTGGGGCGGTTTGAGCCACCGTCCACCTTGACTCGCTCTATCTGGTGCACCACGTCCATCCCCTCCACCACTCGCCCGAACGCCACGTAGCGGTTGTCCGCCCACCCCGCATCGTCCTTGATGGAGATGAAGAACCTGGATCCCGGGAGAGATTTAACAAGCATATTAAGAAACCCCGTAAACGACATCGTAGTAACCATAAACATATATAACAAATAAGGAAGGAACACCGCAAACGACATAGTGAGAACCTGAAACATATCTAAGAACCAGAGCAGTACCATACTAAGCGAGATCGTAAGAACATAAAAACATATTCAAGAAACAAGGCAGGAACACCGTAAATGACATTGAAATTACCCGAAAAATACTTTAAAAAACGAGGAAGCATCACCGCAAACCACATCGTAAGAACCTGAAACATATTCAAGAACCAGAGCAGCAACATACCAAGAAAACTCGCAAGAACCTAAATCACATTCAAGAAACGAGGCAGAAACATAGTAAAAGACATTGTAACAACCGGAAAACACATGGAAAAAAACAAGGAAGCAACATCGCAAACGACATCTTAAGAACCCGAGGAAAAAATCAAGAAACAAAGCAGCACCATAGTAAGCGAACTTGTAAGAACCTACAATCATATTTGAGAACCAAGTAAGAAACATTGTACACGACAAAGTAAGAACCCGGATCCGAACATGATCTTGGTCATTTAGTGGGACCAACGTACGTTTTCAACATCCTGGGGCATCCTGGCAGCTCCATCTGAGGACCAACGCCCCAACGGGTAGGGTGGACCGTAACTGGACCAAGTCTGGCGGGAAGGACTCATAGCCTATTCATAGGTTTTTTCTAGTGGGCGAGCTCGCGCGAGTCCCACACTTCCCGGAGTAGTTGACTCTCCCGGGTGGCTATCTCCACCGCAACTGCCCCTCTCGGGGGTCAGGTCGGGTCAACTTGCCCAAGCGCCAGGGGCAACAGCAGACTATTCTGATGTTGCAACGGGAACTACGGCCTAAATTGACACACGACACGAAGTTTGAACGTGGAAGTGTGGTGAGCTTAAGCTTTATTTTTAATATTTCGCCGGAGGATAAAAAAAAAAAAAACTGCCAGGAGACACGTACCACCTGTAAATCCTGGTCCAGTACTCAGCCCTACAACATAAAATACTAGCGTTTCGAGATGTTTGATTCGCCAACACGCACAGAGTCGTGTCACGGTAGGGGTTTTACTTGATTAATAGTATAGCCCAAACATTCCTACTAATGGTGCTCCTCAAACTGAGGACCTACCCAGTAGTCGGTGTGTATTGCATATTTGTACTTGCAAGCCCAGGATTCGATTGGTATCGGGCTTAGCTTACATATATACTGCATACCAGGTATATACATATATATGGGTGGGCGTATAGAACTCCATAAGGGAGGGAAGAGCCTCAGAACTCCTTAAGAAGCCAGAGCCTAAAACAAAACACGTAAGGGGAGGAGGAACCTCAGAACTCCTTAACGAGGGGAGGAGCCTCAGACCTTTTCGGTGCTATAGCGATCCTAAAGGTCAGGGTGGAGTCTCAGAACTTTAGGATGCTACCCCCCCTACCGCAGCAGGAGTCCGCAGGCTTCCTCTGTCAGGATAGATGTACCGGTCTTGGTCCAGTACCCAGCCCTATAATATCAAATACTGATGTTTCGAGATGTTTGATTGGCCAACACACACACGCTCACCTGCTGTCTCCCTGCGCGTCCTGGTTTCGAACCATGCTCAGGAGGCCCTCCTTCATATGCTGCACGGGAATGAGACGTCATAGCAACATCAACAAAAATGAGAGCACGCGTGCAAAAGCATGCCACGGATGCAAGAGCAACGCCGGTCAAGAATAGAGCACGATGTGTAATGTGTAACACTATGTGGGGTTATCCGGCCAGCCTGGCGTACATTTCATGTCCAGATATTTATGGACCGGTTGGGTATTCGATTGGTTACCAAACGTTCCTTACATTTCCGGGCAGGGGTGGCAGGTCTGAGCAGTCGCGGGGGCGGTATGGACACGATGCAAACATGCACATAGGGGTTTCCGGTGCTCCGGCCGGAAGGGTGGAAAACATCCCGCTGCAGAGCAGATGTGACAAATTCACAGCCGGAGTCACGAGAATCCGCTGCGTCACAGACAGGGGGGCATCGTCACGTCTAATTGAGCAGCACCGTCGTGCGCATCAGATGATCGGCACATGGAAAACCTCGCTCCTCGCGGGAGAAGACCCGTCAGAGCCCAAAAGGAAAACACAACAACAGCGCTAGGTGCTAGTCGGGCAGCGACGGAAGGGTTAGGGTTATATCAAGTTTCGTGATATTTAGAATAGTCAAGAAAACAATATTTCAAATCCGACGGTCTTTGCCGGTGGGGCACGGCCAGGCGGGGCCAGTGATATATTCAAATCACGGGCCGAAGCCTGACCCAGGCCTGCGAGATTATAATCTCACCCACCGTCGGCCAGGCCCGGCCCGCGAGATTCCAATCTCACAGGTCGTCCGCCCGGCCTGGCCCGTGAGATTCTCAGATTAGTATTACTTTTTCTTTGAGCTGTGGCTCCACCTCCTCGAGATTTGAAGGCCACAACGTGCTCTTCAGCCCGCGCCCAGCGGAGTCTCTGGGCTGTCGCCCGTTGTTCACAATCGGCGTGCAAAGCCAGAATCTGCCACGCGCCTGTACCGTTGGTGTGCGTGGATCGCCTAGAGCCTTGATCAGGCATATTTCGAGCCACGACAAGAAGCCACGGATCGTGGTTTTGTTTGGTGTAGGGACAGCCTAAAAAACATGGCGTCATGAATCGGGTCAGGTTATTGCCAGTGAATTGTAATCAAAACAAAAATCACGATTAATGACAAAAGCCTCACGAATCGTGTTTTTTGTTTGTTTGTTTTTCAGGAATGGCCCTGAGCACTGCCTGCCAGGGACTGCGACACCGCTTTGGAGACATGAACTACTTTGTCCCTTAGAATAGGGACTGCTTGGATTAAAACATCATACACAATCGGCCTTAACATTTGGGGACAGAGACGTAGATAATTACGTTTTACTTGCGGTGACGGTTCTATATTTCACCGCGCTGTTCTTCAACCGACCCGCTGACAATACCTACAAGTTAAACGGATGGAGTGCTCGTAGACGGTATTGTGGGATCATAACTTCCGAATCGACCAACATGGAAGCGCAAGGAGTCACGAATGTTTGCCGCGGAAAAAAAAAAATCAACTCAGTACAACAGCTGTTGTATAGTCAGTGGAAGCAGTGTTGCTGCTGTTGGACTATACGCACTGTTGTATCATACCAGAGCACGTACTGCCACAGCATTACAAGCGCCCCTTGTTGCCTCTCCTCGACCCTCGACCTCAGGGGCTCAACAAAAACTCTTAGGAAACAGGGCGCGAGCCCTATCACCCCGAGCACAGCCTATCGACATACAACACACCCAACAATGTGTGTAATATCGCTCGGGTTGGACACATCTGATGACGCAAAGTAAGCAAACCCGGCTAGGAACACACCCACGTTTTTGGCGACAACCACTTGAAATTGAACTAGTTTTTGTTTTTAGCAGTAGAAGGGTTAATCTCAGCGTGGGGCCAGCCCCCACGATTCTCCCGAAGACAGTGCTTCCCCGGCGGTTTACCAAAACTAAACGGAAACGTATTACTGCAGTACTACTCTGTAGATCCAAATACACAGTAGAGATATATTTCGAATTTCACCATGCTACTCGTCTATCAATGGCAACAAGCAGAGTACCGACGAACTCACAGCTGGCGCTTTTGCTGCGCGATTGTGGCTGCCACGAGAGAGGCACCACCCCAACCGCAATGAGCGCCCAACGGCTCGAGGTGTCTCTATGAGGGGTAGGAACGGTGCTCCGTCTCGGAAGGGATGCCCCAGCGTTTTTACCAAAATAAACGGCCTCGAGCGCAGAGCATGTGCTTGCCGCAACGAGCAGACGGGAAGCCCCGCAGGGCGAAGACGACAGCTACGCTTCGTTTTACTCGCGGGGCAACTCACCTCGATGTCAAAGTTTTCCTGCGGGATGTTCTCCCCCGTTGATGAAACGCCAGACTTGCCGCTCCTGCTGCCGATCGCCCCCATCTGAAAATATAAACATTTTTCGGAGGGGGACGGTCAGCCTTGTCCACTGCAAAAATGACTCGACTCCAAAGCAATTTTGTGCCCGAGAAGGGTTCAACCTTACCCCTTATACCGAATCGATTCTAAATCTGATCAATTCTGTGCCCCCTAAACGGCCAACCTTGACCCGTTTACCACTGCAAAAACCAAACGACTATACTTTGTGCCCCAAAACGGCCAGCCTTAACCCTGTCACCGCAGAAAAAATGTATTGTCTCTACTTCGAAGTAAGTTTCTGCCCGAAATGAGGGCGCAGTTAATTCTACGAGGGGCTAAGTTTCGTTTCGGCGCGAGCCGAGAATCGCGAATTTGATTTTCTGGAACACGTTCTTGCCCAGAGGACAAGTCGAGCGCAGGGGCTGTGAGTAGGCTGACTGTAAGTGTTAAGCCGCCGACTACAAATTCGTTGGCTACCCTGGTAGGCATTGGGATTTTTTAGAGGTTCCAATGCGGTAATTTGTGGAGTTCTGCGTCATTTTTCTTTGACTTGGCGTGTTTGTGGCTCGCACGGTGTTTTTCGTTGATCAGAGACAAAAGCCAGTTGGTTGGCTTACTTCGCCACTCAACCGATGACTCGCCGCCAAGTCCAGTCAAGGCACGTCTCATTTCGCCACCCAAACCAATAACTACTGTAGCCGTCAAGTCCAGGCAACTCGGGGCGAAACCAAATACGGTACCTGGTATTGATCTACTTAAAATATGCAAGCAGTCAACTGTCGATCAATGCACAACGTAGAGCCATCGGAGCAAAAATAAATAAATAGAACATCCGGCGAACGGGCACGAGAGAGGAGAGTACCGAGAGCCGAGCAGCGCGCGTCGTAGAGCCGTCGGGCGTCGTTGATCTATACCAGCGACGGTTTCGTCTGACTGATGACGTCATGAGCACGGTGCTGCTGTGCATGCCGCGCAAAAATCGAGCTCAACCCCATGACTCCAGTCGTCGACAAAAAAAAATACTCGCAATATGCACCTGGTACCCTAATCATTGTACACTGGGAAGGTACACAAGGCGACGTGTAGAAATAATGGGTTAATGTTATGAAAACACACATTGCAACAAAGGGTAACGGGGTCAATGTGAACAAAACGCACAATGCAAAGGGACCAACAGTGAACTTCACATTGGGAAGATATCACTGGGAAGGTGCACAGCACGTCTTGGCGAAGGTACCTACACCGAATTATCGCGAAGGGCCACCAACATCGACATGGAAGGGTGCGGCGTTTCTTGGCCTTTCCATATACTCTTCTTCGTAGGTGATCATGCTTTACTGAGTGATAGCATGTGCTGTATGGCCGGGCTTGAGGATGCGAACCTATCTGCGATGCCGTGAAGGCACCGCACACACGAGCAACCCGCGGTATAACTCCGTGACCGACCGCCCCACTACATTGAAAACCAGAACTGCAGATTACCTATAACCTAAATCTGACTGTAATTCTAAGTGATTATCCCCAAAATGGGAGTGCAGTCCTTAAGGGATCACGGCCCTAGTAGACCTTGACGCGCCCAAAGTAACCGGTCCATAAAAAGCTTCTTTGCACACAATGGCCCGACCAGGCGCGTCCCAGAATTACACCGCGCGTTCTGCCCGAGGCGGATAGGGTGCCGTTGCTAACCCTCCGAATTCTAGGGCGGTGAGTTGGCCGTACTTCACGGCTAGCTATTAATATATTACAGGGGGGTATAGTAATGCATAGAACATATAGCAATACATAGTAGCACATACTAATGCGAAGCAGTACATAGTAACACATAGTAATATATAGCAATACATATTATAGTAACACATGGTAATTAGGATAGTAATACATAGTAAAACATAGTAATGCATAGTAATACACAGTACTGCTGTAGTAGCAATCAGAACCCACAACATACCCAAACACCTAAGATCTCCCTATGCTGATTGAACCGTACTTGGTTCTGGCTACTGCTGTGCTACAGCTGGACGGCGTAGTAAGCCAACCACCTGGCCTCGTCTCTCATCAAAACAAAAAACACCAACATCGAGCCACAAACTTGCCAATTCGATACAAAGACGCACACCTCCGCGCAAAAAACACACCGCACGCGACTAACAACTAAGTGTCATACCTACAGTAGCCGACTACTACTGCTGTACAGTACAGCAGTAACAAACACGTCGGCGACCTTCGTATCGTCAACCAACTTACAGCCCCAAAAAAGAGATATTTTTAACCCTTTTAGTACTGCACTGTACATGAAACGTATACTAGGTGTCTTGTACTAATTCCAAGTAATTTGTCCCCCAACATGGTAGTGCGGCCCCGAACGGGATAAACGTTCAAAACTACCGATCTCCTTATACGATATTAGCTTCTTTGCACACAAGGGTTCGACCTGGCGCGTCCGAAAAAAATGCACCACGTGTTCTGCTCAAGGCGAAACGCATTCCCGTTCACATGTAACGCCTCTACCCCCCAGACTCGTACCTGTATGTTCAAGTCGCTCAGGACCCGGTAGGCTTCTGTTCCTTGGTACGACACGCCGGCCTCGTTCTTTCCCGTCAGCAGCGACACGAAATTCTTGACCGTGTTGGGGACAACCTTCCCGTACAACTGAAAAAACGAAGAGAAAAAAAACACACACAAGAAGCGCGGGACGCGCGAACGGCTTCCGGCTGAGTGCGATGGTACATTTATTCTAGGTCTGTGAGTTGATTGGGCTCCATTGATCAAGGCTAGTTATTATTAATAGTTGGGGGGCAAAGTAATATAAACTAACCCACAGACTTTATAGTATTTTTATCAAAGAAATACACTGCGAGCGACAAAACGCAGCAGTCAGATACAAAAAAAAACAAAACTCCACCAAAATTACCGCACGTCACTAGTAGCAACTGAAAAGCTAGCAGCCAAGCAACAACCACAGTAGTCCGCAAACTACTGCTAGCCAACTACTATAGCAGCCCTCCGGAAAGCCGTAAACGCAGGCAAGCACACCGACACAAGCAACTTCACACCGTGTACACAAGCACGCACGATAACGACCACAGCTCTTCCTCTCGCACCGCAGGGCTACTGCGCACAGTAGAGTTGCAGGGCACAGCAGAGCTACTGCGCACCGTGGAGCTACTGCTGTTGTCGAGGTCTATGCATTCGGCGAACACGACCAACCCGTAGGTAACGATAGTACATTTCAAGTTCTAGGCATGATAGGATGTGTGATATACCAGGTACATACTTGTTTATGGTGTCCAAACTACGGTAGGCATTGGAATATTACCCGGAATCGTTCATCCTATCGTTGTGATTGACATCCTATTCTTGTGTTTTAAAACACACCCATCACACGCAAACGGCCATATTTTACTGTATTACATTCAACCCGCCCAGCATCCCACCGCAATCGAGCCCCGGATCAACAGCAGAGGCCCATTTAGGTCCACCGCACGCATACTCTAACCGCACGGCCAGCATTACCCATTGACAGTTGCACACGCGTTTCGGAGGCAATTTACTTGAACATAGAGTGAACTTACTATTGCAGTATAGTAAAAGGGGTCGTAGCGGTCGGGGTCGGAGGGCGCACGTCGCCACTTCGGACATGAGCCTCGCCTCAGAACATTCCACACCTCTGACAGATAATCGATTCCGACAGTTCATGATCTAGATCTTTCAGGGAAGATATATTAATAATCTGTATGATCTAGCTCATGTTACCGGGTGGGAGGCGTACAACCTGCATGCTCTAGGATAAGTTTACCGGGGCGGATCTGAGCTATAAAGATCCTGCACGATATCTTGTAACAGCCGGATAGGAGCTATAGTAGGTGATCTAGATGATCTATCTGTAGATGATTTGTTCGACATGTGGGACATTCCTTCTGGCAGTATGATAGGCCGTGCGCATTCTAAGTCTTACGTGAGTGAAGAGGTGTGTGCGCAGCGTGCAGAACCCTCCCCCCTCCCGCGCCGAAACAAGAACCAATCAGCGCAATGTCCAGGGCTGTGAGTTGGCCAACTATAGGTCGCCGACTAGATGTTCGTCGGATACGTCTTTTTTTTCAGTTGGCTAGGAGTTACGGTTACAATTACTTAGTTGCGTGCGGTAATTTGCGTAGTTCTGCGCTTCAAACACCTGACTGGCGCGCTTGTGGCTCGAATTGTGTTCTACCTGGAATATTAAAAATACCAAAATCCATTTGGTTGCCTTACTTTACCACCCAACAAAGAAACCAGCCTTCAAGTCCAGCCAAGGTATGCCTTACACAGCCCTAGGCCATGTCATGGAACGCGGCCGAACCCAAAAGAGCACGCGCACGCGGTCATCCTGTCCACCCCAACCACAAGACGGCCTGGCGGCGGGCTTATCCCCGACAAACAAACCCCGTAGCACGGACGTTCGAAGTGTCACTATTATATACCAGGTACCTGGTAGTTTCACACCAAGCTTGCAAATGTTAACTTTGATAATTTTTTTGATCTCCCAACCGGGATGATATTTTTTTCTCGAACAATGTCTACGAAGACCATCTTGCCCCTCCTTTAACACAGGAAACAACAACGCAATGTCACCAGTGCACGGCAAACCCCAGACGCACGCACTTAACCCGCGCCCACGCGCTCACCGCAATCACAAGCCTGCCGGCAGGCTTGTCCCCGATAGTGATGTCCATGTATCCCCTCTGCGTCACCTCCGGCTCCACCCACCCTGCCGCCCTCTTGTCCGCCACCATCTTCTCGATTATTTCGTTGTCGGCCAGCGCTTGGCTAGCGCCCGCGATCAGGGGGACAGATGCCACGGCGCCTTGGATGAACGCTCTTCGCCCCAACGGCGTGGTCGCGGCGGGGGCGCGGTCTGCGTTTGGTCGCAATGAAGCGGGATACGCGACCGGCGCGACTCGTCGTTTTCGTGTGTGGTGCTCATAGGATACTCCCAGGTATCAAATACGGAGCTTTATATCAGGTACAGAGTACTCGTATACAGACACTTGTACTATGCTGTACAGCTAGGCTCCGAGACGGAAACCGTGGGACAACTCGGCACGAATGCCTTGAAGCGAGACCGCGCGGCATCTTGTATCTCAGGATCCCGTGGCTTAGGTTGGTCGTTGGAATTAGCGGGCAGAAGTGCTTGGAAGCAGTGCGGTTAAAAAAAATGCCGGCGGGGTCCATGATTAGCAGTCAACGAGAGTGTGAGCGCGATGCTCGCTGGCGCGGATAGTCGCGCTTACCCGACCGACACCTGTACCTGTGCTGGATATACATAAAACAGTAGTACAAGGACATGTCTCAACTGCAAGACATCAGCTCTGACTCTGCGAGGAAACAGGGACGGTAGCAGAATGTTACGCTGCTGTAGTATTAATAGCATAGGTATCAGGTACCTCACTACAGCAGCTGCTGTTATATCAAAGTGCTGGCGATGACGATGCATCAGCAGTATGGAGGAAAGATGCTCATTCGTATATTCGTTCGGGACAAAACAGCGGGTGGTTCCCTTGGCCCGATTAATCATCAGCACTTCCATACCGGTACAACAGTAGTAGTTCAGTAGTAGATGCTCTGAGCTCATGAGATTGACCGAGTTTGCTTCTGCAACGGGAGCATGCATGTGGGTTCTTGACGCTACCTTCCATGCACGAATGTGCAGGGTACCCTTTCCCGCGAACGTCAACTTGACCTTTGAAACATGAACGGAGGTGTTCAACAGCAAAACAACTCTCGCTTTCTCCCACTCTGCCGAAGATATGACCGGAAGCTCAATCCTTCCAACATACCGTAAGTCTGTACGCCCCTGTGGGGCCTCTGGTACTCTGGTACGCGGAATAGCCATCATGTCGTCGCAGCTCTCACCATGCTGGGTCTGGTCTGTCATGTGCATGTTCTTGCCCAGGTTGGAGCAGCGCATCACGAAGCCAGACGCCGTCGTCAGGCACAGTGGAACAATCAGAAGCGCCGACTTCATTACGAGATGTAAACGAAGTTACTGAGGCTGTGGATTCACAACGATAAAGTTTGCAGAGGCAGCGTAACCCCCTCTCCTCTCTGTGACGATTTTTGGGTGATTTTGTTTCGAGGCCTTTCGGGAGTTCCACAAAATTGCAAGTGGCACCACAAGGGGTCATCTCACATCAGCCCCGCCGTTGGGGTAAATGGTGTAACACACAAACACAACCAACTTCACGTCGCAAGCGTCGATTACACTCTGCGCTCTGCAATTCAGTGCCTGAAACAAAGCAGCATCTCGTGGCTGTCGGGGACTCAGCTTTCGTCTGCCTTGTGGTCATCTCAAATTACAGGCGGGCAGCATGGCGGACACCGAAAATCAGCAATCAAGCGGCCGTTTGGGCATTTCGAAGGTGAGGTTGGCTTTTCCGCATGGCCGCCCGCTGTACCTGGTACCTGTCAACCGCGCAAGCCAGACTAGCTCGCTTCGCGTGATGATTGGGCATCGGGCAACAACCCACAAGAATGCCGAGCGAGAGTTTTGAGTGCAGCTTGAGCATGCTTGGGGTCGAGTAAGATTTGCGGTAGTCTCTCTCGCTTCTGTCATCCTAGCTTTGAAGGAATACTCAATATTCTTGACGCTTGGTCGTGGGTTATTACAGCAGTAGTTCCTGCCCGCTGCAGTCTGGAGCGCGCATCGTCGTGTTTGATGCTTATGTAGATACGCGGTATCTGATTGCTTGAACGGCACTTCCCGTCGAGGTCTGCTGCGTCGATGTCTTTCACCGAGGCGGAGTCCGAATGTCCTCCCCCTCCTGGAGAAATCGCAACCATGCCAGCATTCTACTTAGCGCAGCACGCCTAAGTTTTGCTCGAAGATGTCCGTTGTAAATAAAGGACATAATCGAGCGAAGCAAACAATACTATTCACCGCATAACCATACTACACATACTCTGGTACGAGGACACTTGGGTTTGTCGCGCGCAGTCCGTTGACGATATCTTGCTGACTGCTGCCGTAGTCTACTGCTGTAATATGTACTACTGCTGTACGCCTGCAGCAACGGCGGTACTCCCTCGTCCAGTTCGTTTCCTCGGCTTGGGAAGATGGGGCGACACGGAGCAGTAAGCATTACGTACCAGGTACAAAAATACGAGTTCTATGAGATGCGGCGAGTGCAGTATCTGCAGCAAAGAGATGAGCTCGCCCTGGAAGACCACGAGGCAGAGTACGCAGCCGAAAACTGCAGAGTATCCTGTGGCCACAACTATTAATAATCCAAAAACTGCTACTGCTGTACATCCAGTAGCGTTACTACCCAAGGGTTAGGTACGGCTTACTTTACACCATGTATACAGGTGTACCCATACGGAGTCTAACTTGTATCGTACTCGTACTCGTACGTGCCTGGTAGGCGACAGGCATCGTATGAATCTTGGTGAGTTTGAAAGTCAAGAGCCTCCTTGCTTGCTGTGTCTCTGATATGTCTGTCTTGCGACTTCTGTCTTGTGGCCCAAGCACAGGTAGAAGGATAGATGCCGCCACCCTCAACCAAGCGCTACCAAGCCTTTGAGCGCGGGAATGGCTTTACAGCAGCACGCAGTATAACAGACTCGACGCTTCGTTTGGGAAACAAATCGAAAATCCGGCCTTCTGTTTTCTGTTTTCTATTTTCCGCCTACAATCAGTAGCGTTACCTCTGTTTGGCGCGCCATGATCATGCACGGGTATATACTTGCAGCCTGTGATCGTGCTTGAGGGCGGAATCTGTGACCGCAGTATTTCCTTTTGATCGTGTATGATGATAATTCGAAGTATGATTACAGCAGCATCATGTCTACTTACTACTACCGTGCGTGGGTTTGCTCTCAGTGCTCCTCATCTTGTACTCAGTAACCTCAACCTCTGCTAGGCTACTCGTATACCTGGTAGGCAGTACAGCAGCAGTAGACTCCGGAGTTATCGTAGGGGAATACTGCTGGATATTTCAATATTTGACGACAGGACAACGGCATCCACTGCTACGATACTTCCCTCTAGTGGGCAAATCAGTTGGAATGTTCTAATCTCAATCTTCCCGATCTTGTTCTTGCATTCCAGGGCGGTAAAGCGAAGGCAGGCAAGAAGGCCCCGCTGGGTCCCCGCGGCAGCAACAATGGCGGCGGCGACCAAACGGTTGAGCAGAGGTACCAGAAGAAGACCCAGCTCGAGCACATCCTCTTGCGCCCGGACACCTACAGTGAGTGAATGCTATTCTGCTGTAGATAGACTACAGTAGCGGTCCCTATGTAGCGCCGGTTGAGTATTGCCGGCCGCCCGCTATATGTACATAGTGCGCGTGAAATCGCTTGGCACATACCTGGTACCTGGTATTGGTGTGCGAATAACGTGTATGATAGCGTGCTCAGTAGTGCCGGTTTTGTTGGCTGGCGAGTACCAGCACCGCGTATAGAGGGACGATTACCGTGTCGTATTGACGCTCATGGGACAAAGGGATCATTACCCGAACAAGATGAGGCGTGCCGTGTTGTGAACTGTCTACAAGCATTGATAGTGTTGCTGTGTGAGTGCCCGGTAGGACGAGCAGCATCATGCTGTGCACGTGTCGTAACAACCGCTGTAGTATATATAGTACCTGGTATACTTTTAATTTTGCCCTCCGACAATGTGTCGTGTTGTGCATGTTCTGTTCCGACTTGAACCGGATATCTCGTGATACCGCAGTCGTACAAGTAGCTTCTATTTTATCACTCTGAACTATTACGGGGGTCCATAGTTAACGGGACCAAATTTTGTTAGTAAAAATAGGTAAATATATAGGTTTTTATGTATACCATAGGTCCTATTAACTATGGACCCCCGTAATAGTGAATATCCTACATTTTCTTGTTTTTGAAGGCTCCGCTCCTGCTTCGCACCTTCTTCGCCTGGCACAAACCCCGTACATTGAATGATTGGGTTGGGATTACAGCAGGGCTAATTATGTTCACATCGTACACAGTACATAGTGACCCGCGACCATGGTGTCCAGTGAATGGTGACCTGGCTTGCGCTGCGGCCCTAGCAATAGGGGGACGTACTTGTAGATCCTCACACGCTTAGTCTTGGTATCCCTCGGCGGAGATTGTACCAAGTCCCGGCTCCAGAGGGTGTCATCGTGTGACATCGGTGTCTACGAGTATCGAGGACAGGTCTGCCCTCTCTTTGGTGACCTTAGTGTTGCGTTGGTCTGGTTGTCTAGGCTTGCCCTCGATGGTGATGCTACATGCTGACACCCTTATGGAGTCGAGCTTGCAAGCTTTTGGAGTCGGACCAAACCGTACCGTTTGAGGATTTACGTTTCTCTTTTTTGCTGGGGCTGCAGCCCTAGCCAGGTCTCCAACGCTGACATCATGGCAACCACTGCTGTCGTTATGGTTGCTGCTGGTGGTGCTTCGTCCGCTGCTGATGCTGCGGTTGTTGTTGGTGCTATTGTCGGTGCTGATGCTGTTTGCTGCTGGTGTGCTCGGCAGTCGGATCTACGGACAAGATGACCCAAGAGATGTGGGTCTACGACGATTCGTCGGACAGCATCGTGAAGCGGATGGTGACGTACGTGCCCGGGCTGTACAAGATCTTTGACGAGATCATCGTGAACGCGGCGGACAACAAGCAGCGCGACTCCAACATGTCCAAGCTGAAGGTGGGTGGTTGTTGTCGTGTTGTCATGTTGCAGTGAACGGTGGCTGATGGCTGGCGAAGTGTCTAGTGAAGCCGGTGTAAGACCTTTTTGATGCCTGGTACACAGCAGGAATATATGGGCTCTTATTTTGGATTCCGAAGGCTGGAATCGGATGACATTAAGAAACAGTGCGACTACAGCATGACCAAGCTGAAAGGTGGGTGGGCGTCACATTTTATTGTGGGCACGTGGGCTCTGTGTTCACCGCTAGTTTTCGCTGGGCGACGGAGTAAGTCAGCTAAGGTCGTGTGTGCTCACTAAAACAGTACGCGTTGAGCCACAAATGCACCAGTCAGTTACAAGACACATCTCTCGTCAAATTACAACAAACACCTAACTGTAGTACCTAGCCAACTAATGACTAGTCGGCAACGTTTTTCCAGGCTGTTTACAGCCCTATAATGGTAGTAATTATTTTACTGTTCTAGCGGCTGATGAGGAAGCCGGTATAGCTGGCGTTACTGGTAGACGTTATGAGTGTACTTTGGAAAACAATCGGATCGAGTTTTCGATTCCAACGTCGATCAAGTTGGATATAGATCTACGATACTCCTTGCTTGCCCCTCGTGCGTGTTGTGCTCCAACGTTCTATTTGTACTTCTATGTGCGCAATCTACTGCTGTATACGCGCCAACCTCGTGCTGTGTGAGCTAACCTCTTACTGTGTGTATCAATCTAGAGCTCTGTGTGCGCCAACCTGTGTGCGCCAACCTAGTTCTCTCCACTGCCGCGCTGCTGGTACTAGCAGGGGCACCACTATGGATTGCGTTTTTTCAGTCCTGTCTTCCCGCACTATGGTAGCAAGATCTTGCGTGTAGTAGTTGCTCTTATTACGGAGGACCGTAGTAAATAGGACCAATTATTGTTAGTAAAAAAAGCAAAATATATAGGATTTGTGTACACCGTAGGTCCTATTTACTATGGCCCCCCGTAATAGTATGAACAAACTGGTCTGCTCGATGCCGATTCACTGACTTGCCATCGCCACCGTTGTTGCTGATGCTACTATTACGGGGGTACATAGTTAATAGGACCTATGGTATACATTAAAACCTACATATTTAACTACTTTTACTAACAAAATTTGGTCCCGTTAACTATGGACCCCCGTAATAGCTAGAGTTTACCACTTATTCCACACTACTTGGTATGGTTGACGCGCACTGTGCACGAGACGAAGATGACTCACCCAATGCATTGGCTGATTAGGTTAGGGTGAGGTTTAGTTGTGTTCGTATCGTCCATAGTGACCCTCTTTCGTAATCTTCGAAAAGTAAGTAGTCTGCCTTAAGTGGTAAATCTGCCGTCGCTGATGCCTTGGGACAAACGCAGGTTACGGTCGACTCGGAGAACGGGTCCATTTCGGTGTGGAACGACGGGCAAGGCATCCCCATCCAAATGCACAAGGAGCACCACATGTATGTGCCCGAGCTCATCTTCGGAAACCTCTTGACCGGATCAAACTTCGACGACGACCAGAAGAAAACCACGGGAGGGAGGAACGGATTCGGCGCGAAGGTGTGAATACAAAGATGTGAAACGGCTGGTATCTATCCTGCCGTATGTTGTAGTGGTAGTTTGCGGTTGAATCGCTGTTTTTGCATACCTTTTTCGTGCCTTCCCCTCGCGCGACCGTTTTAATCATGCGTGTAGGAGCAAATCGGGAACTAGCGGCGATACACCGCAATGCATTGTGATCTTAACTCTGTTACTTCATCTCGTCCGCTACAAGATAATGAACAAATTACTACAATGTAAACCTGACTTGTAGGCGGTCGGCCGGCCCTGACTGCGTTTCCGTCCAGGACGCGTTTGTTTCTCTCCTTCAACGTTTGCTGGTCAGAAGAGTCGGAGGGCAGAAAATGGAAGGCGTTTGACCGTGGGATCCCCTGTGTTGCGTATCGGTCCTGAGCTGCCATTGCGCTGCTTGGATTTGTGTTTGACTGACCTCGTGCGTTGCACATGTTTTTGGTCCGCTTCCTTGGCCTCCTTTCGGTGCCCGTTTTTTTGCGCTCAGCTTGCGAACATCTACTCCACAGAGTTCGTTGTTGAGACGGCGGATGGGAAGGCGGGAAAGCACTATCGACAGGTCTTCCGGAACAACATGCAGGAGAAGGTAACGGTGGCGTTTCGCGGGAGTTCGTTTTCCTTTCGATACTGACGGCTATATATACATTTTTCCTTCTTGACGGCAGGTTGTGTTTTGGGAGCTGTTACGGTTTCACGGGGTGTCGTCCTGTACGGGAGCGGTAACCGTCTGTCGGCTTCGCGCTTTGCGATCGTTTGATGAGCGTCCTCGCGATGGCTCGGCAGCCTCAACCCTTTTGGAACTGCAGCCCACCCACGTTTCGGCGAAAACATACTTGGACTTCCGTGCCACGGTCTTTCTCCGTTTTTGTTTCTGTTTTATGACTTTCACCTGTGCCAATACTTGACGGTTTCAACTTCCTCCCAGAGCGGTTTCAAAGTGAGACCTACTCTAGATGTACGCTCGTAAGCACTCGTGCGAGTTTGTTGTACCAGGTTTCACATGATATTTTTTCCTCAGTTGTGCATGGTGATCTACCCGTATCGATTACATTGGTACTCGTATCGCTTTTTCATCAAATCTGGGTTCGAAACTTGCACATCAGTGGTCGGCGTTGTCATTCGTTAGCTCTCACTCCTTGTTGCTCTGTCGGCTCGGACACGGGGCAGCATGATGCACAGTTTGCATTCTGGCGTTCTTGTCGGTTGTCCCCGGCATGTTCGGGCCGTGTCCATGTAGGCCGAAGATGTCAGGAGACAGCACTGCCACGCCTTCTCATGGACTGTAGGTTCCTCTCAATGTCCTTCAACGGACGTCAACCTATGATACTCTTGTACCGCATTGGAGGGTAATTTATACCCCATTTGGTACTCTGATTCGAATACGAAATGTGGATTATGTCATCGGTCAGAAGGGAACTTTTGCACCATCGACCGTGAACTTTCTCCCTTGAGAAACATGCCTTCTGACATATTTGGTGTAGGCATCCGTTGTGCGCGGTTTTTGGCTCGCTTAACCGATCGAATTCTGCCGACGTGCTGGCTTTTTGCGTGCGTGGTGCAGGAGGAGCCTGTGATCGACGACGACTACGAAGGCCCGGACTTCACGTGCATCACGTTCAGCCCCGACTGGAAGAGGTTCCACATGGCCGGAATGGAGGCGGATACGATCGCGCTTCTTAGAAAGGTATGCACCTATCATATATTGGTCTCACCATTGTTTTTGCCGTTCGCTGCAAGTGTGTCTGGTGGCAGTTTAGTTTTGGCGCTCCTGAAGGGGTTCACTCGGACTTTGCGTTGACCAGACGTGACGGCTAGTTATTACTTTGATGGCAAAAGTATGACGACCAACTGACTTCAGCGTTTTTTTCTGTCAGTAAACAACACACGCCGGCTCTATAAAACGGAGCGGGTCGGACGTAAAGGTGTGCGTAGAACTCCGCAAATTACCGGACGCAACACATGTCCAGCCTCAAACGAGCCAAGTCCGATGCGCTCTAGCAGAACTCCGCACATTGCGGGACGCAACAAAGCGTTTAACCTAGACAGCTTCTGACGTGTCGGCGACTTCAACTCGGCGGCTTCAACTCGGCCAACTCACAGTGCTACTCCTTAGATTTCAAATTGTAGTTTTATTGCTGAGTCTCCCTTGGCGGTTTTCCGCCATTGGGCGAGCGTGCCGTTTACGGGCATCTATGATCTGCTGTGTATGCTATATACGTATGGTCGGGCCGCCCGTAGCAATCGACTGGTAGCATGGACCTCGCCGTTGCTGTGTGCCCCGTGGCTCTGCCCGAAACCCGGTGCGCCGCGCGGACGACGGCATCCTGAACAATCGTGTGTGTGTGTTGTGGTAGTATTGGCGCTCTACCCTGCACCTGGTGAGGCGTTTTTGCACAACTTTTGTTTCTTTATTATTTTTTTTTGTTTCACCACGGCACCACCTTTTGGGCAGTGCGCGCTTCGTGCACAAGACGTGCTGGTTGTATAGACTATTTTGCTACCCAACGGGAAGTAATTGTTGTGATCCGTGTGCACAACACAGAAGTGGGCGATATTGAATACCGGGTAGTTCTTTATCGGAGGTGGTAATGCTCTTTTTCCCTCGTACGTACTGGCACAAACTCGCAGGTCCTGAGCATGCTTCGCTGGGCCTGCGGCTTGAGCCGAAGCTCATTTGCCCCGCCTTGTCCGCTTCCCTCTTCTCCCATTAAATAACGGCCCGAAACACTCTTCGCGACAACATCAGTACCACCCCGTAGGTAGTGTCGGACCCTCTGCCACAATTCGTTTCTCGCCAATTCTCTTTTTTCCGAATTTTATCATTCTTCCGATTTTTTAGTTTGTTTTCCCCTCCGAATATGTTGGCCTTGACCGAACCAGCGCGTGTACGACATGGCGGGGTGCATGGGAGGGTACGGAGGGGCTCGTATGAAGGTGTACCTGGACAAGAAACGCCTGCAGGTTTCGAACTTCAAGGACTACATGGGTATGTACGACGGTATGGAGACTCCCGTCATTTTCGAGACGATCAACGATCGGTGGGAGGTGAGCCTTGCTGAGAGTAGGAAGTTGCGCTTGCGGAGCCGCCAAAGAATATCACAAGAGCGGGTTGATTGTTGTGCCATTGGATTTTGACCCGCTTGTGTACTGTTGCATGCGAGCTTGTCCGTTTCCATTGTTGTCAAAGTTTGGAAGTGTAAGTTGCCGTTTATCTCAAGCTTGAAGTTACTGCGGATATTACTGTAGTATGCGGATATTGTGTACCAGGTGTATCTTTTGTAATTCGGACGGTTATTTGTTCGTGTTCGGCTGTGTGTTTTGCAGCCCTTTATAGGCGTTGATCTTGTTCTTTTATTCTTTTCTCGCGTTTCTCCTCTTTTCCATTTCGGTCGCGATATTTTTGTTGTGGCTCTTCCCCCTTCCCCCCTCTGCCTTCTTTCCTCTCCCTTCTCCCCTTCCTCATCTCCCTTCTTCTACTCATTTTGTTTGCTCCCGTCGTTGTCGTCCCCCGCTTCTTTATCCGCTTGCCCTGGTGGTGCCAGGTCGGCGTGGCCCTGAGCGCGGACAGCGTCTTCCAACAGGTTTCGTACGTCAACGCCATCTGCACCATCAAAGGCGGCACGCACGTGGAGTGCGTGGCTAACCAGGTCATCACCAAGCTGCTGCCGGTGCTGAAGCGGAAGCACAAGGCTGAGGTGCGCCATTAATGTGTACGGAAGTGACCCCTCGATAGTGCTGGCTGCTCCGCTGTAGTGCCTGGGGCATCGCTTGACACCAATGAGATTGACCTGTGTGGCAGCGCGCAAAGTGGTCCCGATTGCCCGTATAGTGCCGGTATTGTTGACTGGCGACTACCGGCACTACTATGTACGAGATTTTTTCTTTTTCGTGATCATTGTTCGTGTGACTTAGCATGTTCACTGAAAAAGTGAGGAGTGGGGGTAAAAATGAGCCGCGGCTTGGGACCGTCGGTCACTACCGTCAATCACTGATCACATCGCGAGAGAACAAGGTCACCGTTGAACGCACCCGCTAATTGCTCTACCACACGCACCGATCAATCCAGCAATCGCGCCAATCACTGCGGGACAGACCAAGACTCGTGCGACAAATCTACGTTTCAACGCTGGAAGCCGGCGACCCATAATTGCTGCTACGCGATTATGGACCAACCTCTTGATACCCGATTACAGCAGTATTGGCCCACCATGAAGAAAGGCCTAATCTGAGCAAGCCTTTTCGCCTTTTTATTGTGGTACTATCCTTGAACTACCGTGATCCTCCTAGAGCTGCAAACCGTTTTCCGAGACAACACCACTCAAATTCCAATCAGTGCGTCCTCAAAACGGGCCTGCAGTCTTGAAAGGGTTAAGAGTAGCCTATTGTGTAGGATTCAATGTGGTTCTCGCCGGTGAGCATAGTTAGTTTTCACCCGAAGTTGTTAGCGTCATTTACAGAAAGTGAGCCCATAGTTTTTTTTTAACGTTTATTCTTCGTGGGTCGATGCTGCTGTGTTTTTCTTTATTGACACCAGGTGAAGGGACACCTTGTGAAGAACCACCTTTGCGTGTTCGTGAACGGTCTCGTGGAGAACCCCGCTTTCAATTCTCAGAGCAAGGAAGCGCTCACCTCGAAGGAGACGGCATTTGGCTCCGTGCCTAAGATCAGCGACGCCGGGCTCAAGACCCTAGAGAAGAGCGAGATCGTCGAGAGGTGATTTTTTTTTTAAACGTTGTCCAGAATACCGGTACGTAAACATTAGCCATCACAACGGGTACCACTCTGTTTCGATATTCAAATACGATTTACGATCAATATGTTCACACTAAATCGAATTGAGCGTTATGTATATTTAAGGAGTGGTATGCTTCAAGGTCTTCACGTAAAAACAAACTGTTTCGATTACTTACCCATTTTCGAGACCCAGACAGGAGAAGGGAGGGGGGGGGGGGGTTGTCTAAAACCAAGAAAAATAATTTTCAAGAAATGTTTGTTTTCTGCTTGGTTCAGTTTTGGGCAGGAATTCCACAGCACGTGCTTGTCCTTCAGAATGACGCTTTTTTAAGAGTGGTTGGGTGGGTGTTCAGTGTGTGTGGATTTTTTTTTTTCGCACACCCGTGGTTCTACTGCAGGAATGATGACGGAATCAGGTACCGAGCGAGTTCGAAGTACTGCTGAATTTTGCCCCCTAAATAAACATGGGTGCCGTTGTGGAGGGGTTAAGCTTACAGCTTGAGATGTTTCCATTCGAGCGTTGCGTTTTAATAGATATGACTACCTTGCACCGTCGCGGTCTTGCCGGAACCAGGCAGGGTTGTTGCTTGAACAAGTCGCGAGACCTGTGCGCGGGTACGATGTCATCTGAAGCTTTTTTGTTTGTTTGTTCCTGCGGCTGCCGCTGCAGCCTCCACGTATTGGTACATACTCGTTTTCTGTTTTGATGGCGGAGACCGTGTAGCCATTTAGAAGAAACTGTTCCACGATCAAGATGTGTTTTCGACGTACTGCATAGAATACCTAATAAGAAAACGGTCAATGAAACTGGCGTGCTGAGATTTGCAGGGATTTATGAAACTCGGAAATCGTCACTTTGAAGTTTGTCCAGAACGCACCCATTCTCAAATACCAGTACGAAATTCAGCCTGATCCAGTCCTTCTGTTTCTGATTAGGCGTCCTGTACTGCGTGGCTGTATATTGCGAACGTGCTTGGGCGTGAGCGGGCAGAACAATTTCTACGTTCGCACTCACGCGTCGTGCTTGCGTTTTTAGCCTTGTCGTTGGTGCTTATTTTTATTCTTCGGAGCGTTGCCTTTCCCTTTTTTCCCGACGATTGTAAATATATTACTTCGTTCGTAGGGAAAATTCCGGTGAGTTAGGTTTCCGGAATTCGGGCTATGAAACGGAAAACATACACCGTCGATAAAAAAGGACGAGCCGCAGTCGGAAAATATACCAGGTAAAATAGTAGCTACGATCGTATAGCCGCAAGGTCATATATAAAACAGAACGTCACGTGGACACTATTAATACGATACTATGATGTGCCTCCGCGTTTGCGTTCAGGTCCACCCGCTTTCCGTTTTTTTTAAAACACTCTACTGCAGGTGCAAAAGCAATCGTAACCAAATATGGGGTGTAACCGTGGGTGTGTATATACTACTTCATTGCTAAATATAGTGACCGTTTGGATGGAACTTTTGTACAGAAACGTTTCTTAGTTTAAGAGACAGTAGTGGTATTTGATATAGGTCCATCGTGTGTTTTTATGACTGTGGTCCCCCGCAAATGTCAAGGGTAAGCACCACTCTAAGGATTCGTACGGGTCGTGTAGGTGCTGGGTGCTACGATCGATGTCGTTGGGCGGAGCTATAGGTTACGTTTCAGAAAAACGTAGTCAACGTGGAGGCGCGCGTGGTTACATGTAATACGCGTACGTACGCGTTTGGACTACCGCAGTGCCTCTTGTACACGAAGCGAACCGGCACAGCATAAATGAATTCAATTTTCGGGCGGTGTTGGCTTGGTCGTGGTTTGATGAATGGAACGAGGGGTGGAATCTGTAATGTTGCTTGCAGAAGACTTGATATTTGTGCGTCGTGAAGTTTAGCTTGTGGTATCGTGGTCTATTGGTTTATGTTTAGTCTTACGATGCGTGGTAGTGTTTTTTTCCCCGTCATATTATTTGTGATATGACAGTCGGGCGGGCTGCACATTGTCGAAGAACGTACTTCGTATAATCATATCATCAACGACAACATAAAACACCCGCATCACCACCCTCACGAAATAATATTATCTGAAGACGTCTGCTCATTTTTTTTTATCGCGATTTGGCCATATCGTGTTTCTTACGCTGTACACGGTTTATTCCCTTCGCATGTACGTCGTTGTGATCCTGCCAGAGTCCTGTCGTGGGCCAAGCACAAACAGAACCAACAGCTGAACAAGAAGTCCGGCAAAAAAAGCAGCAAGCTGGTGAGAACCATCAAGAGGCGCCTCGTCGCTTAAGGCCACGGGTTGTAGCGAGGAATATTTGCAGTTTCGAGTCTTGTTTGATACCAATCCGGCCAGGAACACGTGTAGTCCCCGTTTACACGCTGTTGTGAACATGAAACAGGCATTGTGTACCGTACCAGACCAGAGTGATATTTCGGAAGTTGCTAGTGTTTTACCTTGATATTCGTGTCGCGGTTTTCCGAAAGGTGTGTCGTACCACTGCGGTTAGCCTATCGCGGTTTTCTGAACGGCCCGTGAAAGCGCTTGAGTAGTGTTGACGCTGTCTTGTCCCACACTGTTCGACGGGGAGTGTACGCAGTGCCGTCTGGTTAAACACTTGGCCCTGCCCGATGGTGCCGATATCCTCGAGTGATTGGCAGCTGTATGCCCTCAGAATGATCGACAGCTGAATTGCCCTCAGGACGCTGGTAGTATGGTTCGGGCCTTTGCTCTCGCTCGTAGAATGAATATGCTCCCTAGTTCGCTAGAGTGGCAGTTAGTGTTGCCCGACACATGTGATCGCGCTGATTTTTTCGATTATTAGCTGCGTTTGCAAGTTGCCGGTCGAACGCGCGCTTCAGCGAGCCATAAACCACGCCTCCGTTGCCCTTGCGCCACACCCCGATGGTATGCCGGGATTCACTGTTGGGGATCTACTCGGTGTGTTCAGCGCCGGCCTGGTTTCGTGGTCTCAAACCCATTTTTTTTTTCCCTTTATTTCTTTATATTGGTGTCAATCCCCTGTGCTGCCCTACGTGTGACCTTTTTCGTTCAGGTGTTGTTCGCTTTGTGAAACCTTTCTTCAAGACTCCGACAGATCATTTTTTTTTTTTTTTTCTTGTTCTTATCCTCCGGAAGATTGGTAAAAATATGGGTGAAGCTTACCACACTTACCCGTTCAATATCTAACGGATCCTCGATTTCCCGCTTGATGATCAATATTTTTTCGAGCAGATAAGTTCTCGAACTGTTTTGTCTGGCGCATGTGGCCACGCGGGACCCGTATGACCTGCCTGATCCACCAGTAGCACATGTTTCCTTGGTTTGAACTGCACTTCACAGATAGATCCTGCACGGCGTATCATGTCGCCAGGTAATGATCTGTAGATGATCTAGATGGTGATGTGTCTGTCAGACGTGTGGATGGTGTGTTGGACCGATGTTCATTTTTTTTTTTACGTGCGCGCTTTATTTGTTGTGTTGTTTTTTTTTCTTTTGCCCACTCCGCCACGGCAGACTGGCATCACCAAGCTCGACGACGCCAACCATGCGGGAACCGCCAGGTCTCAGGTGCGGCGTATGTTGGACACGTGGGCCGTACCGGACGTGTTTTTTCTTGTTGGAATGTTGTTGACATCCTCCGATTTTTAGTCTGCAGCTCAACTCCATGGCGATCGTATATGAACTGGATAAGTAGTTCTTCGTATGTTGATGCTGGTTTTGATTTTAAGGTGAAGAGATGCGTTAATGTTTTGGTTCCCGTCGGCGCCCTTCCTTTTTCTCGGGGTGTGCATGTTCATGTGTGACAGAAAGATGAAGCTCATTCTGCAGATTGTCGGATTCCTTAAACAATAACAAGTGGTGTTTTATAAAAGTATCGAAACTTTCGAACTTGCGGTATGTCACAGCGAACATGTTTGGCCTTCCACCCGCTGGCGTCGCCGAGTTTGCTTTGACTTAACACTCAACGAAAAACTTGGATTTATCAATTGTCGAAATCGTATTGATTTTTGTTTTTTTTCGCTTTTCGGTGTCGTACCGAACTCGATGCTGATATCGATATCCAACACTACCAACAATATTTGCATATACCCGGTATATTTGCTTGAAGCCGTCGTCAGCGATGACCCTTCCGCGACTATGTATCCCCATCGGCTGTACGGACAGGACTGCACGCTGATCCTGACAGAGGGAGATTCTGCCAAGACGTTGGCCGTGTCCGGACTCGGTGTTGTTGGTCGAGACAGGTACGGGGTGTTCCCCCTCAAGGGTAAGCTGCTCAACGTGCGAGAGGCGACCTCCCCGCAGGTGCTCAAGAACGAGGAGATCCAGGTGAGCCAAGATGCCCGGGTGTGCCGGTTTAGACTGTGACGGAAGGCGGCTTAGACTTACCTTACGAGTAGTCGTGTGACTGACATATGTGTAGACTTTGCCACGAGGCAAATGCGAGATTTTTTACCCTGCTAGTACGAGTAGCTTATCGTACTACAGCGGTGGTCAGATCGGACACCCCCCTGACGAATGCCATACTGGAGCTGATTTTTGTTCGAAAACCGAGACGGTGCAAGCGCCGAGCGATGTGTCTACGGAGATATCTCTACAAGATTTTTCGAGAGACACTTCTGTGTGTTTGGTGTTCGTTGTGTTGGTGCCCCCCCTTGCTTTCGAGGAACTCGGCCCTTAAATTCGTCACAGGGTGTGTGTTTTCGATCGCCCTTGTGATACGGTACGCTGTGCAGAGATTGGAGACCCCGTACGTGATGGCTGAATCAGATCGCCAAACAGGATAGACGGAAAGTGTAGAAACCGGAACAAAATTTGGTATCGTTAAATCAACCACGACAAACCAAGCATATGAAACAGCACTAGTGGCGGTAGCGCCGACCTCAAGTTTCGTGCGAGTCGTGTACCACGGCGTACCACTGGTATGCAAGCACGCCGCCGTATACACTTGTTTCATAGAAACACAGGGCGGCCCAAACTTTGTGCTCGGTCGTAAACGGGAGTATGACTGTTTGAGACTCTCAGAGGTAACCGGGATTCCATTCGCTGGCAGAATTTTGGTCCAGTACTTCGTCCATCACGGCGCAGGACGCCTGCTAGGACTTCGAGCAACTAAAGACGTCAGGTTGAGATTGACAGGAACGTGTGCAATTTCGGCAGTCGTTTTACTAAGGTTGCATGCGCAAATGCGTTTTTTTATGTTGTCCAACCACGACAAACCAATGGATCACAAGCCAGATACTTCTTTAGGTAGCATTCTGCCCCCCATCAACGGCACGCAGTTGGCGATAGTTACAGATGTCCATAAACGCTGGCACCCGCCCAGAGCTACTGCTCGGTAAGAGCAGATCGTCTCGGGAATACTCCCAGGCAAGGTGACATGAAACGTGTTTTGTTAGCATGCATGGTCCGATCATTATATTTTTTTTTTGGGTGCTGCCATGCATGGCTTCTTTTGTTGTTATGTGTGAACAGAACGTGGTGAAGATTTTGGGATTGAAGTTCAACCATGACTACCAAGACACGAAGAGCCTGAGGTACGGGCACCTGATGATCATGACCGATCAGGACCACGATGGGAGCCACATCAAAGGTAAGAACAACATCATTTGTGCACATGTTTGCCTGATGCGATCAGTAAAATGCGCTTCTTGCGTAATAACTGTTTTTATATCTCATAGCAGATGGTTGATGTAGGACGTAGCTGATCTTCATCGCGACCCATGGCCATTAGATTGAAATTTTCGCGGATGCTGGGAAGTACGCTGGCGATGTTTTTTTTTTTGCGCGTGAGCGTAGGCGTCGGGCTTGATTAGATGAAGATGATCAGTATTCACACCGACTAATTTGAGTGTTGCCCTCTGTGTGATGGTGCCTCTCTTGTGCCTGAGCATAATCGTCGGCGTTGAGTTAAAGATGTCCAAGGCTATTGTCACGAACCAATGTGCTTGTTGCTCTCCTTCGGATCGCTGTCTTTGTTTTTTTTGGTTACGGCAGGTTTGTTGATCAACTTCGTCCACCACTACTGGCCGTCTCTGCTCAAAATCGACGGCTTTCTCCAAGAGTTCATCACGCCGATCGTCAAGGTCTCGAAAGGTGAAAGCTCCCAGCCTTGACTTGTAGTTACCTGCGTTGCAGTGTATGCCGCGTCGTGTCGAAGGTCAGTGCGCTGTGCCGAACGGAATCATAGCGTGGTCACTGCTGTCTGTTTTCCCTACACGTTGGATCGTATGCCATGCGTTGACTCCGTTAATGCTGGCGATACCGACAAGGATGCAAGGATGGGATGTTACCCTGTCGCCTCTGGAAGTTTTTTTTTTTAATCGATACGGTATGATTCAAATTTCGCCCACGTTTTTCGGGAACAAATTACTACACAACATTAGAGTAACTAACGGGTGAAGCAGAACTTTCAGCTGAAGCGATTCTTCACACGGTTTTCGATAGTCGATGGGGAGGCTTTCGCTGCGACCTACCGCCCTCATCAACGCGACCACCTTTCTCACATTTACTTCCAACCCTTTACGCAATGATTGTGCGTGGTGACGCCTGGTGGCGACGAACCCCAGGGCGCAACGAGCGTTCCTTCTACACGGTGCCAGAGTACAACACGTGGAAGGAGGGACACGCTAACGGCAAAGGATGGAACGCCAAATACTATAAGGTGATCATTTCGGTTTTTCAGAGAAATTTACGAGAAAAAAGTAAAAAGCCACAGTTGAAGATCAAGAATGTTTGGGTCTATACTGGCGTCACAGCTCCCGCAGATTATCAAAAGCAAAGCCCTTGGAGATTTTTGTCCGAAATTACGTGTGTGCGGGATTGCCTAGGCTTGTTATTGATGGTTGGTAGTCCGGTTTTTAGTGAACTTTATTAATAGTTTCTAATTTTGTGACGTGCTCTGAGTCGTTCTCTTTTTTGTTGGCTTTTATACGTCCAGAACGTCGGCGGACCACGTTGTCTTATGCGAGATCACCTACCAACAGAGTTTTTTTTTGTGTTTGTGTTTGTTGGTCTGGCAACCTCTGGGTCCAAAGAAGTGAAGAGGAACCGAGTGCACAGTAGGGTAGCTTCCGGAGGTTTTGAATTGAAGAACCACGTGCAAAAACATTTCGCTTTCTGTTGTTTCCTTTCATTTTGAACGCTTTAGGGTCTGGGAACCTCCACGGCAAAGGAGGCCAAGGAGTACTTCGCTGCGCTGGACACGCACCAGCTGGAGTTCGAGTGGAAGGATGACGCTAAGGACTCCGACCTGATCGACATGGCCTTCAGCAAGAAGAGAGGTCTGTTGAGAGTCGGCACAACAAAATAATAAAAGAATAGGGAAGGAGTGAAAGGGTTTTTACATCGTCCGTTGACGGTGGGAGATTGGGGACCGTTTTTTTCTTATTTTGTTTGTCCACGGTTGTAGGGGTGGAGGGTTTTCGGGTTCTTCAAGTTGAATGTGGATACAACTCGTCAAGTCGCATTTTGAGTTTTTTTTTTCGCGCTTGTCATCTTGCCCTGTTTTTTTTTATCAAGTCGTAATATGTAACAGCGATTAATATACGAGTGGTCGAGGTAAAAGTTCAGTGAAATTTGAATGGTAGGGTAGATCTGATTAAGTTTGCCCTCCTGTTTTATGACTGGTGTTTGGTCCAACTTTAATGGCTGCAATTTATTAAAAGTAGGGTACGAGATGTACGGTGCTTTATGCTCTTTACTGGTTCAACACGGGGACGATCGGCGTTTCGACGTGTTCGTGTATAGGGGTTGGACTTAGACCGCCGTTCGCACTTCTGCAAGGACGTTTGCCTCGTGAGTATCTGCCTAACGAGTGCATTGGTGTATACATTCTATGACATCATCAGTCCGCGGGGACTATTTGATTCATGATACGCGCACTATGGTGGAGTTGTGATCGTTTGCTTCTCGTGGAGTCGTTGGTAGAGTCTGTGTGGCGTCGTCGAGTTAGTGTGGCGCTGGTGGCGGAGATATTCCTGGCTGATAGATGTGAATAAGCTGTTACTGATAAATATATATTTTTTTGCTGCCGTGTCCGCTTCTCGCTGGCTGCAGTGGAGGACAGAAAGGACTGGTTGCGCGCCTTCAAGGCGGGCACGCACGCAGACTACAACGTGGAGTCGGTGACGTACGAGAGCTTCATCAACAAGGAGCTCATCCTTTTCTCGGTCAGTGCCGCAAACGGTGTCTGTGTCCGCGCTACACCTCGGCGCCTCTTGATCGTTGCCGCTCCTTCGCATGCTTTCGTTGATACGCACCTCGTACCAGGTACTTGGTATATTTATGGTGGCCTTCGTGTGCCGCGCATCGATTTCATTCACGGGTTTTTGGGAGTGGCGTTTCACGGTTAGCCTCGATTGTGTGGTATCATATGACGCACTGTAGGATTACCTCACAGACTTATTTACGAAGAGATGTTTTCGTGAAGTTTAGGGAAGATTTAACCTTTTGGTTGATTTTTGGCGGAGAAGCCAGGCAAGCTCATTTGGACTCTTTTGCGCGGATGGTTTCGTGTCTGGTCCACCTTGGGAAAGTTGTACTGTGGTTCGGACGATTCCCGTGTGCAGGTACGTTTGTTTCGATGCTTTTGGCAAGTATGTAGCCGGGACACACCGGTTAGTTGTTTCAGCTTCACCATGACCTCTGTTTGATCATTGTTGGTTTTGGTGGGGGTTTTATTCGTGCTTTTCCCTGCTGGTGGCAGATGGAGGACAACAAGCGGTCCATCCCGTGCCTCGTCGATGGGTTCAAGCCCTCCCAGCGCAAAGTCCTCTTCTCGTGCTTCAAGCGTAACCTCAAGAAGGAAATCAAGGTAATTCGTAGATAGGCTTCGGGGTCCGGTGACCTCGAAAGAGCGATCAAACGAAGATTTGATTCATGTTTAGAAACCCACACATATGTAGTGTTAAGAGGCGTCGTTGCAGCTAGGGGACGTCAGATCATGTGTTTTAGATGGTTGGATAAGGTTTGCTCAGCAGCAGTTTTGTTATGGAGGTCGGCGGGGATCCGTTGTCGAGCTTGTCATCGACTGTTTGATAGGGGCTGTGGATGTTGTATTGGGAATTTCGTCTCCGCGTGCGTCCCGTACGAGTAAGCATGCATGTTGGAGTAGTCACTCGTTGCAGTATGGTGGGGCGAAAACAGATTCAACCCGGAGACCGAGTTCAATGACCTCCCGCCCCTCGCGGTCGATATTGCGGTGAAGGCGAGCTACAGTCATCCAACGCTTAGAGATGGATGGGCCCACGTAGTTGCCTGGGTGACCTTAAAGTACTGGAGCGGCCTACAACGGTTCACGTTGGTGATGTTCGTTTGGTCACGTCGGCTCTTTGGGAGATTTCGACCTGCGCGGGTATGCCGGTATGTTGTTGTTATGATGCCCAAATTCGGCCCCACGTGGTAGCCTGAGCGACCTCAAACTATGTAGGGGGGCGATACCAGCTCACGCTGGTGGTGTTTGTTTGAAGTCGACGGCTCCCGAGGAAACTAGGTCTTGCCCGGATGTGGTTGTACAATGTCGCTACCATGCCTTAATTTATCTCCACGTGGTAGTCTGAGTGACCTATCATAAGACAACCGGCCGATGATGGCTCAGGTTGGTGTTAGTTGACTTCGTCGACTCCTTAGGAGACTTCGACCTATCTGGGTAGGCTATTCTTTTCTTTACCATGGCCAAATTTGGCCCCACGAAGTAACCTGAGCGGCCTCTGCATATATATAGATGGGCGATAACGGCTCACTCCGTGGTGCTTGTTTGGTCAGGTTAACTCCAGACGATAGTCTGACCTAACCGAGTATACTCGTTTCTGTTATCATGCCCTTCGAAATTCAATGGTGACGTGGTTTTTGTTGGCAGGTGGTTCAGCTGGCGGGGTACGTGTCGGAGCACTCGGCCTATCACCACGGCGAGGCTTCCCTGAACGGAACTATCACGGCCATGGCCCAGAACTTCACCGGCAGCAACAACCTCAACCTGCTAACGCCCGGCGGACAGTTCGGGACCCGCCTCATGGGTGGCAAGGCGAGTATTTTGGGGACGTGAAACCGTGGACGTGTAAATTTCGGCCTGAAACCGTGGATGTACGTGATGGAGAAACCGTCAATGTGTTTGATGGATATGAAGTTCGACTTGGCGTTCGATATCATGTACGAAAAGTTCGCTACACAAATGCAAACGAAACTTTCGATACGGCATTCCCAATCGGTGTTTAAGAGTGTCCGTTCGACCCACATCTACTTGAAACCGTCGACTTACATAAACTAACATGTTTTTGTTTTTTTTCATTTTTTTTCGTTTGTTTGTTTTGTTTATTGTTTCAGGACGCGGCCAGCCCCCGTTACATCTTCACGGCCCTGCAGAAGGCCGCCCGGGCCGTGTTTCACCCGGACGACGACAGTCTCCTGACCTACCTCGACGATGACGGTCTGTCCATCGAGCCGGAATTCTACGTTCCCGTGCTCCCCCCTCATCCTCGTCAACGGCTCTGACGGCATCGGAACTGGGTGGAGCAGCCAGGTAATGTTCCCCACTGTAACGAAATTTGTTGTTTTACCAGCACTTGATTTGCTGTTGATTTCCCCCCACCACGTCCGCTAATTAACAGGTGTAGATTGTCTTTTTTTTGTTTCACGAACATAGGCTAGATTATGGCATTGATCGTTAGTGAGATCATCATTATCTTCGATATGTGAATGTCTCTCAGTTGTGGTTGGATAGCTTTGCCGGTGAATGCTTTTGTTGACGAGTAAGGCACGAGGTTGGACGTCACCGATATGGTGGAGGTGTTTCCGCGTGTTTTTCAGGCGACGTTCAGACATTAGTCGTACAGTGTATCAAAGGAGCTCACACGTGTTGGGCACAAAAGCAGAATCATAATGTCATAGGCAAGGAACGGACTGTGCGCACTTTGCTTGCCCAGCTTCACCAGTATAGCATCACTTTCGGTTAAATGCTACCACTGCAACTTTGTTTGTTTCCTTGCTTGATTGGGTGTTTCCCGCGCAGTTCTTCGTAGCAAGCGCCCGTTTCCGCGCCCGACGCAAGCGTGCGGGGGGAAGGGGCTGGTGTGAATGTACGTTTTGTTCTACGGCATTGTGTTTTTCGTACATCTGCCATGTTCTCTATTTTGCTGGTCTGTTATGCTTAGCATGGTGTATCTCTTGCGTGCCGTGTCCCTTTATCTATATTTCCCCCGGTACAGCGGTTCCCCGTTTTTGTTTCGCGCTCGATGGCTTATATTCGAACTTTTTTTTTTCGTGGCTTCGGTAGGTGCCCAACTACTCCCCCCGCGACGTGATCGAGAACCTCAAGAGGCGCATCGACGGAAAGTCGTTCGTCGAGATGCAGCCTTGGTACAACGGGTTCGCCGGCAGCATCGAGGTGCGTGTTGAATAGTGCCGTTTGAGTAGCGTCGGCTGCCCGGTATATATAGTGCTTGCGAGAATGGTTGAGGCAGATGGGTTCAACCAATGTGACAGAGTGCAAAGTTGTTCCGGTTACCGCCATGATGCCGGTTATTTTTCTGGTGCATACCGCCACTGTAAAGGAACCTTTGCTAGTTATATACATGCACCAGGTATGTAGTTACTGCTGTGCATTCGTTTCTCACGTTTATATTATTTTTTTTTTTTTTTTTTTGTGGATGTCGTATACATGCGATGTGCGTGGAGATCACGAGCTTGTCCTGCTCGGTGTACACAAGTGTGCGCGATACTAGATGTTGAACGCTTTTCTGTTTGCGCGAAAAATCTTTGGAATTTTCCCCGGCTCTCGTTCCAAGTAGAATTTGACCATCTCGTGGGTGCGGTATATAAACATGTAGAGGCAGCACGAGCTAGCCTTTAAATACTGCCGGGCGTAATTCTGGGCTAGTGTACGATCCGTTCTGTTTTTTCGTGTCGTGCCGGCGAAATATTCTCCAGTAAATATGATTTGGATCCCCTACTGCTGGCTTGCTTTTGTTTTTCGTTCAGGCAAAGCCGAGCAAGAAGGGCGCTGAGGGAGGCTACCTCTGCAGGGGCATCGTCACTCGCATTGACGACACGACGGTGAGCATCGCGGACGGATTGGGCCGCCTCGTAACGTCTAAAACGCAGCATAACACACACCATCTCACGATTTTCCAAGGTTGTTTGCTCGACAACGAGACAGTGTTTATACCGAGCGACTTGTCCAATGGTAATCTTTCGACGAGTTTGTTTGCAAAACCGCGCTCCCCCTCTTTTGCAGGAAATTTAAAATTACGGGGGACCATAGTAAATGGGACCAAATATTGTTAGTAAAAATAGGTAAATATTTATTTTTTTTTTGTGTGTACCGTAGGTCCTATTTACTATGGCCCCCTGTAATAGCTCTATTACGGGGGATCATATTAATAGGATCGAATAGTGTTAATAGAAATAGGTAAATATATAGATTTTTGTGTGTACGGTAGGCCCTATTTACTATGGTCCCCCGTGATGGTGAAATCTCAGTGAGAGTGTTATATTGTGCGTTCTACAGTATACTGCAGCCACGATGTCTTGACCCGTTAGTCCCTGCCCCCTCGGTTTGATGCACACCCGACATGGAGTTAGTGTCGGGTATGGTTAGTAGTGGTTGTCTGATTTTACCGCAGCACTGTTGGGTGGTGCCCTCTGCCTTCGTTCGCTTGGGTTGTAGTGTTTTGGGTGTTTTGTGCCGTTCAACTCCCGTCCATGACCTATTAATAGCGACGTTTTGTTGTGCAGTGCCATTACGCCTCTGGGTGTGCCCCCGCAGTGGAACGCCCGCGTGAGACGACAAGATGCGCATCGCGACAATCTCCTCATCGGAATTTTTCACTTCTCTCAAACCTGTCCTACTTATCTCCCTCCCGCGCCTGCTTCGGCCGTCAGGTGGAGATCACGGAGCTGGCGGTGCGCAAGTGGACCCAGGACTACAAGCAGTTCTTGGAAAGCCTCCTTACCGGGGCGGAGGATGCTCGGGCCAAGGCGCCTGCTAAGGGCGGCGCGAGCAAGCCGGCCAAGACGGACAAGGACAAGGCGCCCACCCGCTGCATCAAGGACTTCAAGGAGAACCACACGGACACCACGTGAGATGGATGTACCGTGTAGCGGAGGGGGAGCGGTTGGTTTTTGGGCCCACGCCTATTCTGTTGACGGTGCCCCCTACTCAACTGAAGACCTCCCAACGGTATAGCTAGTGTCGCGATCCCATTTGACGTTGATTTTTGTATGCCGGTATCTGTGAAAACAGGTATATGAACGGACCTATCCTCTACCGAAGTGTCGATACAATGTAATCCATTCCTCACAATCTAAAGCACGCGTTTTAATGAGCGCATGTATAGTTTCGCACCTTGTCTTTGCCACCGCGCCGATACTTCCTTAGTTTTTTTTGCCGATTGTATGACGTCATGTATGTTTGTTTTTGCCGGCTGCGTTTTCATGTCTTTTAGGGTTCACTTCACGGTGACGATGGCGATGAACGACCTGGACGCCATCGACAAGGGCGACGGGCTGCACAAGTTCTTCAAGCTTGAGTCCACCTTGAGCACGACCAACATGGTTCTCTTCGATCAGGACGGCCAGCTCATCAAGTGAGGCTCTGCGGTTGTCACTGTCTGTATTGATGCCGCTTCTATTAGTGTTTTATTTTTTGCGTGTGGTTGTTTTGTTGTTCTCGTTTGGTGGTGCTCGCGTTTCTTTTCTTGTTGGTGGCGATACCGTCCTGATATTTTGGGGACATATACGGGGACAATGGTTTGGGTTGGGTTCAAGGCGTGTTTCGCGCGAAGTCGTTCTATTCAATGCTAGAAGCGCGCGCCCGTTTTTGTTCCCCGCCGGCGTTTCTTCCATTTTTCCCCTTGTTCTGGCTCTCCCCGCTGACGTTTGCTTCTTGTGTTGCTTGATTTTGAGGCATCTCGGCTGATTTTTTTTGTTTCTCGACATGTGTTTTTTTTGTTTTTTTCTGGTGTTCGCTAGTGTTTGTTTGGCGTGTTCCCTGGTCATGACATTCCCCTGCCGGTACTATTTACTTGTTTGGTTGTGCGCTTTTTTTAGGTACGACTCGCCTCAGCATATCATGGAGGAGTTTTTCACGCTGAGGATGGAATTCTACAACCGCCGGAAGGCGTCTCTGATGAGCAAGATGCAGAGCGAGTGGAGCAAGATGGACAACAAAGTGGGTAAACCTTACGGGCACTCGGTTCCTTCGGGAGTGAGACCGGCCTGTCTCTGTTACTCCTCTATTTGTTTCGGCAAAGTTGGACACGGCCTCCCTGTTGTGATCGCCGCCCGCTTGCTTTGGTCGGCAACTGTGTTGTCCATTCCCTCATTTCCCCGCGTAAGGAACTGTTGCACGACTCTTGTTTGTTTGGGGAACGCTGCTCGAGATTTTATTAAAGGTAAGCCTTGCACGCTTTCGGCTTTGACGGTTTGTCGTGTGATAAGTTCACCGTAATCCGTTCAGGCCTCCGCTTGGCCTTAAGGGCTGCACACCCGTTCTGGGGGATTTTGTTTTCGGGTTTATAGTGATATTTATATTTTGTACACTGATAGTACTAAGAGCGTTACTTCCTTATAGTTTGTGCTTCCACCCCCTTCTGTCGGGACGCACTTTTTGAAAATACCGTAGGATTTGTTTTTCGCAGTAGGAGGGTTCATGCTGCGAACGCGTCCTTTTTTCTTGCTCTGATAAGTGGATCTTGTTGTTCCCTTACTGCCGCAGGTGCGCTTCATCCTGGCCGTGGTTGAGGGGAGGCTGGAGGTCAACAACCGCAAGAAGGCAGACCTTCTGGCCGAGCTCAAGAGCGAGGGCTACGACATCTTCCTGCCGACGTAAGTGGGCCAATGCAAGCTTTCGCCGGGAGCCTGGGCAGCGGCAGTGACGAGGGTTTGTGATTGCGCAGCAGTGGTATTGGCAGTAATTGTGGCTTTGGTGGCCCTCAGGGCAGTGGCAACGGTGGCGCCGACCTCACAGCCCGCCGCCATCGCCGCTGCTACTGCTTCGGCCGCGGTGTAGTATATTTCAAGCGAGACCCGAACTGTCATCTCGCTGTCGCGCTCGACGAGCAAGGCCGTACGAGCACGAGTATACGAGTAATAACTTTGCCACTACGCGTCCTCGACGACACCAAGTGGGCACAAACCGTGCGGTATAGCGGTTGCAGCAGTTCCCGGGGTGGTGACCACTTTTTTTTCAAGAGGTTCACACACTTTGGTTCGTGATAGCGGTCTTAGGTGGGCCTCGTGTGGTGTAGTCGTGGGACGCAACGTTGGTGCTATTTCGCTTGACCTGACTAGTTTCAGTCATTGATTTGGACAAGTTGGTTAGTGCTTTTGTCCTGTTTAGCGCGCTGGCATAGAGATGTACAGATTTTGATGAATCAAGTGTCTCACGGAGTTTTCTCGCGTGACTGTACGACCTCGTGACACCGTTCCGTGTCGCCCTTTTTTGGCTGTCACGCACGCCGCTCGTGTGTTTTTTCTTCCCGTATTCCATAGCATGTCGTCGGAGAACGAAGCGTTTTACTGCCGTGAATACGGTTTCAACCTGTAACAACAATGCACCCACGAGTAGAAACAAAGGATTTTTTTTTGTTTTTGTTTTTCGGGCGACACCGGTGACCTGTTTTTCGCATGGCTGAACGCGACTTGCCCCAAGGGCGCGATTGTCAACTATCTTGTCAAGCTACCATGTCTGTCGGCAAGTGCTGTTGTCTGCGTGAGCTGTGGTGTTTTTACCGCTACTCCTCGATTTTGCTTTTGTGTTTCCGTTCCTCGGCATTGCAGAACCGCCAAGGCTCGCGTTGCCGGAGGAGACGAGGCGGGCGACGAGATGGACGATGGTAAGATGTTGGCCTGTTGCCGTGGGATGGGGTGATGTGTTTTTCTCTTTGTTGATGTAGACTGTATATACTATTCATGACGCCAAGCTTGCAAATATGTATTGTGATTATATTTTCGATCTCACAACCTTTTTTTCGTACACTACGTGTACCAGTTACGAATTATATGTATATTTTATTGCGCGAAGAGGCCTTCTATATTCGCAAGTCCACCACTCTGTCTGGTGATACGTCTTCGGGGGGTTTCAGAGTTTGCCCACCCCTAACGCGCGTGCTCGTTTGTTATTTTCGTTTTTTTCTCTTTCTGGGGTACAGCTTAAAGGAATATGTCGTCTTGTTTCTGGCCTCGACATCTTTTTTTTTCCGACAATATATTATACGTGTCATAAGCAAGAGTGCGCATGGCAATGACGCTTCATGTTTTTTTTTCTTCCTTGGTATTCCCGCGGTCTTTTTTAACGTTTGCTTGCCTTATATGTTTGTCTCACTGCTGCTGAAAAAACATCCTTTTGGTGTGAGTATCGTATGTGTTGTGTTTTTTTTCTTCCCGGCCAAGGCTGTTGCTGATACTGCGGGCGTGCTCTTTTCATCAAGGCTATGTTCTTGACCTCCTTCTTTTCCATTTTTCGTCATTTATTCAACAGAGGACGACGGCGATCAGCTGTCGAAAGGTTACGACTACCTCCTTGGCATGAAGCTGTGGAACCCTTACCTTGGAGAGGGTGCGCCAGATGGAGAACGAGCTGGAGGCCAAGACGGAGGAGATGAGGCTGCTCAAGGTGTGCGGGATGTTCGTCTTTCTCACTTTCTGTTTCCTACTTGTGGTACCGGAAAGCGGTGCCGCCACCAAGGCGAATCTTTGCACGTCTCGTACGAAGCACTGTTTTCGTCTGTTTTGACGGGATATCGCTTCGTATGCCGCGAAAATGGCCCCGTTCCATATACCAGGTACTTGTGTCTCCTCGAACCCTTGCGTTCAGCGCCAAAGGCTTTTCGCATTCATCCGAACATCGTGGACTAACTACATCTTACCCTGTCGGTTTTCCCAACCAACACCGGGCACGTTATAAGATAATGTAGTACAGGGCACCTATTAATTGTGTTAACCATTGAAACTACGGGACACCCGCCTCGTTTTCACAGGAACACCCTGAAATACCGTGAGACGTTACGCTGAATTTTGTGTAAAGGGCATACTTCCTCCAATGTGATTTCTGGCCTTAGGCGGCATTCCCTATTGTTTTGTCTCTCTTTGTATGAGGGGTCTCCTGTATTGCAAGGCAGGCCATTTTTTGCCTCAAGTCTTACGGCGCGCCTTCTCGTTTGTATTACCTTCGTGCAGGGCACGGAGCCGTCGCAGCTGTGGGTCAACGACCTCGACGCACTTGGGGTGGTCCTCGACGAGATCGCGGAAATCGAACGAAAACAGGACGCGGAGGACGCTAAGCAGCGCAAGAACGCGGGGAAGGGCAAGGTGCGCCTGTTGTTTGTACATCTCCTCATGTATTATATCCAATGCTACGGTCGTTCGGATGCCCAGTGGGTTATCCTCTTCTACAGAATCCCGCATTGCTCCGCATGATCGATACTTTTTTGTTCTTGTTTTTATACCGCTCGGGGGCTCGGGGGGGTTTTTATCACTCACCAGGTAAGTGCTACCACGCTGGTGCTCCCCAAATACACTACCCGTTGTGCATGGAACACGAGGTGCAGCACCGGGTTGAGATCGTAGTCCAGGCTCGGGTTTTCCCCCACCCCTCACATTTTCGTCACATATGGTTGCCGCAGCGCCTTTTTTATAATTATCGTTCGTACTGGATCGCATTAGTCCGCAAGATTTAGCACACCAAAAATGTCCGTTTCTTTTTAAGCTTTTGGCGTGTTTTGTTTCATTGGCTTAACAGCTTGCACACCCCAGGCAGACCATGGCTTACTGTAGACCATTTAGTTATTCGTCTTTCCGTTGTTCGACGTTGTACAGGATCTGCACGGTACATTTCTAGCCTAAGAAACATGCTATCGGTAATGCGGATTGGATTGTACGTCATCTTATTCCTCACCTTGCCGTTGGTAGACGTTGTACGAGATCTGCAGTGTGCAGCCTTAGTCTAGAATGTATGCGATCGATCGTGTAGATTATGCGGTTAACCCCCTCCCCACCCCCGAGAAACAAGTGATCTAAATCGTGCACACAAGGTCGGGAGTAGATCTGCCTTGAACATCTAGACCATGATGCGGGAATGATCTGTGGATGATCTGTCCGAGCTGTAAAAGATGAAGCTACCAAAACATGACGCTTCCTTTTTTTGTCGTTGATCGCGTCGGTTGGGGAACGGGACAGGGTGGTGGGCGGGGCAGGGGGGAAAGCTGCCCACGACGATGGGGACTCTGACTTTGAGGACGGCCCGAAGAAGAAGGCGTCGAAGAACAAGGTCAAGGCTCTGCCGCCGCCCCCTCCCACGCGCGCCATCGTCCCGGAGCTGGTGGAGAGCGCTAGCGGAGGAATGGTGCGAATTGGTCTTGTTTTTTTTGGGGTGTTGCTGTTGTTTCTGGTTCTGGTCCTAGTGATTTCGTTCTCACGATAATTCGTCGCAAAAATTTAGTCCGTGATCACGGATCGGTCTCCAAATTTTTCCATGTCCTGTTCCACGCCTTCACGTGGTCGGCCTGGTCCGCATTTACAGCTCGCAAGCGTTTCGGTTTTTTGCCGTGGCGCTTTGATTTTGACTCCGCCACCTGCCTCCACCCGTGCAGTTTTGGCTCTTTTTTTTTGTTGTTCTTGGAGGTTCCTGTTGCTAGGAGCATTGACAGAACGTTCCCCGTCCGAACAGTTGCATGCAAGGATGTTAGGAGACAGCACTTTCTCAACTCGGCAGCCTAAAAAAATGTCTCAATTTACACCAGAAGTACTGCCAGTACATTATTGGGTTGGAAGCTCGACCCCACACCCTCGCAAGAGCTTGGAATTTAACCTGAGAGCTTTGGTTGAGATCCGACTTTCGGTACACACACGTACCGGTTGTTCGTTTGTGTGACACCAGGTGTCGGCTGCGTTCGCGGAGGCCGAATCGTCCGGGAAATTATTCAACATCGCCCCGGTTAAGGTCGACACCGACGAGGGTTTGGACGATGAGATGGCGGGCGATGGTGAGCAGGACATCTTTGGCCGCGGTGCTGTCAAGGGTAAGGAGGATAGCTGTGATAGCGGGGAGGAGGAGCTGCCGATCAAGAAGATGGCATCAATGTCTCTCGCGGCACGGGTGAAGATGAAGCTCGGCGCGAAGTCTGCTGCAGCGCCGGCGGTAAGGAGGCGTTTTTTGTTTTTGGCAGACACGTTTTTCTTTAACGTTTTCCCCTCCTCGATTCACGTGATTCTACGCAGTTATACGGCCGGTAGTTATGGATGTTCGTACGAGTGCTTTGGATAGAATCCTTCATTTTATTGTTGGGAGCATGGTTGATACACATACATATATTTTGTTGTTCTTGAATGATCCGTTTAAGGCTTGAGTCCTGTTTTGTACAAGACGGTTCTGATGGGTTTAGGGACAAGAGTGCCGTCAACAGACATATTTTTCCAAAAGAAAAACGACTTGATACGCCTTTGGTACTTGATGCATCGAATGGTTGGTTCAATGTCAGCATCAACAGCGCGGGGATGCCAGGGGGTGGGAGAAAATATACGTTCGATGCAAAAGTTTGATTTTTTTTTGTGCAGCTTAACTTTCGGCACGGTGTCCAGCGCTCTCAGGGAGACACGCGTGCTGTCAACCGACATCGTTACATCAGATCCGCCATTGTCCGTCGAGGAGCAAGAGTGTCGTTTTCACCGACATCTTTGCATGCGATCGATATCTCCCGGCTGGTTTTTTGTTCAGGTCAAGCCGCAGCGCGCTCCTCGCAAACCTTCGGCCCGCGCAATCGTTGACTCGGACGACAGCGATTCCGACAGCGATGACAGCGACGCTCAGGTAAGGGATGCAGTGCCCGAATATGGAATCTGCGGCATTGATTCTTTACTGCGCTTTTTGCTCGGATTTTTGTGCTTCCGCCTCACGGAGCGTTCGTATTTTTGATCTACCCGATTTTCTATTTGTTAGCCAAGAAGTGAGTCGACGCCAACGCTTTTGACCTTGTCGTGTCTTCCGGGTTTATTCCCCTTTGGACGGTGCAAAAATTATCCACATTAATTCTAAGTAATTTGTACCCTTAGAATGGGGTGGAGTTCTAAAGGGTCAAGGCGCTGTCACCTGATATCCCCCCCCCCCCCCACCTTGACGCTAAGATTAAGAGATGTATCTAGATGAATGTGATAGTACCAAAGCTAGAATATGCAGGAGAAGTATGGGAAGGGAACGCGAAACTCGTAAAACAGTTGGAAACAGTACAAATGACAGCAGCTAAAAATTTCCTAAGATGCTCAAGTACGACTAGTAATACAGTATTAAGAGCAGGACTGGGAATGCGCCCACTCAAGACTAATAGACATGAGAAAGTTGAACTGGCAATATAACGTAGAGAACATGCCAAAAAAGAGGTTGCCAGCCATAGTTGATAGAGCTGTATGGGATAACGTAACAAGAGGGCGAGCTGGAATAAGGTGGGATGGCGTAGTTGAGAAAGTATGGAAGGATCTAGGGGGAAACCAAGTAGAGATGATGTCCGCCGGGAAGTTTGGGAGGTACAAGGCAGAAGTAGAAGAAAGGATGGAAAGAAGGGAAAGGCTAGCGATAAGAAACAAGGTGGAATCGGAAAAAAACACTTAAGAGATATGCGGGGGATTGAGGGAAGGAATAGGAATGAAAACGTATTTGCATGGCCCAATGGACTTCGCGAAAACGCTGAAACTGCGCTTTCGTGTAGGGGACCTGGACCTAGCCAGAAAGAAGAAAGAGGTACACCAGTAGCCGGGAAGAGGAGGAAGTAGACGCACAGATGTGCCCGTGTGGCAAAGCAATAGAGAGTAGAACTCACATAGTAGGAGAATGTGAAATATACAAGGAGGAACGGGATGTGTTAGAAGAGGAGATGAGGAAAATAGACGAATGTGACGTGGAGGAGTTTGATACGATGAATAGCAGCGAGAAAACGATCGCTATCCTAGGAGATAGATGGTGGCCACAGCAGGCCAAACAGGAAGGGGATAAGATTAGCAAAAAGTTTCTATGTAATTTATAGAAACAACGTAATGAGCTCCCAATTGTTGGAGGTGTCTCTACTAGGAGTAGGAACGGTGCTCCGTCTCGAAAGGGATGCGTGATCAATGGTCAAATGACTAAGGCAAGCAACAAATGGGTACCACCTCCCCCTTTTTCCCCTTCTTGGCCCTCGCTGTGGCGTTGCAGGAGGAGATTGCCGTTCAGCCGAAGCCTCGCCCCGGGCGCAACGCCGCGAAAAAAAAGCACAACCTATTGTGGAGGTGGACAGCAGCGACGAGGACGGGATGGATGATGTCCGCGATGACCAGTGAGTCCGAGTGCATCTTTTCCCGTTCTTTTTTTTTCAAGTGGTCGCCTCTGGTAGGATTAGCTGTGTTTTGGTCGGAACTGTCGCCGCTCTGGAGTTGCCACAGAAAATACCACTCCGTCCCGGTCTAGGTGGAATATTTTTACGGTATTTTTTATTTCGACGGTTGTTGATAGTGCGGGACAAGTTGGCAGTGTCTAGCTCATGTTGGCGGACGGGAGCGGTATGTCACCTGCGTGAATTGGAACACGTTTACCGGGTTGGATCTTTACTGTATACGCAGGTCTTGCATAGCGCCATCGAACGCCAGGAAAGGGTTTAGATGATATACTGCTGATCGTTGTATTTCCGACGTGTTGTTCTGCGTGAAGGTGTTTGAGTTGGGGCGCGGGCGGGATGGTTGGGAATCGCGACGGCAAATGAATCGCAGCAGGTGTCTTACGCAGAGAATTTTCCTTGCAGTTGTCGGTGTTTGAAATGGGATGGTTTAGGAGTTGTGTTTGTCCGATGTCGGTTTCCCTCGTCCTCGAAGTCGACGCCCACAAATAGGTTGAGGTGTCTTGTACTTGATGCCGGGCAATCGATTTTCATTGCAGCGTTTCCACGGGGCCCGCTGGACTGACGCTTCACTGCCTTTTGTTCCCAGCGAGGTTCTTGTTGGGCGGTTTTTCATCGTGTTCCTTTGCATGATGTCCCACGTCCGAAGGATGGATTATCTACAGATATTCATCAGATAGATCGTCTAGCTCATCTAGATGCCAAATCGTTGTGATCAGATGTTGTGCAAGATCTGTATTTCAATCGTACAAATCCAACACAAGAATCAATTGGCATGTTGCGCGGTATATGGATGATATGAATACAGATGCACCCCCGAAAACACGCCCTAGATCATGCAGAGTGTGCGGCTCCCAGCCGGCAACATGAGCTAGGTCATACAGAGGAGGAGTATATGTCTGTGTCGATAATGATTTGGTGAATCCAGTATGTTTCCATTGTGTGTTCTATGTTTTTTAAGAGGTCCTTCGTATTTATATTCATTTCGCTTGAGTGTGCGACATAAGTCAGTTTGCTGCGTTTTTTTTATTTTATTGGGTTGCTTCTGGGCTGACGATGCTATGCTCTCGCGGGAATCGAGGGTCTGTTCGATTTGTGCTATGTCGTCTCTTGCGAAGAAAAATAACAAGAACGTAATTCGCCCTATTAATCTTGAAATGACTTAATTGATAATTTTCCCTTTTCGGACTGCAGTCCGGTTCTGGGACAGACTACTTGGAATCTGACTGGTTTGTCCCTATATTCGGACTGCATTCCTACAGAGGGTTATTGCGAGTTATTTCCACTGCTACCGAAAAAACGGTGATTGTTCAGCCCGCGACGACAAACCTCGTGAGCTGTGAACAAGATGTTTTCTACCGGATCTTTGAAGAGGTCCTTTTTTGTTTTGATATTTTTGTTGTTGTTGTTTTCCTTTTTCGGTTTTATTTTTTTGTCCGTTTTGGTGAGTCCGGACGTGTCGATCATACGGCGCCCACCCGGCAACACGAGCATACATGATGCAGATCAAGAATCCGTCGACCTCGAAAGATCGAGCTCGTGAAGAGGCAATCGATAACCTGCTCGGTGTATCCTACATGTTCAAGAGGTTCTACTGGTTTTCATGATGTTCCTTTTTTCGCCGTTCGTCATCCGTAAATGTTCATTTTAGGGGGTCCGACATGTTCGATTCTGCCGCGGAAGAAGAGGACGAGTACATGCCGACCCCTGTCAAGGCTAAGGTCAAGCCAGCGGGAAAGGGGAAGGCTACCGCAGCCGCATCGAAGGCTGCCAAGCCGGCGGCGGCGGCGGCGGCCGCTAAGCGTTCAAAGGACGCCAAGAGCAAGGCGGTGAGCATGTCGAGACAGTGCGTAGCCGACAGTTGTCGGGAGGGGCCTGAGGCATTGCCTCTACTGGTGTGTGTTTGGTGTCGGACGTGGTTCGGCTCCAGGCCAGATTAACTCCTCAATCGGGTGGTGCATTGTAGGTGACGTTCACTTGAGGGAGGGTTGTGGTTTTGCTTGCGTCACGTACGGTCTGAACTTTGCGTCAATTTCGATGCGCCCGAACCTGCCCACCCAACCAACGACCCTTCAAGGCACTACTTTGGGATATACCATCGCGTAAATCAAAAGCCGTGGTGAATATGTTACGCGATATCTTCATTTAACCCTTTTAGTGCCGCAGTCCCGATTTGGGGACAAACCGTCTAATTCCAAGTGATTTGTCCCCAAAACGGGACTACAGCAGTACTAAAAGGGTTAAACTCACCACTACGGGTGTTCTGGTCACGATAACCCCGAGCTTTCTTGTTCGACCGCACCACATTTTTCCCTTTTCGCGTTGATCTTCCTTGGTATTGGCTCCGGGCCGCGGAGTGTTTTGGGCCCCCCTTCTCACCGACGGAGAGCTGACGGAACTACAGCGGTAGTATCACGAGCTACGTACCCCCACTTTTTGATGGAAGCAAAGCTGCTGCGGTGACGAACCCTTAAATCCTTTGACGCTATCGCTGTTTTTTTTGTCTTACCATGACACTTATCCCTATCTTGGCATTTTTCTGCACCAGACTGTCGCACCGCCGGCGAAGCCTCCTGTGACCTCCATCCTCTCCGAGGACGAGGCGGAGAAAGAAGCGGAGGCCGTCGTGGCCAAGGCTCCCGCCCCCAAGGCAGTTGGGAAGGGCAAGGCGGCCGCAAAGAGCAAAGTCGCTCCCAAGACTTGCAAGGTAGGCGTTGCTTTCGTCACCCAACCGCGGGCGCATATGCGCAGGCAGCTTGGGCCATTAGTATAGATCGGACAACGTTTTTCCTGATTTTCCTCCGTTTCTTGAAATTATCGAAGGGGGGAAAGAGTGAATACTTCCCAAATGAGAAACGTGTAACCGAGGGCGAAACATCACGAAAGCTCACAATATGCAACACCAGAAAACAAAAACAATATTCAGGAATGTTTTTGACAACGGTCTTCGATAATAACAGGGGCCCTAGCCGTTGGTGGACGTTGCTTGAGAGTATATTTTCTGGGAATGGACGAGGAGGGCGCCAAGAACAGGGTGTCACATACGATTTTGTAAGGTACACGACGGGTTTAGCTTTTTGGCCACGGGACGGCACGTATACACGTGCGGCTTAGCTGTGGGTGGGCCGTGTTATGGTATAGGCGCGGCTTAGCTGTCGCGGGGCGGCGCAGGGCGGTGGTGCAGTGTACCTCTACTATGTTCGACCTAGACGTGTACCGTGGTGTTGGTATATCCTTTTGGAGAGCATAGCAGCGGTTTAAGGCAATGGTAGAGATAAGACCAGGTACATCGGCTTGTCACGGGAAAATGAACTGCTTGGAGGTTGTATGGGATTATTTTTGCCACGGTAAATTATACGCCCATGTTAAAGGTACAATCACATTTTTCGGCTTGTCATGGCGTCCTCTCGAAGTGGATGCACCACTGTATTTGCTTGACACTCCCGGCGCTTGAGTGTTTCCTTTCTCTCTAACATTCCGCTGGCCTATATTTACTCATCTCTCCCCCCCCTCCCCTCGTGGTAGATGGTTGGCAACACAGAGGGGGATACGATTCGCACAACCTTTCTGCGTATCGTATGAGAGCAACATGATGAGCGCCCAACTTCCGTACGTGTCTCTGTTGGGCGTCGGAACGTTGCTCCGTCTCGAAATCACATGCGTGGTTAATGGCGAAATGACAACAACGAATGAATACGCCCCCCTCCCGTACCCTGCGTGCCTCATTGCACTTTGGCCGTCTGTGGGCGGCAGGTGGACGGCTCCGAGGATGACATCTTCAACATGGGAGACTCAGCGGACGAAGAGCCGCCCGCGCCCAAGCGGAAGGGCAAGGCGAAGGCCCCGGCCAAGCGGGGAGGCAAGACTACCGGCGCCAAGGGAAAAACGAAGGCGCCCGCTTCGGCAAGCACCCCGCTGAAGGCCAAGGTGTGTGTTTAGTAGAGTTCGGACGGTGGCGGGGTTGTGTATGGTCACTGCTGCTCGCCCGAGTTGCAGCTGCCTTCTACTGCAGGTTGTCCACGATTGTTTTCGTCTCTGCTTGTCCGAGGTACAGCCGCATTGTACGAGGGGCGGGCGGGGGGTTCACGAGTTTTTCGTGAGTCTCCTCTCGGGTGAAAACCTATAAAACCTGGATCAATACCGTATAACAGAGAGCGATGACTTCGTACGGGTGTTCGGTCGTTTTTCAGCGCGCGTTTTTACGACAAGGGTAGGAGTGCTCAAGTCGCCACAAAATATTTTGGGAAAGGTTCTCGACCAGATATTTCGGGAATCCTTGTTCGGTGTTGGCAACCTTGGCGTTTTTTTGGAAAAATCGAGCAGAAAAAAGCGGCGGCACCCTGCCCTTCCTGTGGGAACTCAACGGTCTTCACGGCGGTTTGCTTTGAGAATAATTGTGGTGGAACAATCCGATGGGCTATTTAAATCGGTCCGTCAGCACCGAATAGTGGTTGTCAATTCTATTTGTGGTGGAGTGTCGGACGGTGTTGAATATTTTTTCGGTTGAAGGTTTGCCTCGGTGTGGTAATATTTTTGACTCGAATTCATGCCCCTGGTTTGTGAGACGTCGCCACCTTTTGTTTTTGTTTTTTGTAGTGCTGTAGTTTTGGACGATCTCGATGCTTTTGGTTCAAGCGAATGCCCAGCGTGAACATCGAAGTTGTTATTTCGATGGAATAATGATTGCTGAACGTAAATATCGGAATTTTTGTTTGTCATGGAATGCCCGACGCGGAGGGTAAGCGTGCGGGGTTAGCACCCACTGGGTCGGAATTGTTGGTAAGAAGGCGGCATGAAACAGCGCGAGTGTTATCTATTTTCTTCACGGGTGCGCTATCGATGCTGTACTGTGGATGAACGATTCTCCTCGGTATAGCAAGTAGCATACATTAAAGGCCCTAGGTTTATTTGCTGTCGACGGTCGGTGGTGCTTGACCGTATGCAGAGGGCTGTTGCTTCTTCTCGTAATTTTGAGTAGGACAAAAAAAACGTGATCGATATTTGTGTTCATCAACCGCACGTGCTAAATACGTACCTGGCTGGTACTTGTTTGCGTACGTACATATTTGTACGCGTAGCGGGCGATTGTGATTGCGCACATGTTGATCCTCTTTTTTTTTTTCGCTTGTTTTTTTTTTTTTCGGGCGCAGGGTATTAAGCGAGGAAAACGAATGAGCATTTCCGACGAAGACGAAGTGTTCTCGCCGGACAAGTGAGTTACAGTATTGACCATGTATATTGCGGAGGACCATAGTAAATAGGACCAAATATTGTTAGCAAAAACAGGTAAATATATAGGTTTTTATGTGTACCAAAGGTCCTGTTAACTATGGACCCCCGTAATAGTTGTTTCACGCACTTTACCGATGTCTTTTTTGTTTTTTGGCGTTTTTTACTTGGCGAGTCGCCTGGTTTTTGGTGATTTGCTCTGCTTCTTGCTGCACGACTGCGCCACGTTGATTGAAGGTATTGTCTTGAGCATGTCGGTACCATTCTTGTCTTGTTGACGACCAGCCTTAGCCTTGTCTTGTGTGCATGCTCGGTTTTCCACTTGGGCCGCCGTTGGTACTCTGATCCTGGTCCCAGGACTTTTTTTGTGCGTGCCTCAACGTGGTCGGAATATAACGATGCTCGGAATAGCGCAGTAAGAGGTTCCCCGTCTCGAAAGGGATGCGTGGCGAATGTTCAATTCAAATGGCTTAGGCAAGCAATAAAATATGTATGACACCCGTCGCCCCCCCTACGACTACGGCCGTGCAGGATACCAACGCCCCCCCCCCCCCCCCCCCCCGTGTGCTTTTTTTTTTCCGCGGAAAACCACCACCTAGGATGTCTCCGCCCACAAAGCGGGTGTCGCAGAAGGCAACCCCAGCCGCCTCTAGGCTGCGTGCGACTGGGGCCATTGGGGACAGCGACGATGAGAGCTCTAGCGACAGGTGCATACACAAAACGCACCGAGGTGTTTTGACCGGCGCGCGCTCGAAAACCAAATTATTTGGTCGAAGATGTCTCAAGCCAAAACGCGTACGGTATGTCGATTAGACCCGCGGAACATACGACGCTAGCCTAACAATGCCTCAGGAAATTCAAGCACGTTTTTGTGCTTCGCAAAAAAAAAACCCTGCGTTTTAGGCAAACCTGGCTGGAGATACTATGAACGCGTTTCCACATCAGCCACCTTAGAAACGGCGTCCTCGGCAGGATCGTGCTTTAGCTTTTGAGAAAATAGGCCGCAAGCGTTTGGCTGTAGGTTGATTTCTAAACGAGGTAATGTGTCATTTTATACCTGGCCAGTCACCGCCTCCACTTTTTTTCTTCTGCTGGCTTATTTGGCGTCGTCGTCTTTTTGTGCTATTTTTAGTGTGGAGGAGGTGGCCAAGACGCCGAGGCCCGCCCGCAGGGCTGGGCGAGCAGTACAGAAGGTGAGCGGTACACCGTTTTCTGGTTGTCTTGGATGGTTGCGGTACATCAACACGTACTATTACATCTGTACTTGGAAAAGAGGGTAAGGTCCTTGAAATCGTGGACAGAGTAGTATAATTTTTTATTTTGGGTTTTTCTTTGCGGTTTCGGGGTAGCACGTTTTTTTTTTACTGGATGTAAGCTGCGCCCGATGCAGCGTGCTTTGTTTGTGGTTCACGGTTTGTGTTTCTCAACTCTGCTGGAAGAAGTTTACTTCATCTACCGTGGTCAACTCTTTTTTCTAGTGCTGCAATCCCGCTTCGGGGGCAAACCACTCAAAATAGACGCAGTTTGTTTCTATATTGGGACAGCAGTCCTAAAAAGGGTTCAAGATTTTACTTTGGAAGAATTCCGGAACGTCGTCCTGTCCTTTCGAGGAGGGCATTGCGTAGAGTTTGTTAGCGACTCATTGCTTGCATCTAGAGTTTGACATGTTCAGATACTTACTTGGCATGGGTATCAGAAGCCGAATTAACCCGCCGCGATTTCGTTTTTTTTTTGTTCAGGTTGTGTACGCGGAGGTGGATACCGAGGAGAGCGAAGAAAGCGAGGAAGAGGATGAGGACGACGAGTCCGGTGAGCTGTTAGGCAGGGCGATGCTCCTGCGTCGTTGTCCACAAGTATTGTGCTCCGAAGTACAAAGGTATTCTTATTTTTCGTTGGTTTTTACAGTTTTTTGTGCTGAGCGTATACTCTTGGTGCATCGGTTTTTACTCCTGATACAGTAGGATTGCTGTTTACATACACAAATATCTCAGTCTTTTTTTAGGTATTTCGTCTTCGATACGGGCGCGCGGTCTTGAACCGGACTGTCGGAAATCGATTTGCGCCCTCCCCGTGTCACCTCCATGGATGTTGGATTGCATGCATACGCGCATACGCGTCGGCCGAGGTGTTGTATTACTTGGTGCACTCGACGCCGGCCGTACACAAGATTCCCTTTAATCAGTATGAATATCATACTTTATCCAGGCATTATATGATATTATACTCTAGGCGAGATTGGTACCATTAATAACTATTACGGAGGGCCATAATAGTAAATCGGACCAAATATTGATGGTAAAAATAGGGAAATATATAGGTTATTGTGGGCACCGTGGGTCCTATTTACTATGGCCCCCCGTATTAAAAGGATTAATCCTTTCGGGACCGCTGAAAAGCCACCAAAACAGTGATAGGTTTGAAGTCATTTTTTTTTTTTTTTTTTTTAGTTCTCCGGCGGATGGGTAAAAATAAAGGTTAAGCTCACCACACTTCCACGTTCGAATTTCGTGTCGTATGTCAATTTAGCCCATACATAGCTCCCGTTGCAACATCAGAACGGGCTGCTGTTACCACTGGCGCTTGGGCATGTTGACTCCACCTGACTGACCCCCGGGAAGGGCAGGTGCGGTGGAGATATCCATCCGGGAGAGAGAGAGAGAGAGAGAGAGAGAGAGAGAGAGAGAGATCCATCCGGGAGAGAGAGAGAGAGAGAGAGAGAGAGAGAGAGAGAGAGAGAGAGAGAGAGGGAACATCAACCGTGTACGATAAGCGTGAGCGTCCGACAGCGCGGGTTGAGGCATCTTGCGCGCGTACCGCACGACTCCCTGCACTTTTAAGTTGGTAATGAACTTGTATCATCCCCCAATGACGCCGTGTTGGACGCCGTAGTACTCGATACGTTCCCCTTTTAGGACTGCAGTCCCGTCGTAGGCACAAATTACTTGGAATTTGACTGGTTTGTCCTCCAAACGGGACTGCAGTTCTAAAAGGACTAAGGACACCATGGAACGGGTATACTGGACCATCATTTCAACAGAGTCACGGTCTTTAGGCACATGGGTCCCGATTTCCCTCTCTGTTGAGAACGGTACAAACTTGTTTTGTCGGCGTCTATTCATTTACCTGTTTTTGTTTTTTTTTCGTCCGCGCGTGTCATCTTGGCGCCCCGTTGCTTTCTTTTGCTCGCGCTGGCTGCAGACTTCGAGGGCTGATGGATTTATCTGCGAGGAAAGCTTCCACACCATCTCCCCACCGAATCAGCCGTGAAAACGGGAGGCCAGCGTGTTGATGTCGCAGTCATCTGGATTGCTGTAGCCTGTGGAGAGGTACAGTAGCACCGTCACCGATATCAAGCGTGGGTGTTCGAGGCGTATCGCTTGTAGCGTGTAGAAAAGCTGTACGGATGAGAGAGGGTAGTGGCGGCACCGCAATTGGTCCAACTGTATGTTCGGGAGACCGACGGAGGGGCCGGCTTTTTTGTCGTATAGTCCACCTGCAGCCTGTAGTATTGCTGTACGGAGGAGAAAAGCAATTGACTGCACCCGTCACCCCCAACCCGCTCTGTTTTGAAGGGGTATGCGTGGTCAATGGTCCTATGACCCAGTCAAGCAAAAAGTGAGTACGTCCCCCCCCCCCCCCTCCCTTCCAAATTCAGCAGTGACGCCGGGCGGCAGATCCCCTGCAGCCTGTAGAATTGCTGCACAGAGGACAGAGGATAAAGAAAACTGTGGCGACCCCCCTCCCCCTTTTCTCGATAAATGTGTGAATATGCGAGGCAGGTCGCCTTTAGCCTATCGTATTGCTATACCGAAAACAGCGGGACGTGATGTCATCCTTATCCTTTCAACCGCGGCTGAATGATTTTTATGTCGTATGGTACTTCTGCGGCCTGCGATATTGCCGAGTAGAGGACCGGGGCAAGTGATAGCACCTACCCCACCCCCTCCCCCCATCTCAGGATGAATCCTTGAGCACGGGAGATAGTCAGGTCGGTTTGTAGCCTGCAGTGTGACTGTACGAAACACAGAGGCAAATAGTGAGGGGCCTGTTTTTCTTTCTCGCTGGTTCGCCCGCAGCTTGGCAGAAGAAAGTGACTCGACGCACTGATTCGCCCGTGACTACAGGAGGTGAAGGAAGAGACGCCTGGTTAGCCGCACACATCGCTTGTAGCCTGCAGTATAGCTACAGTAGTCAAGGGGGGGGAGAGGTTTAGCTGTCGCACGCACCGAGCGCTGGAAGATATACGTGCGGCTCGTGTAGCACCAATCTTGGACCGTAGGCACAGTCTGCAGAGGAAGCTGTGTTAAGTCGTTGGGGCCTGTGAAGCTCGACGCGTTGCAGTAGATCGCACCGCCTGGTGTCGGGTACTGCATGCAATCGCCCGTGCTACTTTTTTTTTTTGGCAGAAAGTTGTGCTGGTATTCTTGTTTGACTAGAATGTGTAGTGTTGCGGCCATCATCTTCGATAGGCGTGTTTGATGTGGTATGTAGGTGCATGGGCGGGTATTTCTGTAGATTGGTAGAGCACAACAGCGAAGGCTAATCTTGGAGATTTGACCGGATCTGCGCGACATGTACGTACAATATCAGGTGGTCCTTCTGTTTGAGTGTGTTCTTGGGTACGATTCCTCTGTGTAGATACATAGAAGTTGAAACATGATGAAAGGAGCTTTTGACCAAACAATAAATGGACTCATAGGAACAGTATGATTATGTCAGCGTTGGCTTTGGAGGGGGCCGGTGCCACTACTTTTCGAGGTCAGCGAAAGCACCATTATTATGTCTTGGAACGTCTTTCGATCTTCTCAAGGCTCTGCGTCGAATGTCGATCTTCAATGATGCGTGCTCCACCCTCGATTAGGTAGGTAAATAAAGCAAGTACGATTCCGGCGCAGGGAAATATCAAAAGGAAATTCTTGTACTACTCGAAAATTGCGATAGTCGTGAAAAACTCTAATACGAGTATTAAGCTTTGCGTCGTCTAAATAACACAATTATTTACGAAGGATATACTCTGCTTGAAAGTTGTCGTGGCAGTCCAATAAATCAACAATTAATACAGTGTACTATTATTAGTCGGTAGGAAAATAACGCCCCCGGCGACGTTTTTTAGTCAAGTCTTCGTTGTTTTTGAAAAGCGACGATATACATATATACACCTGGTAAATCACAGTTGGGTGAGATGGAGATTGACGTTGGGATTGATATTTAATCGAGCATACTGCCATTTTTGCTAATATGCCGAATATATCAAATTTGCCTTCTTGTGGTGGTCAATCTTTTCCCAAAACTGACCTGCACTTCCGGAGGCAATCTCTATCAAAACTCATTTGTACGTTCGCCATTTGCTCCTGCTCTCTGTCCCCCAAGTAGTGTCCTTCCTGCTTCCTATTCGTTTAAATACAAATCTTCCACTGTACCTTCGTAAACTACATGCTTCACTGTGGCCCTCTTATTCATTATTTCGAGGGACCATAGTAAATAGGACCTACGGTACACACAAAATCCCATATATTTCCCTTTTTTTCCGAACAATGTTTGGTCCTATTAACTATGGTCCCCCGTAATAGTTTAAAATAGTGTATCCGGGACAACAATCGTGCTTCTTCTTCCGGCTTCACATCGACCCACTACACCTGGTACCCTCGCTCCAGTCTTCTGCGACACGAATCATTGATAACCAAGAGCGGGGGCCAGAACAGGGAAACTTACCACAAAATTGCATCCGTACACTAACATCGGCGGGATCAGCAGTGGGCTCGCACACCTCCCGTAGTCCCGAAGGGGGACAGCTCCGGGGCCTCGAGATGCTTGTCCTGCAGTGAGCAATGTCGCCTGTGAACGGGCTTTTTGGGAGGGTCTACGCCTGTGCGAGGAATCAACATGGGAGTCGGGCGCCCCTTGCCAACGACGGTGCCAGCAATAGGCCCGGGTAATAACACGTTCACACAAGGTTACAAAAGGATACTCCGCTAACAGGTTATGAGCCTCGGTGGGATGGGTTCTTCGACTTAGATTTAGGGTCCATCGTGTACGTCGAGAAAATACTACGACTTGTCAGCAATATGCGCACACAAGTAGTTCCCTCTCGATTTTCTATGCATCCACAGCCAGATACGACCGCCGAGGGTGGATGTGAAATCTCTATTGTAGAACGCCTCGACGGTCGTGACATTTTCTCTCCTCTGTTTCCCCTTTGGCGGCGATACGATTTATTGTAAGTGTTGTCGTATTATACGAGCACCTCGCAGGCGTCATATGCTGTGTTACAGCATCGTAACACCTGCCTGGATATGGAACTACTTGCCCCTTCTGTTTGAGACCATCCAGGCGAAGCAAACATTTACGTCTATACCAAGCATACACCGAAATGTGAGCGGTTCTTCAACAGCCCGTCAGCGAAATGCCATAACGTCAACACGCGCCTGAGCTCCGCATGCAATAGCCAGAAGAGCGCCTTGGAACGTCATGTTCTTCACGGGAGACATTCGCATGAGACGTGGCGAGCGACTGCTGAGTTACGGCAGATATTTCACTCCAAACTAGCACTTTCGGTAGGATAGCCGACTGTTCGCATGCTTTTTATCTCAGAAGAAATACGTTGATGTTAGAAGGTGGCGCTCGCTCGGCTAAAATAGGAGAAGACGAAGGGAAATCAGAATGGGTACCGGTCGACGAGAATGAGTGACGTCGGTGAAACCATCTTCCATGCCTTCGGCAAGATTCATGGTCTACGCCTAGCCATGCGGGCCATTGTATTGATCAACCGACAGCAATGTTCCTTGATGCTTTGCCTCGTACAGGTTGACCTATCCTCGTGGGCAATCGGCCACTCCCTGCTGTTGGCCACGTCCCGACGAAAACTCTCGCGACGTGCTTTTACGTTCGTACTGCTACTTGCCGAGTACCGAACATGAACTGCTGGTGGTGTATGTAGTTACTATAATACGGAACATAGGTATTGACTGTCAAACTGCACCACTATAAGAAGTAGGAAGCCTCTTTTGTCCTACGCAAAAAAAAAAATGCTGTCTGCCGTGCGCATGTGCCTGTTCTGCATACCGGCATATATACGCGTGCCTCAGTCGTACTCCATGGTACTGAGCATTGACTACAGAGAGACCGGCTGCGTGGTGTACCTACTTGCTCGGATGGACCATTTTGTTACCGGTCAGCGACTCGGTAGGCTCCTGTACTGGCTACTGCTGTGGTACTAAAATTACTACTGTAATATAAATACGACCCCTCGATAGAGGAGACACAATGAAGCAATATTGATAGGCATACAAACTAGCCGCTAAATTAGCGTACTGGTGCTTGGTACTTTCTGCAACTGTCAAAGCAATACATGCTCGTTTGCTGTGTATTCTGGAAAGTTCCTACTATCGACGTCGCAAACTTGTCTTTTGGAAATGGACGTGTGGAACCCGTTGCTATGCCGAGCAACAGCACCATACTTTCCTGCTTCGCGCACAAGGCAAGGGGTGTGATAAACCCTTCTATTGTACAATTTACACCACGAGAACACATAACCACGCAACAGAACCCGTGTGCTACTACGAACACCTACGTAACGTTTTTCGTCCAGAGTGATACTGCTGTGAGGAAGACTTGAAGAAGAGACAAGCACGCACACCCGTTATAACTATTACGGGGGTCCATAGTAAATAGCACCTACGGTACAGACAAAAACCTACTACATTTACATATTTTTAATAACAATACTTGGTCCTATTTACTATGGTCCCCCGTAATATCACATACAACTTGGAGCTCCATAGCATTATTTTAGTTATTGCTATTTTTACCTCTGACAATGTATCGTATATGTTCCAGTCCGTCATGAATCGAATATCCTCTAATATCGCCGTAGTCTCGCTTCTATTCCGTATGACTCTGAACGAACAAGTATCTCGCATTCCTTCACACCTTTTTTTTTTTTGCCATTTTCCACCACAGCATGTGAAAATATGCTGGGGGGATATCTAACTACATACAGTACAACGTGTATATGTATTACGCTCTATAGCGTACTATTGCCGTCGTTCAACAGTGTTGGGGGTGGTGGTGCGTCTTTACATGAAACCTTTATCTCTACCTCACGAACACAAGAACACCCAGTGATTGTCGATGTTCTTACTGGTCATTCTTCCCAATAACTGAGCGCTACAGCAGTAGTACCGGTGCCTCGTCGGACGGGAGTTTTCCCCCTCGATTTTCGTTTCCTCTTCCTCTTGATCATACAAGAAGTTTGGGGTCATCTGCTCTATGCGCGTGCCGTAATGCTCGCGCGGCGCAGGCTGGTCGGATATCCTGCTTCTGAACCGTGCGCACACCCAGGGAACAGAGGGGCTTGTGACGCATCAGCCACGATGTATACGCATAACGTGCTTTTTCATCGGGTTGTTCGAACGTTTTTCTTTGTGAGCGCACAATGCCGAAAGAGTTTTATTGTCGAACAGATGATGTTTGATACGGAGTAGCTCATTTGGATTGATCTGCGCGGGATATTGCCACGCGGCACCACCGGGCAAGGAATGGGTGTGGCTCGGCCGGCGAGGTCAAAGGTCGGAGTAGCGTACTTGTCATCTTCAGTTTGTTTCGAAAAAAAATCATGTTGGTGATCAAACATCCACGAAAGTCTGCATCCCCAGGGAAGAAGTGGTGCCCTGGCTACCTTATCATAGAAGGGGTGGATCTGAATCGAGATGGGTGAAACTGAAAGCGTAAACGAGCGCTCTCACGCCCTCACGCAAAAACTGTGGCAATTATGGCATTCGCCGACTCTGAAAAACGATCTACACAAATATACCTCTACACACCTACCTGGTATATACTGCACGTAGTATACAGTGTTACATATATCCGTGCCGAAGCCAGAAGTTACCGCGATCGATCCAAAAGTCACGCAGGATCGTGGGTGACGCCACGGGCCAACATTTGTTTTTTCCACCAATGATATTCATCCTTGAATATAACTTGACCAATCAAAACTTTACGTAGCATCTATTCCTTCAAAATACAAGTTGAATGCCCTAAGGCGGGAGTGCAGCCCCAAGGCTCAAGGCTCGCCCATACCGCCCAAAGCGCCCGTCACCTCCTCCCCGCAGTCCTGACTGGCCGCATACTCCAGGGAAATGTGCGAAGGTGACTTGCAGCCATTTGAGCGCCACAAACATTTAAATGAGAATAGGAGGAACACAATTTGAACGCTCCAACAGCGAACAAAGCCTCTTTATACCAAGTCCCTTTTCAGCCTGCACGCATGACAACAAAGTGGATTGGTCTGTTTTCAGTTTCTCATCGCCAGCTTTCGATCTGCTTTACCCGCCCTAACCCCTGAAATACTCGATACGTATACTGCGCGATAAAAATGGGCGACTGCTGTCTTACACAGATTATTCGGCTCCACGCATCCACAACTAATGAGGCATTCCTGTGCGGGAGAAGGCGACACGCACCACACCCCACACTATGGGGGTCGTTGGACGCTGTCTGCCTTGCAAGAAAACAAGAAAACGAAAACAAATTACTCCAACAGGATTCGCAACTCAGTGGGACGACGGATGAGGGCACCGTCGCAACGCTCCCCCGTCGATAACCCCCCCCCCCCCCCCCTCCGCCCCCCCCCCCCCCCCCGGTTCCGGCCTTTACCACTCCAGTCCGTCCCACTACTCTATTGACATGGCTTAGAGGTTGCGCTGCCTCGTTAGAACAGCAGTATAAATACATCTTCGACATAAACCCAAATGCCGCATTCCAAATGATACACTCTGCAGTGATGGCCGCTTGCTATACAATCCACCATGAAAAACAAAAAAAAAGCTCTCTTATGAACTTTGCAAGCCGGCCCCGCCTTTCCTCCTCATCGCCCGACCACACCCCTGCCCCTCCCTTCCCAGATGGAGGACATGCCATCCCTACAGGAGCATGGGAAACACGAAACCGAATAACATTGAGGAGAAAAAATAAAACGACCCAACGCCGCCCGCCGCTCAACCCTTTAAAAGCTGCACCCACGTTTGGGAGACACACTACTTGGAACTCGTGTGGGATGTCTTCGCAGCAGTAAAGCTCGGGACCCGCCTTTTTCCATAGTTCTGAAAACAACTCAACGCCGCCGTTGGTCGTCTTCTCCCACCCTACACGCCTACCCGTTAAACAGAAACTCCACAAAAAACGATTTCACGCGGCCAATAGCCCCGCCTCGCCCCCCCTGTTCCCGCGGAGCACGGACAACGCCATAACGGTAGCTCCCTCTGGCCGTACATAAATTACCCAAAATAATACGGAGGTACGAGCGTCTGCGCGCGCGGTGTCACCGTGCACTTCGATCTAAGCAGCTCCTAGCAAATGCTTTCCAGAATATACAATCGACAATTTTTTTTTTCCATGTACAGAAAGGGGTGTGGAGCAAGATCACAGCAACAACCCACAACCATAATAACCCACGACCACGGCGACTTCGCCGTGGCTTCATCGCCGAACGGGATCGGGCACTTCGCCGATGCACTGAGCACAACGGGCTAAAAAACTATTTCACTGCAAGTCGCTCACAGTCGCCCTTCCTCACTCGCGCTTCCTGTTGAAGCTACACCTCCCGCCCTTGTCCCCGCGCGCCCCAGCAACGGCAACCAATTACCATAGCTTCGCTTGCTGAATCTGCGAGCGCTTCATACTGCCAAAGCGTTTCATTCGCACGGCCCCATCGTCGTCGATGTTGGGTCACAACCGACGAGGGGTTACCGCTCCATGACGCTTCCGCGTCCGTCTTCTGTCTCCCCCTTACCCACCAGAAAACTGTTCGCACACCCGCAACCCAGCAGTAACTCAGAGTTTGCCCCGGATAAAAAATATTCGGCACCACGCGAAAGCGACGGCGGCAGCATCCCAACTCGAACCCTTGCGTTGCAGCAGGGGTGGAAGGGAGGGGGGGGGGGGGGGGCTACATGTCCCGAGCGCAGCGGGAAGAGAGGCGGGCGATCGCTCACACCCCTGAAGAGGAAGAGCCTGCTGTTCGATTGTTACGCGCTGGGTTCGCTTCTGTCGGCGACGTCTCGATAGCTGCCCCCCATTAGGCGTAGCACCTGCGGCAAGCGTAGAGCGGAAACACACGTGCACGGCGGGGGGTTTACTCATGTTATGGATGGCCGTAGTCGTATGACCATAGACGCGTGCGTCCCTACAATGCCGGGACGGAGCACGTCGGGTTTTCACCGACCAGGCAGACATTGCTTGCACCAAACGCGAAGCGCCGTGAGGTTCCTGGGCGAATCGCACGAAGGGTGAGCTCTATCCTACCAAGAGCCGCTTGTGAGGCGGACTTTCTTGCATTGTATGAGAGCGTCGACTGACAGCGTCGAACTCCCATCCGAACAAATGGGAACTCAAGAATCGTTCCATCACAGCAGGCTGGGTAGGTTGGTCGTGCGCCGACGGAGTTGTCCCAGCCGAGCAACTAAGCCACCAGGCATGATCGTTCACCAACAAGAAGAAAGGACACGGTATCAAATCAAGCCATCAACTAAAATTGACGCACCAACCACCCCCCTCTCGCGCCGTTTACGTACGACTGGGATCTGCAGCAGCAGCAGCAGCAGCAGCCGCACCAGCAGCACCAGCAGCGGTGAATCCAGACTGTGGGTCGGCTATCGTCAGCGCTATTACAGGGAAACTTCAGGAAAAGGAAAATACGCGTTTTGCTTGCCGATACATTGGCAGTGAAGTTTTGTTGAAATGTTGCAGGGGAACCACACCGGGTGGTAAACACCGCCACCAAAAACCAAGAACAGGCCTTTCGACAATCGGCATCACGAGGGGCTCTAGTGACCAGAACTCACGATGAACCCAATAACCGCACATGCTCGTATGTTTACATTTTACACACTACAATTCGCTATGATTACTATTTTTCCCCGCACTACAGGCACAAAGGTTTGGAAAAAGAGCAACAAAAATGATAAACTGGGGGCGCCCAAAAAAACGCCAGAACAGAACCGTTCTTCGTACCGTTCCCCAAAGAGGGTTTGAGGGCCTGTCGCAGTCCGCCGTGATCAGCTCCGGGGCAGCAGCGGCCACGAACCACTGCCAGAGAAGAGCGAACGAAAACGTCGGCAGCAGACACAAAAAAATCAAGAACAAAAACAAAAACGCCATCGGGGCCAGATAAAATCAGGCGAACAGCGCGTAAAAAAAAAAAAAGTCGTGGGGCCAATTCTGCGCACGACCCAATTTCACGACGACCCTCATTTCAGCGTCAAGCAAAGCATGCTTCAAAAGTTGCGGCAACGATTTGTCTTGACATTGTATCCGTCGTACGTTCTGAACGAAAGGATACCGTGCGTGAAGCTGGAAGTAGGAGGGTGCAAAGAGGGGATAGAGCAAGGGTGTCCCCAGCGATGGAGATGGAGAACGCCTCATGGTTAGGAATACTGAAAGAGTTGACCCCACTCCCATCTGCATGGACCCTACAACAGCGCGGAAAAAAGACCAGGGAGCGGGTTTGCGGTGGTGCGAGGGGGGAAAACACGGCCTTTTCACGACGGGTAGTTCGACACAAAAAAAAACAAATTGTGGAGGAAGGGGCAGGGGGGGGTGGGGAGACCTCGGGAAGCTTACGACGCGCGGAAAAATCAATCTGTCCGAGAAACGTTTGACAGCCCGCGGTCAAGAATTTTCGCATTTCGCGACCACGGCGCATCTTGCAACCGCGGCAGCTGTCGCTCTGGCGCCTTTGCCTTTGAATCCCTGCGGAAACGCAACCAAGTTTTATGGGACAAAAGTACTTGAATTACGTAGCGTGGGACATTTTTTTCAGTATGAATAGGGTCACAAACCCTCTGGGACCCCCTCGACAGCGACCAAAACAATGGTTGATAGCTTGGGTGATATCAACCATCTACGAGTAGTATGAGTAAACGCCCAGCAGACAGGGTAGGATCGTGTTGCGCCCGTCCGTGCCGTACGACTCCTTGCGTTGCCGATTCGTATTACCCCCCCGCCAATCACGCGCAGTGGTCGTTGCTGTAATCATAGTCACTATTGTGTCATCAATTTTCCCCCTCTCGTGTCCAAGCAGGGTTACTAGCGTCACCGCAGCTGCCTCGTGCTCTTCACGGGCTTCTCTAACCGTATCACACGGGTGATAAGGTAACACACCCTCTCCGGGCGATATTTAAAACTGGGCTTCTCGACAGCGGGGAGAGTGTGAAAACGCCGAGCGACTCGTCTACGGTAATACATCTACGAGATACTTCCAAAAACGCCATTCTCGTTGAGTGTGCCCCCTCCAATGTTTCGGAAGAGAATCGACTATTAATATGAAACTCGTCCCAGGGTGTGTGCGCTGTCTTGGGTGATACACCCACGGTAATCACACGATATTTGAAGTCGTCGGGAATGGCGCTCCGGAATAAATATGAACGCAGCGCCCCGCGCTTCTACCCCCGTCAGCGTCGCCACCTCGCCGGCACCAACTAAAAGAACCATAACGAACGATGTGTATCGTACATGATCTGGTATGTCGCGTGCTTTGAAAAGGACGGTAAACTGTTCGAGCACTCCAAAAAAGCAATCTCACTCTCGAATTCCAGGCGGTTCGATCCCCCCCAAAAAAGACGTGGTCACAACTCGGAAGGCGTCAAGGCATATATATACACACTGCCTTGGCATGCACGTACATACCCGTATCACACGGGTGATAGGATATCACACCCCCCGGGACGACTTTAAGAGCCGAACTCTCCAAGCAAGGGGGGCGGGCGCACATAATATGAACCACAGACCCTCGCATCCCTACAATACCGGGACGGAGCACGTCGGGTTTCCACCGACCAGGCAGACATCGCTTGCACCAAACGCGAAGCGACGTGAGGTGTTGAAGCGAATCGCATGAAGGGTGAACTGCATCGTACCGAGAACCGCTTTGTACTCATGTCCTGCATAGCTGTAGTCGTATGACCAACATTTCCCCGTGTGCCCTGCCCTAGCGCGTGACGTGGACTCCGTACTACCGGGCGGGACTGCGGACAACTCGTGTGAATGCGGGAGGGGGGGCGATACCCCCCTCAGCCCCATCGCCACCTTGATGAGCACGGCATGCCCGGCTCTGGTGCAGTCTTCACCAGAATGCGGTCGACCTTTCCCTGGAGCTGCCAGTGGTCATGCTTTATCTGGTCTGCTCCGGTTTTGAAAACATGGTTGACCCCGTTCACCCCAGAAAACATGGTTCCACTCTAATTCCAGGCAGTTATGTCTCCAAAAAATGAGGTCACAGCTCTGAAGCGGTTAGCGCTACTTAAGACACAACGTAACACAACCCCGTCTGACGAATTTCGAAGCCGATTATCTCGGCATAGAGGAGAGTGCGCACGCCAAGCAATGCGTCGAGACCTTCCCGAAGGCACCATCCTCATTGGGTTCGCTCCCCTGAGACATAGTTCCAAAGTCACAATTTTCGTTGGGTTTGCCCCCCCTACGAGAGATGTGTATGTTTCCAAAGCCACCATTTCGTCTCCCCGAACTCGGAAAATAAATAATGATCCCCCCATATTTCATCACCGAGTTTTCTGTACGATCTAAAAACCTGGCACGTATGTACGTATACGTTCATTCCCTTCATCCATGATACAAGGGTTAGTTTGGTATCCTGCTCCCATCCGCAAGGTGAAGCAATGCAATCAGCCCTTCGCAGGGGCCGCCGGAGGCCGTGAGCTCGAAGCACGAACCGTCATGCCCCGCGTCGGTCATGGGATCAATTTTCGTTGGGTTCGCCCCCCTACGAGACACATACATGTTTCCAAATCCACCATTTTCGTAGTTGCGTGAGCCCCTGCTCGGTTTCTGGAGAAACTCGGCTTGGAAATTCGTCCCAGGGGGTGTGTTATCTTATCACCCTAGTGTGATACGGTACCGCCTTGGCATGCACTTGTGTGGCTCTTGCTCGGTATATCAGTGCATTTCAGACGCGTCCCCAGATAGGGGTAGGTTATCTTTTTCTGAGCCTCCTCGCCCCAGGGGCGCTCCATCCCACCAAAAAAAACACTTACCGTAACAGGTATGATCGTACCTGGTACGACAAAAGAAACAAATCCCATGCCCTACTGCAGCAGGTGTGTCGCGAATAGCACGCAGGTGTAAAAAAGGTGAATGATATTCCAACGATATTGGGAATTCCTCGTAGAAGGAGCACCCCGTCGGGCAGAAATGTTTTTCATCGGCCAACACGTGCTACCTGTATCGCAGCATGGGTCCTCACCTGATTACGCTCTAGCTCTCCCTGGAGCTGCCCGGGAGACCAGGCGGAGTGGCCGCGAACGAACCGAACGCGGTCTTTGGCCACCGTCCCCTGAAAAAATCCGGGGCCGAGAGCGGGCACCAAAAAACAGCGAGGAGCAAAAAAAATAGGAAAAAATAAATCGGAAATGGTTGTGTGTGCCGTAAAGCGCGCGAAATATAACACACCGCCAGCCCTCGGACAACTTCCAAGCCGACTTTGTCGGCAACGGGGAAAGTATAACTGCCTAGCGATGCGTCCATGGAAACATCTCGACGAGCTCTCTCCCAAGCGCCACCATTTTGGTTTCGCGTACCCTTATGGTTTCGGAGAAAAACGACTCGGAAAATCGTCCCAGGGGGTGTGCTATCTTATCACCCTAGTGTGATACGGTATGTGCGTATTTTGGGGCACAATTAGAGCATGGGCGCTGTCCGTTACAAACCAAGGACCGAGCACGCGTACGTGGAAAACGACGAACGTTTGTATTGGAAATTGCAACTTGGAAACGGGTGCTGTGCTTGATGCGCGTATTTAGATGTTCACCGTTCTCGCTCAGAGGCATTGGGGGGTGGTCACTGTCCCCCGCAAAAATCGAGACACAGGGAGCGCGTCAGAAAATACCAAAACAGTTGATGCCAAGGCGGGAGAGGGGTACCTTACCATTATCAAGTTTCTACTATGAGGAGCTCTACACCCCACCCACATACCGCACAGAGGTCATTGCATTCTCCCAGTCCACTCAGCATTGAACTCTGAACCTTTTCACAACCGCTACCCACCATATGGGGGACAAAATACCACTATGTGACCGGTAATATAGTACCCATATGGAATACGGCGTGGACATCAAACGGAGCTTGAATTCTCGACCAGAGTGGTACGACACTACGGTAGGGGAAAAAGGCTTCACCAGCCCACTAGTTCGTGTTCAAATCAGGCACATAAAATACAACTACGTAGTTCGACTCACCTGATTCGGGCGCATCAACTCGCCTCACTCGGGTGCATCAACTCGCCTCACTCAGGTGAATCAACCCAACCCACCTCACTCGAAGGCCGCATCAACTCGCCTACCTCACTATAGGGCGCATCAACTCTCACTTCACCGAGGTTTCATCAACTGGGTCGGCGCGACGCTCTCTCGAAAAAACTCGAATCGATTAACCACGACCAGCGCTTCTGATCACCTGGCGTGCCATGTTCAACAGCGCGTAGAACCCTCCGGCGTTTACTCCAGGCAGGATAGGCTGGCTCCCCTCTGCATTGTCAGCCGCATGAAGCACCATCATCGTGCCCAGTCCGACGGGTCCCCCGTCGAATACCTAGCACGAGGCAGTCGTTAGGGCAGACGAACGCGAAAAAAGCCGGGCGGTACGTTTAGAAGTCGGCAGGGGCGGGGGGGCGAGGAGGGGGACGGGGGCGGTGGGGTGGTAGGGAAGGAGGAGACAAGGTCCGCCAACTTCCTCCTGTTGCCCCATCAAAAACCCTGCATTTAAGAAAAACCAGGCGGCTACCCGTACCGCTGCAACAGATTTGGTCACCTGAGAGTCGGCGAAAAACTCGGCGAGGTCCCACTTGAGGCCCGCCAAGGAGTGAACGCGCTGCGGCCCCGGGCGGTTCAGGATAAGCCCCACGGTTCCCAGGTCGTGGTCATGGCTAAGAACGAGGATCACGGACTGGTGAAAGGGTCCGTCCCAGATCTCTTCCGTGGCAAGCAGTAAGCACCCCTGCGCACGGCCAACGTTGGGGTGGAGGTGTGGGCGGAGGTGTGGGTTGGGTTGGGTTGGGTGGGGTGCGGTGGGGTGGAGTGGGGTGGAGTTGGTTGTAGTGGGATGGGGTTGGGTTGGGTGGGGTTGGGTGGGGTGGGGTGGGGTGGGATAGGATGGGATGGGGGGGGTGAGCTCGAAAAGACGGTACAGCTAATATACAGCAGTGCCAACGTTTGTTCGTCGCGTAAAACAATCGTGCGGCATGGGACCGATGGCACTTCGTACTGGTATTGTTGCTTCTGTACCTCGTCAAGTACAGCCGTGTCCTGCGTGGCTAGGTCAGCCAGGTGAGAGTCTAGAGCTGCCAGATGATTGCACCTCGGCCATTTTCCTCGGGCTATACAGCAGGAACCAGCTGTGAGCGAATGACTCTTGGGGCAGAAATTGCAAAATCCCAACTAAAGTTTCACATCGCAGTATTGAACACTCGTCTCGATTTCTTTCATAAAATTGAACAAATACGTCGCCTGTGAGTACGACCGAATCGTTGAAACTTAGGTTTGCAAGATGCGTGATATGGTACGTCACACACGCTCACCGGGCGTGCTTGTTCTACGTTGAACTGTATAACATAGTGTTTGTGGATAAAACCTACAGCACGATATAGTATTAATAGTTGATACTCAGTTCCGTAATCTTAATGGTAGGTCATTCGCGTTTGTGCTATATTCAATCCTTTTGATATAGAGCACCTTACCCAAAACCACCGCGGGAGTTCCCACCCGTGAAATGCGTGTTTCGTGCTCGTCATGCAGCGAAACGTGACGTGAAAGCGTGTATACGATTGGGACTACCTCCGACAAAATGGTTGATATATACTTGAATCAACACCCTGATCCTTTGAATCCCAAACCCCAACCGCCAGGGAAAATTCTCGGCATAAAGAAGTATTGAGGAGCTTGTGCGCAGCATCAACCATTTCGTTGAAGCTTGGTCAAGTCATACACCCCCTACGTGGAAAGGTAAGAGCGCGCTGGCCTGATGAGGTTTTTGAGTGCACGACGTATCAGAGCATTTAATTTGTCGAATCTTGGTCAAGTCATGTCAAGTCGTGCGTGGACAACCGAAAGGGAAGGGCGCGCTGGCCTCATGAGGACCTTGTGCGAATTATCAACCGCAATGTGCAAAATTATCAACCACTTTGAAAACAGCAGCACTTGAGTGTAGCTCTCGTGCGCGCTTTCCCCGTGTGTCGTCGGGTGAGCGGGCAACAGACGGCCCCCATGGCATGCGCTCTCGGAATCAGGTATTACGGTGGTCCATAGTTAACGGGACCAAATTTTGTTAGTAAAAATAGGTAGATATATAGGTTTTTATGTATGCCATAGGTCCTATTAACTATGTACCCCCGTAATAGTTCATACCGCATGTTGTTTCCGTACAGTCAACACTGACAAGGAAAGGAGACGCGGAAACCTCAAGCAACATGCACCCCCAACAACATCCGACTGCACTTCTCAAACACGAAAATGAGAGAATGGACTAACCCCTCACTGCTGCAAACCTGGTGTACTGTAAGTCAAGCTCCAATTACTACGGAGGAACGCGGTGGTCAGAACCAAGTACGGTCGTGTAAACATAGGGGGATTGCACGCTTTCTGGGTCCATAGTGTGTCCTGATTACAACATTAGCCCCCCCGTAATAGTTAATTCCCGTAACGGGGGTGCAGTTTCAAGAGGGTTAACCTTCCCTCAACCAGGTCAAGGTCGCCGGGTGTACGAGGTATTCCCTCCGACAACAAGTGGGTAGCACGAAAGTGGCAGCTTCACCTGCATTTGGAAGCGGCCACCCGTCCGTGCGGCCGCGTTGCGCCCACAGGCAACGACAGAAGTAAAAAAAGAGGCGTTTTTGGTCGTTGCGAGTTTCACCGCGAAGCTAACACGAGGCAGGTTTTTCTATTCGTCATTTCTAGTCTTGAGCTCGACGACCATCTGAACAAGACGTGGCCACAACTCCCCCCCCCCCCCCCCCCCCCCCCCCCCCCCCCCCTCTCCGTCCTGGCATTGTTGGGATGCGAGGGTCTACGGTCATACGACTACGGCCATGCATGATTGTGAGTACCCCCCCCCCCCCCCCTCTTCGGTACATGATTCCGCTCTTATCATGCGGTGGGTCCATCACTCCCACTGCTCGTGGCATGAGATTATGCCAGGTACGGAACATGCAGGACGGTAAACTAGCGCGTCAAAGCGGACAGAACCGAAGATAGGATGCAGTGTCAGCAGTGCACGAGCTCTCTCACACGAAATACACGATAGACAAGGAGTCTATGGATCCCTTGCTAGGGCCCAAAACTGACAGCACACAACAATATGTAACCACCATGACTGTGTAAAAAACTCACCGGCTCGACCTCTCCGATCTCGTGCGCCCAGCAGCCCTCGCCCCATGTGGTCCTGGAGTCGTCTCGGCCGTACTTGCTGATGAGATTTTTGCGAAACAATCGCCAGTCTCGCCCCTGGACGTCCACGAGCTGAGAAGCCAGGTCAAGAGAAAAAAAAAACACCCGCACAACAACACAGCGTCAACGCCTCCGACCTGCAAAAAACCCAGGGATATATGCTACAGGTTCCTCTCAGCCCATATGCTCTTGCCAAATACATTCGATACTACTGTCGTTCCAAGTACTTGGTCCCCGAAAGTAGGCGCAGTTGTACAGAGGCTACTGCTCCCAATGTTTTGGGCGAAAGGCTGGTCGGGATTATAGTAATACGAAGTACAAGGTTCCCCTCCGGGAGGTGGCAAGGGGAGTGACGCAAGTACAAAATATTACTCGTACGTATGCAATACCTGCACACCTGTTCCGAACTATTAATTGCTGCATCCACCCATCATTAATGTGAAGAACACACAACACATATTTTTGAGGACAGACTATTATATATACTTCTGTTCGTGGAAATAGTGTGGGGTCATTACTACTGCAATAATATAACAGAGGGTATACCGGTACGTGAATATTGATCCTGAACAAACAACTCGCGGCGATCAATTCAATGCTTGCGGCATACGCAAGTACAAACAGTTGCGTGAGGTCGAGGTTGCGACATACTTGGTAATACGTTGTGACCGGCTGAGTAAAATCCAGCACTTAAAAAATATATTCCCGCAACATAAATGTTTCTCGGCGCTCAGGGTAAAAAAAAGGTTTCACAGATACGGTAGATGCTCGAGAACAATTCGTAGTCCGCGTATACTGAGAGTATTGGAGTACTGACGGCTAAAATATTGCGGGTACTGAGAAGGCCCAACTACTGAGAGCACTCAGAGTATGAGCAGTACGGAACCCCGAGAGCACAGGCAAATATGTAGACTGCTGTACCGGGGCGGCCTTGGGCGCGCGTGATGTACTGCTTGCCGCCGCCGCCGCCGCCGCCGCCGCCGCCGCTGCTGCTGCTGCTGCCATGTACCACCGCTGCTGTGCTGTTCTGCTGCTGGTGGTCACGCAGCTTCCCTAGTGGAGTAGGTCAGCCTGCGATACATTTGCTGCTGAACCTCGAGGGTGTGGGCATGTACTTTTTTTTTTTTTTTTTAAATCCCACTTTTACTTTCCAGCTTCTGGACAAGCCGTGGTCGCACGTGTCCTCCCTTTTCCTCCCTGTAAGTGCCTTCATTTTTATCTCCAGAGGGTTCAGTATTCCCAACGCTCGTCGATTATTCATCGAATTGCGCTAACTCACGCTGTCGTGCTTTTGGGTCGCCAACTTTTGACGCGAAGAAAAAGTCCGAGCACGAGCACGCACTCGGTGACACTCGAACCCACAACTTGACTTTAGTAGGGACGAGGTTCACCTACTACAAAATAAGTTCATCGGGGGCGCCATTATACTTTCCTCGTCGTGCCCCACCGTGCTCCCCTGCCTCGACTGCTGTGCCGAGGGCGGCCTCGGGCGTGCGTGATGTGCTGCTGCTACTGCCACTTCTTTGCTGCTGCTGCTCTGCCACTGTTCTGCTGTTGCTGCTGCTCACGCAGTCGCCCTCATGGAGTAGGTCAGCCTGAGATAGATAAGTATGCCTTTCTTCCTCGTGCGACATCGGGCTCCCCTGCCCCGACTTTAGTGCCAGGGGCAGCGTCGGGCGTGTATGATGTGCTACTGCTGCTGCTACTCCTGCCGCTGTTCTGCCGCTGCTTTGGTGCTGCTGCTATGTATGTGCTGCTGCTGTGTTGTTCTGCTGCTGCTATGTCTGCGATATGTTCTTGCTGCTGACCCCCGTGAGCATGGGTATGGTGATGTGTATCCGCATCTGAAAGCTGAAGGACGGATCCATCTGCTTTGGAAGTTGTACGAGTACCGCAATTGACATTTATTGGACGTCTCGGCGGAGGTCTCGTGCCAGCGTAGTTTTCGTATGATGCGTACCTGTACGCTATGCTGCTGCTGAGCTTGCTGCACCAACGTAATTGCCGGTGCTTCGTACTTTCGAATAACTCGATCGACTGCTGCTCAACCAACTGTTTTGTATCTATCTGTATGGACGCCGAGCGTCTCGTACGTAGTACTTTGTAGTGCTGCTTGATGCTGTACGGACGAGTTATGCGTTGTTGTGCCGGATGGTGAATGGCAATGTTTGCTTTTTTTGTGTTTGCAACGTTTTCTTTTTCTTCACTTCAATTTTTCTTTTTTTAAAAATATATCCCTTGGCAGTACTATCGCACCAACAGCGTCGAGTTGCATACCTGTACGCTCTCAGCCATTAAGGGCATGCGCGGAGCCGCAGGCGAGCGTCAGCCCGCCGTGGTGAAGCCCCCCTTGTATATATATATATATATATATATATATATCATGAAACATGAGGTCGGCTCTCAGCAATCTGAACATCGACTATGTACCAGCTTTCCAGCCAAAAACGAGCTAAATTGAGTTGAGATCTACCTCGCGGTGTGCTGTTTGCTGGACGTTCCCCATCTTGCTCGCCCCTCCTGCCAGGGGCGGCCTCGGCAAACACATTCATAGGAGAATGTGTACTTTTGTGTTCCTACAGCATACCTGCTTGTATGACGTCATATCTATGATGCAAGGCGATAAAATAACGTTGTGGTCAAAAATAAAACCGACTACATGACAGTCTTCCTATGGGGGAAAATCGGATCCAATGTGCTTGCAGAGATTAGAGCAAACGCCGAGACCAACTACTATTGTTTTTTGGTCTGGCGCTGTGAAAATGCGCGCCGAGTGCGTTGCACTGCGCGTAGGACCCAAGCGTCCGAGCCCACGCTGAATGCCTGTGGTCTGGCAGCGAAGAGACGTGCCGAGTGCGCCACGTAGTGTTAACGTGCCTTGATGATTTGTTTTTTGACACGATGACACGGATTGCTGCTGCTGTCGTCTACAAGTACGTATCCACCAAGAGGTGTTCGCCGGCCGCGCTTCTCTTGGTCTTTAAGACCGAGCCCACGCCAGCAGACTGCAGTCTGGTCACGGAGAGGCGCGCCGCCCACCGACTGCGCGTCGGGTCCGAAGCAATGTCGATATACAGCTGTGTGACCATCCAACTCATCGATCGTTCTGCTGCTGCTGTTTTCTGTCGTTGACAATATTTAGAGACCATACCATTTTTCGATTAAAAAATCTGATGGCCCAAGTCGTCGGACTTTGGGCCAAAATCTGACGACTTGGGCCATCGGATTCTCAAATCGAAAAATTCTGGTTGGATTTTGCATATTCGGACTGCACAAATTCGGACTGCACAAACAGATGCTTCCATTTTTGGGATCGAAAAATACAAATCTGAAGCTTCATATTTTGACCCGATCGCATTTTCAGATATGAACTTGGCGAATCGAAAAAGTGTTCCTATGCGGAAAAATCGGATTTGTTGTGCGTGCAGAAATTCGAGCAAACGCCGAGACCAACTGCTGTTGTTGTGGTCTACCGCCGCGAAGAGACGCGCTGGGTGCGCCGCACGGCGCGTTGGACCCAAGCATCCGAGCAAATGCTTACTGCCTTTGGTCTGGCGGCGAAGAGACGTGCCGAGTGCGCTAGCGTCAACTTGTCTTCGTATTTTGTATTTCACAGCATGAGTGACTGCTGCTGCTCTACGAGTCTACGAGTATCCACGGAGAGGTGCGCGCCGAGTGCGCTTCTCTTGTTCTCTAGGCCCGAGCCCGCGCCAGCCGACTGTTGTCTGTGTGAAGGTCCTATTAATAGTCCGTTGGGCCACTGGCAAAAGGCTAACCAATCGCCCACCCAATCTGAGTCTTGAAACACTCTCCCCTCCTCCTTCGGAACAGCGAGGTCCTTGGTCTTCGTATGGGGCCGCACGTGCCTAGTCCGCAGTTCTGCACAATCCCTGAGGACCCAGCAAGAGCGTTTATCAGATTCTTAAGCATGAGCATTTTCATCAAATCCGAAACTTTTTCCGCATTGGGCGTATACCCGCGGGCGAAATGGAATGGCCCAGAAATTTTGCGTCCGTGGCGCCCAGGCGATCTTGTCAAGATCAAGGTCGGGACACTTTGTATCCCTAGACAGGTGTGCTTATCAAGCCGGTACTCGTTGGTACTCACGTGTATTGTTTAGAAGAAGAGCAGCTATATTCCTTTCGTGCATGGGGAGACTGAGACCAAAGCTGCCTCGCTGGGAAAACCCCTGGTTTTCCATCTAAGATACGCCTCCCAAGTACTACAAATACGATACCAATACTTGAACCCAGGTGATTACCGGGTTTCAACCTCATTCAAAGCAGTATCATAACACTAGCCCAATCATATGAGCCGTATTTGCATTATTATGGGAAATTCATAGAAACCCCGATTCCACGAGCTAGAACATGAGTCGAAGATGTGGTTCCTAAAAAAACCCACTCCTGCACCTTCGAACGGCAAGTACGTCAGAAAAGAGAAAGAAACGAAGACCTAGCCTTAAGGGACCGGAATAAATCGTCAACGGCATAGCGAAAAGTGGGCACAGAAAACAAGGACGTTTTACCAATAGCCCAACGGACTGAGAGGGCGTCTATCGGCAGGACATGGGTCGTTGGTCGTGAGTTCCAATCTCACGTCCACAATGAAAACGCTTTTAAAAGAAAAATGAGTTTCCAGATGTCAAGAATCTGATAAACACTCTTCCTGGGTCCCCTGAGATTGTGAAGAACTGCAGACTAGTCCCCCCCTTCGGAACAGCGGGGTCCTTGGTCTTCGCATGGGGCCGTACGTGCCTAGTCCGCAGTTCTTCACATCTGGCCACGGAGAGACGCGCCACCCGCCCAACGTCGCTATAGAGCTGTGTCCCCATCCAACTCATCGATCGTTCTGCTGCTGCTGCTTGCCGTCGTGGATAACATATTGAATTTAGAGACCATTCCATTTTTCGATTTGAAAATCTGATGACCCAAGTTGTCGGATTTTGGGCCAAAATCGAGCCAAAATCTGACGACTTGGGTCATCGGATTCTCAAATCGAAAAAATTACAGTCGGATTTTGCAGATTCGGACTGCATTAGCAGGTGCTTTCATTTATCGAAAAATACAAATCTATGGCTTGAAATCGAACCGCATAGGAAACAGCCTAAGGCCAGTTCTTATGCCGTTGGAGGTGCAGTCAGTTGAAAAAAAGTTTCATGAGGTCCGCGTGAGCTTTTGCCCCGGAAATGTTGGAAGTTGGTCTTTCTTGCCTCAGAATGTGTCGGATCTCTCTCCAAGATCTATCTGGGGGTGTTTCCAGCTTCTCCAGGCACCCAGATACAGCTAGTAGATAGCCGTCCGCACATTTTCGACCCAACTGGGTCAAACACGATCCAAACCCCCGATTGGATCCAAAAAAGCGTTTTTTTTTTCGATCCGATCCCCGATCGCAATCATATTCACCTCATTTGGATCGAAAAAGTGCCGACAGCAGTGATTTCTTGCAACCAGGCCTTTCGAGAAGCGGGAAACACCCTCAGATAGATCTTGAAGAGAACTCCGCACATTCTGAGGCGAGAATGACCGATTTCCAACATATCCGGGGCAAAAGCTCGCGCGAACGTGCTGAAAGGGACTTTTCCAACTGACTGCGAATTCGACGGCATACGAATTGGCCTAAGAAGAGATAAACTCGTAGGAAACTGGTGGGCGCCCCGGATAATAGAGAAAAAAAACTATTTTACTTGTAGACCTTCAATGTGTGGTAGATTCAATTATTGCTTGTGATGCTGGGTCACATGCGGTCATGTAATGTTCTCTGCCGGCGTTGACGTCAAGGTATGCACCGGTTGTACGTCTACTGCTTGTCTGCTTGTGTACGCGAGTGTGCATGTTTGCCGCCAGCACAACCATGCTCACAACGTTCCGGCCGTCTTCCCGCGTTAGGTACAACGTACCAGGTACACCAATAGCCGGCACACGTGCCGAGGATACGATCCATCGGCGAGTACACGCCGCAAGATAGGCAGACCTTCGGCGATAGTGATGAGGAGAGGGCAGAGCACAAATTCTGCCACGTTGCCTGCATTGCGAGCTGTGCATACACTGGTCGGTATATACGACACGAGTACATATGATACCTCTCAGGTCAAGCCCTGGTTGATGAGGCTCAGGACTGAGGGAGCCTAATGTATCAGAATTCGTAGGCTCTAAAAATCATTTCAAAACTGCAATATCTGCTGCTGTGCTCGCGCTTCTTCAACTTCATGAACATAGCCGTCTCCGACTAAAAAGTAAAGAAGGATCAAACATCAGAGGAATCCGAAAACACTCACGAGGCTATCATCTGCGCCACTGCTGCCCTCTGTCCCCTCTCGCTGATCCTCCTTGTCTTTGTGCTCGTTACCCCCCCCATCCATAGCCCCCCCCATGGACATGATGCTGCACCTCGACGCCCTCGCTCGGATGCTCGAACTAAAAGAACATGCCTCGCTTGTAGCTCCCGGCGGCGACGCTCCGGCTTGGATACTTCCGCGGACGAGAGCAGCATCGCTCGCACGAATCCTAGCGGAACCTCCGTGGTAGCCCAATACGAAGCTTTCTAAGGCCGTGGGGTGCAAGGCAAGCAGCAGCAGTAGACAGGGCAAAGAGCGGGCCCGGCATGCGAACAGCCCCGTTGCGTTCGTAGTCGCGTGCATTTTCTGTCCTCCTCCCGCCTGCTGCTTTGGTGGTCCCGCCTCTGCAAGTAGTTGCCGTCGTCGTGGATAGGTGCTGGTTACTGCTGCAGGGTCAGATGCCTCTTTATTTCGATGCCAAGGAGTGCTTCGGTGATCCCACCCAGAGATAGAGAGTCTTGGCTGTATTCACGCTCTCGCGTGTTGCGCGGAGGAAGGTGGAGAGTCTCTGGAGATCACCTTGGGAAACACCCTGCGAGGCGTGTTGCTTTAGGGGACAATACATCGGTTTAATTCTAAGGCTTGGAAGGCTTTTTGTACTGAGTATTGCGTCCCCGCGATACTCACCGAGATAGGAAACACAGAAACACCCCAGAAGCAGCCACGGAGGTGATACATCGTGACACGCGGCACAGAGGCGAAGCACCTTTAGCTCGTGGCTACGATGGTGGCATCAGTGAACGGAATGATGGTTGACCATTCGGCGTGTTCGCAGACTCCTGAGCCTGTCCCGGTGCCCGAGGCCCAGAGAGATTTGATAGCCGAAGCCATGAAGGTCCAGATGAAGCAAGGACAGGTATTGTACCAATTTGCCAGTACGTACCAACTAACCTCTGCTCTATTTTCGTCCAATCTGTGCCAATGCCTGCTACGAGTACATACGTCAATTAAGTTTGAATACTGGCAAGTTGATAGGCACCGAGACGAGCGCACCCTCAGGGGTATCGCATAAATCGTCCACTTTCGAGCAGCAGCGGTATGCCTCGTGCAACTACTCGTACACCTTCGACGTCACGAGCGTTCCGTATTCCGTACTGGCACGTTTTGCCGGCGAAGGCTGACGAATAGGGTACTGAGTAGTATTGAGTTCTCCCATCCAGTACGTAGGCGGCGGGATCTCCCACTCGATTTCCGTATTTCCGCCTGCTATGCTTCCCCCCTCTCTACTCACGTAGTTTACGTGAGTAGTGCAGGAGTTAGTATTTGTACTCTCCACCCACCACTGCTGTCTCGATGTTTTTGAAAACGTGTCTCTTCGGGAGCCAGATTCCGAGTGGCTTGCCCGTGCGAAACGTGAAACGTGGACGCTTTTGTGTCGTCACCCCCCAGTTCGTCCTATACATCGTACTCGTGCGTAGGCAGTCGTTATTTGTTATTTGGATGATACGCCGTTGTCGGGAGGCACTACACCTGGTATACTATATACCTGTACTACTTATGCCTTCTGCGAGTTTCTAACAAATGCTGCTGCTACACAGGTAGCGCGATCATCGGAGCAGACGTTTGCGTACTCCGTAGAGCATTTTTTTGTCCCCTGTATGTTCGATTTGTGGACCCTTATATGTATAGCACCGCACTCCCATATTTGGGGACAAAGCACTCAAATTACGAGTAGTTTGTCCCCAAAACGGGACTGCAGCACTAGAAGGGTTAAATAAAAACCCAAGACCTGGTGAGCTGTATCTCGTCGTAGACGCGAACAACAGAGCGGCAGCGTCATAAACCTCGTCGACCCTGGCAGCATCCAGGGGAGTCACTGGCCAGTATTAATAGTCATCAGTAATCAATCGCGAGGGAAATGCGCGAACGGTTCACGCTTTTTGCAAAGTTGAGTATTGACCGATCGGTTGAACTCACAGCTGACGCGCTTTTTTATTGTTAGTAATCGTTTTTTTTAGTAAAACCGGGTAGCATCGAGGGGAGCCACTGTCCTATTAATACCAGGAATTGAATTACATACAGAATACGCGCGATCGGCTTATCATAACGCTTGTAAAAATCAGTAAAAAGGGGATATCGACGAGACGTATTGCGCAGCTTGCAAAGTTGAGAATCAACTATTTTATCAGCCGAACTCACAGCTGACGTATTTCAATAAAAAAAAAAAAAAAAAAAAAAAAAACCCATGAACACGGCGGTTCATTTTCTACTTTCACCGCAAAGACTATTCTAGGCAGTGCTCTACAAGCAGGTACATCTCTGTTCGTTTCATATGCGTACTAAGTCAGTATCTGGCAATCCTCGAATAGAGCTTGACAGAGTGCCTGCGGTCGTAGGCTGGCACGTTGGCATGATACACCTGGTGCGAATGTAACATACCAGGTATGAGTACAGCAGTAGTTTTCGTTGCTGCCGAGCAAGCCGCTGGTCTAACTTCGTTTAACTCCTTTACTGGTAAAACATGACGATACGCCTCCCCCCGTCCCGAATCTGGAAGTTGGCCGCGCCAGAAAATAGATCAATCCGTTGACGCTGTCATCCATATGCAAGAAAATCCGCCTCAAAAGCGGTTCTTAGTTTGATTCAGCTTACCCTTCACGCGACTCGCCCAACACCCCACGGCGCTTCGCGCTTGGAGCACGCAATATCTGCCCGGTGAAAACCCGACGTGCTCCGTTCCGGCATTGTCGGGATGCGAGGGTCTATGGTCATACGACTACGGCCATGTATGACAACGAGTACCCCCCCCGCCCCCCGATCCACCTCGACAGCGAGCGTTTTCCCTTTCTTGACATGTTTCCTGACATCTTTGCCCGTAACCCCCACGCGCTTATCAACACGCAAGGCCTGGTACGTCCTGTGCAGCAAATGGTGGCAGCTCTGGCGAGCGTACGTCCGCTACGAAGAGAAGGCGGACGCAGACGGGGAGGACGCGAAGCCGCTGTCCCCGACCACACCCCGGGCAGAAGGACAAGGCGCGTCGGCAGCGCCGTTGCCGTCTCCTGAGGCCGATGGCGTTATGGTGACGAAGATGGCAGTCGAGGGGGCCAACGAACACGGCGTGGCGGAGCTATCTTTAGAAGAGGGCGCTGCTGTTCAGGTGACATACAAGCAATATACAGCGATATTGGGGAGTTTTTAACCGTATTATATTACGGAGGACCATGGTTAATAGGACCAAACATCGTTAGTAAGAATAGGGAAATACATAGGTTTGTGTTTGTAACGTAGGTCCTATTTACTATGGTCCCACGTAATAGTCATTTTTCGTATTTTTTGTAACTCGGCCTATGTGCAGGACGGGTCGGCACAAAACTTTGTGCAGGATGCGGGTCTTATTGGTCAAGGCTGGCCTTTCAACCGCCCGGATACCACATACGTCCTGCACGAAGTGTTATGCAGACCAATCCTGCATAGCGGAAAGCCTGTAGTTTTGGGAGCTCCTGCTGTATTTTTCAGGATGTTGCGTCTGCAAGCGACGGTCAGAGATATGTGACGCAGATAGCGTTTACGGCTTGGCCCAGATTCCTTTTTACGTCTTCATCCCGGAAGTTTTCCCAGGCGATTGGGGTGCTAGGGTTAGGGTTCAAACGTTCCCCGAGCAGGCGTTGGGGTGATATTTGTCACTGCAGAGGTAGACAAGCAGACAGAACAGGAAACACGTGGGTGCGCCCTAATCTCGTGTGCAGAGGTGTTACCTTGCGATAACACACAATATAACATCCCTCCCTTTGGCGATTTTCCAAGCTGGTTTTCTCTATCATCAACGGGGAGGGCGTATTGAGTACGGCGAGCGATGGGTCTATGGGAGGCCGTCGAGATCTTTGCCAAGCCACCACTCTCGTTCGTGTTGTGCCCTGCGTTGCCCTGCCCCCGAAGTTTGTTTTTTTTCAGCACCCGCTCGGAGTTTTACACGGTACATTGTGTTTTGTTGTTTTGGGTACGTGCTGTAGACATTGAACCCAGTATATTGCTGCCGAGACCAACTTGTGATGCGCGTTTCGTTGGCCACGGTGTTTGTTGGTCGAACGAAACGTTGCAACTTCTGCGATAAAATCCTGGTTGCACTCACTGTATAATGAATCAGGTTACGGACTGATGATGCGATGCTCGGCTTATTTTCGTGCATTTGCATCACATATACGACGTGGCCGGGTGATGTACTATTGATGCTGCTGTGCGAGTATGCACATAGTGCAAGGAAGTCGGTGATGCACGAAAAAAATGGCGACGGTACAGCAGGGGTCGGGACGATGGGCACACACTTGAACCCTGTTTCTTCTGCAAAAATGACCCCGCACTAAATTCGAGTGGCTTGTGCCCAAAAAATGGTGTCAGTTCCAAACGGGTTAAATAAGTTTAGCAGAATATAATACTTGGCACGGCGTCCCCGGTGGCTTAGTAGGTGGTCCGCGTGCCTACCACGATCAATTTCGTGGGTTCAAGTCTCACCGAGTGCATACTCGTAAGGACTTTCTTGCCTAAAAATTGATTAGCGGAAAGCGCGAAAGCGTGAGTTAGCCACGTTCGATGAAAATCGACGAGCAGTGGGAATGCTGAACCCTATGCGCGACAAAAAAATGAAGGCACGTACCGGGGGGGAGAAGGGACGACACCTGTGACCACGGCTTGTCCAGACGAAGATCGCTGAGGGTAAAACCTCCTGCGAGTTGAGCTGGAAAGTGAAAGTGATGAATTGAAAAACATGAACTTTTCTCGTCAAACGTTGTGTATTGCCATGTTGCAGGTATGTGTTACCTTCCGCGGCCTATCTTTGCGGAAACGGTGTTGTCTGTTTGCTGGTTTTGAGTCTCGTAACTGCGCCCAGTTCCTGCCATTTCGTTGTCGGTCACGCGGGGAGAAGGAGGGAGTGGAGCGCTGAGACGTTTCACTGGTCGTTGTGGCTATACAGAAGAAATCTTGCTTTGTGTAGTGGTTCTATATAACGGCAGTAAAAATCATCGTATTATAGCGGATACGGCGGTAAAATATACCGGTACTATTTACAGCATGTGCCCGCCAACAAGAAACACCTAAGCTGGGCTAGCCTGAGATTCGTTTTTGGGCGCCATCTTGAGCATAGGCTATTATATAGGATTTGGTGAAGAGTTCACCACTGAGCGGTTTTGCTTGACCCAAAAGTGAGCATTACGTTTTTATTGGGCACTCTCTTATTGGCGGGCCTATACTCTATTGGGATACATACAGGAGTGGTCCCTCTACAGCAGTGCTTTTACGGGGGACCATATTAAATAGGACCTACGGTACACACAAAAACCTATATATTTACCTATTTTTACTAAAACTATTCGGTCCTATTTACTATGGCCCCCCGTCATAGTATGTGCCAGGCAACAATACCGACACTATATGTAGCGTCAACCGACACTAGTCCCTCCGCACACTGCCACACTAGTTGATCTCATCTGTGCCAAGCCATTTCACCCGCACTATAGCGGGCAGCCGACACTACCCAACCGGCACTATAGAGGGACCATACCACTACTGTATGGAAGATGGATGCCTTGTTGGTTGGAGGAAGTATAGCCTTGACCGAAGGCGGCGAACCTCGAGCTTCTCACTTCTACTCGCGAATTCTTCATGTTTGGTGGTCGGTGCGTTGGGGCAGAACTCGGACTCATCACCTGCCGTGTCCATGGCCCCCTCCAGCATCCACTGCTGTAGTATAGGATGCTGGTGTTGCATACGTAGCTCGTCGTTAATGTCAGGGTCCGCTTCCGTCTCAGTTTTGATGTCTTATTTTTTTTCACGAAATGCTGCTCAGAAAACAACTGAAGCCAGATGATTACCCGCACCTTGCGCAGGAAGTACCTGATACCCGTCTCGTACCACGCATCATATATTTTTTCGTATTCGTACGTGGTTGAGTGCGGTGTTTAGGTGTTTGGTGCATTTCGCAGCGGTCGTGGTTTCTGCACCATGCAGTCTGTACCCTACCCCCTCTCGTCGAGGCCCTTGATGCCGTTGCGGTATGCATCAAGCGAGGGGCGACGACACATACGCACATGTTGGTGCCGAGATTTCGTGCGAGAAACACATACCAGGTTGTCTGATACTCGGTTTGCCGCTGGCGTTGTCATCTGCCGCTGCTGGCTGTGTCTCCTTGGCAACTCACTCGTACTCGTGTGTACCTTTACAAAAAAAAAAATGCTGTCTGTAAGATAAGAGCCACAACTATTTCACACCTCGGGTAACGTGACACTCGGATAACACTTATCTACGTTATGGGGCCTAACAGAGGAACGTGGTAACGTACTAACATAGTGACTGGAGGAGCGATCGCGGTAACGCGGTAACACAGTTTTAACTGGAAACCCACGAACGTGCATGCACGCGCCTTTAACGTTATGTTGCTGCTCGGTTTCGTCCAGCTCTGGTACGGTAACATTATGTTATGCCGTGTTCAGTCCTTGAACTAACACTGTAACACAGTGTTAGGCTGTGACCAAACACGTACTTTCATCACTCTGACATGCCCAGATCGATATGCGCATATTTACTAAAACGATAACATAATGCTTCGTGTTGTCGACACAGCGTTAGACGTAACACACTAACATAGTGTTACCCTTAGGAGGAGTGTCATACGTAACACCCTAACATAACGACACCATGTTCGCCAGCACTACTATTAATAACACATAACATTGTGTTACAGATAACACACTAACGTAACATAACGCAATGGCCAATCCTACTAACACTACGTTCTCTGGACCCCCCATCTGATTGCCTCAGGCTCGGACAACGTAACACTTAACGTACGTTAGATACGTTACAGTCGTAGCCGGCCCATACGTTAACATTTTGTTAGGATGTTAGCCTAAACGTGGAAGTCCCTGTAACATTAACATTATGTTACGGTAATACCGTCAGTAAAGATCTGATGGTAAGTTACCGTGTTACCATAAAAATCAATCCGGGTCTAACTTTATGTTACTGAGTTACCGTTGGGGTCGAAGTCGTTCTAACATAATGTACTACTTCACGCTTTGGATCTTCCCGAGATCTAACATGTGTTACCTGTGTTAGTGGTATAGCGGGCGAGTTGGAGTAACACAACGTAGCCGTGTTATCCAATTCCGCCGACATCCCAGTAGGGGATACCTACAAAAATATGCCCGGGGGGGAGGATGGCATGTCATCCCCGGTAAAAAAAACGCCTCCATATTTCAACACCCCAAAACAGGGGATATTTAGGAGGACCCCTGCAAAAAAAACGCCTCATTTTTTTGTGGATCCATCTATATAACATTACGTTATCCATCTATAATGTAATCTACACACTCGCACGTACGAGTCAACACGGCAGTAACATATTGTTAATGTTAGATCGGGGGTGTACGTTGTCTGCTATCCTGTGTCACTACACACATTGCATACGAGTTAACATGAACATAATGCTAGTGTTTTATCGATCATACCTGGTATACGTTATCCGTTTGACGTACGTTATGTTATGGTAGCAAGACTTTCATAATCAATACCCTCACATAACGTCGCTCGATACGGACTGCTGCTGCGGCTGATACGGTAGCATAATGATAACGTTTAATTGACCATACTGGTATCCGTCATCCCTCTAACGTGTGTTAGTGTTGGATAGCCCCTAGTAATAGGAATTTCACTAACACACTAACAGTCTAATGTACGCGTTTATTTGGCCGAGTACGTTATCCGTCGAACGGGTGTTCCGGTAGCAAGTAAGAATCCCGCCGACACACTAACAGAACGTTACTCGCTACGGGCTGATGTCGCCAACACGGTAACATAATGTTATCGTTTAATTGACCGTGTATGTACGTTATCCCTTCAACGTGTTACGATAGCCACCAGGAATTCCGCTAGCACGCTAACATAGTGTTACTCGCTGCGGGCTGCGTACCCTAACACCGTAACACATATACTGCGGCCAGTACGGGATCAAGGTAACACTCTATCATAGTGTTACGCGATGGCTCGCCAATATCATAACACACTGATACTGTTATAATAAATCCAGAAAGTAGTTAGCGTAGTAACGTAATGTTACGTCTTTTTTTCGCTGACGCCTAACATCAACATAAAACGTTAAGTGTTACGTTATCCGAGGTGTGAACCATTTATACCCCAGGATTACGGCTACTTACTACAGTAGTTACAGGACAGGTGTCGCCTACCAAGGAGTCGGGCACTAAGAAAGGCATGCTGAGATTAACGGGGAAATAAAACTCATAAGAAGGAATTCGGAAGCCGAGCCGAGTTACTGAATTTCTCGTAGAAAGTCGACTCTCAGATAAGAATCTCAGCCTATACGTACCAACAGTCTTGCTTCTTATGACCATATCATGTATTACTGACATCTTGTATCTTGCGTACGATATTGATTTTAACTAGTAGTTGTTTTCTTTCAACTTCGCACCCGGTTCCGCAACGCCTCCACGCTCTTGGACAACCGAACGAACGGTAACACGAAACGGTAACAGGGTGGACCTGGACCCATTGACAACCGGGACATGGGCGAGGGCCGCGATCTTCGCGAGGGAATGGTGAGTCACATAATTCATACCTGGTAGCAGGTAGCGCGTAGTCTTCAATTTCACAGACGTGTGTGAATGTTACATCCCCTGAGCCAACATGCCTACTCATATATAGCAAACACCTTCATAACGCGTCGACGCTTGTCGAAGGACGCTCCGCGTGTCCGCTCCCTTGTGGGGGGTTGTGTAGTATACCTGCAGGACATGGTCTCCCCCCCTTTGTTTCCCCCCGCGGGTCGTTGTTCCTCCCATGGGTGGACATGTCGACGAAGACGGAGAATACGCGAGGTGGCCGTCCCTCACTCTTGCGTCTTCGGTCCTGTTTTCTCTTCTGTCAGAACGTCGCACAGCGCTCACCCCAGTATGATGCGCTATGTTTCACGTGGCGAGAACCTTGGCGCTTACCGCCAAGGCCGTGGTGCTCGTAACACTTTCCACAGGGTAGTGTGATTTTGTATGTCACATCATCTCCCGAGGTGGCACTGCTGTATTCTACTGGTGTCCCCTCCACTTCGCATGGGGGATCGAGATCGATTATTGCCTCGGTAGCTGATGTAGGAGAGAAGAACAGCGGCTAGCGGCTCAAGGCTATCATATGTTGGGGTGCCGATTGCTGGTGCTTGAGTACTACAAGTCACGCCGCGGCAGCCCATTGCCGTGCTGTGTGACTGCGGTCGTGTTTTTGTCTGATGGGGCATCGTTTGACGTCCCCGCTTCGACGGCTGGGCGGCATGCGTGATGCAGGGCCGTTGCGGGGGAGGGGGGTCCTGAAGGGTTTCGAACCGAGCGGTATTGTGGTCTCGCTGCTCCTGCTCGTCGCCGACAGTGGGTATTTCTCTGCTACGATTAGTTGTTATATTTTCCTGCTGTTATTTATTCATGAGTGTTGTTACAGCAGCAGCAGTATTATACGTGATCTTACCTTTGGAATGTAGTATTATACATGATCTTACCGTTGGAATGTTACCCTTACCACCGAAACAAGTTAAAAAAAAATGGAAGGAAACCGTGCATGGAGGGTACGGAGGTTCAGGGATAGGTCCCCGCTTCAAATTACGCAGTGAGAAGTGGTTTTTATGCAAGGATGCCACAGTAGCAGCAGGCGCACCGGTCGAACTATTTCGAAACTGGTACCTACTGCTGCTGTATATTCTCATGTTCGAAGAAGTATGTTGTCTGTGCAAACGAAAACAAAAACTTTCGTGCGTGCACAAGCAGCACGACCCGAAAGGTTTTAACTGCGATCTCCTAGGACGGCGAGAGCAAGCAACGATGTCAGGAGACAGCAGTTTAGCCTTTGTATAGTATTTTCAGCGCGGGAGCTGCTGACGGTGTGACCGATGCCGGCCAAAACTGCCATCTCCTGACATGTTTGTCGACAAGATGAAGGAACCAGTCGCCACCCAAAAGCGCCAACGTCAAAACCCTTCTACTGCTTCAGAAAATGTCCCACACAATTTTAAGGCACATGATTTGTCCCATCCTGGCATAGTTTTCCTACCGACATGTAGGTATGCATGCGACACTGGATGCCAGCTGGGAACACGATATCACTCTGTCTTTTGCTACCTGCATGTGCTGCTGCCACTCCCACCTATCTGTCTAGCCGAGTACGCAGCCATGCTACACCCAGCGCCCTGCTTAGTTCAGGGATATTCGATGTCGAGGTGTGGGTGGCCGCTTTTTGCGTCCCCCATAGGATGTAATTCTAAAGGAGTAAGGTTTGGTGCGCTCCGGTCGTTTTCGTTTTGTCCGCCAGATGGAGGTAGAGGACTACGTTCTGCTCAACAACCGCGCGTACGAGCTGCTGGAGTCCTGGTACGGAGGAGGGCCTCGCTTCCAGCGCTGGGTGGTGTCTCTCGGCAACGATGCACACACGGAGCTGACGGTCGAGCTCTTCCCTGTCAAGTGAGGGCGGGCGATCGATCGATATTTGTGGATTTAAGCTTCTTGCTGTTTTGTTTGTTTCTGATGTTTCGTTTGCTTCTGTTTCGTCTCTGTTTCTGTTTTGTTGTTGTTCCCCTCTGTTCTGTCATGTGTTTAGCCTTTTCACACTCGTTTTTTTATGGTAGTATTTTGTTCAGCTCTTCCGCGTCAAGTGGGGGTGAACGATCCACGTTGGGCGTGTTGTTTCGGTTTCGTATTTGTTGTTGTTTTGTTTTGTTTTGTTTTGTTTTGTTTTGTTTTTTTTAGTTTTTTGTTGTGTGTTTTTGGTTCGTTTCGCTTTTTTTTCCAAAACCCAAATGCTGTTTTTTTTTTTACCCTGTTCCCTCCTCTTTCCCTCGATTGCTAATGGTATTTGCTACTGGTATGCGGTTATGCTAAGTACGTTGAGCTCTGCGTAGCAGATTCTTCGTATAGTGTCAAGAATTACATTGTTGCTATGGCGCGAACACGGAAGAAAGGGAAGGGGGAGGACGAGGAGGACGAAAATGAGTGGCGGAAGGGGGGGGAGGCGGCTCTATTTTCTCGAGTGTGCGCGTAGCACTTCCTCGTCGGACCCCCCAGGTGGACGACGCCGATGTACGACGCCCAGAAAGGCCTTGGACGTAGGAGGCGTGGAGAGAGGGAGGGTGAGGGGCGGGAGAAATCGTCTTACCAGCGGAATAATGGATCGCACGCGAAGAACCAGTAACATCAGTAGTTTTAGTAGCAGGATTAGACTCAGCAGCAGTGGCAACAGCGGTAGAATTCGTAGCAGGTGGGAACAAGGAAGAAGGACGAGGAGGAGAAAGAGAGGAGGGGAGGATGAGGAGTGGCGGAATGGTGGGGCGGCAACGCCATTTTTTAGAGTATGCACGCCGCGCTTCCTCGGCAAAGCTCCTAAAGGGACAATGCACAGGGAGCCCTCGGGGGAAGGAAGGCCGGGGGTAGGGAGAGAGGGAGGAAAGGTCGGCTCATCCTGGCAGCGGTAGAGTTAGTGGCATGAGTAGCGGCGGTAGAATCAGGGGTCGTTAGTAGGGGAAGTAGCAGCGGCAGAACCACTGGCCGTAGGAGTGAAAGCAGTACGAGCAAGCACGAACATTACCATCGGCAGGAGTAGAATTAGTAGCAGTACGGGTAAGATCAGCAGCAGGGGTAGAATCGGTTGTACCGGCGAATTTATCCGCAGCAATAGCAGTAGCAGTAGCAGCAGCAGAGGAACAATCAGCCGCGGTAGTAGACTCTGTAGCAGCTGTAGGACTACTGTGGTGGCGGGGGCATGATCTGTAGCAGCCGTAGCATCAGCAGCAGGGGTATAAAGAGATCCAGGGGCAGCACCAGGAGCATGGGTATAATTACTGTAGCTGCAGGGTAGGGATCAGTTGCCCAGGTATGATCAGTAGCAGCCGGCAGGATCAGCAGCACGGTTAGGACCAGCTGCTGGGGCAGGACGAGCTGCAGGAATCAGCAGCGTCCGTCGGATCAGCAGCAGGGGTATCAGTACTTGCAGGGGCAGGATCAGTTACAGAGGTTGAGTCCTGTGGCAGGGTCAGGATCAGCAGCGGGGATAGGATCAGCAGCACCGCAGCATCAGTAGCAAGGATGTAATTAGCTGCAGGGGTAAGATCGGTAACAGCCTCAACATCAGCAGCAGGGGCAGGACCAGCGACAGGGACAGGATCAGTAGCTGGGGTGGATTCAGTAGCAACCGTAGGATCAGCTGCAGGGGCGGAATCAGCAGGAGGGGTAGAATCAGCAGCGCGTTAAGATCAGTAGCGGGTTCAGAATCAGTAGCGTGGGTAAAATCAGTGGCAGGGTTGCCTTCAGTGGTGGTTGCCACGGCAGCAGGGGTATAGTCAGCAGCACGAAGGTACAAAACGTTCGAATCAGTAGCAGCAGCAGAATCGGCAGCAGGGGTATTATGAATCTTGGCACGGACGATTAAGTTTTCCCTCGTCTGGTCAAGCCTCGCACACGCGTGCACAACGCTGTCCATCGCTACCTACCTGCTTGTGAGAGGCCGGCCACCCCTGAAATTCGATCGCCTTTGAGCTCGCCCGGCCCCCCACTTGAACGCTTGTCGCCGCTGCTCTTATCGTCACCGCCACCGCCGTCAGTGCCCCCTCTATCTTGACGACTTGCTACTAAAACTGCTATATACTGTACGGAACCCGCTCGCCTACGCCTTTCGTGTGACGCTTCTGGTGTGGCTAGGTTCATGGTGTACACATGCCTACCGAACGGCGAGGCCGACAAGGACAGCGTGAAGGTGCAGCTCTTCAGCCGGGCCAAGACGATGCGCCAGGTACGCTTTACCCCCTCTCGGACCCAGCTGCTACGTACCGCGACCTACGTATATAGAAGTGAGATGTGCGATATTCTCAACCTTCCGCACCTGGGATAAGTAGTCGTATTTCCCACTTCATGATCTAGTGCAGATATTTCAAGGTACTGTGTGTACAATCCCGACCTTGTATGATTTAGCTCATGTTGCCGCATGGGACCCTTATGGTCCGCATGCTTCCTGCACTGGATTTGCCCTATAAGGCAGATCCTGCGCAACCTCTCACAACGGCAGATGAGGAACTAGATCATCAACTGTAGACAGATCAGATAGATAGACCATGATATGTCCGATGTGTGCAACTTTTCTATTGGTAGGGACAGCGTGCTACGGCGACAGCATTGTGACGCCGCGCGCATGTCGCTCGCCTCCTTGTGGTGCAGTCCGGACGATATATGTTATCATCCCCTATCCCCTACCCCAGCAGCCCGGGCTTCTTATCCCCTCTGTACTATGAGCAAGTGAATTATCATAGGGGTTAACACTACTACAGTACGTAGTGCATGATGCCTGAACGCACGCAGCTTTGTCGCCGCCCCATGTGCGAGATTCGGGCTGTATGCTTTGATGATGTTGGCGTGAGGGGCAGGAGCTGGCAAATCCCGGGCGGGGTAGAAGCAAGCGATTCCTGCGTGGATGGCAGCGCTCGACGAATAAACTGCTTGCAAGCGCGTTTAATTTGCGAGAGCAAGGCTCAGTGGGGTGCTGCCCCGCAGAAATCTTGACGGCCCCGGAGTCTCAGTACACTGCGGGCTCTCTCATAAGAAAGAGCCCCCCCCCAAAAAACTCAGCCTCCTTAGGTTCGCGTGGAAATGAGAAAAATCGCGAGGGAGAGTGCTGAAAATTGTGTTCCCAGCACACTTTTTTCAACCATAAAATCTAGCCTGGGTCAGTATCCCGGTTTCTCGTGAAAAAGGGTCGGTACTGTATACCATGCCAGGTATAGGGCAAGGTGTCAAGTTGGAGCACCGCGCGGCTGTGTCGAACTGCGGTGGTTATGGCTCAAGCTGTCCCGAGCTGGTATTTGCGCCGCGCTTTCACGCACAGCTCTCTCGTATCTCCACGGAAGTCTGGTTCCGTGAGGTTGAGCGTTTTTTTTTTTTAAAATTTAATTTAATTCTCTCAGGATGGTGACCGGACCATAGTAAATAGGACCAAATATTGTTAGTACAAATAGGGAAATATATAGGTTTTTGTCTGTACCGTAGGTCCTATTTAATATGGTCCCCCGTAATAGTTGTATGCCCTGCGCCCGGCGCTTTAACGTCGGCAGTTGGTAGGCGAATGCGCAGTGACTGGTTTTTTTTCGCGCTACCTCAGCGCGTACGATGATGCTTCTCCCCATTTATGGTTTATAATGCGAGTTTCTAATTTTCGCGGCTCCAACAATTATTAGGGAACCCTCTCGAGATGGCTGGAGTGACCGACCGAACGGGATCTGCGATCAAACTCACAAAACAAAAATCCTCTGATTTACGACCAACTACCGCCCACCAACGCACACAAGTTGACGACAGCTTGCGCCTGCGCGAGTTCCTAGCGAGGGCCACCCTATCTTATCCTCGCCATCCGTGCGCCACCGTTTCCTGCGCCACCGTGTGCAGGTTTTCGCGGACGTGAAGAGCCACCTCGAGCTAACTCCGAGAATCGACACACGCCTGAGCCTTCGGAAACTGGACGCAGATCAAGGTGCAGGAAGAACCCTCCCGCGTCCTTGTTGGCCCATGGCCAGGCCACGCAGGAGTTTTACCGGAACCTGTGCTGCTTGGCTCCCGTGAGGGCCGGCCGCTTGGAAGTGCCGTCTTGCCCCCGCCCCCCCCCCCAACCCCCCCACCCCTTACGCCACCCCGTCTCGTTGTCACCGGCGGCCCTGTTTTTTTTGTCCCTTTCCGCTCTCGTAAAATGGTTGGTGTTGCCAGATGAGACCGGCGACGCGGCTGGCGCGGCGGCGGAGGTGTTGGGAAGCACGGAAGGGGCGGAGGAGGGACGGGTGGCAGGTCAGTCGCGTCTCAACTTACCGCCTCCCCATCCCCTCCGCCGCCCGTCCTGACGGAATCTAGTGTTCGTAGTGTACCTGTATATGCGGCGAAGTTTGCTCCTTAACCCTCTTGAGAATTGCAGACGGCGTACTACGGTGGGGGTGCTCCTGCAATTTTCCTAGAATTTTCTGAGGATCCTCACTTTTTGAGGAGCTCTGTACACATCGCCCGAAAACGGATTTATGGAAAGTGAGCGCTAAACCTTTTTGGGGCCGCTGTCCCGTTTTGGGGAGAAACCACTCAAATTCAAAGTGCTTTGTCCCGATGAGCAAAAATCCCATGGCCTAAGTAAAAAATCGAAAAATGAAAACGACTTTGGGTAGAATTCCTCAGTGGCCTTGAGGATCCTTGTCAGTCAGAAATGTTGCGGCCGAAAATCGCTATCTCTGTCGCTGCTCCTTTTATCCAAGCTTTTTGGGGACGACCTCCTTGGAAGCAGCGTAGGACACGTTTTGCCGTCGCGTACCAAGAACCACTGCCACGCTCATCTCAAGGTGCTTCCAAGTGTTTATATGTTTTTTTTTTTTTTTCCCCGTCACGGGCGCAGCTCTGTCACCGGGGGAAGACAAGGCTGAGTGCGCTCCTTGCTGGTACGGTCAACGTTCACGATTGGTTGCGAGCGGTGAAGTGCAGAGGGGGAGCGGAGCGGTGGAGTTGGAGGGGTGCCTGTGGGAGAGAGAGCGTACCCTGAGCCGACGGTAGATGAGCGTTCGCTTGCGGGGCGGGCCGTTCGCTGGAACACTTTTGAAGTGGCGTGTTTTGGGCGGGGGCGTGATGTTTTTGTCCGTTACGACGCGCTTGTCGCTCGCTGCCGTTCTTGTCGCTATGCCCTTGAGTTATACGGAGTACACGATCTCACCCAGATGACGCGAAGACGTCACAGAACCAAGTGCTTATTTTATTTTTTTGTTCGTTGCATTTATTGTAAGAGTGCAGAGACCTAAGAAGCGATCGCTGCGTGCGATGTTCCGCAGCAGTTTGTGCCCGCGGCCCGCTACCCACCATGTTATTAGAAAAGCCAGGGATATCCCCGGGATGCCCCCTGATGACCACAGATGGCTTCAAATAAGCGCCAAACGTTTTCTGGCGCGGATGATCTGATTTCTTCCGTCGTTTTTCGTGCCTCTTGTAACTGAATGGACGGGTTACAGACGATTCACTTGGAGGAAGTGAGCCAAAACTTACACGAGGTCATGGGAGACACTCAGGTGGGTTCCTCGCCCTCGGTGTACTGCGTGTGGCGGGAAATGCATGGGTAGGCTCTGCTCCCGTATGTAGAAAAACGGCGGCGTTTTAGGAGTGCAACGGACGGGGAAAAAGTGCTCACGCCGCACAGATCATCTACAGATCATTCCCACTTGATGATCTAGATCTTTCAGGGCAGATGATCTGTATGATCTGTATTATGTACAGCTCATGCTGCCGGGTGGAATCCGTGTAATCTGCATGATCTAGCACATGCTTTTCTGGTTGGATCTGTACAGTGTGCACAGATCCTGCACATCAGTTCGTAACGGCAGGTTTAGCATCTAGATGATCTAGATGATCTACAGACAGATCATGATCTGTCGGACGTGTGGAGTGTTCGACAAAACCGCCGTGACAAAATGCTTGCTGAAAGCACATCTACTGCTGTAGGTTTTTCCAGGTAGTGTGCATTGCGTCACCCGCACGCCCATGACCGGTGCTTGTTTCTTGGCGATGGACCGCCGCTACTGTAGGTTTATTTTGCCCGTGAGAGGGGCGAGCACGATGCCTCCATGGGACACATATTTTTCTGTTAGCGGCTCTCCTTCCCCTCATGTACATCGGTGGCCGGCTCTCGAGGGCTCGAGGCTCTCGTCGTTTTCACTAAGAGTGTCCGTTTTTCTGCTGGTCTGACGCTGTAAGGGTTGATGCGTTTACCTGGTGCCGTTTTTTTTCCAAGACTCCGCGGGTCGCTTGTTTTGCGTCTTTACCAACAATTCGAAGTAGTGTGCCCCCCATAACCGCGGGGCGGTTCTGAAAGGTTTAGCACGCTCGTGTGCGTTCTTGCCTGTGCAGACGGTGGCCTTGCTGGTGGAAACGAAGGACACCCTCGACCCGAGTGTCACCAGCTTTCCTAGGGACCACATCCTGCTCAGGTGGCGGTTCAACCTTACGATCGGGGATCTCATCGACGCAAGGTACGGCCATATATACAGCAGTATGGGCTCGCCAACGAGAAGCGAAATCTAAAATCTGAGCAAGAGTTGAAACGTTATGTGTGAAGCGTTGAAAGCCTTAGGTGTGAAGTCGAGGGCGTCCTCGAAATTCCTTTTTTGCAAGGTTTTGGTGTGATGGTATCAATGAGCGATACTTCGATCGCCTGTGCTACGGTGCGTGCACGTGTCGAAGTGGTCCGCAGAGTCTGACGGTATTTATTATGGTATCACCCTTGAGCAACTTTGAGCGTTTTCGGCTGTTTCTACATGTAGGGTTTGGTGTAGCGCTTGCTCGCCACTAAACACGATTTCTTAGTCCAGATTTCTTACGAAGCGTCTCCCAAACAGTAAGCCGGACGCTGTTGTTGTTGTTGTTGTTGTTGTTGTTTTCCTGGGTGTACGTGTGTGCACGTGTTCTCCAATCTCAATGGTTTTGCCGAGTTGCGAGGGGCTCGGCAGACGCCGAGCCAGCGTGGCTGGTTTACTGCCGCTTCGGACAAGTGTGGTGTGCGGCTCCCATTTTTTGTAGGCAGCGGCTTAGGTGTCGGTGAAGACGGAGATGCCCACTGGACAAGCCAGTCCATAGGAAACAGCGCGCCGTTCTCTCTAGTAAACCCTGCGTCGGGGGCTATATTCCTCGTCGTGTGAGCATAAATCGTTCACACCTTCGTCGACCTTCGTGCTGCGGACGGGTAAGAATATAGCTTGAGCTCACCACTCACCACACTGTCGCAAACATCTGTGTCGTGCGTCAATTTAACTCGGGTGTAGAACACGTCACGCATGGGCACGGGGAGCGGGGTGTGCTCACGTAGTCATTTCATGCATGGCCGTAGTCGTGTGACCATAGGCCCTCGCACCCCTACAGTGCGGGGACGGAGGGGCCACGTCGGGCTTTCACCGACCAGGCAGACATTGCTGCGGTGGGGGGGGGGGGGGGGGGGGGGGGGGGGGGGGCGATTTGCTTTATGCTTCCCAGCGCGAAAGGGTTCGGCGTCGTTTGCGAGGAATCGACAGTGGTGGCGGTTGATCTCGTGTTCGTTGTCTCGTTTCGTGCCCACGCTTGTTCCCCTCGTGGCTGTACATGGCTAAGACCCGGTCTCTTCAATCAAACGACTGTCATTTCATTCGTTTACTGTTGTGCTGTTTCTTGTTGTTCCGCTGTTTCGTTTGTTTTTTTTCTGTCGTGGGGACGGTGGCGGCTCTGCAGAGACTCAGACAAGAATTGGTTCGAGTCTAGGGTAACGGAGGTGAACGTGGATGAAGACCCCCAGAAAATCAAGGCAAGTCCGAAACCGATCGTGGACAGACGGCAGACGGGGGGGAGGGAGGGGTCGGAGGGCACTCTTTAGCATGACTTGGCGGAGACATGACTTTGCCGGGCACATGACTCGCCGGGGACTTGACTTGCCGGAGACTTGACTCGCCGGGGACATTGGTTGCCGGGGGCATGGCGTGGCGTGTAATTTTACGCAACAAACCGCGGCGGAATGTACTGGCCCGTATAGGCATTCAGCTTCTGGTAGCGGCGTTTGAACATGTAGGCGGAAGCGGCGGGACTATCGCGACAACACAAGGCGACTATGTACCAACAGGTTTTTTTTTTAACCTACTCTCCACTTTGAGACATCGGGTGCTGCTGCCTCGCCATGGCGAGGCTAGGGGCGGGATTGTGCTTAGAAGGCAACATGTTCGCTCCAGCGAAGATTGAAAAGGAGTAGGACATGCTGACCCCCACGAGGCTACGTCGACGGGATGTTCGAAGGTTTATCCCCCCCTCCTCCCCCCAGTGGCCACACCAGAAAACAAATCGATTAATTCGCATCCACATGCAAGAAAGTGCGCCCCGCCCCCGGTTCTTGAAAGGATTCAGCCCCCCCGGTCATGCGACTCGCTAAAAAAACGTCACGGCGCTTCGCGCCTGGTGCACGAACTGTCTTCCTGGTCGACGAAACCCCGAGGTGCTTTGTAGGAATGCGAGGTTCCAAGGCCATGCTATTTACGGGGGAACATAGTAAATAGGACCTTCGTTGGACACAAAAACCTATATATTTCCATATTTTTTACTAACAATATTTGGTCCTATTTATTATGGACCCCCGAAATCCTACGGCCTGCATGACATGAGTATACCCCCTCCCAATGGTGAAGACGGGCTATTCTCCTGTCGCCCTGATTTGTTCCTTCTACCCCTACCCCGCGGCGCTCTTGAGTAAGTCTCCGCGCATCCCCGAGACGCAGGCCCCGTTTTGATACGTTGTCAGGAAGGCGTTATCGCGTCAAACCTTGTCAGTGTTTTGCCACTGTTCGTTGTCGCGGTTGCTGTAGCCCTGCTGTTCGTTGGTTGCCAGACCTTAGTCCGTTTAATGCCACGAGATGAGTTCCACACTAATTCCAAGTAGCTTGTCCCCTAGAGCGTGGGTGCAGTCCTGAACGTGTTTTGTATACCCTTGCACACGTCGGGCAGATATATCATCTACAGATAGATGGTCTACAGATAAATCATCTACAGATAGATCATCTAGAGATATATCATCTACATGCATATATATCATCTACAGATAGATCATTGAGGTCATGTAGATCCTTGCCCGCGGTTATAAGGTGTTGTGCAGGACCTGCAGAGTACAGATCCAACCCAGGGAACATGTCCTAGACCACGCAGGTCGTACGGCTCCCACTCGACAACTTGAGCTAGATCGTACAGATCATACATATCAGGGATTTACCTAGTGTCTGTCTGCCCTGACTGGTGTAGATAATAAAAAAGGTAAATCGATGGCCTGGCCGACGTGTGAACCCATGTACTGCTGCTGCTAAAATAAACAACAGCAACACGTTTTGGAGTGGTTTGCACCCGAAGGAGGCGGTGCGGTACGGAAGGCGTACGTGAACGTTTATTCTTACGGGTCCTATGCGTGCGATGGCTCTGTTTGATTCCTCGCTCGCTATGGTAAATAAAAATTAAAAAAGCATCAGTCGTAAGATGTGTCCAAGATAGCATATATAGCTGTCGCCAGGGCTAGTACCTCGCGCAGCAGGATATTGGTAACTTGCCGTCGACTTGCGTGCGTTGGTAGCAACTGGTCGAACAAAACAATCACCGATCGATCTTCGGTTTCTTTCTGTTGGGACCGTGACGGCGAACGGCGGACGCGCTCCAGGCACCACCCGAAAACGCGGAAAATGGAAATTGAAAGTGGCGGAAACTGCTGTATGGTAGATCAAGAATGAAAACACACGCGATAATTTTATGGCGCCCAACCCCGTGAATACATGATCCTCGGTTCAACCCCTGCGGCGACGACTTTTCCTCGAACGGGTTCCCTATTTTTTGTCGTCAGCGTCAAACTAAGAAATCTCGTTTTCGCTCGCACCTGGTATTTGATAGGTTCACTTCAAGGGCTGGAGCGAAAAATGGGACCAGGTTTTCGAGCGCACCTCACAGGACGTGCAGAAGCTTCACACCTTCACCACGCACTGGCGGCAGGTAGGACTGGCCCAACGCGGCGAAAACCGACTGTTGTGGTGGTGGCTGAGGTGGTGTGGTGGCGGTGGTGGCTGGAGTTAAGCGGTAGTTGGGGGGGTGTTTGTGGTTCTGGTGGTAGTAGTGGTAGTGGCATTGGCAGTGGTATTGGCGGTGACTGTGTGGTTGGAGGTGGGGGGGTGGTGGTGGTGGTGGTGGTGGTGGTGGTGGTGATGGTGTTGGTGGTGATGATGGTGTTGGGTGTGGGTGTTGGTGTTGATGGTGGTGTTGGTGTTGGTGTTGGTGATGGTGGTGTGGGGGGTGTTGTGGTGGTGTTGGGTTGTTGTTGTTGTTGTTGTTGTTGTTGTTGTTGGTGGTGGTGGTGGTGTTGGTGGTGTTGGTGTTGGTGTTGGTGTTGTTGTTGTTGGCGGCGGCGGCGGTGGTGGTGCTTTTCTGCAAGGGCAACGGCCTGTCGATCGGTCGCTGTTGCGTGGAGCCTCCGGTCGCACGCACCGACAGCAATGCGTGACGGTCTTTGCTGCCTCCCATCAAATCTATTTTTGGCTCTTGGCCTCACCCTTCCCGCATGCGTACGTGTTTGATGTCGGAGTAGTACCCATGGATGGCACATTGCGGCATTCTTCGGCCCCGTGGTAGTTGAGTACTCGACACGTGTGTAGCACTTGCGACGTGTTTGGCTGTCACGGCGTTGTTGCTCAAGCAGAACCCCCACCCCCTCTCTCTATGTTTTGCCTATGCCTTGTGTTTTGTCCCTACAAGGACCTGCAAGTGAACTCCAAGTTGGAGGTATCGGTCAAATCCGACCAGACGAAGAGGTGGTACGACGGTACGGTGGAGGAAATCAAGTACGAGGACGGAAAACGCCTACTGAAGGTGAGGCCCCTCCCCAGTGTTCCTCGGTGTGCCCAACTAACACCTTACCATGTGCCTGGTAACACGTAAGACAACATACCTCTCTGGGTTTTTTTTTTTATTGCCAAATTTTCTCGTAATCAGTAGGGGAGGCACACAACGAGAATTGTGTCTTCGAAACCATCGCGTCGAGACCAATCCATGACCGCATCGCTCGGCTTTTTTGCTGTGGCGAACATGAGCGAGGAAGTTCGTCCGGCGGGGTGTATTGTCGTGGTTGCGCCTTCTGGTTTGCGTTATCACAGGTACCGCGGGACCCGTGGAGTGTGTTCGGGTTTAACGGGGCCCGCCCCCGTACAGCTTTTTTGGACATTTCGCGGGATTCGTCGGGATTTTTGCGCGTTGCATGTCCAGCGGAATTTTGTGTCACGGGGTTGTCGTCCGATTGTGTGTGTACGAAGGCGCGTCGAGTCTGCTGCAGGCGTTACGGAACCCGTCTGGATGTGGACCTTTGGTATGTGTATTCATAGCAGATAAAAAGAGACACCTCAGGTGGGAGATACGTGGATGTCGTCGAAAATCGTCTCTGCAAGGTTCGTGTGATACGTCCATTGCGCGTACTACGGGTTTTGTATGGTCTCATGAAGCATGCATGCCGGCCGCTCCCCGGAGTGATACGTAACACCAGGGTCGAAGTTAGTGGCTCCCGGGGCGATAACTCAGCACCGGGAATCGACAGCATGCTTTTGCAAAGAAAATACGGTCGGCCTGTATTGCGGGACCCGACGTTTCGGGAGCTTTCCAGCACGAGTGCGCCACAAGAGACCCTGCCTTCGGTGCACCCTTTGCTGTCGGAAGTAGTCACCGCTGCACGCCAGCTTTTTTCGCGAGTCTCAACACGCCGGCAGGCGTTTCTGTGGTGTGGGGAATCCGACGGTGACGCCCGAAAGGCGCCACAGGGCGGTGTCGTGACGGGGGCTGCGGGAGGGCCTTCTCGTGCTGCTGTAGCTGCGTTTCCGGCTTGCCGACATCGCCGCATCAGGCATTGCGGTTGCGTCGCGTTTGTCTCTTTCACTGCTGCACTGCACATACGCGCATATTATTGACTCTAATTACGACTAAATTGTCTCCCAAACGGGAGTGCTGTCCTAAGGGAGTTGTCCTGGGGGGGGTTGAGCGTTTGTCGTACGTGGCTGCAGGGCGAATGCCGGTGCTACAACCCCCAGCCTTCCCCCTTGGGAAATAAACACACACTTTGGTTCGCAGCTTGCAGTGGTCCGCTGGACGTTAGAGCTCGACTCCTGTCTGAGATTTAACAGAGGGGGGGTTTCTCTGTGCGTCTATTCGCAGTTTTTTGTTGTTGTGTCTTTCGTTGTCCTCTCTTGTTGTTCTTTTCCCCCTCCTTTCCGTATACCTGGTATGCAATACATACGCTGTTCACGGGAGGCGTCCGTATCGCATCGCGCTCTCTGATTGCAGGTGTCCGCAAACGAGACGGGCTCGCCCCAGTGGCTGCCGGAAGAAAGCGAGGAGATCTGCAAGGTCAGCACCCACATCAACAAGCCCTACAGAGGGACACTAAGGTGAACGAAACCCCTGCCTGGGTCCAGCCGTGGTTGATATGTTTCTGTACCCTCTTTTAGACCGCACGTTATGGTAGCACTTTGTGGCTCGTTCGTCTTCCTGATATTTGTTTCGCCTCCAAAGCGTGAAGGCTGTGCAACAGTAGCAGCAGTGCATAAAAATGATTAGTACCCGCGTACATATTTAATACAGTGTACGTATCGCTCTCGTATATAGCACCAGGCATATAGGCCATACGTACAATTTTTTGCGTATCGTTTTCGTATTTAGCACCGGGGCATATACTATCGTACATATGCGCGGAACACAAATACGCGGCCATTAGATAGTGTGGCGTTTTGTCCTCGCCACTATCGATGGCTCAGGGGTGAGATAGTGGCGAGAGACCCCGTTTTGTCGGATGCTCGCGTCTTGCGAACTTATCGGACCAACATTGGTCTCCATGGAGGTGGGCATCCATGTCGGTGAGACGAAAGATGAAACGGCCACGGAGCGGTGCCGTTACGTTCGGTCTTACAGTATTACGGGGGACCATAGTTAACAGGACCAAATATTGTTAGTAAAAATATTTAACTATATAGGTTTTTATGTATAGCATAGGTCCTGTTAACTATGGACCCCCGTAATAGCAGCTCCTGCGAAAAATAACCCCGCAACGTCCGTGTAGTCGGAAGCATGTTGGCTCCTTTAGTACCGTACCGCCTAGAAGCCTCAATCCGACTCGATTTCCAAGTGCTGTGTCCCCACCACGGAACTGCGGTTCTGCGGGGTTAAGGGCGACTTTACGCACCCACGGCGTGCGTGCACTCGGTATTTTTTGGGATGCGCCATGCGGGACACTTTTTCAGTCATGCAGCCAGCTCGAACGCATAGTTTATGACATTCGCCATGTTCTGCACCAGGTGTACCTTTGTATTCGGTAGACAGTGCCTGTGGCCTTGCACGATCACGAATGTTGGGCTTTTCGGCCATCGTCGCATTGTTTCTACAGCAGCACGAGAGACCATGGGCCGGGGCGTTGCTTTCCTCTCTTGTTGCGTGTGCGGGTGGGTATGCTCGAGCAGGCGTGTCGGGGTTCCGTCCCTCGTCCGTGTTAGCTGTCCGCGCGCCGCCGGTCCTGTTGGTCGTGCCCCGTCCCTTTCCTGGGTTCATTCCGACCTCTTCAACCCTTTTTTTTTTTTTTTTTTTTTTTTTTTTTTATCCTCCGGCGGATACGTGTGTGTAAAAATAAAGCTTACGCTCGCCACACTTCCGCATCTGCATCGTGTGTCAATTTCGACTCGGCTGTAAGTACAACACATCGTTACTACCGGTAGCAGCAGCAGCAGCAGCAGTGCGAGCTGCTTGCGGCGTACGGCTGAGGGTGAGTATCGTACGTCCACCCGCCCTGATCCTCCCGCTGGTGGTGGCTTGCTTTCGTGTTTTGCCGCAGTCGGGCTCGCTCAGGCAGCGCCGGGTCCTACGGATTCTACCGCTCCAACATCAAAGGGAAGCCTCTGGTCCGAGGAGCTGTCGGCCTCAGCAACCTTGGGAACACCTGCTTCATGAACAGGCAAGACGCCGCCACGGGTGCCACCTGATCCAGCGAGTGGCAAGTCTCGTCAGCGGCCCGCTGCTCTCGTTTGCCGAACACGCATAACCTGACAACCTCAAAGAACGAAGCGTGGTATCATGTTGCGATTCCGAAGCACAGAGCTATGAGTCTCGTCTAACCCCCCCCCCCCCCCCCCCCCCCCCCCCCCCCCCCCCCGCTCCCTCCTTATTTCCCCTTTCCCCTTGTCGCCGCACGGCTCTGTTGCGGCTGTGTGGGAAATGGAAAACGGATCAAAAACATGGTGTCGGGAAACGGACGGAAAAAAAACTTTGGTCTCACGTGTCGACCTCACGCACCCCAGCATGTTGCAGTGCCTGCTCGCCACGGAGGTGTTTTCTACGTACTTCCGTAGCCTGCACTGGAAGCGGGAGATCAACCAGGACAACCCTCTAGGGATGGGCGGCAAGGTTGCCGAAGCGTACGCCGGCCTGAACGACGAGGTGAGCCGCTTCGGCGAAATCGGCCACGGTGCCCGCTTGTCAACCATCTGCATACGCAGCCCGCCGCTCGAAGAAATTCCCAGGGAACCGATACGAAGGAAGGGGCGATACTATCACCGCACACCAAAAGGGCGAGGGGGGGGGGAGATTCACGGAAATTCGCAACGTAGCTCCTTGTGTTTTGCGTCTCGCGCGAGCCCGTCTCTACCGATGGCGCCCCCCCCCCCCCCCCCCCCCTCCAAGCGCGGAAGACGCGATTTTGTTGTTTTTGGTCGGCGTTGGTTGGAATCGATTTGAGCAGACCGAGCTTTTTTTCCCCGTCTCAGCGCTTGTGTTTTGTGCGCCCCTGGGCTTACCGCACCGCAGGCGTGGTCTGGGGAGTACTCCGTGGTTGTGCCCAACACCCTGAAGAAGGTTGTGTCGCAGTACGCCCCCATGTTCGCCGGCCACCAGCAGCACGACGCGAGCGAGCTCATGAGTTTCCTCCTGGACGGCATCCACGAGGACCTCAACCGTGTGCACAAGAAGGTGAACGCCGGCAGTACTCGCGGTGTGCCTGTGCACGGGACTAGGGCTTGGATGGGAATTGGATTGGAGTCACAGCGCTCGGCATGCAGCTTGCAACGTTGTGGGAATGTAGTGCGCAAGCCGTGCGTGTGTGTGTGTGTGGTTCTTTTTTTCTTCCGTCTCTGGGAGAGCTCGTCTTGTTTTCCAGAGTTCGAAAGGCCCCGGGAGGGAGGGAGGGAGGGAGGGAGGGACGGACGGAGGCGGATGGATGGATGCGTGGTGTTGTGCTCAACCACGCTCCGATGTCATGTATTTTTCCACCGGGACCAACGTTATGACGATTCTCCTCCTGTTTCCAACTTGCGTTAGTCGTAACGTAGGCTTGGTTTTTGGTACCGTATCTGGTAGTCTTCAGCCCGTGTATATATATATATATATATATATTTTTTTCAGTCGGGATCAAAGTTGTGACGACTGCCGTCCTTTTCCAATTGCGGGACATACGCACGCAATTATAGGATCGGCTGTGGTAGCATTATGTTGTGCCTGCGTCAACGTTTTTTTGTTGTTCGGGATCACAAAGTTCTGACGGTTGTCCTCCTTTTTCCAACCGGCGTTTTAGGCCTCTATTTATAGGGTGGCTTCTGTGGTGGTATCTTCACGTTTCGCCCGCATCCATCTTTTTTCGGGATCGCAGTTGTGGCGACTCCCCTCCTTTCTCCAACTTGGCGTTCTGAGCGGAACGAAGGCTTGTATTCGGTAACCCTCTCTAGTGTGGCCTATCTCGCGCAATGTGGGCTCGTTTTCGGCGACATTGTCTTGTTGCCCCGCCTAACAGTTTTTTTTCGGGTTGTTAAAATGTCGCAGCCGTACTTGGAGACGGTCGATTCGGTTGGAAGGGCGGACGCCGTGGTTGCCGAGGAGAGCTGGAGGCGGTACCTGATGCGGAACGATTCTGTCATGGTCGACACGTGCACGGTAAGAGGCATACTTTATACTAGTTGTTTTATGTATATTTACGAGCTTCTTACGGTAGGTACCCTGATTCAAGAGAGGTGTGGTACATACAGGCCCTAAATATGTCTTGTAGCTACAGTAGCCTTCCTGTCCTCAGTGGGTATTTTCAATACAGAGCTTTTTGTGTAGGCGGGTCCAGCCGATTTGGCCTCTCTTGACTGTGCTTTTCTCTTATATAGTGTGCCCTATCTTGGGGCCAGGGTACCTAGACACTGTAGTTTACGGCCGTCTGTATTCCAGGCATGCCTCACTTTTCATCTGGGTGAACCCAGAACTCCTGTAGAGAATGTGAAGTGGAGCGGGAGATCCGAGATCTCCGACCGAGAATCTCCCGAAAAACCACATACCTCCGAAAAAATGTGTATGCTTCCTTCCACTATTAAATAGCGCGCACGTTTGACGACAGTTTCAAATACCCACCAGCGTGAGTTCGTAGCGAGAGCTATTAATACCACACTTTCTTAATTCTTGTGTTCAGAAGCGCACCAACCAAGATGGTCCTGCTAGGGAAGCCGCTCCTTCCCAGACTTTGGAGATCCGCGCTAAGTCCTCCTGGCACCGCCGGTGACGTACGCGGCCGGTGGCTTTTTTGCGGGCCGTGGCACGGCTCAATGCGCCTGACCATGCTGCCCGCGCATACTGTCCTTGCTTCATAGTCCCCGACCTAGAGAGTTCGCCCTTTTACTACAGTGTTAATAGTACACTGTACATAAACAAACATCCTATTAATAGTCTAATTTCAAGTAATTTGTCCCCGAAACGGTAGAGGGCGGTACTTGGGCCTTTTAGGACGTCAGTCCCGTCTGGAGGACGAACCACTCAAAAATATAGGTTGTTAGTCCCCCTAAACAGGACTGCAGTCCTTTAGAGTTGAGGGTTCTAACGGCACTCTCGGTAGTAGAGGAGTATGGGAGGGAAGGAAGGAAGGAAGGAAGGCAGCGAGACTCTGTGTGGTCATGTGTTTTCTGATCGGCTGTCGTCGTAGGTAGGAGTAGTTTCTCTGACCCAAACTTTTTTTTTTAATCTTTTTTTTATGATTATGATGCAGGCCTACGTTGTCGACCCGTTTTTTTTTCTGTGCTTACGCCATTCGTTCCATGCATGCGCGTTTGCTTGCGCGACTCTTCCCTTCGCTTCGTATGATGCTGTGCCCGCGGGGGGCGGGGGGCGGCAGGGACTCCTACGGTCGCACGTGACCTGCCCGAAGTGCAGCCACTCGAGCGTGACCTTCGACCCGTACACCTCCCTGTCCCTTCCTCTGCCGGTGGAGTCTGCGGTAATGGTGAGGATAAATGATGCACATACTGTACATGGAAGTATATACCTACCTGGTATACTTGGAAGAATCTACGAAGTATACGTATTGCCAGGTAGATATACCTGGTATGCTTACATTTATACTATTACGATGGACCATAGTAAGATGGGACCAAGTATTGTTAGTAAAAATGCGAAAATACATAGGTTTTTGTGTGTACCGCAGGTCCTACTTACTTTGACCCCCCGTAATAAAAGTACGCACCAGGTAGTGTTTACGACTTGTCCCAGCTTCGACAAAATGGTTGATCGTCGACACTAAATATTTATGACATTTTTTGTCTGAGAATTTGCTCAGGCGATCAGGGTTAGGGTCAGTAGTCAGCAGTGTTTACGTTACGACCTGTCCCATGTTCGACATAATGGTTGATGGTCCGCTTTAAATCATCACTGCATCTTTATTCCGGAAGATTTCCCCAATCGGTCGGGGTGGCTAGGGTGCAGGGTCGAATAATTTTTCGACCTTTTTTGTCAAAAGCTGGGCTAAGGTCTACCGGTAGCATACAGCCGTTAGCAAGTGTGCCACGCTGAGATGACTGAAACTTATGTGTGCGATGATGGTAAGGCCGCGCTGATCGCATTACGGATAGGTTGATTCGCTGGTCGAGGGGTCTCATGATTGGTGACTGTTCGTGTATATCGATGGCTGATTGAGTTATGATTTGGCCGATTGGTGATACGTATTCTAGATCGTTGACTGGTGGTAGTTACGGATTGACCGATGACTTGATCGGGTGATGTGGTGGATTTTGTGTCTGATGGAGGCTTGTTTGGGCTTTGCATGATTGATGGACGTTTGGAAGGAATGATGAACGCTCGAATTATGGGTTTGTCAATGCCTGCCGGAGCGGAGTGGTGGTAATATTCTTCCTCAGGATGGCCGCGAACCCCTGGGGCGCAGCATCGGGCGCCGCATCGAAGCACGGCGAGAAATCACGGCCTCACTCGGAACCCAAAGCGCTAAAATGCACGTACTAGTATAGCGAGACTGCTGCGGAGGCGTTTTTAATCGTCTCCTCGTGGACATCGGAAACATAATTAACAGAAACGAGCTATTCTTTCAGGCGCCGACAGTTGCAGTCCTCCGAGTACTAAGCGCCAACGAATTTTATCGTTATCGCGAGGGCGCGGTGTACGGGCACATCACGACGGTGGCCGGGTTACTGGCAACGTACACGGGTGGGGGAAGTGGAAGGTGGGGGGACAAGAAGGCGCCGGCGGGTCTTTTCCGACTGCGTGCGCCATGGTGCAGCTGTCCTCGTTTGCCGTTCTGCCGTGTGCTCCTCCGCCTGCCGGGCGGAAACCACGACACCGGTAGAGAGGAAGTGGCCGCGAGGTCGCGGTGTCGTGTCCTGCTGTGTCTTGGGCGTGTGGTGTCGTGGGAAGGATTCGCGCATCCGACCTTTCACGATCTAGATAGTCTGGAATAGTTTGCGTTGTGAGGTATTTACCGAGGCATGCAGACCCCACCTGGCAATTCTGTGCGCAAAAACCGTGTCATGCACATCCCACCCGGCTAAAGCTATCCACGTAGACCTTGCCTATCTTAGAAATAAAGAAGCGATCTCCATCGTGAGGTGGAGGGAGATATCGTCTGTCCCATGTGGAATGGAAGGGTTGGCCAGCGTCGAGCTGTCGCGGCTGCTACGGCCTGTCACGCGCGATTGCCACCGGCGCGGAAAAGGCGGAGCGTGTAGAGGGAGTTGTTCCGGATAGTCCTCGTTCGCTCATGGCGTGCTCCGTGCCCACCGCCCCCACCGCTCTGTCTTCCTCTCTCGCGCGATCTCGCGGCTCCTCGGATGTGCAGGTGCAGGCTGTTTTCCACCCTCTTCCGTACGGGACGCGTCCCATGAAGGTCGCCTTCACGCTTGAGAAGGACAGCACGATCAGGGCGCTCAAGACCAGCATCTGCCGGAGGTTCAACGCGGACAGAGCGAAAGGCGGGGCGGCTCGCGCGAAGTAAGGACACCGGGAGGTTGCGCGGCTCGAGGGAGTTCGTGCCTTCCCTGTCTTGGGAGACTTAGGAAGAGCGTGGGTCGGGGCCGTAACGGTGTTTAGATGCACGACGGGCGCCTGACCCTTGCTGTTTGGCCGGCGGCATGACGAGTCCTAAGAATTGTCCCCGTTTTTGTGTTGCAGCATTCGGTACATGCCCGGCAGCAGTCAACAATGTTACTTGAGGAACGCGGCTTATGGTGATGTCAACGTTGAGCAAAGGCCCTCAGAGACTGTTGTATGGAAGCTATTACGGGGGGGGTCCATAGTTAATGGGACCAAATTTTGTTAGTAAAAATAGGTAAATATGTAGGTTGTTGTGTTTACCATACGTCCTATTAACTATGGACCCCCGTAATAGAGTGGCGTACCTCGCTGAACACAAACGCTTAGCTGTTGAGTTATTAAATTCGAAACGACTACACGCCTGAAATTCTCAAGTCCCCAGTTATCAACATATGTCGCGCTCTGTAGTTGACCTCGGGGAAGTATTGGGTGGGGTGGTTGGGTGGGTTCTTGGGTTCCGTAACTAGTGTAGACTACCTGGCGACGTACAGTAGGTAGTCCAGCATTTGCTGTTGCACTGCTGTACCCAGCCCGATTTACCTCAAGCGCCCGTGCAACTGGGGGTTAAAAACAGCCCTGGATTCGGTGTGTTAGACTTCGCTCGTCCCGTGGGAGGCGCGTTTTATGTGGTCTCACGCGCTTTGCCATACACACTGGCCGGAAATATAATGATCGCTTGATACTGACTCTAGATTCCAAAAGGGGTTTATATTTCCGACCAGAGTGGTGTGTCGCGGGCTCAACGAGGACCGAAGTCCGGTAGGACGCCGCGCCCCTGACCGCCCGACGGCAATTTGTACGTTGCCTGCTGCAGGCACGGCCTGCTGACAGAAGATTGCCTAGCGGTGTTCGAGGTGTGGTGCTCGAGAGTGTGCAAGGGGCTGGAGGACTCTTGTCCCCTGTCGGCGATGAAGTCCACGGATAGCTACTCGGTGGCGCAGATGGAGTTCCCGTTGGCGGAAGGAAACGATGAGCCCAAGGGAAATGCGGGGAAGAACTCTGTCCCCGCCGCCGGAGAGGGCTCTTCGCCTGCGAGTGGCGGGGAAGCGACGAAGACTGGCGAAGGTGGTGAGGTTGACTAAAATTGCGTTTTTTTTGTTTTTAAGAGTTTGCACGAGTAGCGTTTTAGTAGAAAGGAAAGTTTCAGCTGGAAGACCGCGCTGTTGGTATTTGCTTGCACGGACGCGCCTCCTTGTGTTGCTAACATCGAGTGGACCATGGAAATCTTGTTTACGTGAAGGCTTTCTCTTGGTTTGTTCCCAACGAACGGACGATATTGGGGCGACACCGCCCCCCCCCCCTCCCTCCCCCGCCACGGTTTTCGATACGATATCGCTGTTTATTCACAACGTGTCTGCTGCTCTTTAGATCTTCCGCTGTTCTTTTGTGTTCTCATAGGGCTCTAGGATCACGCAACGCAACGAAAGTCATGGAACGCTGTTCAAACTCACTTGCATGTCCAACTTTTCGAAGGAGTTTCTCACGCGTCCGCGGTTTCCTGTCTCCCCTCCCCTCACTCGCCCGTGTCAGCAGCAAGTTCGGGCAGGGGACAGTCGTCTTCCCAGGCCACGAGCGAGTCAGAAGCAGAGGGCGCCCGCGGCGGGGAGTCCGCCTCGAGCACTGCCGCGGCGGCTGACGGGTGCAAGAGCGGGGGTGCGAACGTCTTGATCGATCTCGTCCTCGCCACGCGTGGGTCCTCTCCCCTGACGGGGGCACCCCGACGGATCACCTGCAGGTCCGCCGTAGAGCTATAGTGGACTTAATAGACGTATTTTTTGGGTCTCGGAAGGACACCATCGACGCCAAAATTAATGACGGATTACTGCATCCGCCACTGGCATGATTGAGGGGGGTGATAACAAGCGTTGTTTCCCCGAGATTTACGTTGGTTGAAAGGAGTCGTCCGTCGCTCGACACGGGGTGCGTGCGGGCTGATCCTACTCGCACGCGCACTGCTGCGGTTTCGCGCTCCCCACTCGCTGCTCGTGGAGGTTCACAAGGCCAAAGCTATGGCGTGTCTCGTTGCTACCGCTCTGTCCCGAAATGTAGTCACCGTTTGGTTTAACAATTAGTGTGAAACCGGTGCTTATAAATTGCGACACAGTAGTATATTTTGGGTCCCGGAAGGGTTTATACGACCCTTTTAGAACTGCGCTGTACGGAAACAAAATATTTTTCTAGTCTAAATTTCAAGTAATTTGTCCCCGAAACGGGTGAAACGCCAGTTGTGGTCGGAGGGTAAGGGCGTCAAGCGCTTTTTTCTCGCCCAGCCCGGCGTAAGCCAACCTGACGGTACATACGCATCAAGCTACAGGAGGCCTGTTATTGTGCCTCGCCCTCCTCCTAGTGACGGTCCACCCGGTGGCATTCTATTGGGGTTTTGGGCACCATGCGAGGCGTCGTGGGGTCCGCGTGACCCTGCCTATGTGCCTCCCTGTTGCGAAGGCGGCAGCGATGAGTCGGCGTGCCACGAGCCCCCCAAAGTTGTGTCCCGCGCCAGCCCGAGCTGCTGCTCCAAGACCGACGTTGTTCTTCACCCACTCCTTGTTTGTTGATCTTGTGTGTTGTACTTTGTTGCGTACCATGTGCACCCACGCGCGGCCTGCCCCTCCTTTTGCCCCTTGCACTCCTGTTTCATGGTTCTGGCTGTTTTCGCTCCTTCGTTCGCTGTAGACACGTTTGGATGACCAACCTGCGCGCGTATTCGCTCGTCTGCTTTTCCGCCGCTGGTGCTGGTGGTGCAGGCCTGGGGTCACGAACAACGAGCTGCACCGGATCATCCGGAGGCACGTTTCTCGGTTCGTGCCGTCGCTTAGTGCAGCCGCCCCGATCCCGTCGTCCTCGCCGGACGGGGCTAAGTCGCAGTCTTCCCCTGGAAAGAAAGCCGCCGGCGCAGGGGCTATGGTGGTCGAGGGGCAGGCGACGCAGGAGGCTGGTATCAGCAGCACAAGGCATGTTATCTGGCTTTAATTAGGCTGTGTTCCCCCAAAAAAGGAAATTGTTATTAGGGATCGGGAACCGATATGATAATAATCTGCAGTTTGTTGTGTGTAGAGAGAATTAGGCGTTATGGTTCATATTCTGTGGCTGGGTACGTATCAGTAGTACGTAGTCACTTCAGTCATTAGGCTGTGACCCCCCCAAAAAGCTCGCGATTGTGTTCGCCTATCCCCTTTAGAACTCCAGCCACTTTTTTTGGGTATGAATTACTTGTATTTGAGTGTGGGGTCATTTTTGCAGTAGTAAAAGGGTTACATGTCTATTTTCCCCCGTGTTCGGTATGCGTTATACTTGACATGTGCCAGTACCAGGTGTATGAGTTGAAGAGTACTTGAGCGGATTTAACCCGTTGTTTTCGCTTGAAATTTCGAAATTTCCGTTTTTTTTTTTTTTCAATGTATCCTCTGGTAGAAATGATGCGAATTTCGCGCAACTCGCATAAACTCTGGGAGGAAGACTGCTTATGGGGTTAAACAAAGCCTGTCTCGCTTTGGCGCTCTCTTTTTCGAAGCCACCTCATTTTTTTGCGGGTTTCGTGTGTTTCGGGAGGGCGATCCTGTTCCGGGGGATCGGTTTTTGCTGATGCACCGTTAATCTACGGTAGCCCTGCTTTCTTGTTTTCGTGCGACTCTTCAGCGTCTTCAAGACGACCTGGCGAATTTTTGGCAAGTTGTGTTTTCTTTGCGGGGTGGGAGTGGACTCGCTGGTTCTGAGAATACCGGAGTGCACAGCAGGTAGACAGGGTTGGGGGGATCCTCTCCTGTGCACCGTTAGGATGGAGGCGTTTGGAAAGAGAACCCTGCTGTTTGGTGAAGACGCTCGTCACGAGCTGAAAGTGTGGTCCGTTGCAGCCTCATGCGGAGAACCCTAACCCGCTCCCCCCCCCCCCCCCCCCCCCCCCCCCCCCCCCCCCGCCCCCCCCCCCCCCCCCCCCCCCCCCCCCCCCCCCTCCACCCGTCCCCCCGATGTACAAAAACCCAAACAGCGACATCGACAGTGACTACGTGCACGTTACCGATACGATGGCGCTCGACGCTGGCTCAGGAGGACACCTGTCTCCCTTCGTGCACGTCAAGAAAGCGTCCGTGGTGGTGCCAGATGGAGTCTCGGCGTCTTCAGACATGGACATCGTGGAGGACGAGGAAGTGTGGAGCGAATCCGCCGCGCCCCCTCCCTCCGCGGCTAGCGTCAGTGTTGTGGGTGGCGGGGGCGCTTCCTCCCCCGGGCTTCGGGGGAAGTCGGGCACGGCTGCCGCCGTGGGAACCGCCGGTGCGCACGAGTTGGATGCCGAGGGGAAGGGGGCGTCGAAGAAAGGAAAAAGTCAGAAGGAGTGCCTCCCGTACCGTGTGCTCGTGACGGACTACGCAGGCACCGCCTCCAAGGGCACGCGGGAAGAGGTGGGGGGGGGGGGGGGGGGGGGGGGGGGGGGGGGGGGCGTAGCAAGAGAGGTAAATGCGGATTGAGTCGTGTGGGCGTTTGCTGCGCGGCAGTGGTGTGCACCTTATCGTTTCAGAAGCTTCTCACCCTATTGAGTGAGACATATTGTGGCCAACATGTGCGACGTACCCTGTATCGTAGCACGCTGAGTGCCCCAGGCGGCATGGGCGGCAGGCGGTATTACACACGGGCTTGCGGTTAGGTAGCGCCTGATTAGCGCTGTTTTCCGGCGCGTGGTGCGACAATCGTGGAAGGGAGGACAGTGCGTGGTGCCGGACGGATTCTTGCGAGCAGCAGCGTCCGTGGGAGCGAGCTGTTCAAAGCTGGAGCCGCCGGGTCTTGTCGGGCTACCGCCAGTTCCGCGCTTTTGAGTACTGAGGAGCGGTCCACTTCGCCGAAAACGACGATAAGATCTACCACTCTGAACCGAAATATAGGGACCGTCAGTATATAATTATTGAATTCAAAAGGTCCTTATATTTTGGGTCAGAGTGATACCTGGTATCATGTTGTCCATTCTCGACGATTTTTTTCCGTGTGTTTATTCCTTCTGCTGGAAAATGAGCATATATCAAATATGCTCCTTCCTCTTCCCCCCCAGTTCTGCTACAATTGTGCCTAAGGATGCTATCATGCTTGAAAGAAAGACCAATGTTATATGCTGCTTGATGGTGTTTAAAACCACCGAAAAACACGAGCGAGGGCAGAATAGACGTAAGTCGAGGCTTGTTAAAGCCACCAACGCGTGGTTTTCTTTTTGGCGCTGTGCGTTAGCTGTGAATAAGCGCCACCGATGGGTGTTGCCGCAACGCGTGCTTGCGCAACGAGTGTTTTCGCAAGCCTACCGCCTGTTTCGCGCCGTTCCTGAGGAAGAGCTACTCTAAAAAAAAATAAAAATAAAATGTTTTCTATCCTCGGACGGATCGGTGAAAACACAGCTCAACACTTTTTAGAACTGCAATCCCGTTTTGGTGACAAACGCCACCCGAGCAGTAAGTAGTTTGTCCCCGAAACGGAACTTGCAGTCCTAAGAGGGTCAAGGTCACCACGCTTTGTTCGCCGAAAACGACGTGGACCCATTTTTTTTACCTGCCAGCGTGTGTTTGTCGTTGGGCGTTGTGCGCCGTAAATTGTATCAGGTGCCGATGAACGACGAAGCGTTTGAGGGGAACCACCAGCGGGAGGGCTACACCAGCACAGGAAGAAGTGCGAGAAGTGCGCGGAACGATCACATCACCGTCAAGATCCAATTTCGACAAGAAAGCGGCAGGTGATGTTGTTTTCGGTCGGGCATGAAGCATGTTTTGTCCGACGGCAGGGCCGCTGTGTGCTGAGGCAGAGGGGGCGCGTGACACCCACCTGGTATTTTTTTCTGCGTCTCCTAACCCGAGCAACTCTACATAACCTCTTTATCGACGAAAAAAAAAGGGGCCCTTAAGCTCGGCCTATCGCAGGCGTTGTTCGGAAAGTATTGCGAACGAAACTGAGACTTAACGGTACAATGGTCGGGTGGTTCCTCAGTTGTCGGTTGCCATGGTTGAGGAACCTCGTCAGTCAGAAATGTTTTTCGCCCAAAAAATGCCACCTCGTTCGCAGCACGCAGCGGCCGTAGAGTAGAACGTAGCCATAGCTGGTAACGTGTAGAGGCGGGAGAAGCTCAAGGTTGGATTGTTTTTTTTGTCGATCCCGGGCAGAGGATGTGTCGTACGGGTGGGCGTGGAGAGAGTTCGTGCCGCAAAAAAAAACGCATGGACAGCACGATGGACAGGCAGCCGCGATTTGAGTAGTGAGTGCAGAGCAAGACGCGGCCCAAATCCCGTGTTGAGAAACCCCAACAGACTGTGCATTACGGGGGACCATAGTTAACAGGACCTACGGTACACACAAAAACCTATATATTTACCTATTTTTACTAACAATATTTGGTCCTGTTTACTATGGCCCCCCGTAATACTACGGGGGTCCATAGTTAATAGGATCTATGGCATACATAAAAAACCTATGTGTTTACCTATTTTTGCTAACAATATTTGGTCCTGTTTACTATGGACCCCCGTAATAGCATCAACCTCTGTTTCTTGGAATCAATAGTTGTGCCGTCAATAATTCATGGACAGCACGGGGGGTGTGTGTGGGTGAGGCGACGTTGACACCCTCTTGAACGATGTACATTTTTTTATGACTTCACCCCGACAAGGTCAGGGACAAGACCCAACACGTGGTGCTTTCCGCGGGCGGGCCGATAGGACAATACCTGTTGCCGGGCAGATCGTGTATGATAAGATATGCAAGGTTCCCCTCTAAGGGAAGTCCCTAGGAGAGTGGCGCAAGCGCGAAATGAAAACAACGCAGCACGTGATATACCACGGCGTTAGTCAGGACTTGGCTGCTTCAAACTCTTTGCACCCTGGTTTTTGAGAGTTGGAATGCAAATTTTGGCACGGATGTCCTTCATTACGATACCAGCAAGGAGGTGGTCCTGTTTACGAATCCTTGCCCCTGACAGGGTATGAGTCCACGGTACGAATACTTGCCCCATGTTTTAGGCGGGTATTCGACGCGTTCTACGATAGAGGGAGCACACTCCGCTAGAAAAGGTTTTTCTGAATGACGGGGCTCCTTAACCCAAAATCGTCGGAATGCCAGTCTTGTTTCGAAAACTGACGTAATTGTACACTTGAGCCATGGCATATCGATCGGGATGCGATTCGGTTTTGCTGAAGTCATTTCTCGGGTGAGGTGTGGAGCTCCCTAAACCCTTTAGTACCGCAGTTCCGATTTGGGGACCAATCAATCTAATTCCAAGTGATTTGTCCCCAAAACGGGACTGCGGTACTAAAATGGTTAAGGTCGAGTGAGGAGCCTCAGAAAATTTAGGGTGAACCTCTATCGCTTCGTTCGTCCATGGACGAATACTTGCCCCGCCATTTTGAGAGTGCATTCGTCCATGGACGAATACCTGCCCCATGTTTTTGAGAGGGTATTCGTCCATTCATGTTTTTGAAAGGGTACTTGCCATTCATGGACGAATTCGTTGCTTGAAATTGAAGTCAGGCGAATAATTTGGAGAGTAAACTGGTATATACCTGGTATTTTGTTTGGTTCCTGCCCAAGACGAAAAGTAACTGGTGAATTCATTCTATTGTCGGTATTCTCACTCGTCTACGGACGACTGCTTCTCCCAACTTTTTTCGAGAGTATTCGTCCAGACGAATACCTGCCCACCTTTTTGAGAGGGTATTCGTCCGTGGACGAACAGTAGCCCCATGTTTTTGAGAGGGTATTCGTCCATGGACGAGCACCTGCCCCGCGGTTTCGAGAGAGTATTCGTCCGTCGATGAGTACTTGCCCGAAAAATCGAACACGTAGCCAACGAATGCGAATGCCTGTGGATTCGTATTCGTGCTCGTGCGGGGGGTGAGCAACTTTTGACTCCGACTCACGCGCGAAACGAGGTGCATTTTACTTTTTTTTTTTTTTTTTAGGGGGGGGGGGGGGGGGGGGGGGACGGGGGGGGGAGGGGGGGGGGGGGGGGGGGATTTTTTTTTGTCAACTTTGACACCGACTAACCCGCGGAATAAAACAAAAAACCATACCCGACCTTGTCGTTGGTTGCTGTTGTAGCAAAGAAGAACATTGCCAAATTTCACAGCTTGAAAAGAGCAGGGTGCATTGGTGATTCCCGTGGACAGTAAATTATCCCCTACTCGCTCGTGCGGCCTCGGAAGAGCTCGTTACACCGTTCGAGTACTTTGTCGGACGTTTCTTACAGCAGCCTTGTACGGCTTGCAGAACAAAGCTGCTGCAGTGTCATGGGCGTCTTCCCGTTGGTGATGCGATCATGTCAACGCGTCTGGTGTCGAAATAGTCGACGTATTGGCGGATATATGACCTGAATGCAAAATATGTACGTACATTCAAAGAATGGGAAGCTGAAATGCCTACCAGATATGAAGTAACGCCTCCCCAAGTAAAGCAGTGCCCATTTCTCGCGAACTGCAACTCGCACGCGAAAAATCTCTTCGCCGATGCGTTCACCTTGTTAATGCAGTCATGTGGGTTTCCTGAGTGATTGGAAAAAAAAAAAAAAACGTTCTCGTTTTTTATTACCCGAAGGTGCAAGATCGTACGCATTTTCCTCGTACTTGCATACACTATTACGGGGAACATGTTAAATAGGACCTACGGTAACACAAAAACCTATATATATATATTTCGCTATTTTTACTAACAATATTTGGTCCTATTTACTATGGTCCCCCGTAATACATGTTCGTATTAATATATCCTTTTAGAACTGTACCGTATTTCTGGGAAGAAAACGTGCGTGGAAAGAGTGAACCGGTAATATTCATTGAGTCGTTTTATAGAGTTTCTTAATGATTCAGCCAAACATTATCGTATACCGTGGTGTGCCAGTATTTTAGCGCATGTCTTTGTTGTGGCGCTCAAGGTGAAGAACGCCTCTCCCGCACGAAACCGAGGACCCCCGACGAAAAAAAATAAACGTTTGAAAGTGCTCCACACGTCACACACTGCGTACAACACATGTGACACCATAGACGGCGCGTGACAAACGGGACACAGAGTTGTTAATAATGGGCTAATATTTGCAGCAATAGAAAAGGATGCACCGAAGGACACCTAAGAAATCGGCTTGGTTTTGCGGGCCGAAAACAACTTGGTTTGGTGTTTGGGATCGAAATTGACTCGGTTTTTGTGACTTGTATTTTGTGCGCGCGCCGAAAACGACCTGGTGTTGTGTTTGGGTTGGGGATCGAAATTGATTTGATATCAGTGCAGGGATCAAAATCGACTTTGCAACGAAAAAAAATGGGATTGACATTTGAGCATCGAAAGACGATACTGTAAATACCATTGACCAGGATCAGATACCTTCGCTAAAAAACAGCAGCGTGCTTCTTGCGGATGTCAATTTTTACGCAGCTTTCTCTTAATCACGTGCGATGTCCAACCGCATCTTCTGATTTGTTAGGAAAACACCGCCAAATCCTGGTACGTAAAGAAGAAAACTCCCCGGGACATCACCCAGAGTCGACAGGAGAACACGAGGAGAATATCTAAGTGAACCTTCTGCGCTGATTTTGCGACCAGGTCATGGTCGGAATGAATATTAAGGCATGGCTCTCTATTCTCGCATTACTCACCTACAGTTGCGTATACCTAACTATGCTCACATATACCTCGACGATGATGAGTTGGCAGAGCCAGCTCGACCTTCCTGTCACGGGGGACCATAGTTAACAGGACCTACGGTGCACACAAACACCCATATATTTCCATAATTTTACTTACAATATTTGGTCCTATTTACTGTGCCCCCCCCCCGTAATAGCCTGATGGACGACCCCATGAGGAAAGGACAACCCAAAGAAGTTCGCGGAAGCATCGTACTTTGGACGAATGTATACTAATGTTTCGTTACGTCGGCGATGATAACTTGGCAGAGCCAGCTATGACCTTCATAGCCTGATCGACGAGGAGGAGATGGAAGCCGTGGATACGCACGAATCATCCAGAGAGGCGCAGCAAGAGCACCAGCAGCGTCAAAGCGTACCGATCAACAGGTGTTTCGATAAGTTCACCGAGTGCGAGCAGCTCGGAAAGAGCGAGCTGTGGTACTGCGCCAAGTGCAAAACTCATCGACAGGCGAGTTTATTCTCGAATGCAATCTTGCCATGCCACAAGTGCTCATGTTTCCTCGCAGCAGGAGCGGCGTGTAGATTTGGCGTGAGCATCTCCGCCGACCCCGTTTGATGCGCTTCGATCGATATGCTTTGACTGATGCCCTTCTAGTAGAGGGGGCGGTGAGTCATAAGGGGTCACACCGTAGTCTCCTACATGCAGCAGTAACATTTTTTGTCATTGAACCTTCACACGACAACTCCCGACTGATTGGTTGATGGTCGGTGATGAACGAGTAGAGTCTCACCGCCACATAAGAACCGTTTTTGGGCCCAGGTAAGATTCTCGCACGACGTTGGATGTAATGTTTGACATCACATTTCTAGTATACATTTGTTTCCCATCTGCCTTCGAACTGACACCGCGTTGTTCCTTCTTGTCGTGTTGATCCGACGCGTCTGCGCGCAGGCGTTCAAGAAGCTTGACGTGTACACCGCGCCTGACGTCCTCATCATCGTCCTCAAAAGATTCTTGTTCATGCCGGGAAGCTCTATGGCCTACCGGCAGAAGCTCGACACACACGTCAGCTTCCCCGTCACCGGCCTCGACCTCACGAGGTGCCTGTCAGCTGCCGCGCGTGCTTTCCGATCGCGCTGTTACGGTGGAATATATTTGTAATCAGGACCAAAAATGGGTGTTTAAATATAGGGGGATACCTGTTTTTTTGGGTCCATCGTGGGTTCTAATTACGACGAAGGGACGCCGCCGCCCAACTCGGCGAGCGGGGAGCGTGGGAAGGCGCCCTGTCGGGGACGGGTGCTTGATGGATGGGTGGTTGACGAGGGTCATGATGGTTCGTATGCTCCCCTTCGTAATAGTTTATTGTAGACGAACATGTGCACTACTGTGCTGCACTCCCCGTTTGTTTGCGGCAAGGGGCAGTACGTGTTTTGGTGGATACTTTTCGAGATTTCCGTACGGGTGGTTGCCGACTCGTGTCTGGTTTGCCGCCTTTCGACACGGCGAGGATTTTCGTCCCCTGAGGTCCAATGCTGTCATACATACGCAAGAAAGTCCGTAGGATGCAGCTCACCCTTTCGTGCGAGTCGCCCTACACCCTGCGGCGCTTCGCGTTTGGTGCGAGCAATGCCTGCCTGTTCGGTGAAAGCTCGACGTGCTCCGTCCCGGCATCGTAGGGATGCGAGGGTCTATACGATTACGGCCACGCATGACGTGAGCACACCTCGCACTGAGGTTTTTCCGTTGTTCGAGTTGAGGCCAATAATCAGGACTAATCCTTTTTTTTTTTTTTTTTTTCTGCCAACACCGGATCAAATTACTTGCTGCTGCTGCAGTACCGTTGCCGAAAGGGTTACCCCACACACAACACACAACACACAACACGCGCTTTGAAGCGGGGGCCGGAATGGGGCCCGTTAGGGCTGCCGGTGGCAGGTTGAGTCTCATGAGGGATTGGGGAAGGTTTACCCTTCGTTTGTTTTCTAGCGTTGGCATGGTTGTGCCTTGTTTCCTGCCTTTGTACGCGAGAGCTCTATCGCGGATGCTGTAACCGCATCTCATGGCAGGGATCAGCCTTTCGAGCGAAGGGTCTCATTTTTACCCCTTCACCCACTCGATATCTCACCCGTTCCCCTTCCTTCCCCTGCACGGCATTCCGAATACGCTGTCCATTCAGAAGCATCAAGGGTGCTGGGGGACCTATCTTGGAAGGAACGCCGCCGATCTACGACCTGTACGCGGTATCGGTAAGTTGTAGAGGGATACCTTTGAATGTGGGTGTGGTGGGCGTCATACCTTGGGTGTAGGGTGTACCTACCGGTGCTATTCATAGCAAGTTCTCTGCTCCGCCACGTCAGCCACTGTTGGGTGAATTCGTGTCACTGATGAATATGGTCTGCATGCCGACCCCAGCCCATGACCTCACGCGTAGTTTAAAGGCCGCCGATGCAACTGGTCGTATTGCGGCGACGCTTGTGCGTTCTTCATACCCATGGCCAAGTCTACCGCTTGCTTCCGAACATAGGTCGACCTACCCGGCCGCCTGCTTTGTCGGCACGCACTGTATATAATATTGATTGTTTCCCTGTTGCCTTCACATTTACTTTTCGCGCCTGCCACCCTCTTGCACCAGGAGCATTCGGGAAGCCTTCGGGCGGGACACTACACCGCCATAGCGCAAAGCCCGGAGGATAAGGCGTGGTACAGCTTCAACGACTCGCACGTTAGCCCCACAAGTGAGCGTCACGTTTTGTGAGATACCTGGACTGACGAGCTGTATTACCACTCCGGACCGGAAATTCAAGGAGCGTTGACGCGCGCTACGATACGGGCATAATAACACTGTTTGACCGAAACGTTTCTGACTTCCGCCCCCCCCTCAAGGGCACCTAGGAACTCTACCCAACGTCGTTGGAACAGCGTTTGTGCTATACAGGAAGGCATCTATTGTGTGCGAAGGCCATCGGGTTACGTTTTTTTTTTTTTTTTTTTTTTCGAAGACCGTATTTGGGTGACTGCGAAATAGTGTAGAGTTGCTCAAATGAAAAGGCCCAGCTAAAAAAGCAGGTGCACTCTTTGTATCGTAGCATGCCTCCGGTTTCAATATTGATAGGAATACCAAACGCTCCTCCGTCCAGGGTGGGATACGGCTACGTATGGAGAGTTAAGGGCTACGTGTGGAGAGCACACAGCACACAGTAACAGTAAAGGCGTCGGACGGCGGCTGCGCAGTTGTTTCCACCCCAAGGCTACGGAGGACACACACGTCCTCGAATGGCACCTGAACGGTTTTTTTTTTTTCGCCTTTCGCTGCGCGAGTTCCGCGTGTGCAATCGGCGCAATGTGTCGGGACAGAAACTAACTCTCGCTGGCGTTCCACGGACATGACGCGTTCCTGCGACCTGTTCGGCGTCTTCCCTTGAGACTTGTCACAATGCTTCTTCACTCCTCAGCTCGTCCTTCATCCATCTCAGCAGCGTTAACTTGACCCGTCATATTCCGCCATGTCCCGTCATGTTTCGACCCTCAAACGGACTACAGAACCCGACCAGAGCCCAAGCAGCATGCCGTACGTGCTCTTCTACAAGCGCAGGCAAGGATCCCTTAGGTGGGCGGGCATGGGCCGAAACCAAGCTTCCTGACCCTGAAGTCGATAGGCAAGGAGAACGGAGGTTTATTCGGCACGTACTTCTATTTAACTTTTCTCTCTCTTGTCTGGTTCGGCTGTGTTAGTCTAGTGTTGTTTGTAAACGCGGTAGTTCCGTTTTGTTGTGCACCGGTGTCACTAGCCGGTTTCTTCAGGCGGGGGCGCCCGCGATTAATGTCCTTGCGGACAACCCCTCCGGGCTTCCTCTAGGCAAACCCTCCGGGCTGCCTCTACGCAAACGCGTCTCTCCGCGAAGAGCGAGGACCGAAATGCCGGGGGTTCGCCCGCGATGGCGGCAACGTGCGGCGGTGGTCTCAGGTGCTACGCAGGCCTTTCATCACATATCATTTGTAGGGTACACTGTAGTTTATCGATAGGATTTTCGTGGGACGCCGTACAAGTTCAGGTGTGCGTTGCGCGAGCTGTAGATATTGTGCCGTAGAACGCAATTTACAGAATGCTGGTTTTTCCCTCTGCTGTTGCGTGGTGCCGGTGCCGGGATTGGTTATGATTTTTTTCGACTGCGCCTTCAATTGGATGGAGTGGGTGTTTCGAGTACAACAAAGCGTTTGTTTGTTGGGCCCGTACCCAGAAGAGTTTCGGCGGAAACTTTTGCCAGGGATATGGCGCTTTTGGTCGGGCTTGTCTCGCTTTGAAACTTGCGTTTGCTTAGTGTGGATTCGTGATCCGCTGGTGGCAGCCTGCGCCATGAGAGCACCGGCGTGGTTTTATCGATCGCCGAAAGTAGCCTCCTCCACGTCATCCTGAAAGCAGCAGGCAAGGGGGCGATTCAAGTGTTCTCCATGGTAAGGCGTTTGCGGCCTTGGTTAGTCCACGGGGGGATGGTGGGATTCTGTGCTGTTGGTTGAAGGCGTGCCCTCTAGGCGCGTCAACTTTGAAGGTAAGTCCACGAGGGATTGGCGGGGGTGTTGGTGAAGGCGTGTCCTCTCAGCACGTCAGCATTCTGTGCGTGGTCGACTGTGCTTGGCCCTTGTTGGTCTGTTTTTTTTTTTTTTAAGGCTGCATACAAGTGTACGACCCACCAACTATTGAACCGTTCTCGGTTAGAAACGTCGTCTTCGTTGCGTGTAGAGCATTACTTGCTGCTTGTCTTCCGGCGTAACACCTGTCTTTTGTTTCGAGTTGTGATGTTTGATATATTGAAGCAGTAGATTTCGAGGAGATGAATGATCAGTGGATACGCTTCCTGTTTGTTTTTGCGAGAGCAGCTGTGTTTGTAACATTCGATGCTTCGACCTTTGTTTGCCGTGTGTTTCTCGGCGCCCGTATGCGCACAAAGCTGTGAGGCATCCTTGTCTCGCAGATGTTGAGGGGAAGGAGCGGTGGCTGGTCGAGTTGGGTTTACGGAGACAATGTATGTGTAATACACGAAACATTATCATAGGTTACAACCTGCGAGGATTCTTAACTTCCTAAGGATCAGTCCGCGCACCAACAAACATGAACATTTGGGACAACACGAGAGGAAAGGAGCCTGTGGCCCGTGGCAAAGAGCCCGAAGCTGGCGGTGTTTGCAGGTGATGACTCGTACTGACCACTTTTTGATCTTTTTACGCTTCCGCCCCCGTCCGGAGCGTCAACGTCAACTCATGCGCGGGCCCACGTACTACTGTACCGTGTATATCGCACCCCCCGGTACCAACTTGGGTCCCGTGTCAACTTGGGTCTCTGAACCGTCTTTAGACTTTCTTTGTCTTCTCGAGAGACCCTGTGCATTCGGGTACCTGCTCTCCACATCTTGATTTTTCATTCTCAGCTCATCACGACATGATCACGTGTCACGGTGTGTAAATATCAACCAACATCTACTATAATCGTTGGACGACAGACACCCTACCCTTCTAACACCCTACACAGCTGGTCGAAACAAGACTGCAGTATTAATGACTTCTCGATTCCTGCAACCCACGGTACCCACTTCTTATGGTGCCAAAACCAAATTTTATAGTGTACCAAAACCACAAGAATAAAGCGGAAATTCTATGGTACGAATACGTGCTTCCTACGTACTTTTCTTGATACTTACATTATCATTAGAACGATAACGGCCCACGTCAACAACGGCGGTGCTGCCGCTTAGCGGCCGGGGTCTCGATCGGACCTCTCTGTATCACCTTTCGACCTGATGATCAACTCCACCCCAACAGCGGATGGCCAGGTGACGTCGTGGAACGGCATGCTCGTATCACATGTACACTCGGACGGCTCTTGGATTCAACTGGCAACTACTCTACCGATTGCCATGTCGAGGACCATGCCATATCGAGATAACCGCATCCCAATGTCCACGATGGCGAGATACCGCACCAGTCTTGATTCCGCACGGACCACCCCAGTCACTCCAGGATGCAGTCAATGCTTTGTTCCTGACAGGGGCCGCCTCCGACTTCTCATTTCCTGGACCTGCTCCGTGCCCCCCCTGCGACGAGAAGCTGCGCCCGGCACATCAGCACATCCATATGGTCGATTCTTCCTTGGAGTGCGGACAACGCCCCAGATTGCGTTTTCTTCGCGTCTGCACGTGTAGACATCTACGAGGACGCCGGAGAGCCGCCAGCACCGTCACCCATTTTGATGATAGGCGTTGAGTACTGCCTCGTAGCTGTCATCTACTCCATTCCGAACCATTTCGTGACCCAGTTGCGTTCGCGAGGGCGGTGGTTTAAGTACGATTGTATACTCGGGGGGAATACCACGTCTTGAGATGATTTCGACTACGAGTGGTATCATGGTTTCCAGCATATGTATGTCCACCTTCGAAAGTCTATGACCTTGCCTGTTCCCCAGGCACAAACGACAGCATACCGTAGTGCTAGCCACCATGAGCGCGCAAGCCAAGAACGCGCGGAGATAATCGAGGCGACTAGACAAGGACCCATCACGCCTCCGCCTTACCGAAGTCCTGGCCACTACGACGTGGCGAGCGCAGCTGTGCCTTGCCGACTCGACTCCGACGTACCGCCGCCTTGAGCGTCTCACGTGTGCTTCACATGTGTGTTGAAACGTTTTGATTTTTTGTGTGATATTGCTTCTCGATTCGGACTGCCTGCCTTCTTGTTTCCGTCTTTTTGCTAGAACGCATTTTGCAGAAATGTTGCACGGCGCGTCCAGCCTTTCGAGTTCTGCGCAGCTACATTTATGGTAACTGTTCGGTCGACAGTTCACGGGGTGCATGTACGTAACGATCATTGGCGAAAAGTCAACTTGTATGCCTTCTGTCATCTTGGATTTCACTGCTGCGTTTTATCTGGTATGGCTGTGTTCGCGACACGTCGAGGTCATCGCAATCTGCGCGATGCGACTGTGAAGTTATGTTTTGTTTTTTAACTTCGAAATAGCGGCAACTGCAGCATCTTCAAACAAGTAATATTATATGTGGCAAATATCGACGTCGCGAGAGAATTTTCATACCTCCGTCCAATCTTTTTTTTATTATATGGTAACACCTAGGGAACAGCAGCGCAACCCTTGCCCTGCCCTACAATAAATATCAACCAACATCTACTACAAGTAAAGTGGGTCTTCGTAAGATGCTGAATTCGAGGGTACAAATAGACGGACGGACATACATACCCCAGGAAATAGGAAATCCAGTACGACCACGAGTAGTACCGATCGCCAGCACGCAGACGCTCAGTCTGAGCCAAACCCCGCCTGCTGGGGTGCCATCTGTGCCGGTGTGGACTGGTCTCTCTCGTCACTCTCACCAACTCCAACTGCGACTTTACAACGCAAAGACAAGCAAACTGAGAACAGCGATCGGACGCATTTCATCGAGGGCAACAACAGTACGAAATTCTGTTTCAGAGAGACACCGCTTGGCACCGGGGAACGTATATGCGTCAGCTGTGAGTTTGTCCGATTGCGTCCATACTTGACTTTGCAAGCGGCGTGATACATCGGTCGCGCGCGTTTTCTACATTCCTCGTGTAAATATCACAGCGGAGTTGGGTGGTCTCCCTGATATATATATATATATATATATTTATAAAAAACCAAGAAAGCACGTCAGCTGTGAGTTCAACCGATCGGCAGATCGGTCGATACTCAACTTTGCAAGCTGCGTGAACCGCGCGCGATTTCCATTATTTCCCTCGCGATTGACTACTGGCCAGAGACTCCCCTAATACTTCTTCAATGTTTGTATTCCTTTACAACCTTGAGGCTAGAAAGGGTTCAACCGAGCCAACAATGAAAAAAGCTCTCGTTCTTCCGTTCAGGTCCTCGCTCATTATCTTGTGCCCATCCTCGCCTAAAGTTTCAGCTCGCTGCGACGCACGTACTAAGTTAATATGCTGGGTTATTGCATTGTTGTGTGCGGTGATCTGTAACGACGCTCCATTCCCCCCCGCAACATGTGATTTCGCAAAATGAGTGTGTTTCTTTGTTGATGACAACTCTGGTCACCTGGTCCCAACGACCCTGTAGCCATATCTCGGTTTTGCCAGAACAGAGGGTTCAATCGAACCCTTTTGATAGGTTCGATTGAATCCAACTCGATAAGCCACAGACAGGTATTGTGTTCTGGAAACGTTCAGCTTTCAGGGCGTGTCATAACCACCCCCAGGAGAGCATTGGAACGAACCGAATGGTAAACTACTGTTGTATTTGCCACATGGATTGGTGATTGGTTATGGAAGACGAATAGATTCAGTGCAGTCCGAGAAACAGCACATCCCACAATGTTGTTGTTGTTGTTTTCTTAACATTAAACCGTCCTTTCTACCCGTCGACATCCAGCACAACCAGTGTCCGTGCCGATTCTTCAATCCTAGAGAGATACAAGTTCTGTGGTCACAAAGCTACGCCACAGAGATACTACGTTGCCACGTATGCAATGCAATGCCATGTCATCATACTGCGTACGACAGCACGACATACCCATTCCATGACCTAGAGAAACTAAAACGAAACAGAGAAAAACACAAAAACAAGGACAATTCGAAAGAGAAAAGAAACAAGAAAAAAGAAACGATCAAACAAATATATACTTGTTATATGTATATATAGCAACAAACCATCGTGCTCCCCCCGCAGGGGATCTGGCAGACACTTGAAAAGGAGCTAGTAAAAAAAAAAAAAAGGAAAAAGAAGAAAAAAACACCACTATTAATAGTCGTCAACAGAGTAAGACTAAGAACCAAGGGAAAAATAGCAGGCAAACCAAACAAAGCACAAGGCATGCTCCAGGTATTTAATCTAGAAAATATTTACTGTAGTACCAGGTACAGCCCAGAACTCGCAGTGTGAATTCTCGACAGTACTCGACAGTACTGGACGACGTTTCATCGATCATTTACCAATCAAGTTTGAGCGCGACGACCAGAAAAGCAAAGAGGCCGACAGTGCCTCTGCAAGGAGGGCCCGGAATGAAGAAACAAAACTTGCATCAGTGCGTAATTCGTACCCCAAAATACTGAGTACTGCCAGTATACTGGGGCAGCACCAGTATACTATTTGGTTCGTAGTACTCGGAGTATCAACCTCGAGAAAACTTAGCGCAGAGCCCAGTACTCGCAGTTTTAGACCTCGAAAGTGCAAAGTATCGCCCAGTACTTACAGTTTTAGACCTCGAAATACTGCGTACCTGGCAGGCCCAGTACTCGCAGTATCAACTCCAACATCTATTATGTATAGACTAGTACCTCCAGTATTGACCTCCGAATATACTACAGCTGTACTGGTGCTGGCGGATACTGTTAAGATCGATGTATGGTCTTCTTGTGTTTGGTGTTTCGACGTTAGTGACGCGTGCTACTGCCGGGGTGGCACATTTTAGCCCAAAAAACTCTGTCTAACGGGCCTCCTAAAGTGAAGAACTACCCAATATCGTTTAAATACGTACCTGGTACCGCTTTCGTATTTCACAAGTAAGTGTTGTGTTTATTCGTACTCGTGCGAGCATTGTGTGCGTGGTTGCCACTTTCCTTTTTCTGATTGTTAATGTTTGGATGCTACAGCAGTATGGAACTCTCCAAATAGCATTCATGTAGTGCTGCTTGTCATCTTTCGATTGCCCGCAAACGTGTGATTCTCTCAGCTTGTCGCTCAGGCTTGGGAAATCGTGTTTTCATGAAAATATTTCCGTCGTGCGTTTTGTCGTATGGCGCAAAAAAAAAAAATGAACACGATTGGCAGATTCTCTATTCATCAACACTTCTACTTCCCAAATACAGTAACGGCCGAAATGCTGGGCTATCCGCAATATAGAATACAAAATGCTGCGAGTACGGGTAGCATCCGCAGTATTGAACCCCAATATACTTGAAAGAAAGACAGCAGTACGAGCAGTAGTACTGCGAGCACTCGCAATATGAGCAATATCGGACACTGATACACTGCACGCAGTCGCTGTGCCTCCATCCAGTATTTTCCGCCGAAAAAGGTCTGCACTACGACTGGGGAAATATATACCAGGTATGTGCGCGATTTTCTAATCGGCCAAAGCACGCCCTGTTTTTTTCTTTCCTTTTCCTTGTAGCAAGACGACGTTGCCCCTTTCAGAACTGCCAAAAATACCGCACTTGTTCCTATTACGGGGGTCCATAGTTGATGGGACCAAATTTTGTTAGTAATAATAGGTAAATATGTAGGTTTTTATGTATGCCATAGGTCCTGTTAACTATGGACCCCCGTAATAGCATCTTGTCCCCGAAACAACGATTGATTGCGGAGCTGTGAAAGGATTGGGCTCTTGTTCATACTACTGCCGTAGAGAGGAACGAGGAAATATTCACTTGTAAATATGTAGCACGTACCTGACGGTATACCTCCCTCATGGTGCAAAGCTCAACCACCACTATTAAAACTGTTACCAGATATGTTTTGTATTCACCGTAACACTGGTGTAAAGGTACAGTACGTGCCGGGCACTTTTTATAGTGGTACAGTATTCTGGGCACATCGAGCATTAAAAGCAACACCCGTTTGAGTACTACTACAGCAGTATATTGCTGGTGTATTTGTTGTGTTGTTTATACTGGAACGTCTCCTCTTCTTCGCCCCTCATCCCTACCATACTTGAAAATATGCCAGGTAGGAGCTTGTGGGCTATACAACGAGGAGTCGGCGAGAATCCCCGGGAGCTTCACACGCCTTCAGGAGTAACGTACTTGTATTACGAATAAATTTGGCGACCATTCTACCGTCGTGGAGCCGAAGAGTTGGGACAAATACGAATTTTTAACACTGCTACATTCAGCAGTAGTAATGATAGCATTTCGTGTGTTTTTTTCTGGTGTACAGGAGCTATCGGCAACTGAGTCCGCAAGAGAGCTGGAACGCAGCAGTGTTGGAGAGCGTGATGTCGTGCCTTCGTCTCAATGGAACTGGCAAAAACGCATCAAGAAGCAAATTTAGACACGTTTTGGGATATGGCTTTGGGAAACACATGGTAAAAAGTGCCCGGACAAAGGCGGGGACCACCGCTGAGGAGGGGCAGAAAGTAGCGTGACTAAGAGAACTCGTTTGTGTTATATACAACATACCCTGGCGACGAACGTAGACTAAAGTATAATATACATACCTTGGTGACAAACGTGGACATATAACGTGCTGGTAGACGAGTACAAAATGGACGAATCGTTCAGACCGCTCATTCGACTTGAATTCTGGTGTGTACTCTTGGTGTGTAGGGATATTACAGTACAAGCAAGCGCGCTCGGCGCAAAGGAGGGTTGGGAGGCGGGGGTGAAGCGCGGGCGGGGGTCTTAGTACATGGTATCGGACAGGAATAAACTGGTATTAATAATACATGGTATATTATTTATTTTAATATTTTACTTGTTCTCACACGGTTATCATGTTTACGTACGTACCTGGTATTTATACGAAGTCGGTGGGGATGGTGGAGGGTGGAGGTGGCGATATACTCTCCTTCGAACGCCGAACGGACTGATTGACCGTGAACGAAGTAGATAGAGTAGGACCTGCTAGTCGTACCGCAATACTAAGACCGACCAAATGGAACGAGAAAATGTAAGTACAGTATTCGTAATCTCGAGTTTTGTTACGAGTAGTATTGAATATTGGATATTTTGTACCGTAGGGGACGGGGAGAGTAAAGCCAAGGGGTGAACATACATACATTCATAGCACACGTTGCTATGGCAATTGTGTATTTTTGGTTACGGTGTTCCAACATGCGGTTGGTGATATTTTACTTGGTGGTAGTGGTGGCGGTGGTGATATATATTTTTTAAACAATGCGTGTTAATATACCGTTTTTTTTTAATGTAAATTACACAAAAAACGAGGCAACGATATCGTACTGTTCGCTCATCCTTTGATGAAGGCAGAGGCACATCAGCTTTCGCGCGAGGAGCCTCTATTCTTACGTTCAATCATGATCAAGTAGTAGGCAAAATAGTTTCGATCGAATTTTTTTTTGACATTTCTCCGCGGAAATATTTGAAATCCCATCCTAAAGAAAACGTCGATCCTAAACTTTTATCTCACAATGTAGGTAGCGGCAGCTTTTTTTTTTTTTTTTTTTTTATCCTCCGGCGGATTGGTAAAAATAAATCTTAAGCTCACCACACTTCCACGTTCCCAATTTCGTGTCGTGTGTCAATTTAACCCAGTTGGGCACGTTGACCCGACCTGTAGCGGCAGCAGTTTATGGTACGAGTAGCACAGCCAGGGTCTCCCTGCTGGCCCGCCTGGTACCTTGCTACCCTGTCTGCTACCATCGTCCAGCGTTCGTCAACTATGCCCGGCCCCTCGGCGTCAGACAATACGAAACAAGCAAAGCAGGCCCGTCATCCACCCACGACACACGACTCCTTCAATAAGGCCTATCAATCGGAGAAAGGAAGAGAAATAAAATATAATGAAAATCACATAGGGTCATCGCAAAGAAGAAAATAAAATGAAACAAAAATAAACAACAAAAAAAAAATAAAAGGAAGACAAAGGAAGACCACGTTCGAACCAGCTGCACCAGTTGGTGGTACGGGTAGTATAGGCATGTTCTACTTCTTAGTCTGCCCGGTACCTGGCTACCCTATCTCCATCTCCTTCCTACTTTCGTCCACTGCAGTTTCCCTTCTCCCTTCTGCAATGGGTACGAACGGGGAGGGGGTATTTGGGTTACTGAAAAAATAAAAAATTCGAGTTTTCAAGTAAAAAATGGGCAATGGGCACTCGATGGGCACCGATGGGCATGTTGCCCTTTGCCCTTTGCTTTCGAAGTTGTATTATATTAATGCGCAACCCCCCGCCCGGAAAGGGGGGTTGGAGAAGGGGTGACCCCCCCGGGGCTGCCCCAACGGCAACCCCGCGCTCACATCCGTATACTCGAGTCAACTCCCAACCCAACTGGCGACACAGAACTCTCGACGCCAGCCTACCAAACCGCTATCAGAAAAGCCGTTTCTGACAAATAACTCGAGAAACCACACCAAGTACAAGATAACCTCACACGTGAGAAAATCGACACGCACTTGTACCAGGCATATACAATAACACAAGTACATTTAAACTCACAATGCACTTCAGCGTTAATATACGGATAACCCCCTTCTCCGATACTTTCAGATTGCGCGCAAAATCCGAGCCGATGCAACACCACGTCAACGCCATGTTTACTTTTATCAACTATAATAGTATGATATAAAGAAACCCCACTTGCATCGAACCATACCAAACGCCAAATAAGGCGGCTAGCCCACGCCGCCACTCGCGCAATCTACGACACCCGGTCGCACCATCAGCGAAATTACCGGGTACGTATAACATACAGCAACAAACGCAAACGTTACTGCGACTATTGAACTCCCCCCCACTGACTCCCTCAAAAGCACGGGCGGGTGGGTGGGAACTCAAACTAGTCTCACACCTTGGACCTGTAGCTCTGCCTCTGCTTCACTGCGCTGATACGTGTAGGTTGCGGCTACGTACCAGACAAGGTGCTTTTACCAAGGGCTACGATTCATGCTACCATGAATCACCGCAGTCATCTGATTGGCTTGAACTTCTTACGTACGTACAAAACTCACATTCTCTCATTCTTCCGAGAATATTCTGCTTTGCACTTTGCTTTCGAAGTTGTATTATATTAATGCGCAACCCCCCGCCCGGAAAGGGGGGTTGGAGAAGGGGTGACCCCCCCGGGGCTGCCCCAACGGCAACCCCGCGCTCACATCCGTATACTCGAGTCAACTCCCAACCCAACTGGCGACACAGAACTCTCGACGCCAGCCTCCATCACACATGGGAGTTGACCCTATTTACTGATGTGTTCTTACTACCCCTTCCCCTCCCACTTGCAATCTCATAGGGAACGCATGTGATAACACACTTCACCATTATTTACTTCTGCCCATTCACCTCTCAGAGTGAATTAACTCGCCCCTACTCAGTGCCCTGGCCCGGCTGGATCCCACCGCTACGTCCTTCCTGGGCCATAACGTCTGCTACCCAACTGGCATCATTTCCATGACTGCGAACATACGCCTTGTACGCATCGGACGCCCATCGGCCCTCACGGCGCAACACCTCTGGTGTCGCCCCCCCCGCCGACAAGTGTGTTGCGCCCCCAATCCTCAGAGAGTGCAGAGCGTACTCCTCCGCACGCACGCCCGCCAACGCAACCACTTTCCGCATAGCTGTCGTCGCTTGCTGCTGTGTCCACATGGACCATCTGCCATTACCAACGCCGAAAGCGGCAAGGGGGGCCGACGAGGGAAGAAACAGATAACAGGGCATCAATTCGATCATGAGATCGACAGCACCGCCACCTTCGCCCACGCGCAACGCCGGACCGCAACGTACGCGCGTTAGAGAACCGCCCCTTTTCGCAGTTGGTCCCCTTTCGACCCACGAAACCGAACCTCTACGCGGTCTGCGGTGGACCACTGCGCAACTGTGAGCTGTGATTTTTCGCGAAAAAAGGCTACGTCGGCCCGTCGCAAACAATATGTCTCATGCACACGTGACCGAGTTTCCGCAAACATTTCCGAGGCGCGAGTCAAAAAACAAAATTAACCGCAGAGGGCAAGCCACAAGACGCGATCCCCCGTCTGCCACGTAGATATCAATTTCTCGCCCGCGATCAACATTTCCCACGAAACCGGCCTACGAACGGTTGCTTGGTTACCAGCCTCGGCATGCGAACGAGCGGCGCCTTTGAGTGCATTAACCAAAACCGGATGAGTAGTGTCCAGCTCGAACCCTCGTGAAATACGATGAAAAAACTTGATCGCTGACAAATGACTCTCGATGGTTGCCGACCGCAATTTCTTGGTGGCAAAAGCGTACGCAACGTACTCGAACAAATGCCACACGTTGGTCATGCTGTCTCCGCACCGGTCTAGGAATACAGTCATGCCACACCGTACCCGAAAGTCTACCCACGCGCCAAAATGCTCCTGATAAGTGCGTTCAGACGAGGTCGCAATGGCATTTCGCATGAGTTCGAGGCCAACACCAAAGTACAGAGGTATGTGCCCGCATCCCCCAGGTCCTGCTCCTGCCACGGAATATCGGGTCGAACAGCACGCAGATTAGCGAGGACGGAAGTACAGTCCCACCGTGAGATACCATCAGCGGCCACGTTAAAAATGCCCCGTACGTGTTTTGCGTCAAAGTGCCAACCAGAGGACAGTTCGAGCACACCAAGAAGGCGCATTAATGCGCCAGATCTCGGCTCCTTGCCCCCGCGACAACGGCGCACCCACTCTACGGCTGCCTCGTTGTCGCCCCGCAATAACACACAATCCCCCATTTCGAACGGACTTTCAGCACCAGCAGAGACGAGAACCCATGCAGAAACCACCATGCCCAGCAGTTCGAGGACATTAATTGATGTATCGTTCTCATTTGCAACGGACTTGCTCGATCCACAAAATCGAGCCCGTTCCCCTGCGTCAAGCTCGTATCGCCAGTACACACCAGTTTCAAGACAAACCCCCCCGACAGCGGTTTTAGATGCGTCCGAAAACAGAGTACGTCTAGGGGGGCGCTCAAGCAAATGATACATCGAAGCCGACAAGGTTCCGCCGCGCGCGTCCAACCCTTCCTCAACGAACCACTTCCAAAACTCGAGGTCACCGTGGAACTCGGGTCCCAGGGCGAGACGCCGCCCGGGGTTTGCCATACGACAATCAAAATCAGCTCCGGCGGCAATGCGCGGCATACCAACCGAAGCCAACAAGCGGTTAACGAAAAAGCGCCCCGGACGAACAGCAAAGGACACATGCATGAGAATGCCAACTAACTGTGACACCTGCTTCGCTGAAGCGGACGCACGAGACGAGGGCCATTCCGCGAGGATATTGTGCAGCTTGAGGCGCTTATGCGACGGCAACGTAACAGTAAGCGCTTCAGTATCAATGATCCATCCCAAGACTTCGAGTCGCGTGTCCCAGTTAGTTATTTTCTTGGCTGACAAGAGGGGTGGATCGGAAACACCACGTTCGCCCAACAAGCGAAAATGGTCCGACGCCAGCGACTGTACAGCACGCAAGCAACGGCGGCCGTCCGGCCACCATTGCAACTCGACGAGAATGCCATCGTCAACGTAGTACCTCACAAAAAGATTGCTTCCGGTGAGGCCTCCTGCGCCAGGAATGGGCCCACAATCACGCGGAATAGCAACAACCTGAACTCCCCGCGGCGGGGAGAGTTCAACGTGCGAAACGGCGGCAGCCCCTTGTGGGGAAACATGTGCGCCTTGAAACGTAGTGTGGGTGTGAGCATGCTCGAGCGCAGAGGCCATCAACCCCCAAAACCCAGGACTATTACGCCAACCAAACTGCAAGCGCAAATCCACGACAACGCGATTGCCGAAAACGTATCCAAAGGTCGATGCGCCTGCCGAATCAACCAAAACCTGTCGAAAAGCGTCTTTAACGTCCACACGACACAGCAGGATCCGAGCGCGAATACCGTGCGTCTGTCGCAAAAACAACACCCGTAAAAAAGCACATCACGAAGCACGTGTCCGAGCTCGCACGATGGCGCGGAGTCAAAGTCAGTGTCACCGTTAACGCTGGTTCGACCATCCCCGCGCGCAAACGTGAGATCGTGAATAATCCTTAACTTGGGTTCGAGAACGACGCTCAGCGGTGAAATGCGAAGACCCTGGATCTCGTCTGCAAATCGCAATTCAAACACCACCGCTCGGCCGTGCCCAACGTCTGCGCATATCTTATCATGGATAGCCACAGTATGCATGGCAACGCCCGGGTGATTACCATAAGCGAGTTCTGTGGTCAAATCCCCCCCCCGTGCAACGCAAACAGGCGCGCCTGGCGCCAGCACACGAAGCAACAAAGAAATACGGGGGAATTTCTTGATCTCACCAAACCAGTGCTGTACGACGGCAACGTTAATATGTGAAGCGAACAATGAGGCGCCGATGGTGGACAGGAAAAGAGGAACACTGCCTTGACACTGTCGCAAGAGTGAGGAGCTGAGCGAAGCGACCTGATCGAGGCTCGCTGAGCCTCGCCCAGATACTGCCTGCGCCACTACCTCCCGAGCGGCGATCCACGCATCTACCTCATCTGTGATCGCATCCAAACGCACGTCACCGACCGCACCCTGCACGCACACCGGGTCCACGGACCCATCACCCTGCACACACACCGTGTCACCGGGCAAATAACTCGCACGCACGCCCATATCCGTACCTTGCTTTGAGAAGGGAACCGAACCCGGAGTCACAGCGACGCGATCTCGCCCGACACCGCCGTCGCCAGCCAGAGCACCTAAAGCGCGCCCACGCACCCCCCCCCCCTCCTTCGTGGGTTGCCAGCCGAGTGCCAGCTCCGCCGCTGGCGACAAGCGCCGTCGCCGCTCCGCCACCTGCCCCCGCGCGCCGCCGCCCCCCCCAGTGTTGGCCCAACCGACAGGAAGGGCCCGTGTCTTCATCCCGAACCAGAACCGCCACCTGCCCCGGCCCCCCCGCGACCCCCACCTGGGCGGAACACCATAGCCCGCGACCCACCAGCCTGCGCCTCCGCGCCTCCTCGCATTACCCCCGCCGGTGCCGCCGATCCACCATCGAGGAGCGCCGTAGGAGACGAGGCGTCGGACGGGGTATTAGCGTGCACGAATTTGCAGTCGGAGAACCGACATCGACCCGTGGACGAAAACATCCTGCACAGCGGGGCGTTCTTCTTTCTGGGCGGACCCATCCTGGCGGGGGCGAGGCTTTGGCTCCGCTTGTATGCCCCATTCCGACTGTCGCGTGGACCTTGGAGACCTTCGACAAGCCTCAGAACGTCGCCCCCGGACGAGCAAAAGGAGAGCGTGCGACTGAAGGCAGGGACAGGCGGCGCGTCAAACACCGCGTCAGACTGAGGGGGAACGGTCAACGGACGAACTTGCTGGGCGAACCTCATCAGGTCGTTCACCCAAAGACGTAAGTCGTCGTTCACCATTTCGCTCATGACGGCCCTCGCCGTGGAGCTGGAAAGCAAAAAGACGTTGCTGAGAGTGTGACGGCGAAGACCAGCAGCCGCGGATGTAAAGGAGGCGTTGACGGGTGCCAGCCGGTCCAGGCACGCGCGGTCGTCGGCGACATCCGCCGAGAGTCCAACTGTAAGAACCGCCATAAGAGCCCGGCGCAAGAGATCCAGGCGGTCCGCGACCATCACCAGGTGGTCAACCGGGCGATCGGCACGTGGCCCATACAAGGCCACGTCAAAATTGCTGACGGCACGAAGCTGAGCCGCCACCGCCGCCGTAACATCGACTCTCTCCCCCACAAACGACTGGATATCCGCGGCCGACTCGCCGAGGTTCGAGGGCAAGCGTCCCCGAAGCAGCCAGTGTTTGCGAGATGACATTTTTTTCCACATGGCCGTGTCGTCGGTGAGCTGCGATTTCTGTACATGGCGCTCCCTCGCATCTCCGCTGGCCCGCACAGAAGGCTCACGATCGGAAAAAATGTCAACAAACTGCTGGAGGAGCACTTCGTTGTTGGCGATCTTGGATACGCTGCTGGTGACGGCGTCCCGAAGGCCAGCCACAGACAGGAGCACGTTGTCCAGTGTAGATTTGACGCCTAGTATATCCGTGTCTATTCGGGAAAACTCGGATGCCACCTGGTTCTGCCAATGCAGAACGTCAGCCGTCGATACTGCTCCCCCCGAGGCTGCCGGCATAGATGAAGGACCAGCCGAAGCCGCAGTGGTGGCAACAGCAGCCGCAGCGTTGGCCTGGCGAACGGACGCAGCTTCTTCTGCGGCCTGGCGAGCCTCGGCCTCGGCTATCCCAGCACGGCGTGCGTCTACCTCCGCTTGCACAGCAGCTACAGCAGCATGAGCATTCGCCTCAGCTTCTGTTTGTGCAGCAAACCTCGCAGCCTGCGCCTCGCGCGCAATAGTAGACGCATTGGCCGTGGCCTCCGGCGACTTGCTCTCGTCGGACATCCCGAACTCAAACTAGTCTCACACCTTGGACCTGTAGCTCTGCCTCTGCTTCACTGCGCTGATACGTGTAGGTTGCGGCCACGTACCAGACAAGGTGTGTTTACCAAGGGCTACGATTCATGCTACCATGAATCACCGCAGTCATCTGATTGGCTTGAACTTCTTACGTACGTACAAAACTCACATTCTCTCATTCTTCCGAGAATATTCTGCATTTTGCCCATTTGGTTTAATATGATACTTACAATTTCTCCAGCGATTGCTTTTTATTATCGCTGAAATGTTGGAAAAATTACGAAATGCTTATCACACTAGATATCGTCGTATGATATAGGGCCCAAAAAAACTCTCAACTGCCACACTTCGTGGGTTCTTGCCAGGCCTGACCTCGTGTCCTTCGCTGGGCCAAAGTGGCCCAGTTGTGTGCAGATCTGTGTTCAGACTTGCGTCTGCGTGTATGTTGTGTGTTGCTGTGCAATACGCTCTTGCACAAAGCAAAACACGACTAACTCTCGAAACACCGCCGTAGCATGGATTTGCTGTATGCACTTCAGGGCTGGTTACAACGTCGTACAGCAGTAGCAGTACTCCTGCAACACTCCACTCTTCTGCTGTAGGTTTGTCTGCGTGCTGTACCGGGGGAAATATTGTCAAAGAGGGTGCCCTCTTTTGGTCAGTAGTCGTAGGTACAGCAGTACTAGAAACGGAAGTTGTAGTAGTGGTGGTGCACTGTTAATAATAATGCTGTGGTTATGCCTATCGTACGACGGTAGGTACGCCTATAGTAGTAGCAGTAACAAGGGTAGTGGTAGCATTTCTAACAGATAGTACTTTCCTCCGCAAGTATGACACAGGAGCACCTTTCATATGTACAGCATGCGTTGAGTATGATTAGCAGTAGCTCGTAGTTTTCTCATAGCACTAAAAAACACAGGAGGAGTACAATCAATATGATAATAATGCCCCCCCCCCCCCCCCTCGCACAAAAGCTGCGCTGCTATGCATTGTAGCCACATGACACAATCAATTAAAGTGTGATATAAACTGAACACGGCGGTGTCCAACCGCTGGAGAGTTTGAAAGGAGACCATGCCCACGGGCTACCGTGTGCATGCCTGCTTCTGTGCAACCGGCGCTCGTTGGAACGGGTGCTCTGCAGGTGTCGCACTGATAAAAATAAGGCATGGACGCAGTCTATCTTCCGGCACGGACAAACGAGCACACTGACAGACACACAACATCAGTCAAACACTAAATGGAGGAAGCCTCACGCACGCCGCTATGAAGAGGCGTTCAAGCCAAAGGCATAAAACGGCCTTGGTCGCTGCTCTCCCTCGGCGTTAACTCGTCACAGCAGTTTATTAGTGTGATCAGGTGGTTCGTTCGCCGTACGACAAAACGCAGAACTTACTTCAATGGAACAAATAGTGCCTCTATTCTCAAACAGCATTGTACTCCCTGCAACAGATACGCGCGTACACACACATGAACACATTCTGCACAACAGTAGTACATATAGTCGTAGCAGGGTAAGAGCTACGTATACAATACCGTACATTAATCATCACAACGAAGCAGCACGGCATAAGAATGAACGCCAAACACCCCGAACAACGAATATATAAAGCACGCCTCATCGACAAAAGCACATACCAGATATCATCCAACCAGTAACAATACCCGCAAGAACTACTCGCTGGAACGAATCAAAACAGGAACAACATGCCGCGTCCCTTCCTATACATCACGTACCCACAAATAAGCGATATAAAACGCATCACAACAAGCTCATTGGGCATATACATAGTACCGGCATACCTTTAATTTTCTATGTACAGCATTTAAGCAGCCAATACCCAACCGACATCGCCTGCAAAGTTCAGATGGATGCAAACCCTCTACACTACCCGGAGCTTTCCCCCCATGCTACGTCCAAGACTATCCGTTCCGTGGGCTTGGGTAGGCTGGATTGCAAAACCTCAGCTCCCGCCACCACCCCCACCCCTGCCCCCGCCGCGCTTCTCCCCACACCACCCTCTGCAGAGGTCTCGACTGACTGGAAACGCCACTCTCAGCGCCGCGCCTGGTCCCGCCCCCGTACCCGATCCTGCCCCCGCTCCCACCCCCGTCCTAATCTCAGTCCCAACATCCGTGCATGCCGCCGCTTGTCCCTAGCCGTTGCAGCAATACGGAGCGTTCCGCCCATGACAAGAACAAAAATCCGGCATTCGGCATGAATCCCAGGAGCATGAAGTTCTTGTCCTCTTTAACGATCGCAAACGAAAATGTAATGAGAAGGAAGGAGCAAGGACAGTTAAAGAATTAGATAGAGGTAAAGCAGAATGAGCACAGAAGGGAGTAAGACCACGTGCATAGATTCCCATTTTGTTTCGGTTTCCCTTGGTTTTCTTTTTCGGGGAATGTTTTGTTTCTCAGTGTTCAACGTTGAAGCTCATGCCTCACATTGTCGGATGGCGAACGCAATCACAAGAACTACAAACAAGTCCGCATGACGCGTTTATTCAAATTGCCGGCGTCAACGATCTACTGCGGAGACCAGCTGAAAGTTCAGAAACATTACCCCAACAGCGGCAACAAGAGTAGAACATAGCAAAACACCCGTCATGCAATGAAAACGATGTAAGAAAGCATTCGCAGCGTTGCTGTTCAACAGGCACCCTGCGTACTTCTCACCTTTTGGTCCCCGGCCTTGAAGTGGGTATTTACCACGGCGCCATGGAAGGTGTAGAGATCAGAGCCCCACGGCTGAACTTCCACGCTGGCTACGTAGTACTTGCCGCCAACTCGGCTGTTGCGTTCAACAGTCCGCTGACCCTCTACGAACATAATTTACCTTGTCAAGTCCCTGGTCTCTTGACCTGCTTAACGCGACGTTGCAATAACAGGGTGTGTTTATTTGGTAAGAAAGCGCAGTTGTCGGAAGGGGGGGTGGAAGGGGTGCGAAAGGGGACGACAAGAGAAGGAGAAAAATAGTAGCTCCTCTTTAGTTCACCTACACAAAGACAAACCGGAGTTGGAATATGAAATAAAAGACTCTAACCCAAATTCGACCAAGGGAACAAACACTACGCAAGCACCACATTAAAAATGGGGCGAACGCGTTGTGTAGAATTCCACCTGAGTGTCACCTTCCGTTTCCCTCTCTCGGTCCAAGAGCCCCTCCGATGCATCGTTCTGCTTGAAGACGCGGAAGGGAAGCTTGGCCACAGACCACCTCGTGACTTTACGCACCCGCGTATGACTTTACATACCTGCGTAAATAGATAGAACAAAATCGTATGGCGTGTTGCGTAGTGGTTTCTCCATGCAGCCAGCAACAACGCTTACGGGACGCATGACACGACGATTGCACGCGATCGGAGAACCGCCTCCGGTGGCGCGTTGGGAAACTTCCACCACCTCACAGAACAACATCGTCGTCACATATGACAGACCTGGGGCGTCGAGGCTCAATGCCTTAGAGTATACGACGCACACACCATCGACACCTGGTATGTCTTAAAATGTAACGTTTCTTTCTTACCAGGTTCTGTGCAACCGGTGCATTTCTTACACGGCAGTTTCTTATATTCTGGGCTCTCATCAACCGCTGCATGTTCTATAGGACAGTTTTTCTCGTCTCGCTGCGCTCTCAAAATCTGTTCCCTCGGCTATTTTTTCCATGCCCTCCTTATCCGGGTGGATATCGATCGCCGGTGCTTCATATATGTCTACTTCCCTATCTTGTTGGTCAGGTTGAGCTTAATTTCTAACACCGAGTTTCTTATCTTTTCGTGAAGCACTGAGCTTCGATTTCTTGAGCATATTTCCCAAGTGCGGACCAAAAGTACAAAGTTAAAGTTGTTTCGTAGTATGTCGCAGGAAGAAATTTAGCAGAGAGAGCTCGAGGAACATCACATTCAAGCGCTCCGCATTACAAGTCGAGCACAGCAGGGCCAGCAGTAGTCCACGACTAGCCCCAGGCGCGTTTGCTGCCCTTGGTCTAGTACATACTACTGTAGCAAGTAGAAGTACTGCAGCCTCTAGTCTGCCTGTGTGTACAACAGCCTTCTGTAACTCATGAAGAGGATACCAGGTACCTGGTACCTGGTATGCAACAAAGGCTAAGTGAACCTGCGTGAGGCCCAAAACAAAAATGGAGCCCAAGAATGGTAAGGTCTAAACCTCACCACAAACTTGTACTCGTAGTCCCAACCTGGCCAGGTGGACTTGTTTCACTTGCCTGGAAGCGCTCCAGACAGACCACAGCTCCTCAAAGAACACCACCTTCTGGTGTGTAAAGCGAAGACGGCCATTCCCGGCTCACTCAGCTGTCCCACGTATCACTTCCATTTCTCTCCCATTTCGTCATTGAGAAAGCAGTTGTCTCGGGTTGCATCACTGCAATCGAGCTGGGATACATCTGAGCTTCCGCAACGACCTGTCGACCAAGGTCCAACGGACAAGGTCCAAGGATTGCGTGCTGTGGGTGTGCGCGCCCTCTCCTCAGGTACTTACACTGCGCATTACCCCTTTCGACTTCGGCTTCGTTCATTGCAAACCCTTCGTGCCCATTGCCCGATGGGCACCATTTTTTTTTTATTGCTTCCACTCAAACAGTCAGTCATTTGTATCCTACGATTGTCAGTTCAGTTTTGGGGACAATGATTGGTCTGCAGCAACGCCATCCAGCCGGGGAGGGGGCTGGCCAATCAAACAAATAAGGGAGGGCTCAGGAAGCCGTTTTCCGAGTGCAACATGTAGTATACCTAAAAATGGCTCAATAGGCATACAGGTATACCTAGATTTCCGTGGGTATTTATTCTGGGAGTTCCAAGATACTAATTCTGAATGTTTATGGCTGAGGTTTTGTAACCTCGACCACCTCGACCAGCCTGCAGCGGGCTGCATTGTCCTGCGACGATCTCAGTCTGATTGCTGCTAAAATTACAGCTATTGCTGCTGTTGCTGCTGCCGCTGCTGCCGCTGTTGCTGTGCAGCACATAGTTTGACGCCTTCGTCGAGTTGACCCGCCTCCTCAGTCTGCGGATTACCTACGGGAGTCGGTTCGGTGCTACATACAACTTACTGCTGCTGTGCTTCGGCACCACATCAGGTATTTTTACCTCTTCTTGTTGCGATAGATCTTCCTTTCTCTCTGTCGTGTATGGATGATGCAGTGGGGGCCGGCTTTGAGGCTGGAGCGAACGTCAATGGGCACCCAGAGCAACGCTACGTGCGCCACTCATGCCGGCATATTCGAACTTTCACTTTTCACTCGTTTACCTAGCATAAACTCAACAGCAGCAAGTACCTAGCAGCAAGTACCTGATCTACGCCCTACCCAATGCTAACGTTTGCATTGCCTATATATCAGGTACGTACAACAGTTGCGTACCAGGTATACTGCTGTGCGAGATTTCTGCGCTGACCCGCATCGTAACGCGATCCCAGCAAGGCGAATAGATATATGTATCCCGATGATGATATCATAGCAGGTACAATAGCTGCGTAAAAGGCAAGTAAAGGGCGGCGTTAATATTGCGTATTCAATCGAGTAAACGCAGGGAAAGACAACTGACTGGATGGGATTTGGTGGTATTCTACGAAATGTGACAGCTTTGTCATTCTGGATGGATAATGCCCTGCACATGTCGGAAGGCAGATGAAATACGCGTAATAATAATTTCATGTGAAAACATACTGTGTGTGTGTGTGTGTTCTTCACATTAAACCGTTCTTCTACTCGTCGACATCCAGCAAGCCCAGTGTCCGTGCTGATTCTTCACCCTAGAAAGATACGAGCTCTGTGGTCACAGACTACGACACAGAGATAACACCGTAATGCATTAATAGCCTACGCAATACCATGCCTTCGCACTAGGTGCGGCCGACACAACATACATACATACGCCAGCAACCAAAATACACCATAAAGAAAGAGAAGCAACGAAAAAACCAAACAGAAAAAGAACAAGAAAAAGAAAAAGAAAAGGAGAAGAATCCCAAATAAATAAATAAAATGGGAAGCCAAAGCTCAGACACATACATACTTACCCCGAGCATGAGCCAAAAGGGACGTGCAAGGGGAAAGATACGAGAAGGAAAAAGGGGACTATGCATCCCGGTGAACACTTAACTAAGTAAAAAGAGCAATAGTGAGTGGGCCAAAATACGCTCGTCACCCACCCACTATGTAGTACTTCTTTCATAAGGATAAGAAGGGAAAAAAATCAAAATGCATACCGAACGGCCGCAGCAGTTGGCGGTACGAGTAGCAAAGAAACGTCCAACCTATTAGTCGGCCTGGTACCTTGCTACCCTATCTGCGGTCTCTCTGCTACTCTCTTCTACCGCGGTTTCCCTTCTACTCCTCCTGTTCCCCCCCCTGCCCCTATACACTTGTACGGTGTTCCCTCTACCCCTCCTGCTGTTACCCCTCCCCCCATTCCCTCTAACACTACCTGCAGCGGATGCACGGCGCTGTCTACTCAGCTTTGCCTCAGCCTCGTGCCACCTGCCCATGAACTGTTCAGCTGCTTCGAGGATTTTCCGGTACCACTTTCCCGTCTGTTTTGCTGCAGTGGGCCACAGTGCGGTCCCAACTCCAAAGACTAAGGGGGAGTCTTCCGTTGATCCCTCTGAGGCTTTGAACACTCTAAGGTCCTCAGCAATTGCCCTAGGCCAAGTCTTAGGCTGCCCGCCTGGTTTCGGGCTCCCCCCACCAGCGATCGTCCCGAACATCAACCGACTGGGCAATCGCCCCTCGTGTTGCCGCACCACAGCCCCCGCAAAGAAGAGTCGCCGTTTACGGATGGTCGTTTCGATACTTTCGCATCGTGTTATCCTGAGCGCCTTCGCATACGAGAGGGTGGTGTGGTCGGTGCGTAGTCGGCGCTGGAAACCAATGACTCGCAGAAGGACTTCGTGGTGGGCTGATCGAAGCTTGGCGAAGTGGTCCGCATTGAGGGTCCACGTCACGCAACCGTACAGCAAGGTCTCAATCACCTCGGCCTTCAGCATCCGGACTTTCAGACTAAGCGGTGCGTTCGTCCTATCGTACAGTTCCGGACCATACCGTTTGAGGCATGCCCGCATCAGACGGATTCGTCGCTCGATTTCGAAGGAGAGGTCAGCGTTCTCGTGGATAATGCCTCCTAGGTACAAAAACTGGGTCGTCTGTTTATACTTTTGGCCTGCAGCTTCGATCGCGAGCGGTGAGGTGGTAAACGTCTGATCCGGTGTTCGTAGGAGCATCGTCTCTGTCTTCTTCTCGGATACCGTGAGACCTACTGCTTCGAAGACAGTCACGATGACTGTCATCATTCTCGCAAGGCCTTCCGCCGACTTCGAGACTATTCCTGCATCGTCTGCATACAACATGCCCCACACAGCCCTTTGCACGCATGCCAACGGTTCCTCTTTTCCGACAACCCTGTCCTCTTGGAGATGAACCAAATCCCTTACGATGCATTCGTCTTTGCTGAAGCGTACCAGCACGATGTGTATCGCAGCGGCGAAGAACACGTTGAACAGTAACGGCGATAGTACGCAGCCTTGCCGCAGTCCCTGGGTTACATTGAACCAGTCCGAGTGTTCACCGTCATCCGCACGCACGCGAGCCCGCATGCCTTAGTGAAAATTGCGAATGATTGTGAGCATCTTGGTTGGTACACCAAGGCGTGTGAGTACCTCCCACAACAGTTCTCGGTCGACAGAGTCGTACGCTTTCTGCAAGTCGATAAAGCACATGTACAGGGGGATTTTCTTCTGCCGCCCGAGCTGCTGCAACCGGCGCACGACAAACAGCATATCGACTGTTGACCGTGCGGGGCGGAAGCCACACTGTTCTTCAGGGAGTATATGCTCGGTCTCGCAGTAGCTGCTTAGACGGGACGCAACGATTTTCAGCAACACCTTGCCTGCGTGAGCAACAAGCGAAATACCTCTGTAGTTGTTGCAAGCAGTTATATCCTTCTTTTTATGAAGGGTTTAGTACCAGGTAATTACTAGTAATTGGTGGTAATGAAGCGCGACCTCAGCAATACCTGCAGTAGTCATATCTGCGATGCATCATGCACAACATTTGATTTGTGCTGAACCAACACGAACGAACATCTACTGCTGCTGCTGCTGTACCTACTACCTATACGCCGTCGTTGGTGAATCTCATAACCGTAAATATTCTTGGCATCATATCCTGCTCTTGAAAAACACAGACAACACAGCAGTACGGACACACCTCTGTAACAAATACCAGGTACTGGATTTTGTCGTGTGTATCCTGGTATTTCCACCTCGAAATCCGGCATAGTAATTTGAAGACGAAAATATGTACTACTGCTGTGTGACCACGGAACTGGCTGTCGACGGGTGGAAAGAACAAGACGACAAATAGACACACACCTGATATACCAGGTATATTTTTTCTTTTTCCGTTTTTCCAACAGCAAGTGTTTTCTGGTTGAAATTCGGCATAATTAATTTGAACACGAAAAATCTGTATCTGAAAATATTTGTCCAACAGAAGACGCTTCTTTCTCGTAGCAGGTGCCACCACTACTTGTTTGTACTGATCACCATCTACATACAGCAGATAGCTGTGTTTCTCCGGCAACAAAAACAGCAGCAGCAGCAGTAGCAGTGGGACGCACGAGGCCAGGGTCAGCGTCGATGTACGCTCGGCGGCTCGGCTTGTCAATCTAACCCTTGAACCCTTTGTCTACAGCAGCAGAAGTGTTTCTCCAGCGACAAAACAGCAGCAGCAGTAGCAGTAGGACACACGACGCCAGGGTCAGCGTCGCTGTACGCTCGGTTTGTCAATCTAAACCCTTGAACCCTTTGTACACGTAGTCGATTTTGTCCTGTGTTGGTTTTGAACTCGAAATTCGGCATAATAATTTCAAGACGAAAAATCTGCACTCGACGTGCTCTGTCCAAGAGAGAACTTCTCGTAGCAGGTAGCAGGTGCCACCGCTACTACTGATGATGTACGACATCTACAGCAGAGCTTCTCCAGCGGCAAAACAGCAGCAGCAGTAGGACACACGAGGCCAGGTCAGCGTCGCTGTACGCTCGGCTTGTGTGTGAACCCTTATTTGTACATGTGTTTCGTGGTCCCGAACTCATAATTTGAAGACGAAAAATCTACAATCTGACGTGTGTCCAGCAGAGCGCATAATAATTTCAAGACGAAAAATCTGCACTCGACGTGCTCTGTCCAAGAGAGAACTTCTCGTAGCAGGTAGCAGGTGCCACCGCTACTACAGATGATGTACGACATCTACAGCAGAGTTTCTCCAGCAGCAAAACAGCAGCAGCAGTAGGACACACGAGGCCAGGTCAGCGTCGCTGTACGCTCGGCTTGTGTGTGAACCCTTCGTACATGTGTTTCCTGGTCCCGAACTCATAATTTGAAGACGAAAAATCTACAATCTGACGTGTGTCCAGCAGAGCTTCTTCTAGCAGTGCCACCACTACTACTACTGCTGTACAACAACTATTATACAGCAGATACTCTCCTGCTTCTCAGTCCCCTCATCAGCAGGAGGGTGGGCCTGCAGCATGTCTCGGGGACATGGCCCGAACGCTCGTTGCTGTGGACAGGCACAGTCTGCCTACCTACGAGTACTCGTAGAGCTAGCTGGGTTTCAAAATATAATGTGTTGTTGGTTCTGTGTTTTTTCAACATGGCCCAGCACCAACATGTGCCTACACACGTTGCCACACCTAGCTCGAGCTGCTGTGAACGACTTACCACCGCACCAGCACCAGGAGGTCTCTTTTGTGTGTGCGCGTCCACAGAGCCCGCCGGGACTGGAATTGGTGCGGTGTGCGTCGAGGGCGGTGGTCAAACGTTGCCCAAAAAAATGTTGAATCACACACACACACACACCCCACACACACACACACACACATACAGAGAAACTCAAAACAAGGCACCCCACGCTCGTATCCGAGCCGCTATAAAGAGGCTTTTTTTTTCTTGGAAAATTCCAAGAAAAAAAAGGCTCGCCCGCTTTTTGCGCGCTTCGCGCGCCTCATTATCATACGTCGTACACCCTGGACAATAGACAAAAGTCCGAAATTGTCCATTAATAGCTTCCTATTGCAATTGACAGTATTTTGTGATCCCTAAGGGGCCGTTCTAATCGATGTCTTTTTTTTCCAAATTTTCCAAATATTGGAAATCTGTTTAAAGTTTTTCATATATCAAGAGCAGAAGAGGCCAAGAACATGTACGATAGTGAGATTAATAAAAAACACGTACTTGCAGCATAGCACAATGGCTACATCACCGATGAAGAAATAAATGGCCCTCACTCGAAGGTTGCTGTTTTCCAGGCGGATGACATATCTCTTTTGGGGAGTCGTCATCCTACTAGCTTCTCTCTTTGTCTTCGGCCTGCCCCGTCCTTGGGGTGGGCCGAGGAAGTCCGCAAGGATCTGCAACGGTCTAGCGACAGTCACACGAACATCGAGCTTCTGGCTGAGTAGAGAGGGTACCTTGCGCGGTCCGGCTGGTGGCCTGGTCGCTTTAAGGACCGCGTGGGGTGGTGGTGATGTTTTTTTTCTTCTTAACCCCGACGCCAAGGAGTTCATCCCTCTGGCGGGATGGGTACATCACCACAGCAGAGAGCGCTACACGGGCAGTCGGGGGAGTGGAGAGGCTGGCCACAGCGTGGGTATGCATGCACGACAGGAAGGATGGGAATGTCGGCGTTGGCTGGGACGGCTGCACCCAGCCAACGGAAACCAAGGCGCGTACCGGGCTACGAAACGGAGAGCCACTTTCGCCATAGAGAAGAAAAAGAAACAAAAGAAGAAAAAAAGGAGGCGGGGACGAGCCTCACGTCGGCTGGCAAAGAAAGCAGCACGCGAGGCTCGTAAGAGACAGAAGGAGGCACTGGTCGCGGTAGCGACCTACAATGTGCGCACCCTGGCTGTAAAGGGGAAGAACGGGTACGGACATGACGAGAGTGTACTGGCGAAGGGACGGCAACTCGGCTGTGACTTCATTGGCCTGCAGGAAACCCGGAGGACCGGTAGCACGACGTTTCGTGCGGCAGGGTATCGCGTTTTCTGTTCAGGTCAGGAAACAACAGCTGCTAGGCAAGGGCTGTACGGAGTAGGTCTAGCTGTAAAGGAATCGTTGTGCAGTAAGGCTGTGTACACTCATCAGTTCATTGACGAGCGGCTTATGTCTATGCGCTTTGAGCTGGCTAGCAAATACGAGGCAGTTAATTTCGTCGTCGCGTATGCTCCAACTGATTGTACCAAAGACGTTGGACTGAAACGTAGCTTCTGGCAGAAGCTGGAGGACTTGGTGGAAAAGATCCCGACGAAAGAGTGTCTGTTTGTACTGATGGATGCCAACGCGCGAACTGGACAGAGGATGGAAGGGTGTGGTGATGATGAAAATAGAGTGCTTGGAGCATATGGGCGTGATGTTCGTAATGATAATGGCAGACGACTCCTGTCGTTCGCCACCAATTGCAAGTTAGCTCTCACCAACACGTTTTTCAGCACGCGCAAGGGTGGGATTTCGCATACACACAACGGCACCAGCCCGAGTGACCGTAAGCGGATCGACTACATCCTAACCCGTCAAGCCCATCGACCTAGAGTACAAGATGTTAAAGTCGCCCCACAGCCTCCTGCCCCAGCTAAGGCTGACTCAGACCACAACATCTTGTATGTCAAAGTCCGACTCAGTGGTCACTTTGCGTCCAACAGACAAATACGTAGACCGACAAAACGCCGAGAGTTCGACAGGCAGCTTTTTATGTCCGATGGAAAGTGTCGTGAACGAGTAGTCGCGAGGGTCATCTCCACTCTCAACCAGCTTAACCAGCCCCGTAATACGTCTGGCATGGTTGAGTTTTTCACTGCGGCTATTATTGATGCGGTCGAAAAAGAGGTACCACCCCCTCCACGTCGTCACCGCAGACATGGATGGTGTGAGTCTGCCGAAACCTTGGCCGCATTCATATTAGCATGGACAGCGAGGGAGGATGCACGGCAATTCTTGCGTGCCCACCCCCAGGATAGAACCGCGTGGAAGACACTGAGATCTGCGTGTGCGAACCTGCAGAAGGTGATTGCCGCAGGACTGCATGCGTACTTCGAAGCGTACCTCGCTGAAACCGAACGACTACTAGCGAACAACGACCAGAGAGGCTTTTACAAGCACCTTAAGAGTACGGTAGGATTGGAAGGGACTAAAGCGAGAAGCGAACAGTTCATTAGGGACGAGGATGGCACGCTGTTGCGGGATAAGGTGCGAATTCGTGAACGGTGGGGGAGGTTTTACCACAAACTTTTGAACACGAAATCGCTTAAACTCGATTCCACGATCATCGACCTCTTGCCACCACGACCGCTTAAACTGTCGCTCGGAGATGAACCATCCATGGACGAGATGACGGAAGCACTTAAGGGGATGTCAAACTGGAAAGCTGTCGAGTCAGATGGTCTCCCGGCCGAACTCCTGAAAATCGACCACCCCGCATTCGCCCAGTGCTTTCACAACATCCTTGTCAATGTTTGGGTAACAGGAGAAGTCCCCCAGCAATGGAAAGACGCGATCATCAAGGTCCTTCACAAAAAGAAGGACCGAACTGATTGCAACAACTACAGAGGGATTTCGCTGGTTGCCCACGCAGGCAAAGTCTTGTTGAAAATCGTCGCGTCGCGCCTCAGCAACTATTGCGAGACCGAGGAATTACTCCCGGAGGAACAGTGCGGCTTCCGCCCCGCACGATCAACGATTGATATGTTGTTCGTCGTGCGCCGGTTGCAAGAGCTTGGAAGACAGAGGAAAATCCCCCTGTACTTGTGCTTCATCGATCTGCAGAAAGCGTACGACTCTGTCGACCGAGAGCTGTTATGGGAAGTACTCACACGTTTTGGCGTACCAACCAAGATGCTGAGAATTATCCGTAATTTCCACGATGGCATGCGGGCTCGCGTGCGTACGGATGACGGCGAGCACTCGGAATGGTTTGATGTCACGCAGGGGCTGCGGCAAGGCTGTGTGCTGTCACCGTTACTGTTCAACGTATTTTTCGCTGCTGCGTTGCACGTCGTGCTAGTACGCTTTAGCCATGACGAAGCAATCGTAAGGGATTTGGTCCAACTTAGTGATGCTGGAGTAGTCGGGACGGAGGAGCAGGAGCCGTTGGCGTGCGTGCGAAGGGCTGTATGGGGCATGTTGTACGCCGATGACGCAGGGATTGTCTCGAAGTCGGCTGAAGGGCTCGCGAAAATGATGACAGTCATCGTGACTGTCTTCGAAGCAGCAGGCCTTACGGTGTCGGAAAAGAAGACAGAGACTATGCTTCTACAAACGCCAGACCAGAAAACCCTCGCACCACCGCTCGTTATCGAAGCAGCAGGCCAGAGGTATAAGCAGACGGCCCAGTTCTTGTACCTAGGCGGCGTTATCCACGAAAATGCTGACCTCTCGCTCGAAATCGACCGACGGATCCGTCTCATGCGAGCATGCCTCAAACGGTTCGGCCCGGAGCTGTACGATAGGACGACCGCCCCCCTTAGCCTGAAAGTCCGAATGCTGAAGGCCGAGGTGATTGAGACCCTGCTCTACGGGTGTGTGACGTGGACCCTCAGAGCGGAACGCTTTGCCAAGCTTCGAACGGCTCACCACCAAGTCCTGTTGCGAGTCATTGGCTTCCAACGCCGACTTCGTACTGACCACGCCACCCTCTCGTACGCGAAGGCCCTCAAGATGACACGTTGCGAGAGCATCGAAACGACCATCCGCAAACGGCGTCTCTTCTTGGGGTGGCACGGCAAAGCAAGGATCGATTACCCAGCCGGGTGATGTTCGGGACGATTGCTGGTGGGGAGAACCCTAGACCTGGCGGACAGGTTAAGACTTGGCATAGATGCGTAGTCGAAGACCTTAGGGAGTTCCGCGCCACCGAAGGGTCAACGGAACTTGCTCCCTTGATGTTTGGAGTTGAGACCGCACTGTGGCCCACTGCTGCAAAAAAGGCGGGGAAGTGGTACCGGGGGATCCTGGAAGCAGCCGAACGGTTCATGGTGAGGTGGCACGAGGCTCAGGCTGAGCTGAGCAGGCAGCACCGCGCATCCGCCGTGGGTGGTGTCCAAGGGAATGGGGGGAGGAGGGGCAACAAGAGGAGTAGCAGAAAACCCGACCAAGGGAATGCGGAGAGGGGGGGGAAGAGGAGTAACAGGGAAACTGCAGTGGACGAAAGTAGGAAGGAGATGGCACATAGGGTAGCCAGGTACCGGGCAGACTAAGAAGTAGAACATGCCTATACTACTCGTACCACCAACTGGTGCAGCTGGTTCGAACGTGGTCTTCCTTTGTCTTGCTGTTGTTTTTGTTTATTTTTATTTCATTTTATTGTCTTCTTTGCGGTGACCCTATGTGATTTTCATTTCTCTTCCTTTCTCCGATTGATAAGCCTTATTGAAGGAGTCGTGTGGCGTGGGTGGATGACGAGCCTGCTCTGCTTGTTTCGTACTGTCTGACGCCGAGGGGCCGGGCATAGTTGACGAACGCTGGACGATGGTGGCAGACAGGGTAGCAAGGTACCAGGCGGGCCAGCAGGGAGACCCTGGCTGTGCTACTCGTACCATAAACTGCTGCCGCTACCTAGAGCATGCCTTGTGCTTTGTTTGGTTTGACTGTTATTTTTACCTTGATTCTTAGTCCTACTCTGTTGACGACTAGTGGTGTTTTCTTCTTTTTCTTTTTTTTTTTCCAGCGCGTTCTCTTCAAGTGTCTGCCACGTCCCCTACGTGGGGGTACGATGGTTTGTTGCTATACTGAAGTATATACATATACCAGGTATGTTTTTGTTTCTTTTTTTTGTTTCTTTTCTCTTTCGAATTGTCTTTGTTTTTGTTTTTGTTTTTTCTCTTTGTTTCGTTTTTGTTTCTCTGGGTCATGGAATGTGCATGTCGTGCCTGTCGTACGCAGTATGATGGCATGGCATTGCATTACATACGTGGCAACGTAGTATCTCTGTGGCGTAGCTTTGTGACCACAGAACTTGTATCTCTCTAGGTTTGAAGAATCGGCATGGACACTGGTTGTGCTGGATGTCGACGCGTAGAAAGAACGGTTTAATGTGAAGAAAACAACAACAACAACAACTTGTACGTCAAGACCTGCTGCAACATTTACAGGGAGTACTAAGAAATTTCCGGTGTCTTGGTGTGTATGTCACGTGTGAACTGCTGTAAACCAACTTTCGACTGTCTTGTGTACCCCGGCCCTCACGTGTCGATCTGCTGTCTCAGTGCGCGAAATGGTACTGGCCGAAATCAATTGGAAATCGAACCAGCTGTAAGTATTATCGTCTCGTCGACCCTGGTGGCATCCAGGGGAGTCTCTGGCCAGTAGTCAATCGCGAGGGAAATAATGGAAAACGCGCGCGGTTCACGCAGCTTGCAAAGTTGAGTATCGACCGATCTGACGATCGGTTGAACTCACAGCTGACGTGCTTTCTTAGTTTCTTATAAAAAAAAAGATACGGAGGCGTTCTGTCGTAATTTTGGAAATTCTTCAGCCCCTGAAAAATCACGAAGTGTTCCCGTTCCAAATTTTGGAAAACCAATCACACCTTTCACGATTTTCACGATATTCGAGGCAGTGTTCCAACCCGCGCCGTCGCTCGACGCTGGGACAAGCGGGTAGCTTGAGACGTTGGCCAGGGAGGTCACATATTATGGAAGGTGGAAGGAAGCGGTCCGGGTCTCCGGAGGACTCGTCATTGAGTCGTACGAGACAACGATTCAACCCCTATAATTTTCCAGAAGCGAGGCGCAGAAACATGCTGAAGACGATCGCTGCTGCTCTCGTCGTGCTGGGCATGTTCATGACAGCAGGAGCTACACCACATGTTCCCAAGAGACGATCGCCGATCCATGAGCCGTACCGGCTCTCGTGGGCAGAGCTGAGGGAAGACCTCCGTCGCCGGAAAGCTTTCCGGAGGACTTTTCGGATGCCTGAAGAGAGTTTCGCGAAGCTCGCCGACTTGCTCCGCCCAGTCCTTGAAAAAGACGAGCACTATGGACGTGAGCGTGATACTGTTTCGTGTGTGTGTTGTGCTTTCCTTGTAGCGCGCTGGCGCCACTTCTTGCTCACCTCTCAGTTATCGTCGTTATCGCTGTCTTGGGGTCGACTTTCATCTAGCATAGTCTCCGTGTGTAGTAGTTTGGGTGCCTCTGGTATCTTGCACCGCAACTGGTGCTGTATACAATCTGGACGCACTAGCACCTTGCACGCCACCTGACACTGTGAAACGTTGTGCGGCAAAGCTAGAAGTCGTGAAACCTGATACACGTACACGTGGTATGAAACCCCGTTTCTGTATATCAGGTGTGTGGGAGTTGTGTGTAACCTTCGCGCTGTCGCTCGAACCCAGCTGTACTCGTACGACAGCAGCGTTAGAACCCGTACGTGGCTAGCAGCAACAATAATGAACCTGCTCTAGCAGCTGCATGTGCAGCAGCTTTACAACAGAAATCTAGCTTGCCAATACAAGAGCAATTATCCGTGGCAAACCGGGACATGGGACGAGTACTGCTGCTGCAGTGAACGATTTTGAAGCTGGTAAAGGTGTGCACCAGTATCCTTTCTGTTGCTGTTGCTTGATTGCGATCGAAAAACCCACGTAGTATATCTCTACTCCCGGCCCGTCGATCCTCCCAACTGCTGTTGCTGCTGCTGCTGCTGCTGTACTGCTGCTGCTGCTGCTGCTGCTGCTGCTGCTGCTGTCGGCCAAGCTCCCCGCGCTTCCAGTACCGCCGCCCGACAGCATATCCTGGCCCACTTTTTCCTCCTCCTTCCCCAGAGGTGGGCATGCTACCGAGTTGCTCGTTCTTGCGTAGCTGTTGTTACTGCTGTCGTGTTCACTTCTACTGCTTGGCGCCAAACTCGCCCCTCTGGTTCTACCTGAAAAACCAGGCATCCCCGCCCGGCTTGGGCCCGCGGTGGCCCTGTCATCGCTGTTATCGCTAGGTTGCATAAACCTACATGGCCTAGGTGCTTTCCTCTGCGGCCTTGGGGTTGATTGGCTCAAGCTTGCTCTGTGACGACGAGAGTGCCGGCTGGTGTTGTGTGGTAGTGGGGGTCGTTTTCAAAAAAATATGGAAAATCACGACAAAACAACTCCGCCCTCGATAAGAATGCCCATCGCATTTTTCAGGAAATCCAGATCAAGAATTTGGAAAATTTGGAAATTTTGACGCTTCGATTAGAACGGCCCATATAAGGCAGATGAAATACGCGTAGTAATAAATTCATGTGAAAACATACTATTAATACAGCAGTAGTAATAATACACCCTGGGCACTAGACAAAAGTCCAATTGTCCATTATTAATAATAGCTTCCTATTCGTTTTGACAGTACTATGTAATCCCTATTTCCAACTACAGTGGGGGTCCCTCAATAAGGGGGTCTGAGCAAGGCGCTATCCCGATATAAGGCGGTCTAAATCGCTTCGCACGACTGGAACTCGCAGTAAAGCGGTCACCGCCTTACTGCGGGATGGTCCCTCAATATGGCGGTCTGCGGCCTTGCTGAGGGCGGTCTAGGCCTCCACATATGAACATACGCCAGCTCTCGCACAGCAGAGCGTACCGCCCCAGCAGGACACACCAGT